>JAPXFQ010002741.1:0-1200000 GCA_028564705.1 Apricaphanius iberus
ACACTAGAACTACCAGAGAGCAGCCATTTGGCTTTTCTACCTATAAAGCCCACAGGTAAGCCGAAAGGCTGGATGGCCCCCTGTGAACCTTCCTTTTGTTATGTAAACGGGGCAATCACTGGGACACCACAGGGGGGGGGATATGCTGAGCCACTTCACTCAAAACACCTTGACATAAAATGGGGGAGGGGGAGAATCAGGTAGGAGCAGGATTGCTAACTGACTGTCTGAGCAGAATATATGAGCTGAATCAAAATGTAATATATGTAGAAGGATGTAGATATTATCAGAACCCTACAACACTGGGCTTCCAACATCCCCACCAGACACATAAGAAAAGTAATAGAATAGAACCACATCAAATAAAGCACTCAAAATCTGGGGTTATCCCAACTGGGCCTTCATGATATTTACTAATAATAATAATAATAAAAAAGTATTATCAAGATACAGTGTTAGAGAGTGGAAGTGAGTGAGACTTAGAACTTAGGCTTAAAACTTTATTGATCCCTTTGGGGTGACTCCCTCAGGGAAATTTGAGTTTTCAAGCACACAGAGAAAACTAAACAGTATGTAACAATGAGTGAGGTGAGTACATTTCAATAATCACTCACAATCCATGCACTGCCAAGCCGTCTCCTTTCTGCATTTGCCACATGTGTATTTTGTAACAGCCTATACATCGCAGAGTGGCATGATTGCTTTTACACTGATTTTTAACCTGACACATTGCTCTTTTCCCAGGGCTAGGTGTTGAAGGTTGTAGCCGAAGCAATTGTTCCCTTTGTGCCTGCTTTGCACCCACATGAGAGTGAGTCAACTCTCTTGCAAGCTCCACCAGGAAGTCCACCCGTCTCTCCTGCCTCCCGGTGCATGCTTGATAGAGCACATGTGCATTCAGTGCTGCCATATCAATCATGTTATAGAACACAGCGACTGGCCAGCGCCGTGTTCCTCTGCGGACAGTGTACTCCCGCACCATCTGGTCCATCACATCAACGCCGCACTTTGTGGTGTTGTAAAGGGTGACAGTGTTTGGCTTCCGTTTGGTGGTATTATCAGTCTGAATGACGCGGTGCATGCTGCTGAGAATGTATACTGTCTTCTTCCGTTTGGGCGCATACACCGTTAGCGTGGCACCAGTGGTTGAAAATACCTGAGTGGTGAATTCATCACGGTCCCTCTGTCTTGTTGATTGTGGAATTTCTCGCCGAATCCTGTTGACTGTGCCGAGGATGGTGGTTTTCCGGCTACGCAGTCGTTGTGCCAGTGACAGCGATGTAAAGAAATTGTCCGTGGTAACATTTCTGCCCTTGTCCAGGAATGGTTCCATCAGCCTCATCACTACATTTTCGGACAGTCTCTCTCCACTGGAACGACTGGGGTCCTTGCCAAGATATGGGAGGACATTGCAGATGTATTTGGATTTAAAGTCACAAGCCACCCAAAACTTGATCCCAAACTTGTCAGGTTTTGTTGAAATGTATTGCAGGAAACAGCAGCGAGTCTTTGACGGGAAAAGCTGTTCATCAATGGTGATGTGTCGACCAGGGTTGTAGGATGTGATGCAGTTGGTGACAAACGAACCCCACACACCGGAAATTGCAGCAAACTTATCAGTCTTTGCTCGCTCACTGCGGGTGTCCTTGTCGTCAAAGCGTAGGTGTTGCATGATTTCTTGGAAGCGATTTCGGGACATAGTTGCCATGATCTGGGGGTTTCCCAGGTTTGCTGACCAGCAGTCATGCAGTGATGGAACCTTGGTCAGCCCCCGCAAGATAACAATAGCAATAAATGCCATTAGTTCAGGGAGGGCCATGAACCAGTCCACATGCTCCATTTGCCGTGCATGTTCAACAGTACAGTGTCGAATGGAACTTAGCATTTCCAGAGTGATAAAACACAGGAAGCTCTGAAGACGACTCAAGATGGACCTCCTGGCCTTAGCCGTTGGCTCTCCATCTGCGCCGTATGGAGATGGAGGGGTGAAATGGAGACTTTTCCACACCTGTTCTTCACACCACACTGTGCCATCTTTCGCCGTCTCTGTCTGGTCAGTCCCCACCCGAGCTCTCTTTTTTGGCTGAGGAGCAGTCTCCTCATCTGCAATGGGAACAAATTCAAATTATGAATTAATAATAATAATAATAATAATAATAATAATAATCATTCCAGTACATCTCAAATAGGTTGGCTAATGTGCTAAGGTGCAAGGACCTCAGGATAAGAACCAAAAGAAACAAACGGAGGCCTGCACTCAGAAACAAAATGGAGGATGTCTGATGAAAGAAGCCCCAAAACTCTATTCACATGGTGATATGTGCACCACTATTTCCACCTTCCTGCCTGAAATGAAATATAAAATAACAAATAATATGAAATTGAATCTTACCTGAAGACAGCTCAGAGTCCGAATCCGGCTGAACGTTTGTCTCTTCTCCATCTGAGTCACAAGGGTTTATTCCTTCCAGGACCATTTCCAGTGCCTGTTGAGTGCTGAATCTTCTCTGCATCTTCGTTCCTTGGAGAGGAGGTTTGTACGCCACAGAATTCTTGAGGGTACTGAAGTGGTAGGCTTTTTGCAGTGAGCTATTTATCTTTTGTCCTCTGCGTAAAGGTGACCTGAGGAGTTGAGCAGAACCTGGCACTGCTCAAATACATAACTGATATTTTGAAATCAGACATATAATATCATATCTTTGACATAACATAACATCACAGTGTGGGCAAACAGCAACAGTCAGTCTGGTTTTTATGAGTTGAGACAGGGAGAGACAGGAAAAGAGAAAATAGAGGGAAAGAGCAAAACAGACAAAAACAATGTACAAATTCTTAAATATAACAAATCAAATGTGTTTCGGGTATATCTCAGTTTGAAAAAAATGTTACATAAAATAAATCTTGTACAGATATCAACTTGATGAGCAATTCTGTAAATGACTAGTGGGGCTACCACAGATTTTGAGTGCTTTATTTGATGTGGTTCTGTTCTATTACTTTTCTTATGTGTCTGGTGGGGATGTTGGAAGCCCAGTGTTGTAGGGTTCTGATAACGTCTACATCCTTCTACATATATTACATTTTGATTAAGCTCATATGTTCTGCTCAGACAGTCAGTTAGCAATACTGCTCCTACCTGATTGTCCCCCTCCCCCATTTTATGTCAAGGTGTTTTGAGTGAAGTGGCTCTGCATATCCCCCCTCCTGTGGTGTCCCAGTGATTGCCCCGTTTACATAACAAAAGGAGGGTTCACAGGGGGCCATCCAGCCTTTCGGCTTACCTGTGGGCTTTATAGGTAGAGCAAAAAATCCTGGGTCTTCTAGTGTTAAACAAACATTTATAATAAACTAGCAATATTAAAATATGAGAAAGCATAGACAATAAAACAATGCCATTTAGCATTTGATCAAAATAATAAATAGTATGAAAGTAAAAAATAGGCAAACAAGAAATCATTAGCAATTGAGTAGAAGCAATAATAGGATAAATTACTCATTAGCAAGTAGGTATGTTTTATTTTATATTTAAAAGAGTTCAGTGACTCTGCAGTTTTTCATTCGTTCAGCAGTTTGTTCCAGATATGGGGAGCATAGAAACTGAAAGCTGCTTCTTCATGTTTGGTTCTGGTTCTAGGGACGATCAGTAGACTAGAGCTGGAGGATCTAAGTCATCTGGAAGGTTTGTACCATGATAGCAGATCATTAATGTACTCTGGTGATAACCCATTCAATGATTATAGATTAATAAAACCACTTTGAAGTCTATTCTCTGAGCTACAGGGAGCCACTGTAAGGACTTTAGAACTGGTGTCTGAGTCCCTTATTACACCTAGATTTCTGGCCTGGTTGTTAGTTTCTATTTAGACCTGTTTAAGCTGCTTACTGATATGTAGTCAATCTTTTTGGGTCCAAAAAAAGGTACTTCGGTTTTGTTTTCGTTCAGATGGAGTAAATTATGGGACATTCAGTTGTTAATTTCCTCATTGCATTTTTTAAGGGTTTGGATGCATTCAACATCACCTGGTGACATTGAGATATAAAGCTGAGTGTCGTCAGCATAGTTGCGGTAGTTAGTATTGGTTGTATTTATAATTTGGCTTACTGGGAGCATGTAGATGCTAAATTGGAGGGGCCCTAGCATGGAGCCCTGGGGGACCCTGCATGTGATTTCTGTGTTTTGTGGTGAGAATTGGCTAATTAATACAAAGAGTCAGACCCAGCTTTCTAGATGTTCCAGTAATATATCATGATCAACAGTGTCAAATGCCACACTGAGGTCTAATAGTAGTAGTACTATGGTTTTACCACAGTCTGTATTTAAACGGATGTAATTGAAAACCTTGACGGGGACAGTCTCGGTGCTGTGGTGCCTAAGAAAACCAGACTGATAAATTTCAAAGCGGTTGTTCATTGTCAGGAAGTTGTTTAGCTATTGTAACACAGCTTTTTCAATAATTTTACAGATAAAAGGGAGATTGGTCTGTAGTTTTGCATCAATATGCTGTCTAGTTTCTTCTTTTTTAGTATTGGTTTGATAACTGCTGTTTTTAAGGCTTTGGGGAAAACACCTGATAGGAGGGATGAGTTAACTATTTTGATTAGATCCGCACTGATGGCTGGGAGGACCTTTTTAAGAAAACATGTTGGTAAGATATCTAAGCAGCAGGTGGCAGAGCTTAGTTTTGTAAATAATTTCATCAAAGCTTGAATCGTTTATATTTTGGAAATCTGTCATCTTCTCTGCGTGGATTATAAGTGGGCTTAACGTCAGTATTGGGGTTAAAATGTATGTACTAATTGAACTTCTGATCAAGATCTTTTCAGTAAAGAAACTGGGAAATTCATTGCAGGCCCTGGTGGAGCTTAGTACGTGGGCTACGTCACAGGAGGAGTAGTTAATCTCTCCACTGTAGCAAATAATGTCCAAGCATTAATGTTGTTTATGTGAATAATCTCAGAGAAGAATGATTCCCCTTGCATTCTTCAAGGTTAATTTATTCTTGTTCAGTCTCTTTTTATACATCTCATAATTAATGTGAAGTCGAGTTTTCTGCCATTTTCTCTCGACACATCGGCACTCCCTTTTTTCATTATATACCAGTGGATCGCTTATCCACAGAGACTTCTTTTTACTCATGATAGTTTTAACAGTCACCCTATTGTTGCAGAAAAAAAAGTTCTACACTAACTACCCCAAAAAACATGGTTTAATCAATATTGCAAACAACATCTTGGTGCAAGCTGTCAGTTTTAGTTTTTGTCAAGTGCACACTGTAGCTTGAGCTTCTGAAAGTATCCTTTGATGTCTGATGTGTTGCTGTCATTTGTCTGTTGATTAAAAACAAAACCTCAGAAAATATAGGGGGAAAATAATATGAAAATCTCATTCATCTACAGTCTTATCATAATTTCTTCCTTAAAAATGTCCTCTTGACTGCAAGTCTAGAGCAAACCGTTTGAATATGTATTACATGACAAATTAAAGTTCAAAGCATCAGACTGTCTTTTAAGTCCTTGTTTTCTAATTGTCATAATTCTGAATTTCTGATGTAGGGAAGTTGAAAAAAAAATGTTTTTGTGTAATCTTTGTGAAAAATGTTCTGGTCATCGTCTGCAGCATAAAAGAGCTGTTGATTATTATGTTGGTGAACACTATTCCTCCTTACCTTTTTAACATATTGTAATTTTGTTTAACCTTATCCATGACCACAATGACACTCATTCATGTGGCATTTACAAAACTATTTCATTGACCTGGAGGTTTATCCCAAAGGTTAGATGGATTGTTAAGAGTGCTGTGCTCTTGAGTGCAACATAGAGCTTATGATTGTTCCGGCTGAAGCTGAGCGATTTGTTGTTTGGAAAACCTCCCCCAGGTGGTGGCTTGAATATAAATTGTGTTGGTTTAAAGCGCATGCATAAGGAGGAAAATTAAGATAAATTTACTGGATAAATGAGGGCTGCTGATTATGGAACAGTACATACCTCACTTCTAGAGAGGAGATTTTTTCCTTAAGGAACAAAACCTATTAGTGAAACCTTGCTCTTAAAAAAAGCAAGACTCATAATTTTTTGTTTTTTTTTTTGTCAGTGTGTTTATCTTCTACTCAGCCTAAATAATTGTGTGCAATTGTAAAATTTCCTTCACTTATAATTATATTATATGTAAATACTAAAATATTTCTTATTCACAAGTACACATGCACATCATGTACATATTTCTAAAGATTTAAATTTATTTACATAATTCTAAAGTACCCTGCTCTGTTGTACATTCAAACCTGGGTATGTCAAGACAATGTATTTACAGTTAATAGCAACACACAGTACTGTTTCAAAGGTTGCATTTCCGGACAAAATGCTGTAATTTCTATACACAGCAGTGAATGCTTGTTTAAAAGGTTTTTCGCTCCAGAGGATGTAGTTTTACTCATCTACTTTGCAAAATATAAAAAAATTGTAATGATTTATTTTGGTTTTATGTTTTCAAGAGTTCTAAGCTTTTCTGTCTGTAAACTATGACATTTTTATTTAAACTTCATTTAGAGATGAAGTTTGAGTCTTGATTAAAAATACCTAAAGCCAGTGTTCACTCCTGTTTTAGATGTTTGATTTTTACCATCCCCTTGGGATGGAAACTTCAAAATATCTTCCTAATGCTTTCACCTTTTCACATGCTCAGGTCTTACAAATGTATGGGATAACTCATCGATGCAGAAAGGCTGCTCTAAAACTGTTAATCTGTGGGCAGTAAAGCACTATTTTAAGCTGAAAAATATAGTCATGGGAGATAGGAATACACCCTCTTTCAATTATATGTTATGTTTAACCCATCAGGGTTAATAAATCACTTTTTACTAGATCTTAAGTTTAGGTAAAGAATAACCTTGTATTAAGAGCAACACACAGCATATTGCAACATGTCATTTTAAATGGAGAAAGACAGGATAGTTGGCAGTCTGTCAACAGGTTTTTATCCCAGAAGTATCACCCCAAGGTTAGACCATGCAATACAGATAAACTAGATGAAACTAAAAACCTATACCCCAGAATTTAACTAATTAAGCTAAATCAAGCACTGATATGTAAAACATTTAGACATAAGTTATTTTTATAATTACTGTTAAAGTTTAACAAGGGTCTCCAAAAACAGATTTTAAATGTACCAAAACAAAGTTCAAATCTATGTATGTTTAAAAGAAAAATAACCTTTTAATGTGAAATCCATTCAGGAAACAAATCCCTTATATATCTCTTTAGGAAAAGATATGATAATTCCCTTTATATTTCTAGTTTTTCCAAAGAAATAATGAAAACAGGATTTCAGGAAAGCTCAGATCTTTCTGAAACAGATGGCAACATTCCATAATAAAGTAATGAAACTTTCAATAGTTTACCTTTTTTAATGGAAAACTGTGCTTTATAGAGCAAAGCTTTGGATTGAAAGGTATTTAAAACAGGGGCTGCACGGTGGAGCAGTGGTTAGCACTGTTGCCTTGCAGCAAGAAGGTTGTGGGTTCGTATGCAGAAAGACCCAGGGTCTTTCTGCATGGAGTTTGCAGGTTAATTGATCACTGTAAATTGTCCTTAGGTGTGAGTGTGTGCATGGTTGTTTGTCCTGTTTGTCCTGCCCTGTGATGGACTGGCGACCTGTCCAGGGTGTACCCTGCCTCTCGCCCGTTGACAGCTGGAGATAGGCACCAGCACCCCCGCGACCCATTAAGGATTAAGTGGTTAAGAAAATGGATGGATGGATGGTATTTAAAACATTAATTTAAAAGATTTTGAAGGTACATTAATGTACTATTTACTGTATTCTTTCCCTAACACACTTTTTTCAATTATTAACATTGGGTGGGGAGCATGTTGTAGGTCTTTGGAGCTGATGGAAAACGTAAAACTGACTAAGTTTAAATGTAGCCAATATTTGGGTTATGGTCAGGTTAAGGTCACTATTCAGGTTTCTGAAACAATTGGAACCATTTGTTAACATGCATGAACAGAGAGAGGTAGAGAAGAGCAGAGAGAGTTACTCCTGTATGCATGGAATTTGTATGCCAGAGAGCGTACTGCTCTCTGGCATACAAGTAGTAAGTAGTAAGTAGTAAGTAAGTAGAAGTTCCTCTACTTAAAAGACCAAGATTCCTTACAAATAGAACATGCGCAGAACACAAATCAAGGTTTTTCTCAATGGGAACATGTCATCAACAAGTATACATTTTGGACAAGGGGTACCCTAGGGGTAATATTTGGGTTTTTAAGAACCCGAATATATGTGACCGGGTTATTGCTGGTTTTGAACAGGCTACTGCATGTAAACGCAGTGAGTGTTGCAATGTCATGAACTGGCAAACTGTCCTTGGTGTATCCTGCATCTCACCAAATGACAACTGGAGATGGAACACCTCCTTACATCCTTCATATTTTTTTTTACACAATGCTTTTTTATAAAAGATACACTGAAGAAAAGTATACATTTTTGTGTTTGCTCCGAATTTTTATTAGATGAACTCAAAAATCTGAAACATTTGCTCAATACACAAAATAACCATTTATCTCACATATCATTCACAAATATGTCTAAATATGTGATAGTGAGCACTTCTCCTCTGCTGAAATAATCCATCCCACATCACAGGTGTGCCATATAAAGATACTGATTAGACAGCATGATTATTGCACAGGTGTGCCTTAGACTGGCCACAATAAAGGGCCCATCTGAAATATTCTGTTGTATCACACAGCACAGTGCCACAGATGTCGCACGTTTTGAGGGAGCGTGCAGTTAGCATGCTGAATGCTGGAATGCCCACCAGAGTTGTTGCTTGTGAATTGAATGTTCATTTCCCTACCATAAGCGGTCTCCAAAAAAATTTCCATGAATTTGTCAGTACATCCAGCCAGCCTCACAACCACAGACTACATGTAACCACACCAGCCCAGGACCTCACCATCCAACATGTCCACCTCCAAGATCGTCCGAGACCAGTCTCTCAGACGGGTGCTGAAACGATCGGTTAGCATAACCAAAGAATTTCTGCACAAACTGTCAGAAACTGTCTCAGGGAAGCTCATCTTCATGCTTCATGGTTCTCATCCTTATCGGGGTCTCAACCTGTCTCCAGTCAATTTTCGAAACTGACGAATGGGCAAATACTCATCTGGGTAGGGTCTGGCATATTGGAGAGGTGATGTGTGGGTGACATGTTTTCTCTTGTCAATGTTGTAGATCGAGTGGTGGTGGGGTTATGGTATGGGCAGGCAAACTTCATGGATGAAGAATACAGGTGCATTTTAGTGATGGCATTTTGAATGTACAAAGATACCATGACGAGATCCTGAGCCCCTTTGGTGTTCCATGCATCCAACAACATTGCCTCATATTGCAGCATGATAATGCATGGCCCGATATTGCAAGGACCTGTACACAATTCTTGGAATCAGAAAACATCCCAGTTTCTGCATGGCCAGCATACTCACCGGACATGTTACCCATTGAGCATGTTTGGGATCTTCACATAGCCATTGAAGAGGAGTGGACCAACATTCCACAGGCCATAATCGACAACCTGATCAACTCTATGCGACAGAGATGTGTTGCAATGCATGAGGCAAATGGTGGTCACACCTAATACTGACTGGTTTTGTGAGTCCCCAGTCACCCCAATAAAACTAAACAGAATATTTCAGAGTTGCCTTTCATTGAGGCCAGTCTAAGGCACACCTATGCAATAATCATGCTATGGCACATCTGTGAGGTGGAATGGATTATCTCAGCAAAAGGAGAAGTACTTACTACCACAGATTTAGACAGATTTGCGAAAAATATTTCAGATTTTTGAGTTCATCTCATAAAACATGGGAGCAAAAACAAAAGAGTTGTTTATTTTTTTTGTGTATTTAAATAAGCCATTAGGTATGAGTATGTGTGTATGAGGAATGACAATTGTTTGCAGCAAGACAGAATTCCTATTGTTGAGATGAGAGAGACAATGGTCAGAGCAACGGGAGTGGACAAGAGGTAATGAAGCAAGTACAGACTGGTGGGAATTGTTGGGGAAATGTGTCAGGTGTGATGAGTGATAAAAAGGTTTCAACAGGAATGAAAGGAAAGGCGTGCAAGACAGTAGTGAGATCAGCATTGTTGCATGCTTTAGAGACAGTACCAAGGAGAAAGAGACAGGAAGCAGAACAGGAGGTTTTGCAGAACTCGAGATGTTGATATTCTCTTCAGGATTGACAAAGATAGATTGGAATGATTGCATCAGAAACAAAGTCAGAGAGGCCAGAATGAGATAGTTTGGACATGTTCAGAGGACAGATGGCAAATTTTTCGGTAGAAGGATGCTGAGGATGGAGCCACCAGGCAGGAGGCAGAAAGGAAGACCAAAAATAGTTAGTTGATGTAAGGGCAGAGAATATGATCAAATTTAGACAGATTATTCACTTTGGCAACCCCTAAAGGGAAAAGCCAAAAGAGCAGAAGAAGATACATGTATGTGTTTTGTTTATTTGTTTGTCCTGTGTGCCTCCGTGTTGGCCTTAGATTGACTAAGGACCTGCACTGTATAACCTGCCTCTTGCCCAGTGGCTACTAAGGATAGACCTCAGCACCCCTTGTGTCCCTGCAAGGATGAGCTGGAATAGACAATGAATAAATGGATAGTTGGTCTCTAAATAAGAAGACATTTATTGATTAAATGTCTTGCATATGATATCAGGAGATTGTCGCAATGAGTCTGCCCATAAATATTGGCTGATAGATGTAGTCTTATGATACCAAGTGACCGTTTGCCTTCCAGCCAAGAGATGTCAAAAGTAGAGTTGTTTTTCCTAATTTTTTCCTGGCTGCTTTATACACAGGTGTGTTTTTTGTTGTTGATTTTCTTGTTCTTCTAACTCTGTCCTCTTTCTATTAGTGGGCCATCTTTTTCCCAGAGGAGCTCAGTTCTGAAATCAGTTCATTCGTTAATCCAGCTGAAGATCTTTGGGAAATAAATATTTATTTATATTTTATTTATGCCTCAACAGGTTCCTTGGGCAGTGATAGTTATTTTGTTTGTTCTTAAAGTTTAGTTAAAATAAGTGATTCAGGTTACTGAAAGGAAAGGAAAGAGTCGATGAAAGAACATATAACTAGAAAATCCAACTGACAAGAGTACATGTTTGTCAGAATTTGAGAGGCTGCTGTCGCTTTTTTTTCCTGGAATCCCAATGACAGCTTGGACAGGCAGTAATTTGAGAGATGCCCTCTGCTTAACTCCTGCTCCTCTAGGTCTTGCTAAAATGTCTTGATTCTCTTTGGTCAAGATGGTTTTATATTTACACTAAAAAGTTTGGATATTCTCTATAATTCTGGCCAACATTGCTGAAAAACCTGCATATGGTTAGAAACATTTTTTTTTCTTTAGGATAGAATAATGCAAAGCAATTGTAAATGGTGTAGTTTTTATTATTTTTTAAAGTGGAACCACACTGTACTACAGTTCGAGCTACAAGGTGGATGGTTTGTCATTAGTCATTCCTGCAATTAATTTCAAATAAATGTGTCTTTGAATAGGAGTAAACTGTGCATTTACGTACATCTTTGCAAACGTTTAGCATGGATTTCCTTAACTGAAAAGAAAAATGCACTGCTTGGTTTATTTTCTTCCTGTTGTTTACAGCAGATGGCAAAAAAATGTGGTATACATTGTTTTAGTTTCTTTTTTAGTATAGTTTAGTTAAGAACTATCAGCGAAAGCCCTCATTTTTACATTTGTGAAAATCTGCTGAAATAATCATTTACTTAATCTCTTTTTAAAAAATATGGAAAGTAGGCCTACAGAGTCATAAAATTAATCTTTCGACTAAACGTTGCCTTAGCCCTCCTGGATAAAGTTACACTTTTTCTATTGGAAGCTTCAATCCAATACCCACTCTTTGTTCAATATCGTCCATTTGTTTTTACTTCCCTGTGGAGATTTGATTAAACGAAACTGCAGGTTAAAATACTTTAATGTACTGATGGAAACAGTGCAGTCTTTCTTGTACTATTAAAGGATGAGAAACCTGGAACGACATAAACAGTGTATCTAGATTGTTTATTGAGGCATTTTGCACAACTTTCACCTCAGTTTATTACTGAAAAATGCTAACCCTTACACCATTTATAACATTATTTACCGTTTCCTAAAAAATATATTTATTCAATTAATACAATAAATGTAACATGTGAAGAAAACCACTCATTATCTTTGCTTTTGTTTAAACTGGTTTAAGGTATCCATCTCAAAAAAGCTTTACAGGCATGATTTATCAACTCCCAGCTGGAAACCCAGCTGTTAAACTCCTACAGCAGTACATTAGCAGCAGTCTGAGCCTGCGAATTGGACAGCTCTGAACATGCACACACTTTGATTTTGCAACATTTTTGTCTGTAACAGATGTTCCCTATTCTTATCTTGTCTGTCAAAAAGCTGTTTTTGTTTGCGTTTGTCAGCTTCAAAAGTTTCTCCTGTAAATAGCTGTGACAAAAATGGTTTACAAAACAGCTGGGAAACATGTGGACCACAGACAAGCAGATGTATGCTCTGTTTACCAGACCAACCAGAAAGTCAAATTTTGAGTTTGATTTGAGCATGAAACTCTTGTTTTATGAATAGGTAATATTATTCATGAATTGTTTAACTTTTTTTAGATTGGGTCATATTTGATATCATACCCTTAAATGAAACGTATCCTTCCTCAGGATGTATATAATCAGTCAGGCATTTAGGTTTAAATGTGCAGTGGTGCAATTTGTAGGACTGTTGCCATACAGCAAGAAAGCCATCGGAATCCTGGCCTGTGGTCTTTCTGCATGGTCTCTCTAAATTGTGTTTTACTTAAATTTAGAGGTATGGTGTAAATTAAGTTTTTAGTTAGGGTTAGAAATAGCTTGATTATGGTTAGGGTTAGGAAAAAAGTCTGGGTTACACATAGTAAAATCAATGGAAGTCAATACAATATCCACACAAGGATAGCAAAACAAGTGTGCAAGTGCGCGTGCGCTCCCGTCCAACATTCAGACAGAGGGCCGTTTAATACAAACTTTTTGCCTGTTCATTTTGACATGGAAATTTGTCTGGGTTAGGCATAATACGGTCATTAAAATGCACGGAAGTCAATGAATACCCTTACTATCATAAGACACGACGAGAACGTGTGTATGTGTGAGAGCATGGTTGTTTGTGCTGTGTTTCTTCAGGTTTTGCCAATAATGGTCTAGCTGGTGTAGTTGGATTATGGTGGATTTTGCAGAAGGATTATTTTTTTTGTTGAACTATGCATATTTCAGAAATTTTATTTTTTATTTTTTTCACCACACAAAGCCCCCAAGGTCCCACCCCAGGTGAGAGCCATGGCACCTACCGCCCAGACCGCAAGCAGACCAAACCCCGAGGACCCCTTGCAGACGCCACCAACCCTTAAGCTCCACATCGGCAACCGTGTCCCACAGAACAAACTCAAGGGCCCCGCCCCACTAGGTGATGGAGCTGATCAAGCGAGACCAGAAAGATTGATCAGATGTGGAGGCAGAAGCCGTTTCTAAACCAATGTGATCCAAGAGGAGATTTCTATATTGATTAATATTCAAAGTATTTTTATTTTTCCAGTTCAAGAGGATATTTTTCGTAGCAATGCATAAGGCAATGTGAACTAATTGCACAGACTTTGTATCCATGGTAACTTCATCTAAATTTCCCAGCAAGCAAACTGTGGGAGAAGGTGTGATATTGCATTTCAAACACTTTGATAGGTCTTCACATATCTGGTACCAATATTTCTTGACAGGTGGGCAGAACCAAAGAGCATGAATATAATTGTCTGGTAGATTGCTTGTATATTGTAAACAGGTATTAGACGGCATAAAATCCATCTTGAACATCCGTTGGCCTGTATAATGTACTCTATGAAGGATTTTATATTGTATTAATCGTAGATTAGGATTTTTAAGAAATTTAAAAGTTCTTAAAGAAATCTGAGACCAGAGGTTTTGGTCAATTGAGATGAACAAGTCCATCTCCCATTTTGAAATAGGAAGGGCTATTGATTCATCTATTCTATTTAATGTTTTGTATATTTTAGATACAGTTTGGGTGGGTTAAGATTAATAAAGTCTAAAACTTTTCCTGGAATTTTTAAATCAACTGTATTGAGCCGAAATGTATTTTTTATAATTGATTTACTTTGTTGATATTTCTTGTTAATTCCATATTGTGTAACCAATGTATTAAATGGGATGAAGTCTGTTCCCTCAAATATATGCTCCAGGTATTCAATTGCTTTACAACTCCAGCTTGGAAAATTGATAATGCATTTTTTTCGTAAGAAGTTTAGGGTTATTCCAGATGGGTGTACGTCTGTATGGGACTAGTAAGGTCTCTGTCATTTTAAGAAATTCCCACCAAGCTGTCAGAGAGGAGCTGATACTAATACTTTAAAAACATTCATTTTGTTTTATATTATACAATTAATCTATTTTTATACCCTAAACATGATGGTGCCAGCACAACTTTTCCCAACAGGGAGGGTAAAGGTCATTTTGCACCTAGGCAAGAATTTTATTTTTATTGTATTCCCTTCTAACACAACTTTATTCTACATGTTGACTGTGTTTCATGCAGGACTTGTGGCAAACTTCAAACATAACTTCTGATGGCTTTACTTCAACAAAGGTCAGACAATGCTGTTCTTATCTGTCTCTTTTCTCAAGCCTCTTGAGGCTTTACACAACACCTGCATTTATTCAAAGAGTAAACTACACACATTTGGACTCTGTTTGCCAGTTTGCTAGATTACTCGACTTCTGAAGGGAAATGACTGCATTTAATTTTAATTCGGGGTATTAGAGTGAATTTGTATGATTCACATAAAAGTAATTTGAAATACAAAGAATTTTGTGTTACAAAAAGGTAGAAAGGATATCAATATGTCTGCAAGGCACTGTACGTCTATTTTTTTTTTAAGTCTGTTTCAAAGTTTTGATTGAAAAATCTTGAACTGAGATGGAAGTTTTTATTGCACACAGTATAGTGGGTTTGTGTGTAAGATTTTAAATGAGACAGTATTTCTAATAATATTAATAAATAAAAAAAACCTCTTGGCAAAGACAGAGGTAGTCCTTTAAGATGTGATGACTCAAAGATAAAACACTAAGCAATTGCTGGATCTACCACAGTTTGTCTCAGCACTTTCATTATAGAAATCATTACCAGAGATAAATAGATAGCATTTAGAAAGATTCAACTCTGTCCTACAGTGCGGAAAACTCTTTCTTCAGTGACTGTCTAAACCTGACTGTTTCTCCTCATTTTCGGAGCTCCAAGGGGAACATTTCTGAAATTAGGGTGGTTTTTCTTTGAATAATTTTTTTCACTGCATGCTATGAAGCTAGACGTCCACATAGCACCCTGAGAAACATATAAATTGGATACACCAGAGAATTCCATTTGGGATTGGACATTTCCTGGAGCCATCAGCACCAGCATTGTAATATACAAAAAAGCACAAGGTACGTTTCAGACCAAAACCTCAAAAACCTCGAAAATTTATTGGAAAAAAATCATCTTCAAGCAAAACTCAAAGAAATATCTGTGTAAAAGGCTCAGCAACAAACCGTCTAAGTAAAATTTTTCTATCATGACTTTAAATCATGTGATACATCATATGAGAGTCACTAAATAAACCTAAAGATTACAAGAATGCCTTCATGGGCAGAAGAGGGTATGTCAGATAATGCAGCTGATTTAAACATTAAATAGCCTCCCTTCTTCATATAAATCTGACCATTTCAAAAAGATTTTTACCAAACCAACAATTTCCAATATTTACCTCTAAAACTTGCAAATCAGAATCTTTTACACAATAGCTATATATAATTAAATTATGTCAATTTAAAATTTACATATTTCAAAGTTATATGTGAAAATCATTCAAATGTGAACTTATTTTAAAATGAAATCAAACCATTTTTTTTTCAAATTGACTGAAGCTAAGTCAATCAGGAACAAATGTATTCACTAAATTTGCCCTTTAAAGACAGTTCTAACATCTGATTAGTTTTTACTCAACATCACAATGTTTAACAACAGCAATATAACCTTCACCCATTGATTAAAATGAGTGGTAATAACCTTTTTCCCTAATCATGATGCATTGCATTATTATGGATTTTCCAAAAATAAGTATGGCATAGTTTCCAGTCAATTTTCAACTTTTCTTTGAAAAACAGTTTGACATGTTTTGGTTGTGTTAATTTAAATGTACTGAATACGCCCCGTGTGGGGTAATAGGATATTTATTTATTATTCACAGAGAAAAAGAGCGTCAATAGAGACACATGCTACATCACATTTCATCAAACTTGAACTTACAATATTTTTTTCCTCCTTTATAATCTTTAAAAAGCTGCATCATGTAATATATTTCTTAAATGTATCACTTTTGTAATCTATAGTCAGGTTTTTCATGTTCGATTGACTCGGGTACTTTTTGCCACAGTGGCACGTAGGGGTTGCAATTCCATTTATTTTGATGTTATACGCACCTGAACAGAACAGCCCGGGAGTGCTTGTGACCGAGCGTGTGCCGCAACGTAATGACGCACGTATGTACCCAGTGTTTTCCATCAGTTAGCAGCTAGATAAGCTAGGCTAGCAGCAGGAAACTGATATTTAATACTTCTTCTTTAGACATGTCCCTAAAATTAGAAGAAAAGGGACTAGTGAAACATTCTGCTGGCGCACCAAGCTCAAGCAAGACTGAGCATGTGCTTGAACATCACAAGAGTGGGTATTTTGCTGACTGTAGCTCTCCTAACAGCCAGTTTAGGATAAAACACAAAGTATAGAGTATGAAGAATCTTCTCAGTGGTGTAGTATGTTGATTAAAAGCATGTGTTGAGTCAAAAATGGCAGTGAATTTGATTCTATTTGTGTTTCATCATCGATCTGTAGGTGCAGAGTTGCGCTGTTTGACTGATTTAAAAAAATATCCATTTCTACTGCCATCATGGAGTGAGGGCAGCTACCGAAGGCTTTGTCAACCAGTATCTTCTGTCACCGAGCTGCTTTATCTGACGATCCAAGAGCTACTGAAGCCACGCTAAAAGTCAGCCCACTGAGTAGAAATATCACTTGAAAATAGTGGATCGGACCCCCCTAGTGTATCAGACATGACCTTACAATTTATGGTGCAGAAAATGCATGGGATGCAGCTGAGAAACATCCTAGTCAGACGAAGATTATAACCTTGATTTGCTGCCAGCTATTAAAGTAAATGAAGGGGTAGGAGTAAATGTGTAATTCCTTCTGCCACAGTTGAGGTGCCTTTGAGGAACAGTGAAGTTAAAATGGTAATCGTCGTAATGGAGTTGTTTAGATGCAAACAGCAGTAGATGATTCACTCTAGAGAGCCCGTATCAGAAAACAATCCAGGAAAAAGTATTATCTCAGCAGAAACGGAATAAAAGACCATGAAGCCAACACATTAGCTTACATTATTTAAACAAAACTACCTGTTTAGCTCAGCATACAAATGCCATTCTAACAAACTGCTTATAGAATTCCAGCCCAACGCTTTAATCACATCATCTAACCTGTCATGTAGTTTCAACAGCTTAGGGGACAACATAATTTAGCTGATTGCTTACACAGTATTCCTGATTAATCTATTCAATAACCCAAGGTCAGTTGGCCTTTAAGCTCTTGCAATAGCAACAAAATGGTATGGACTTACAAAAAGATGCATTAGCATATAACTTTAAATAAAAAGTAAAAGTAGCTCAAGGTAACACGGTGACCAAAGCATATGTTTTTGCCGGGTTTCGTCTGTCTATTAGCAAAATAACTTTGAAATGGCCTGGGTGGATTTTGATTATATGTTCAGTAAATGACTGCAATGGGACCAGGAAAAAATGATTAGAATTTGGGGGTGATACAAGAACTACACTTAAAAAAAAGAAAACCTAAGATTTACTAAGTAAGTAAGTAACCACATATCTCAACAGTTATTTAAAGCAGTTGCGTGGAACCAGATGAAATCAGAGGTTTTCTTTTTTGAGTGTTAGGCAGGGGCACTGAGCTGCCTTGGTGGACATCTGTGCTCTCAGAATGCTTTTTTCTAATTCTTTATAGAATGTTTAAATCAACAAACTGAAATGAGATATTAAAATGATTTGAAATTTTAGTCTCCCCCTAAGCAGTTCAGTCCACCTAACCTTGTGTGCCACAGTCTGATTTGGAAAAAAAGTTGCTTCAGTCAGATGACTGCAAAGTTTCCTGAATTTGCTTTTCAAGTATTAAAACAGTGCTGTATCAGTACAGGAAATGTAGATCTCCATCGCAATAATATTGCAGAGGCTGCTTGGACTTTCCTCTCCGAAGAAGGGACATTTTTAAACCGCTCCATTGTTGCGCAATCTCTCAACGTAAACTGGAGAAAAACATTTCTGATTAAAGTAGGATTTCTAACTTTAGATTTATTTTAATATGTGGAACACCAAGGTCATAAAAGACTAAAATACATCTCTGAATGAATGTTTATCAACATTTGAAACTGTCTAACATAGACTGAGCTAGCCCAATCCTTTTGCCAAGATGAGAACTTGCAGCTGCTGTCACTCTGAGAGCTGCACTCAACTAAATCATCAAACCAACACATCATGTCCTGAAGTCCCTTGCCTTCCCAAAATGAAGTCGTTGTGGCACACATTCATCACGCACTAACAAAGTTCATCACAAGAATTCCTCCGTTCAGTGTGAATGCACAAAGTCATCACTTCAGTTGACTGGTAGCTGCATGAAATATATGAGAGGCATCCATTCATATTAGCACCCCCCCAGATACATCAGATACATCACTCACTTTCTCTGGGCTACACCTTAGAAGTAATGGATTCCTGACTTTATTTAGTGTGTTTCTTTGTGTGGTATAAAAATGTATTCAACTTTTTTCATATTTTCTGATGCTTAAAATTAGACATTATTTAAATGATACAATGACAATTTCATTGGACACAATATGACTCCCACAAGACTGCATCCACGGATGCGATCAGATATTACACATGGAGAAAGTATAAAACAGACCGGTAAAAAAAAAAAAAGCATTTTGCTTTCTTTGAATGTAACCTACAATAAAAAGAAAAAAATGTACAGCATTTCAGTAGAATCAGGAAAGGAGCAAATGAGACAGACAACACAAATGGAGCAATACAGGAGCTCAAAATCCAAATGAACTAAAAATGCAAGAAGCTTAGATGTATTTTATAGGAAATCTGAGCAATACACCAACACAACGTTGGGCATAACTATGAAGTGTAAGGAAAAGATAAATCCTTAGATATAATGTTTTAACTTTTTTACAAAAATAAATATGAAAATACGATATGTATCTGTATTCAGTTCAAATAATTATACATGCCTAAATTCAAGCTGCCTTCGAAGGTCATCTTATTATCATATAGCGTCCATGAGAGGTTTTTTGGAATCATATTAGTGAAATAGTAGCATTATGAAAGGCATGAAACACGCCATGCTTGTTACAGCTAAAGTTATGGAGAAGTTTCAACTCGGGAAAAATGTGTTTTTGTCAAATGAGTGTTGGGGGGGATCCATTGTCCACAAATAAACTGAGGAGACTGCATTTCCCAGCATTCTTAGCTGTGGTCAATGCATTACAATTGATCCTGTGCCAACAATGACATAACAAAAGTCTATAAAGGGAGCTGAAATGAGTGCCAGAGTTGTCTCTCAACACTGCTCTGTACTGAAGAGAATCTGTGTTTCTGGGAGGGTCGCTTGGAGAAAAAGAAATAATCATCGAAGTGCCTCTGTCTATAAAGCTGTGCTTACATCCAGTCTGGCTGACAGAATAACTGTACAAAAACAGTTGTTAAGTAGACGGTTTATCTGTCTCTTCCCACGACGTCGATCCGCAGCTGTTTGCGGCATCTAGGTAGAACCCTCTGTGGACATTTTCTGTGCACACAGATTTTCCCATTGTTTGCCCAACTTTGACAAGTCATGCTCCCCTCTCCGTGGAGTGAACCTGACTTCAATGCAACAGTTGGATTGAACTGGTGATTCATTCTAAGGCATGTCTGGGAAGACAGATAAATTAGGTAAAATAGGTTAAATGAGATAGACCTCGTTTCATTCGTAGGTTTTAAGGGTTGTACACTCTGAAACCACTCTTTGCTAAGTTGCTGTTGTTAAGCTATTTCATTTGCTATGTACTTCTTTTATTGGTTGAATCATTGATGCAGATCTTGTGTGCATCCATCTCTCTTAGATTCTAATTACGTTTATACATCATTTCGGGTTTTCCCTCTACCTACTGGGCCCTTCTGAAACCTAGCCCTTTGTTTTGCTGCTAGCACACAGTTGATCTTTATTCTCCATGCGGTCCCTTATCTGACCCCCTCCACCCTGCCAAAGGTATTTTTAGTCTCCAATATTTTCAACCAACTCTAGAAGTGAAGCAGTTGTTTTTTCGTTTTCATTTTTTAAACTTACCCTATGTAACACAGTCCAACCAGTATGATGAAAGATTTGTTTTTGTCTTTCAGCAGTAATAAAAAATTAGGTGCCACTTTGCAATTAGCCTCCCCTTATTAATAGCTAATATGTAGTTTAGATATATGTCATTAATTAATCTGTAAAGACTTTATAAATCGTTAAACAGGACTTGCCATGGTAAATGGTAAATGGACTGTATTTGTATAGCACTTTACTTAGTCCCTAAAGACCCAAAAGCGCTTTACACTACATTCAGTCATTCACCTAGTCACACACACAGTTACATACATACATTAGTTAAAGGCAAAAACATTTACAAAACTTACAAATATCTTCCTAAATAGTAAACTAAATCTGTTCACTGACATACTATATTTCCTCTAGAGGTTCCAAAATAAACATTTTAGACGAAGTCACAACCTTGTAGTAGGCATCTTCAAAACTTTAAAATAAAGCTGCCTTTGAGTGCTTATTTATGTTGAAGTAATAAAGTAAATGTGCTAAAATATATGTTTCGAAAAACTCAACTGTACATTAAATATATGGATCCATTTGGTTTATTTTAATAGCGCCAAGTCACAACAAATGTTATCTCAAGGCACTTTACAAGAAAAATCCTTTCAATACAATTATACAAACATTCCAATCAGTTAAAAGTTTTCTATTGAAGGAATCCCAGCAGATTGCATTGAATTGTTGATGTGAGGTTAGACCCTGAACATGCAGACTCCAACCACAACAATTCCTCAATAATCCATCATACAGAGCAAGCATATAGCGACAGTGGAGAGGAAAAACTCATTTTTTAACGGAAGAAACTCCCAGCAGAACCTGGCTCAGTATAAGTAGTCATCTGCCAAGACCTTCTGGGGGTTGGAAAAGACAGAGCAGAGACACAAAAAAACAAAAGGATGTGTACTTTCTATATTAAAGAAAGTAAAAAGTCGATAACAGGACATGGATATTTGTTATAAGCTTACTATTTGGCAAGAATCCAAACAGTTTTGTTTCTTTCTAACCCTTATTTAATGCATGGTAATTTTTGTGATATTAAATGTATTAACAGATTAATTAACATATCTATAAACTATTTACTGGTCATTTATAACGAGAGCATTATTGTAAAGTGGGGCAAAAATTCTATTTTGTTTATTACACAATTGTAAGAATAGAGGGGACCCCAGCCAATAATTACTAACAGAAGAAAAAAGTCTGAAAAGTTCATCTTCAGGACCAACCTTTTTATTATTGCTATGAAGTATTCACTCTGATACTTGATAAATGACATGTCCAGCAAAAGTAGACACCTTTATCAAAGCTTCACTTTGAACAAATTCTTTTAATCATGTTTGATTTAAACTGCTTTGTATATTAGATTAAATAAGTCAAATTCTTTCAAAAACTTGATCTCGCCAAAAACGCACCCAAAAGACCCTTAAAGACTGCAGTAAAGATTACCTCTGCACTGATGAGTCATATGTTTTTAAAGGACAGTTTGACAACGTTGGAGAAAGCTTTTTGGTACTTACCACCTGCAGATTTTTAAGATTTCCCGACTTTTAGTTGTCTTTTTCCCTCGCAGATCTTTCTTTTTCCATAAGTCAACAATTCTACAAGAAAGCATTAGGTTTTGAACCCATGAAACCCTTCATTCAACTTGCCTTATGGCATTAACATTGTGTTTTTTACGGAGATTATATATAGTTAAACTTGAATCACATATTGTAAGAATGTTGTTTTGTAATATGATTGTTCAATTTTATCAAGCACTTTAATCAAAGGCAAAACTGTTGGTTTTTTGTTTTGGTCATCTAGCTGTGAGACACTGAAAATAACCTCTGCATACAACTTCAAGTCATTGATGTAATTCAAACTTCGTGTTGCATGATTGTGCGAACAGACTCAGACATCCGTCCTGTATATTTTACTAGATGTCTAGTTTTGCCTTTTTAAGACAGATTGAGGAGCTCTTGGATCCAAGATAGGAAGCCTAAAGTAGATTTACTGGTCTTTTGCATTACAAGGACGACATAGGTGTCAAGGTATTCTGAGCACGTAAACTAAATAGAAGATCCACAGGCAGACTCTAAGCATGATGGAAGGATTAAATATTTCATTTGGCCTGGAAACACCTCAGAATCTGTCAGAAAAGAGCTAGTAGGTGTTGGTTGACAAGAGGGCATCAAGGCTAGAAGTTTGTTTTAGCTGGACTGCATAAATAAATTGCTCATTTAAAATGTTATTTACAAGATTACGTTGTTCAACCTGTAAATAAATCTGCAACTTGGTACTAATCAGGAAGTGGTGGTTTATGCTGTGTGTGAGGCAGCATGCAGTTTTAATTTAAGGTCAGACAGGCTCTAAGGATATTGCCAATAAGGGAAATTTCTTAATTTGCCATATATATATATATATATATATATATATAGGTGCTGGCCAGTAAATTAGAATATCATCAAAAAGTTGAATTATTTCAATAATTCCATTCAAAACGTGAAACTTGTACATTATATTCATGCAATGCACACAGACCAATGTATTTCCAATGTTTATTTCTATTAATTTTGATATTTATAAGTGACAACTAATGAAAACTCAAAATTTGGTATCTCAAAAAATTAGAATATTTTAAAGGCCAATGAAAAAAAATGTGCATGTATAGCACTCAATACTTAGTCGGGGCTCCTTTTGCCTCCATCACTGCAGTAATGCGGCGTGGCATGGACTCGATCAGTCTGTGGCACTGCTCAGGTGTTATGAGAGCCCAGGTTGCTCTGATAGTCGTCTTCAGCTCCTCTGCATTGTTGGGTCTAGCGTATTGCATCTTCCGCTTCACAATACCCCATAGATTTTCTATGGGGTTAAGGTCAGGCGAGTTTGCTGGCCAATCAAGGACAGGGATACCATGGTCCTTGAACCAGGTACTGGTGGTTTTGGCACTGTGTGCAGGTGCCAAGTCCTGTTGAAAAGTGAAGTCTGCATCCCCATAAAGTTGGTCAGCAGCAGGAAGCATGAAGTGCTCTAAAACTTCCTGGTAGACGGCTGCATTGACCTTGGACCTCAGGAAACAGAGTGGGCCAACACCGGCAGATGACATGGCACCCCACACCATCACTGACGGTGGAAACTTTACACTGGACCTCATGCAACGTGGATTCTGTGCTTCTCCGCTCTTCCTCCAGACTCTGGGTCCTTGATTTCCAAAGGAAATGCAAAAATTGCTTTCATCAGAAAACATAACTTTGGACCACTCAGCAGCAGTCCAGTCCTTTTTGTCCTTGGCCCAGGCGAGACGCTTCTTACGCTGTTTCTTGTTCAAGAGTGGCTTGACACACGGAATGCGACAGCTGAATCCCATGTCTTTCATGAGTCTCTTCGTGGTGGTTCTTGAAGCGCTGACTCCAGCTGCAGTCCACTCTTTGTGGATCTCCCCCACATTTTTGAATGGGTTTGTCGTCACAATTCTCTGCAGGGTGCGGTTATCCCTAGAGCTTGTACACTTTTTTCTACCACATTTTTTCCGTCCCTTCGCCTGTCTGTTAATGTGCTTGGACACAGAGCTCTGCGAACAGCCAGCTTCTTTAGCAATCACCTTTTGTGTCTTGCCCTCCTTGTACAAGGTGTCAATGGTCGTCTTTTGGACAGCTGTTAAGTCAGAAGTCTTCCCCATGATTGTGGAGCCTTCAGAACAAGACTGAGGGACCTTTTAAAGGCCTTTGCAGGTGTTTTGAGTTAATCAGCTGATTAGAGTGGCACCAGGTGTCTTCTATATTGAGCCTTTTCAGAATATTCTAATTTTCTGAGATACTGAATTTGGTGTTTTCATTAGCTGTCAGTTGTAATAATAAAAATGAAAATTAATAAACACTTGAAATATATCACTATGTGTGGAAGGAAAGTATACAGTATAGAAGTTTCATGTTTTGAATGGAATTACTGAAATAATTCAACGTTTTGATGATATTCTAATTTACTGGCCAGCACCTGTATATATATTGTAAGATTTTGTATCCCTATCACAAAATTGGGCCGCAACCTTTGGTTTGAATGGCCTTGGAAGTCATGATAAGGAAATATGTTCCCATCTTGGTGTCCAAGATATTTAACAATGTAGCATAAACAAATCGACCACCACAAAAAAAGTCTACCATATTTTTATTGTATCACTGTCTAATTTGCTTAATGATTATCTGAATACTTGGGGGCACTCATACAGCATTGAAATTTAATTTTTCAGATGGTCAGTTTATCCTTTAATAAGAGAGAAACAGCAGCACACTCTGGCTTCCACCCTGGATATCTTTGTAAACACACACCATTTAAAGCAGAAACACATATTTCTAAGACAAGACAGGACTGGTCTCACAAATTCCCTTTATTTTCACACATTTAGACCAACCTAACGTGTTTTCAAGAAATGTAGCAGCATGACCACAGCTTTAGTTTATAAACCAGGGGTGAAATAGTCCCATTTCATTAAAAATAAGTTAACCAGCTTTTTAGTTTTGAATGCTGTAAAGAACATGCTAACTTTAGCAACATTAGCAACTCCTAGTAAGTCAGTTGTGGCATACTCGCAGTGCTAATAAAATATTTTTATCCTGTTTGTTATCATTTCGTATTTCTACTCAAAATGGTCCCACACAAATTATTTTAAACTGCTGGCGACTTTTTAAAAACACTTTTGTAAATGAATGTTTCTCGAATGAATGTTATTTATTAGCTGTAACTTAGGGGTGGCAGATGGCCTTAAAATGCCTGTTGTGAGCCTCGTCAACAATGAGTGAAATGGTGATTGGAAAACAGAAGAAAAAACTGAAAATTATTTGGCTATGGCTGATTTAGTCCTGGGGCATTTGGAAAGAAAAGAAAAACTTTGAAGACAGAACTGCAAAAGCAAAAGCCCTCACAAAAAAACTGGAGCCATATAACAGCTAAACCAGACTCTTGCATGACAAAGGATGCTCAAGTAAAGCAAAAAGAGATAAGAAATAGAGATAGGACTGAGCAGTAAAGGCACCACCAAACTAACTTCAGCTGGCAGTCAGTGACACAGGAACAGAAAACAGGAAGGTAGAGCAGGATTAATAAGATACCTGACTAAAGTATCAGAAAATCTCAGAGCCTTAACTCTAATAAGAGAAACACCAATAAGAAAATAACCATGCTGCGAGCTTTGTTCGCACAGATGTAATGCCTGACTAAACTACTTGCCAGGTACAAAGGATTGGGCTCTTATTATAAGACTTCGTTTTTCAAACGCTACAGAGGAAACTATCTGATCTGCTCATCTGGCTGAGAATCAAATGCTTAAAGCAGCAAATACAGAACAGAAGGGTGTGACCCTGAAAAAAACAACAACAAATGGAAACCAAAAAATTGCTTTTGGCGTCTATTTTTAACGCCCACTTGTACATTTGTACATTTAAACCCAAAACAACTATCTGTGTGTTCTATGACTCAATCTGGATATATATATATATATATATATATATATATATATATATATATATATATATATATATATATATGGGTAAAGCTGTTTGTTGGCTTTAGGGATGGTAAAAACAAAGGGTGTAAGTTTCATTCAGTGAACAGACAAGACCACCGATGGTCAGGTGTCAAATTGAAAATATGTGAAAAAGTTGCAAAGAGACAAAGGAAAAATTTAAGGTTACAGGAAAGTCAAAATATTTAGCTGCAAAGAAAATGATTTTATCAAGACCAGGTAGGGTTTATTTACAGATAAATTAAAATGAAATCATTTAAAAAAATTCTTTTAAATTAATCTTATTGGCGATATACTTTAGGGATGCTTTACTTCATAAAAGAAACTGGTCAGAGTCAATGGGTAGTTAGCACTAATTGCAATGGATTTCTGAAAGAAGATATGTTAGAGGTGGCAAAAGGAAACAGGAAAGCAATCCTAAATATACAAGAGAGCTAAATCGGAAAAGCTTGGAACAAAGCATATGCATCTGTTAGAACGGTCTTGTAAAAATCCAGACCTAAATCTAACTAGGAATCTGTGGCAGTACTTAAAGATTCTTTGGTCTAAAATGGTCCTCATCCAATCTGACTGAATTTTGAAGAAACATTCCAATATGTGACAGAAATGGTATACCCCGAATTACTTATAGCAAAAGATGGTTCTACTGATTAAGAGTCATTTCCAATGAATGCCCCAACTTTTAGAGTTTTATTTGTGAAAGATTTTGAAAAAAAAAGGTTTTCTTCTCCAATTCCCAAAACAGTAAATTGAGGTTTCTAGTCATAATGTGACATAATTTGAAAACCTACTTTCAGTATGGTACATTTTTCAAAGCCCTGTATTTAACAATAATATAAGGAACAAAGAATGAGTAAAAACTTTTGCAAAGTACTGAAACTCAATGCATTGTGGGGAGCTAAGAGAAAATTGTTCACCTTGTTCACCTTTACGCCATTACTGTTATTCCTCTATTTCTACTTTACTGTCTTTTGACTTCTTATGCAACATATATGTGTCACATAAAATAAGTAATACGTCCCTGTAAAATTTGATTTATTCAAATTTTTTTTCTTCTCTTTATCTGTATGTGAAAATTGTAATATGTGAAGCCCAGTCTCAGGACAATGTTTATGTCATGTAATTGTCTTTTTCTTCTTGTTGTTACAACAGACAAATAAAAATGAAAAATACTTAATTTTGGATTCTGCATTCCTACTAACATTCTTCAAGGCAGGCACCACAATATTCTGAGACAAACCTTTTGAGTTATTCAAAGGTAAAGTAAATCAGGTTGAATCAGATTTTCTCTTCGGTGAGGGTGTCATTATTCTATGTGACAGTTACATTACTGCTCTAATCCCACCGTTTTCACAGTGGTGTGAGATTGTCAGTGATTACAAGGAATCTATGTTCTAAATGTCAGCCAGTAAAGATTTTAATACGCTAAACAAGTTTCTGATCCAATGTAGGTATGTAATTGCCTTACCCCAAATTGCCTCTTTCCCAACCCAGCACAACAGAGAATGTTTACGCCCAAATGAGCATTACCACGCTCCAGAGATCAGATCTAGATTTTCAATCTATGGTATGGCTGGGGTTTACAGAATCGACTGTTGGTTTGTGCTGGTGTGTTGATTTAGGAGGACACACGCTGCTTACTAATCCCTCTAAAGCTTCAGCCAGGTTAATCTTGCAGTAAACAATGTGTCTCTAAGCTGGACTGCGGTCTGATCTTATCTGTATAATGTGTTTGAGTGTGTATCTGTGTGCATTTGTGTTATCAGATGTTTACACCCTGATAAACCCGCTGTTGTCCTGCAAAACAAATTTACAAACAGGAGACCATCATCACACATGGTCACAGCTGGCGAATCATTATCCACGCTCTGCAAACACTGTTGTGGATGGTTTGGGGATCACAACAGAGCTGGTATGGATGCATAGGTTTAAACATTGCCAGCCATTATTTTCGCCAACAGTCGGAGCGTCTTTTAGACTTCCACAGAATATGCAGTCCTCTGTGAGAATTACTCAGAAGTTCATTACCGCAGGAATATTAAACAGTGGCACAGGGTTGATCGCAACCTTAAACTCTTGATATCCACCAAATCTTTAACCATCAAAGTCACATGTAATTTTAATAAGTACTTTATGAGACATCTTAAGGGTGGTCCAATTGTTAAAGCAAATAAAACTGTGCTGAACAAATTCAAATCACAGATAGTTATGCTGACAGTGGCAACATTAGGAACACAATTATAAAATCTAAATACTGTGCAGTTACTTAACAGAAAGTGGCATACTTTGTGGCATAAAATGTGCCACTCAGTAAAAACAGAGTATTTACAGAATGTGCATTTGTAGTTGGCAATAAATTATGAAAGGAAACGTATGATTTACAAAAAGTTAGCAGAATATAAAGTGAGAAAAACACTGTTCAAATAGCAGCAGCAGAAATGTTAAGGAAATGTATCAAACAGTGTAATTACAACAGGGATGTACACATCATTGGGTTTGTTGGGAGTACATCTGGTTGAAAAATCAGCTGCAGGAAGGAAGGAGCTGTGAAAAAACACTCCTTCACACCTAGGATGCAGCAGTCTAACACTGAAGGAGCTCTGCAGTTCAGAACCATCTTCATTAAACACACAAAGCACTTCTTTGTAAACCTCATAATGAACCTGGAGCTTTGACTTGTGCCATTTCAGTTCGGCTTTCCGGCACTTCCTTTTTTGTGCCCTGACCGAAACTTCATTTCTCCAAGGTGCCTTTTCCTTAATGTTAACCATTCTAACCTAGACAGGAGCAATAGTATCCAAAACAATTACAACCCTTGAAGTGTAAGCGTCCAATAGATGATATACATTTGAACATGGGGGATTTTAAAATCTGATCAATTCCAAAAACTATGTCCTTGTTGTATCATTTATGTGTCTTCTCTGAATAACTCCAGGCCCAACTACTGGTTTGGGTGCAACAGATAGGTCAAAGAAGACACAAAAATTATCAGATAAAGCAACATCAACAACATTGGCATTAGATATATCAACACCTTTTGTAATGACTAGATCTAGAGTGTGGCCTTTGTTGTGAGTCGCATCACTCACGTGTTGAGTTAAATCAAACATTTCAAGAATAGCACATAGTCCTTTGGCGGTGGGAGACTCTGTCTCTGTCCATCAGGGATGTTATTTTGGCCAAAGTCCTTTTGTCTCTCACCACCTCCACTGGAAGCAGGGTGCATCCTAGAACAGAGACCTTCTTGATGAGCTTATCCAACCTCTTCCTCTCAGCTGTAGATAAACTGCTGCCCCATCTGGCGACACTATAAAAAATGACAGAAGCCACCACAGAGTCATAGGTCTTTAACAGCTCCCCCTGGAGTCATAAGACCTCAGTCTCATCAGCTGGTAGAATCTGCTCTGACACTTCTTATAAAGAGCATCACTGTTGTGGTTTCAGTCCAGTTTATTGTTCAGGTGAACACCCAGGTACTTATTACTTTAGTGTCAACCATCTTAAAGTCCACTCCCTGCGCCTTCTTGACTAAATGCTACTTTATGCAGGCACTCTGACCGCACTTTCACATATGCACAACATATGCTTAAATTGGCTAACATGGCTGGAGGAATTGGTTTTATATTCTAAAAATTCAGCTACAAATGATGTGGGGTCTTATAATTATATATTGTGTATAACATATATTATCAATTATTGATCCCCTGATGGTTAGGTAATCGTGTTACGTATGACTTTATAGTTTACAAAAAATAGCTTTGTTTCGTTGTTCAACTTTGCTTGTGATTGTTGATTGGTTCACTAAACTAAAAATTAGATAATATAAGGGGTAGTTGCTGTTGTCTAATTTGAAAACCCAAATCCACAAAAATTCCACTACAGTACATATATACTTCAGCCAGGTGCATTCAAAATTTATTTTGAGAGAACCGAGAACTGAACTCAAAGATTCAAGTGAGACCTTTGACTTGTAAATCCAGCTTTTTGTCTTTAAAAGCGGCTTGAGATGAAAATGAAGAAGCGAAGTGAAGCTGAAATTTCAGACCGTGGGAGTGCTTCTAGTGCAGCTCAATATGGGTCATGGTGTGGGTAACATTTTGTGTGTTTTGTAATTAATCCTGAGGCATTAATCAAAATCAACCCTACTTCGCATAAATCAACAGAGGGGACATAACCATACAGTGCAGTGTGTTCAAGTGAGCAGTGTGAATTATAATCATCCCTGTAATGAGACCCATATTTCATCTGTGAGCTGTTTGTGTAATGCAACCTCTATGTGTACATTGGGACAGGAGAGGGGTTATGCATGCATGGTGGGGCGAATATGCCCATCATATATGAGAATATTTAATGAACAGTGTGCTTCACAGTCACTTAGAGTTGGAAAGTAATGAAAAAAATGTTTTTGCAACCTGCTGAGTAGACCAATATAACTGAGGAATTAGTAATGACACATGGAATTAAAATTTTGGGTTATGACTTCTGCTGTCCCAACTTTAACGTATTGTCACAATATGACTGAATTGCTGATTTAATTCTGCATAGTTTTTCAAATGAATCAGTAATTAATTCATTTTATAGACAGTAAACTTTTAAGTTGTAATCAGTGAAGGTTCTTGGTTAAATCATGCAATTTAACATTTTCTCTCTTTTTATGAAGATATCAGATTTGAAAATATTTTTGAGGCATGTTCTTTTACATCGATACAAATTGATTAGAAGCAAATATTATTTTTTTCAAATGTCTCAATATTCTTCTTTTTGAATCAAAAGGACACAGTGGGCATGTATCACAAGCTAGTATTGTAATTTGTGTCTGAGTTAATTTCCCTGGAGTTTCTGCATTAGTGCCACTGGCTTTCTTAATGGACATAAAGACTTCACTACCGCTTCCAAATGAAATGCCACAGACTTTCTGCCCCAGGAATCTACAAGATGCTGAGGACGGGAATTAAAGCACTGTGACCATATGCTCCATCAAGCTGCGGACCTCTGCTGGGAAAGTGACAACGTGTGACTCTAATGAGGCACAAAGAAGCAAGAAATGATCCGAAAACAATCAAACTGTGAAGTTTTGCTCTGAAGTTCTAAGGACCTGTCTTTGATGACTTTGGGTCTGTTTAATCAGACACTCATCTTTGGGCAAAAAAAAAGGAAGTAAAAGAGGAGATAAATAGGACTTGCAGTATCTTACAAGAATCATAAAAACCTGTTGAACCTTTTTCACACTTTGTCACCTAATGCATTTGTGTGGAGGGAAAGGGATATATGGTTTCACAGTGTTTTATGGAAAAATCTAAAAACCTTTCCATTTGTATTCATCTGTTGAATATTTTCAAATTCAATTTGGCTTACCTGAAAAGTTTACTTCAAATAAGAGGTCATTGGTGAGATACTTTCACAACAACAACCACAAAGTCACGGTGAGGAAAATGTTGGTTAAAAGCTTTCACGCTGATAAAAACAGGGACGCACGGGAAATTAAACTTTGATCGCAATGCAAAGGGGACAAGATCAAATACTTAATTTATTCAAAAAGATAAAAAGACAGTTTGGCTGCAGAAATCAGATTTTGCTCACCCCAAGCTATTTAACACAATGCCCTGAAATAATTTGCTTGAGGGGAGAGAAGTTTGTCAGCAGACTGTGGAACAGCATGGGAGCTGCATGAAAGGGTAAAACAAGACGCTGATGAAGGCTCCATCTGGCAAAACCAGTAGCTTAAACATAATTTCAACACAATAATTGTATGGGAATTTTTTCAGTTTATTAATAAAGAGGATTTTACTTCATCATATGTTGTTAATTTTGGAGATAAAGTTTAACACAGAGACGTGTGGATTGCACTGTCGGTATTTCCCCAGCACCAAAACAGCAAGAATGAGCAAAAATATGGTATTAATATAGAAATGTACTGTATATCTAGCCAGTAAAAACGTACCACTGTACAGGGAATTCTTTTAGATATTATTACAAAATGTGTGAGCAGTCACAGGCTGCTCCAGGGGCAGAGTAGGTAAAAAGTCATAAAAAAGGCTGAGCTGCCCCAGATTTTCCTACCGGCAGGTGATCAGACCAGCGGGTTTGGGAATTAATTTAAAAGAACTCATGGGTCCAGTTGTGATCTTTGTTACGCACCTTTACAATGCCAATTTAATTTATTTGACAAAAGGTTAATATACAATAAAAATATCATATAAAAATCATATAAAAAGTAAGCTGGCCAGACTGCTAATTTGGATTTTTGCTTCAAATACTCATTTAACTTCACATTTTACTCATTAATTTTTGAGTCAACATTGAAACCAATAGTGTTAATTAGCTTTCACTATTTAAATAAACTAATTCTGAGCTTAAAATAGATTCTGAAACATAAGGTTTGTTAAAAATAATGAACTCTTGAATCTTTTTTGTTTTTTTGTACAATTCCAGTACAATATGACATTATCCTAATTTAAAAAATGTACAGGTAAATATGTATTATGACCAGATTGTTTGACCTTATCGGTCAAACTGACAGCCAATAAAAAAGGGAATGATCTCTTGTATTTATATTTTATATACACTGTCCTTGTTTAACTAGCTGTAAAATTGCTTACTCATTTTCAGTTGTTTCTTAGTCATCCAGTGTCCATAAGTCTCTCTGTTGTTTACTTTTTTGATTATTATCCAAGCATTTTTTTGTTTCTTCCCATGTAACCAAATATGTAATATTAACTTGTTACCATTTATTTTCTGTATTTTCTGTACTAAAACTCTACTGATAGTAAGCTTACATTTAGTAAACCTGCACTTTGGATAAGATTCACAAACCTGAATCATGACCCATTTCATCCTTGCTGTTATTACTGAGCTGTACTTTCTGTCTAAAAAGGTTCTGAGACCCATGTCAGCAACCAATCTCACATGCATGCTTTCAGTGTCCATTCTGCAGCATTCCCAAAAAATCCGCAGTCAGACTTTCAAAGTGTTTCTTTATTAGGGGTCTCAGGCAGGCTTTATGCAGATTTTTATGCAGGTACTGCCTCTCTGTTGTACTCTGTAACTGCAACTTCTTTCTCAGAGGCTTTAAAAGTATAATTCAGATTCAGAGCTTCTCAGAAAACAGCTGGGGCTTGAGCCCAAGTAGGCACCCCCTAACTCTGCCCCTGTTGGTCACCCTGAATCATTTTTTAAATTATTCACCCTTGCACCATACCCCAGATTTGCAGATCTGTCTACATCCCTACTTTCCTTTTCCCATAGCACCATTTGGATATATTTTAAGTTGACCAGGTCATTTACCTACTGAGTCAGAAGTCTCCTCTTTTTTCCCTAGTATGTCTGCCGTTGCTTTATTAAACCAGTAAACCTAGTATGCTTGGGGAAAAATACATTTGAAAGTTTCCATCCAGGACAGTGAGACTCCACTGTCTAAGGCACTCTGGGGATTTAGGGTTGGGACTTAGATACAGTATGCATGAGGATAGCCATGCAATTAAAAAAAGCAATGGTGGCTATGAATTAGGTTTACAGAGACAGTTTAGAAGAAAAAGAAAATAACCCAAATATGCAATAATATCTTTAAATATTAACAAGCTGAAAGCCCGGGTAAGCCTTTAAGTAATACTGTTGCTAGAGATGCACTGATCAGTCAACAAGGGAGTGGGACAAGACAATTATTATTGACTGCCACTTGAAAAAGATTTTTTTCTTCTTCTTCAGTGAATGATTAAAATATAATAACTCCCAATATTTTTGGTCAACAACTGCATTAACCAACGGAATTAGGGATGCACCAATACTCATAATGCTCTCGGGGCCGATGCCGTTTTAATGTACTCATATCTGTAGCAGTTATTCAACCGATGCCATGAACCGATACTAAATGTGGAAACTCTGCAATCATTTCACACACACACACAAAAAATGTTGTGGTCATTTTTATCAATATTCTTTTTTTATCTAATTCACCATCATTTGGTATAACAAGCATAAAATAAAATAAAACCAGTCTTCCAAGTCATTTGCATTTTCTTGTGTGGTAGAAGTATTGGTAATGGCACTCTGTATCGGCAAGTATTCAGATCCAAGTATCAGTATCATATCGGTTGGAAAAAAGTTATATAATTTCATCAGTTGCTTCAATAGCAACAAGCACGACTAGTCTGATCACTGCATTTCTTTTTCTTACAAGAAACTTTCAATATGTTGCCCGTTTTTCAGTTTTAAAAAACAGAAAGATCAACTGTCTGCCACAGTGACAAAGTTTACATTTAATGTCATCTTCAAAAAGCCAGGGCACTTAGCAACAAATTAAACAGAAATTATTTAACCTTGGCTGTTGTTATCTATACCAACTCACTGTGGGCGCAGATCCAAACAGCAGGAGACATTACTCTGAACTGTATCAAGCAATCCCGCAAAGGAAACAGATGCTGATGTAATTAAGCAATGCAACTTCAAATCCAGTGGAACTTCTGTTTGCTGTTTATATAGTGTGTATGCCGTTTCCAGCCAATCAGGACGTGCAAAAATACAGGGCCATTAAAGCATTGATGCATTGCAGAAGCCAGCTGCTGAGCTGGGCCTGTGAAGAGACTCTCCAGCTGCAGCTTCTGTCATTATAGCAACGCTCCACACCTCATCGCACCATGGCACACTTATTCCAACACAACAGGGGAAGAGCATCAGCATTGTATCAGCTGTGAGCACCAACTGGGAGAGAACAGAGAGTCAAGAGTCACAGAGGAGGAGAAAATGGACTGACATATGGCAACGAGGGGAGGCTGTCCTAGCGGACTGTGGGAAACGTGTTTTTTGGGTCTGTGTTCACTTTGTTTTCTGTTTCATTTCTCCCTGCCTTCGACTCTTTCTGTCAGAGCTCCCTAGTCATAAACAGCCTCCAGGGGATTGGGATTATAGGAGTCTACGTTACTCAGCTACACTAAGCCTGCATAAGAGAAGGTCAAGGGGAAGCGAGACAAACAAGAAAGTCTGTAATTTCTTCATGTCTGACCCACTTTTTCCGTTCTTTTGTCCCTCTGTTGCTTACAATCCTGGTCTCACATACCACCTGGTGTCTTACAAAACAATAGTTGAAAAATCTTAGAAAATCTTGGTTCCAGTCAGGAATTCATTGATATGAACTCATGGGTACTCTGTGTAACTTTAAATGGCTAGTAAACTCAATTTGGAAAGTAGTAACAGAATTCAGTTTTCTTTTAACCCTTAATCTTTGTCTACTTCCTCTGCTATATTTTACCAATCATTTCTCTTTTCAACTTTGTCATATTCCCTTTACTGTTACGGTACAATCATTAGAATAGAATATTAACATTTTGTGTTTCTGCAAACTAATGATCAGTGTATGATGTCAAATTTGACTCTACAGAACACAAAATGATGTGTTCCTTAAGATTTATAACCCTAATTGGGATCTGTGCTGTGTGTTTTGAAAAGTTAGACTTAATCAACTATTGCATCATCATCATCAAAAAACAAAAAAACAATGGGTTTAAGAGCTTGCTTCCAGTGAGACTTGGACTCTGCCAAGGCTACCCTCTGTCACCGATTCTGTTCATAACTTTAATGGTTAGGATTTCTAAGCTCAGCCAAGATGATAAGGGAATCCGTTTCGGTAGCCTCCGTAATGGAATAAATGATGGATGGATGGATGGATGGATGGACGGATGGATGGATTTAAGAGTTCCTCCAAAATATCCATGTTGTTTGTCTTCAGCATCTCCTTGATTACAAAGTTAATTTGAGTATTAAACTTAAAATAGATGTAAATGTTATGTAAATTTTCAAAGTTGAACTAAGTTCAGCATATGTGCGATTGCTAAATAGTAGCAAGGATATTTGCTGCACCTTTGTAAATATTGGGTTTTATTAGAACCACAGTGCAGGCAAATCACATGTGCCTTGGGAGCCGCAGGTTTCTGCTGCATGCACAAGCAGGCAGGCAGCTAACATCCTTTCAGTAAAGTGCTATTTGTTGGCTGAGCAACAGAACTTACTTGCTGATGCTTTGAGCTATTTCTTAACCAAAGCCCCCTAAAAGTAACATATTTTGTGGCAATTACAGACACATATCAATCGTTAAAGCAGTTGGTTACTATGGAGACTGTGCATAAAGGCTGACCAGTAAGTTATTTGAGCTGAGTCTGTTTTTCACTTGGCCAAGTGAAATGCCAGAGTTTTCGTAAACCTACCAAGTACTGTTTGATTTCCCTCAAGTTTCACATTGTATTTTCCTTATGAATGAAGTGACAAAAAGGGTTAGGGTTTAAATGTTAAGGTGGAGAAGTTTTAATGTTCCTAGGAAAAAAACTGTCCTTTTTTTAATCAAGTTTATCAGAGCGGTTAGAACCTTCTCATATTGTTACCTCCTCCAGAATGTAATGTTTTCATACCCATATATCTGTCTGTGTGTTTGTTTGTTTGTTTGTTTGTTTATCTGTCTATTAGCAAGAAACCCCCAAAAGTTATGGATCAAAGACAATGTAGCCTATACACTAAAAAGACTTAGAAAGTCCAGGACCTCCACTACATGGTCCTGGATAAAATGTATATGGAGAATGTAAAGATAAATTCTTTTCTTGCAGTATTTCAAGGATGTTGGCCGAGTCTCACTTAAAACATCTCTGTATGACCACTGTTATTTTCTGGACTAAATAATGAATAAGAAGATTTAGAAGTAAGCAGACCAAAAATACGCTTTAAATCAATCCATTCATCCATCCAACCATCCAGCCATCCAGTGCCTATCTCCAGCAATCAGTGGACATAAGGCGGACTACACAATGGATATTTATCTTCTCAGAAATATCTGTCCAGCAGAGGGCAAGAGAGAAACATACTATACAGGCGCATGCACGCACACACACACGCACACATCCGAGATAAACCAAGTTACTTTACATGGATGTTAAGTATTTATGTAAAAACACATGTGCAGGATGAACATGCTTTGTGCAGAAAGATTCAAACCCAGGAGGGTGTTGCTGGAAGCCAGTACGGTTCTCAACTTTTCCAACATGCAACCTTACAACACAAGACAAAACAAACGTAATCACAAAGGTGCAACGCTCGTAATGGTGGAAGATCCAACAAAATTTTTTAATAATTTGCTTAGGGCCACTAAAGCCAGCAGGGGCCCCCCCAAAAGGTTTTCTGACACAAACCTTACAACAAAATGATATTTATACTTTGATTTGCTATGAAGGAACTCTGAAGATTTCTTCAAATTTTAAAGCCAAATGAAATTACAAATTATTTTACATAAAAAAATTTGATGGTTTCAGCCATATTTAAGTATACCATTTAAATAATTTCTGCTGTTAATGTTGCTGCTAGAGTCATTTTTCATCAACCTTGAAACAGCAAGTAAATCTGCTTGTAAACATATAAAAATACTATTGGTCCCTCCTTGTAGTCTCTACCCCGTCTGGATAGAAAACCTGCACACCAGACGTTATTGCCAGACCAAATGAGCAAGTTAATATATACAAGTTTATATACTGGTATTAATCTAATGAAGAAAATGAAATTGCTTATCTTGAAGCCAAGTAAAGATTTGTCATATGGTCAATTGAATTGCTGAATTAGGGGTGTTGCTCCCTGGAGAGAGATTACCTTAACTGAAAGCGGGCACCCACATGAAATTTTACTTTGGGACTCATATAAAACTTCAGGACAGTTAAACCACCTAATAACAGTGGTCTTTGCTAACTCTCAAACAGTGTTTTCCCCTCTTCATTCTTGCCAAGTCCAACCACTGCAGGTTTGAGGTATGAGCTGATGCTCTCTCCTGTTGAGGCTGTTGCAGTAGCTGTTTTTATAAAAACTCTCCATTGTGCTATGAAGGTCTGTCTCAGCCTCGACTAATCGCTTTCCACAGGCTTGCAGAATGGAGCTCTTGCACCTAATGTCATCACTGACAGGTCTGGTAGAACCTTGCAGGGATGCGTATCATGCTGTTTAAGTTGCTGATGAGTGAGGTTTGTCGGCTGTGTGCATGTAGAAATGCATGTCTGGCGGGTGGAGTCCAGGTGTGTTTTGCTGATGGCTCAACGGGTGTGCAAATGCCTCAAGTAGCGCAGCGCGGGTCATGTATTAAAGCAAGCATTCTCTCCATAACCGCTTCACCCTGCTAAAACGCATTTGCCCCGTGAGGAGTTACTCGTCCGTGCGTAACTGGCTAATGGCGTCAAGTGGCACACAGTGGCATAAATGAAATCCCCCCTTTGTGATAACACTTATTTCACCTGATGGCAAATTGCTGTATTAAAAGTAAAGCTTGGGAAAATATATTCTAAGCCACAAAATGTTTTTTTTTCTATTTGCTTAACTGATTGTGGAAATTTTTCCTTGGTGCTACCTCCCCTATTTTATGTTCATCTTTAAACGATTCCTTTGAGAGCCTCTCTCTTAGACCCCTCAAGCAGATTCAATAAAGCAGCCGTCAACAGAGATGATTAATTATCATTCACTGCAGACATGCAGCAAATTGGTAAATACATTTAGCCTTCTATGCCCTCAGACATGATCCAGAATTTGAATAGTCACAAGCAGAAACAAAACAAAAACAATGAAAGGAAAAAAGTGAGGCTGAAAAGCTGCAATCAGTGGACTGAATCTGGATATTGAAAAACAAGTTAAAACTGACCCAGGAGGTTGAGGGCTTGGCATGAAAAAATTGAATCTTTCAAGTGGCCAATTTCAGAGTTCTTTCAGTGAACCTGGAAATTAAATATGAGCTTCTGAACGCAAACAACCAAAGTAAAAGATACAATTTATTTTTGGTACACAGAGTCAAATAAAAGTTTTGATTCCTATTGAATCTGTCAAAAATGTATTCTGCTATAGCTCACTTTTTGAGATGTCATAAACATTATTATTATTATTATTATTATTATTATTATTATTATTATTATTATTATTATTAATAATAATAATAATAATCACAGGGCAACACAGAGACACTCAGGACAAACAACCAAACACGCACTCTTACAGTACCTAAGGAAAATTTAGAGAGACCAATAAGCGATATCGGAATTACGAGTGCGTATGCTCAGGAATGTGGCCTGGACCCCCGGTCACAGCTTGAGGACCCCAAACAAAGCCCCACCTCGACTGTAAACAGTGTATTCATCCATATATATTTGTTCATACGGAGCCTATTAAAGCAACTTAAAGGCTGTTTATGGCAGACCTTTCTAGTATGCCCGGTACTCATTTCCCCCTTTTCCACTATGGTCGCTTTAAACCGGAATGGTACAGCCTAGAACAGGTAGGTTGTGTTTTCCATTAACATCTCAGAAGAACGGTATTGGGTGAGGACATGGGCGGGCTTAGCTTAAAAACACAGTGATCATCCAGTCTGTCGAAACTCCGAATCTACCGCCTTGCAACCGATCCATCTCTCTGATTACCGCGGAGGCATCCTGCCTCTCTGCTGCTATACCGGCTTCTCCCTGCCCGGCACGTGGGCTTACTGCTGGCATCTCCAACAATCACACACCAACTTTGCCAGCTACCGCTACTGCTACCTGATGGAAGCCTGCTCCAACCCACGTGTGGAAGCAGATAACAGCTCCGGTCTTGCTCCACCTCTCTGTTTACCGCTCAGACCAACTGCTTCTTTGCTGCTACTACTTGCTACCAGCCTTTTCCTCCCCTCACTGCAGGCTCATTCGCTGCCGTGTGGAAGACGATAACAGCCTCGGTCGCAGCTCCATTCCTCTTGGTGACCTGATAAATCTGCCATTACTCACAGTTTTCCAATGTCCCAGATGCCGATGCTGCAGCCGATATCAAGCCATTTTTCCCCTGCATCAGGCGAAGCTGCAGACCTTATCAATGTACATTCTCACCGTTACCTTTCGCCTTCAGCTTTATCAAAACCACAGCCCACTCTAAACGCCATTAAACACTTTATAAAGCACACTTTTAAAAAAAACTATGGAGCTACTTAAAGCAAAGAAAAATAAAACCTTCTCTAACAGCATTTGTGTGCCCGAGATTGCTACTGCGTGGAATGTATACAAGACAGTATAATGAGCCTGGACTACACCACTTTCCTCTTCTTTCTTCTATGTTTAAATTTTGTCAACTTTCCACTGTTCAAAATCTTCAATTCCGCATCTTTCGCTATCTATATATGTATGTTGCTTCTGCCAGTTAAAAACCCCAGAATGCATTGCGCGCAACACAATAGCGAAATGGCTTATTAAGCTAACAGTCATTTTTTTGGACTGTGGGAGAAAGCCGGAATACCCTGAGGAAAGCTGCAGAAAGACCGTAGGCTGGAATTGAACCTAGGACCTTCTTACTTCAAGTCAAATACGCTACCAACTGCACCATTGTGCAGGACATTTCATTAATTTAATAATAAGTTTGTTTGTATTACTAGTAGTAGTAGTAGTAGTATCCTTAAAAATTTTAAAACATAAATATTGAGATTCCATAAACATAATTGTGAACTAGAAGGCAGAGGACACATGGTCTTAAAAACGTCTTACAAACAAAACTAAATGTTTTGTATTGCAGATTTTTTCAATCCCATAATCGTTCCCTCGATTACAGCAACATTTTACTATATCATTATATTAGTTGGCATATCTATAGACTAAAATGCAATCTCTTTCTTTTTTAAACTAGCTCAAAACTACAGTTTACTTTGAAAGCCATTTATATATGGTATTTTACAAACAATTCTAACACATAACTAAGCTTTAATTTAAGTTGTTCCATTATAGCTCTTGCTTTATGTGTAGGGTTGGTGTCATGCTGCACGATGAGCCTCTGCCTCATTCTTTTTTTTTGCAGCATTTAACTTTTTTTGGTTTCAGGATTAACTTTTATTTAGCCTCATCAATTTTCCAATCAATGACCACTACTATGTTTCACCATGTGGATGATATGTTCATTGTGATGTACAGTACTAGTTTTCCCCCCAAACATTAGACACATAATGATTCCCATTTAGGTGATATTTAGGTAACTTGATTCAACAACCGACTGAAGACTAAGGGTAAAGGAAACAAACGTAGACATGATGGTGGAAAAGGATCCAAACATTTCTGGCGTAACTTTCCTTGCCAAGGGAACCAAGGGAAGAAGGAAACAACTCAAAGCAACATGTTTGTGGTTTAACCCTTAGTGGCGTGTTAAAATTTTTTCTTTTTAAATCATAATTGACGAATTCATGTTCATTTCATGTTCATTAATGTTACCACGCTATGGGTAATAAGATAACACTTTATTTCATTTTACAACTTTGTCAGATGATCAAAGATCTAAAATGAGAGGAGCAACACAGGCACATTGCTTTTTTTTAAAGACCTTTCTTATGAAGGTTGGAAAAAAGACAAAAGGGAGAATTTAATATACAGGCAATGTAATAGTCTTAAATAACATCTTGGGGTTAAGTGGTTCAACTAGATGATTCAGATTGTCACTTGAATTAAAAGATGGTAAGATGGTAACTAAGATTAATATAACATTTATTTTAAGAAAATAGAAAATGGAAAAGGAATAATAATGGGGGGGGGGGAAGAAATTTGAGAGAAATCATTACAAATTATGGAAATCCTAGCAGGCGGGGGACTGGCTGGGAGGTTAAAGGTTTGGCCTCAGCCTCTAAGAACAGTTTACAAGTCGGAGGACTTGTTCTCTTGGGCTGGGGGTGCCGCCGGATGAGATTTCAGAGAACACCCCCTAATATGATCACCTGAGGGAAGGGTTGCTCTTTTTTGAAAAAATTTAAATGTGTTTATTATGTAGAGAGGTCTTTTAAACTGTGTCTCGGTGTTAGGGTTTTTCCAGTTTTCGGCTAAAAAAGACGTTTTGAGTTTAGTTGTGAGGCCTACACTGAACTCTTCTGTTAGGTTTCTGAGAAATTTTTTTGATTTAAAAAATATGTTTTGAGTTTAGTTATCTAAGCTAAATTCTTCTTATCAGTTTCTCAGACGTTTTTGGACTAAAAAACTCAGTCTGTGGTTGAGACGACCGTTTTGAGGTGTACTCGTTGGGGATACTGGCGCATGCCTAGGGTAAGAGGTCTCCACCTGATATATCCTGCCATATTTGCACAGAAAAATACAGACTGGGCTGTAAGAATAAAATAGGCTTGAAATGCTGGCTAAACAAACCAGACCAAACTAGAATACAGAGAGAGTTTGCTGGATAGGTCATCTAGAGATCAAGCAATGAAAAACTGAGAAAAGTTTCAAAATTGATCACCAGGATGAGGTTTTTAGGAAGTGTGTCTTCTCCATTTAATCAAATGGATAAGAACCGTCCATTTCTGGCCACGAGCCACGGCTTGAGAACCTTTAAAATGAAATTACTGAATAATGAATGGGATTTTGTGATTACATCTGCTAAAGAACAGGGATTAATCCGAACTGATTTAGAGGTTAGCCTGTGGGACTCCGGAAGCAGCTGATAGGTACAGGCAGGCCAAGCGGAGTGCGGCTCGGATGATCGCTGAGGCAAAAACTCGGGCGTGGGAGGAGTTTGGAGAGACCATGGAGAACGACTTCCGTATGGCTTTGAAGCGATTCTGATCCATCATCCGGCATCTAAGGGGGGGGAAGCGGTCTGCCACCAACACTGTTTACAGTGGGGGCGGTGAGCTGCTGACCTCAACGCGGGACGTTTTGGGTCGGTGGATGGAATACTTCGAAGACCTCCTCAATCCCACCGACACGCCTTCCTGTTTGGAAGCAGATTCTGAGGACTCTGGTACGGGCTCTCCAATCTCTGGTGCTGAAGTCACTGAGGTTGTTAAAAAGCTCCTTGGTGGCAAGGCACCGGGGGTGGATGAGATTCGGCCGGAGTTCCTCAAGGCTCTGGATGTTGTAGGGCTGTGTTGGTTGACGCGGCTCTGCAATATTGCGTGGACATCGGGGGCAGTTCCCTTGGATTGGCAGACCGGGGTGGTGGTCCCCCTCTTTAAAAAGGGGGACCACAGAGTGTGTTCCAACTATAGGGGGATCACACTTCTGAGCCTCCCTGGTAAGGTCTATTCGGGGGTTCTGGAGAGGAGGGTCCGACGGATAGTCGAACCTCGGATTCAGGAGGAACAATGCGGTTTTCGTCCTGGCCGTGGAACACTGGACCAGCTCTACACCCTCGGCAGGGTCCTGGAGGGTGCGTGGGAGTTCGCCCAACCGGTCTACATGTGCTTTGTGGACTTGGAGAAGGCATTCGGCCATGTCCCTCGGGGTGCCCTGTGGGGGGTACTCCGGGATTATGGGGTACCAGGCCCTTTGACACGGGCTGTTAGGTCCCTATATGAACGGTGTCAGAGTCTGGTTCGCATTGCCGGCAGTAAGTCGGACTCATTTCCGGTGAGAGCTGGACTCCGCCAAGGTTGCCCTTTGTCACCGGTCCTGTTCATAATGTTTATGGACAGGATTTCTAGGCACAGCCAAGGTGTTGAGGCGATCCGTTTTGGTGACCTCAGGATCGGGTCTCTGCTTTTCGCAGATGATGTGGTCTTGTTGGCTTCATCTGAACGTGATCTACAGCTCTCGTTGGAGCGGTTCGCAGCCGAGTGTGAAGCGGCTGGGATGAGGATCAGCACCTCCAAATCCGAGACCATGGTCTTGAGCCGGAAAAGGGTAGAGTGCCTTCTCCGGGTCGGGGATGAGGCCCTTCCTCAAGTGGAGGAGTTTAGGTATCTGGGGGTCTTGAGAAAAATGGAGCGGGAGATCGATGGACGGATTGGTAAGGCGTCTGCAGTTATGCGGGCGCTGTACCGGTCTGTCGTGGTGAAGAGAGAGCTGAGCCGAAAGGCAAAGCTCTCAATTTACCGGTCGATCTACGTTCCTACCCTCATCTATGGTCACGAACGCTGGGGGGTGAACGAAAGAACGAGATCGCGGATACAGGCAGCTGAAATGAGTTTCCTCCGTAGGGTGGCTGGGCTCTCCCTTAGAGATAGGGTGAGAAGCTCGGTCATCCGGAGGGGGCTCAGAGTAGAGCCGCTGCTCCTCCACATCGAGAGGAGCCAGTTGAGTTGGCTCGGGCATCTGGTCAGGATGCCTCCTGGACGCCTCCCTGGTGAGGTGTTCTGGGCACGTCCCACCGGGAGGAGACCCAGGGGAAGACCTAGGACCCGCTGGAGGGATTATGTCTCCCAGCTGGCCTGGGAACGCCTCGGGATTCCTCCTGAGGAGCTGGCCCAAGTAGCCGGGGAGAGGGAAGTCTGGGCCTCTTTGCTTAGGTTACTGCCCCCGCGACCCGACCCCGGATAAGCGGAAGATGATGGATGGATGATTTAGAGGTGATTGGGGTAAACAAAGAAAAGGTTTTGGGACTATTTCATGTACTTCAAGCAGGTTCTGGAAACCAATGCCAACAGCAAGTAGTTCAAAAAACGGAAGCTGGATATGAATCAGGAACCCAAGGTTTAATCTGAGGATTTTTATTAAATATGGTCAAAATGGCAAGCTCGAAAAGAACATTCTAAGGATATTATGAGGTTTAACATGAGGTAAAGGGTTTCTGGTGACAGAACTACCAATCTACAATTATTAATGGTAATGTAGTCGGAAAAACATTTAAATAAAGAGGTGAGAAAGATTCCTTAATTTCTTGGAGGTTTAATTTGAACTTGGTTGTACAAGCAAGGAGGAACAGCATCTCACAGTATTGGTGGGTGACTGGGTGAAAAATCACTCAATCAAAACTTTTGTAGCTTTCTTACAGCCTGACTGGACGCCTGAAGAAACATGAGGAGCCACGCACCTGATCGGGTTTTCTAAAATACATCAGTAGGACTGAATCATCCTTATCCTTTTTTACATCTTTATGGAAATATCCCATATCATGTCACACTACCACTGATCGCAGATACCCAAAGCTTTTGGAGGCTACTACTGTTTTCTTTCCCATTTTACTTCAGACGTATGCACTACCTCCAGTTGGCATGTCATATTAAATCCCAATGAAACACAGTGAAGGCTCATGGGTGTGAATACTTGCCTGGCATGTAATATTCTGAGGCAAACGACTTGTGAAACAGAACATGTTTTGCTTTCAATAAACACTCAATTCAAAGGACACAAATTAACATTTTATACCTATTTTGCAGAAATAAATGAGAAGGAACACTTCATTTTCACAGCGAAAAGGGTGAGTAGTCTGCATTTATCATCCTTACAGATCCATCACATTAAGTAAGTAATCTCATAAGAGTGTTGTGGAGGCCTTTGGAGAGTAATTCAAAAATATCTCATATATTTCAAATTAATCACCATTAGTGAGAAAAGATAGGCTGCATAGATAATTAGTCCAAGGTGCCTCAGGAAATCCAGCTGTATATCTGATGTTATGAAATTTAGAAAAGTTTTTTTTCTTAAAAAGTTTAGAAAAGAAAAGTTTTTGTTTCTATTATCCACACAGTATGAATGTCATAAAACAGTTATGTCTTTGTTTTGCATAATTAGTATAAGACCAGAACAACATTATAAACTGCCAGTGAGCATAACCACTGATATCAGGGCCCAAGGCAGTTAAAAGTTTTGAATTTATTCTGGGTTGTCTATCTATTCTAGAAGGTCATATTCATTCATTTATTCTAATTTTATTAAATTATTCATAATCAATAGCATTTGAATAATTGCCTCTTACCAAGCTGTAACCAAACACTTAGATTCCTCCAACCCCACTCTGTTATGGTTATTTGACTACTGATTTGGTCAGAATTGGAAGTGCTCATTTAAATTGTTTCCTGCAATGGCGTGGGCTTGTATAATTCCTATGTTCTTGAATGTTCTTTTCAAAGCCCCAGTTGGTCATGTAGCAGCCCATACTGTGCTGGGTTCTGCTGGAGGTTTCTTCCTGTTAATGGAGATTCTTCCTTTCCACTGTGGCTACATGTACATGCATCCAAAGAATGAGGAGGGGTTTTCATAAGACACACCGTGCTGGGGTAATATTCCTGGCACGATGTTTCTTATGAATGCTCCCTGCCGGCATGGTTTGCAGGAATATTGCAGTATTCGTGCCGGCAAGCTTGATAGTAATATTACTGCAATATTGCTGGACTTCTGAATGAAGATCACGCCTTGCTGCAACAAAGGGTGATAACATGATAACATGATGATGGGTTGAATGTGTGCTGAGCCCCAACTGGCAACTTTAGATAGAAGACTTTTAAACCATTTTGAATAACAAACTGAAATTAACTGCATTTTTTGATAACTAGGATAAATTTTATGTGTATGTGCTAGATTTGGAATCTGAACGATTCAACACAGTTGAATCTGAACGATTCAACTGTGTTGACTGTTTTCTGTAAAGTGCTTTGAGATGACTAGTGTTGTGAACTGATGCTCTATATAAGTTGAATTGAATTGAGGCCATTCCATTCCAGGACCTCAATGCTAACCTGCTTTTTCCAGCCCTAAACCAGTTCTGATGTGTGTTAAGCCTCACCTTGACTACTCCAAACAGAAACTGAAGATTAAACATTTCTCGAGAAGGTATTTGGTTGGTCATATTAGACAACTGAAAAATTCAGTAGAACTTCGTAGCAAGCTGCTGGACAATATGGACCCAAAGTTATATCTCTTTATTTTTCAGCTGAGATCCTTTTTTTTTCTTCCAAAAAACAATTGACAAGAAGCAATTCAGAATCCAAGATAAATTTCACACAGGAATGCTTGACATACAGCTGTAGATTTAAATCAGGAACAGTGTCAAAAATAAAGGATCTGCATATATAAATAATAATATTACTTTCTTGAATAAAATTATGTTCTATTTTTCCGAACCAAAATGGTTATAGCTTTGCTATTATAAAAGTATCACAAGGCTGAGCTGGGTTATTGTGGTTAGAATCACGTTCAGTGAGGACATGACGTGCAGCAAGGTGAAGTAATGCAAGAGACAGATGGAGGGGCAGGAGGGTAGAAACCTATCTTGACCTTTTATATTGATATAACCGATATTGGGGCATTCTTGTATATGAAAAAAAAGTTTATGTATTTTAAATACTTGAGATACCGTTCAGTCCTAGAGCAAGTCTTCTCAATTAATGTTCTTGATTGTTAACAGGAACACTGGTGTTCCAGTATCTTCTATTTCATCACTGGATCAAGCCTTTGTTCATTATCATTGAAACCAAGTTATTTTCACCTGAGGGGGACGTTTCAAGCAAGATCAGGGAAACTCATCTGAAAAGAGTCCAGCTGTGAGAGCTTAAAGCCCTTTAGCAGCATCAGCATGTCTGAGGTGAAATTAGGGTGATCTAGATCACAGCTGATGCCACACTTTATTCCATGGATGATCTATAAGGTTAAGGGCAGAGCTGTGTAAAGGGGTAGTCGGGGTTTTTCACTCTGAGCCGGGAAACTTGCTTCATTGTGCAGAAGTGAATTGAAAGACCTCTCAGCAATTGTGTTTAAAATTAAAAAAGCCTACAGTTAAGTAAAGCCAAATCAAAATGTAAAAATCAGACCAGAAATTACACAAATGGGAAGCAAGACAGCTGAAGTTGACGGTTAATGTAAAATTGGAGACGGTGGGTAGATAGACAGAGATATGAATAAGAAGCGAGACAGGAGGCGTGACAAAGCAGTCAGGCATGTAAAGGCAACTGGTGCCGCCACTGTGCTCCCTGCCCCTGCAGCGCAGCAAAATGAAGAATGGGGAGAGGGGAAGGTGGGAACCGAGAAAGTAGAAAAAAGACAGCTGTGATTGACTGGACTGAAATGACAATACATGAAAGGAGAAGACAAGGAGAAAAGAAATGAACGGAGATAAAAAAGGAGGACAGGGTGGAGTAGAGAAGTGCTAGTCAAATAAACAAGAGTCTGTCAGATGATGCATTTAATCCACTGTGTGACTCCAGCATTAAACAAGCATGCTTCTCAGGGGGCAAGCATGAGTTCCCTTAACTGCTTGATTGCTTTTTGTGTATCCTGCATGCTTGATATTTGTGCCTTTTCTTAAGTGTATTGTTCACATTGAAGTAAACACCCTCACCTCCAAGCGACCTGCTTCTAATTAGCCAAAAATCTGTTGAAAAAATTAAGAAGCTGTTACCTTCGTCAGTAAGCAGGAAGATGCGGCAGCAGCTCACAGATATTGATAACACCCGGTATTGCATTAACAAGCTTTGTTTGTTTTTCCTGTTAGCAGCTCTCACCACAACTTGATTAACCTTGTTAGAGCTTCTTTTGAGAGTTATGAGGGCTAAGAGCCATTTTGTCACAGTGCTTCATATAGGCCGTTAATGCAGAGCTCAATTATTCTGGTAGCTCTGTGAACACATGATTATTTGAAAACTGTCACTTATAGTATCCCAGTGTATATCATCTTTATTAAAAGAAAATAAATCAACTGGAGCCCATCTCCAACAGTCATCGGACAACAGGCATTGTATACCCTTGATGTGTTTTAAATTTTGAGAGGGAGCTGGAGTATGCACACATGAAAATGAATAACTTGAAAATTCCATGTAAAAAGACTTCTTACTGCAAAGCAACAGTGCTACTAATTTCCCCACTGTCCAGCCATGAATACACAATACGTCAAACCTTAAGCAGATGAGCTAAACTAATAGAAGACGATGCCACTCTGTTAGCTAAAAACAAAAAACTGAGGCTAGACTTCTCACAGGCTCGAGGAAACCCTAAGGAAAACAGACAGCACAAGCATTGCATGGTCTCATGAGTTCTGCATTCAGCTTTGATATCAAGATTATAGGGTCAGAATTTGGAGTAAATAATATTAAAGCACCAATCCACCATGTCTTGTATGATCTGTTAGGCAGGTGGTGTTCAAAGTGTAATGTTGTGAGGCACATTATGTTGGCACTCGTTGAGTTCCTCAGTACCAGCTGAGAGCATCACACCATATCTAAGTAATATTTCTAATCATGTCCATCTATTCATGATCCTCAAGCTTGATCATTGTACATATCTAATGATTTCCATACCACAAGTTCAATGTATTAAATGGCCTCCAAATTGAACAAATCTCAACACAAAAAAATACCTGTGGGATGTGGCTTCATAAGCTATTAGCATAACTGATGTGCGGCCAGGACTCTGCCACAATAGTTTTATGCTATCATGTCAATATAGAAACATGACTGTCAGGTTAATTGATCACTGTAAATTGTCCTTAGGTGTGAGTGTGTGCATGGTTGTTTGTCCTGTTTGTCCTGCCCTGTGATGGACTGGCGACCTGTCCAGGGTGTACCCTGCCTCTCGCCCGTTGACAGCTGGAGATAGGCACCAGCACCCCCGCGACCCATTAAGGATTAAGCGGTTAAGAAAATGGATGGATGGATGTCAATATAGAACAAAATCGTAGAATAATGATCTCCACTCTAAAATATGAAAATATTGTTTGATTATTTTTGATAAGGGCAACTAAAACAGCTTTTATGCACTTTTTAATATTGATCTTGAAAATCTCTGCAAACCTGCAATGTGCAGGTTTGCAGAGATTTTGCAGACTGCAAGTGCAGTTAAAGTCTGAAATTCATGAATTGCTTTGGAGTCACTTTACCCCAACAGGATTTATGACCAGAGCATGATCAACACTCATAAGGCAATGAAAACATTCAATCAAAAATAAGATGATAATGAGTGCAACTCAAACAAGAAATTGGGGTTTTCACACTTTTTCAATAACTCTATGATATATTATTTTTGTTTCTAAATCTTTTTATGACCAAATAAAATCCAGTCTTAATGTCTCATTTTTAGCTAATCAGAAAACATAGGGAACATCTAATCTAGGGACTGTAGAAAATATTAAAATAAGAAAAACTGCTATTTAGCTACTGCAGTCATGTTCTAAAAAATCAGAAGTGAGAAATATTTAGAGAGAAGTATTTAAAGGAACACAGTTGGAAACTCGCTAAATAAATGGAGAAACATTATTCCTCAAAGAACAAGAAAGGGTTTCAAATATTTATGATTCAAATGTGCATCAAACTATTGCCATGTGATGATATGGGGAGACTGTGGGTCACGAGGTAGAAGCTCATCTTGTAATCAAAGGGTTCCGGTTTAAACCCAATCTCAGTCTGTCTTGAGTGTTGTGTCCTTAGACAAGAAACAGTACTTCACCCACCTTGCCAACTAGTGGTTCATTTATCAGGAAATATCAGGAAACGGCATATTTAGGTGCAAGGACACAGAGCGAAACTTAACAACTGCACTATCTGATCACTTGCTGACGTTGCTCGAATAATTGCCATATATCAGCAAATTAATCAATCATTCAGTTAAACTGTATCTCACAATGTCACATGTTTAGTGTGCAAGAAAAGATCCTTAAGTGATATATCTCCCCACAGGAAGTAAAGATTGTAAGATTAGAACCAACAATAAAATACCATCTTACAGTGGAAATACATTGCAGAAAAGCATTTTTAGAATACTGGCATCGTATCTGCCTTTTCTTCTAACTTGTCCTTGATAAAGAATGTATGGAGGAGTTTTACCGAAAAGAACAGCACAAATTACTGAAAAAAGATGTGAGAAAACAATATACCTGAAGAGATGTATTGCTTTCTATTCATAATAGTACAATGTAAATTTAGGGAAATGTGTGAAAGATTTTTCTTTTTCTTAAATGCGGATTTTATTTTTTTTTTCTAGCTGGAGATTAATACTTTCTGAGTTGGGTTCTACATCACGGTCAATGTGAAATATATATATATATATATTTCATGCTGGACAAATCTACCATAAACTCACTGTAAGAATATATTTTGCACTGTTGGGAAAGGACGGATTAAAATTAAACAAAACATAACTGTGCTTTCAAAAAAGGTACATTGTCAATCATTTGTCATATTAAGACCAAAAACAAAAATTTTGTTCAAAACCAAAAAAATTACATCTTTCTATTATTTTTCCACTGCAATTATGTTCTACCTTGTGTTGCACTCTTACGTCCAATACCAATAAAATACATGGAAAAATGTGGTTAAATATCTTGAAGATGTTTCAATAATTCCAGAATCCTATGCAAACAGCCGTACTGGATATTTAATCATCTGCACAAAAAAGACACCAACTGGCTGGATTTAAATGATCCAAGTCTTCTTTTTAGGTATTTTTCAGTAGTCCAATTGTGTTTTTGTGGCCTTTCAAACTGGCTCACTGCTAAAAACTATTTGGCATTAAGAGAAAACGTTTTTCTTCTTGATCAAGGTACAAATAACTCAGCCAAAGGTTTGAGATAAATCATACACTGCTATAATAAAAATATGGATAATTTTGTGGCCACATAAAATCTTACAACAGCCGCTATAAACCCCATGATGAGCTCTTTCCTACACCCTCCCCCTCAGGACTCCTAAATAGCAGCTAGTGAGTCGCACAGATGGAGGATTGGAAGGACAGCAATAGCAATACCAGAAAGAGGTGCAAGAAGTTGAAAGAAATTACTGCCTGGATGAAAGAAAAAAGGAGGTGGAGAAGCAAACTGCACCATGATGAGAAATGGCAGACCTCCTGACAGATCGTTGCTCTGAGAAGCTTCCACAGCGCTGAGAGGAAATTATTAAAATCTGGTTAAATCTTCTGAAATATAAACTATTCCAGGAGATACAGCCAAATGCTGCAACATGCTGTAATACGTCTGAGCACACTGAGATTAAAACACAAATTAACTTGTCAGTAAAGTGTTTGTTGCTCTAACTGAGTGATAAGAACGCCTTGACTTAACCCCAATTATGAGAGGTGATCTCTAAATGGTTTTGTTCCACACAGCTAAAACAAAAACTTCAGACTCTAACCAACCGTAGAAGTATTTTCTGCACGCCTGCAGCCAGGAAGATGTACCCTGCGGTCCAAAAGACAAATGTGTGAGGCTAAACCCAAGTCGCTAATAAAAACCTGACAAGTTCTGGATTAACAATGTTTTGAGTCAAAGGAAATTTGACTAAATGTTATGAGTTTTAGCTCATTGACACAAAAAAGCTGCTCTAATGTTTTGAGTCATGAGACAAATCAGATGTGCCTCCTAGTGGTGATTGATGGAGCTGTTATAAGATTGTATGATGCCCTAATCATAATTTAATTTATTGCCATACTTCCTGTTGAGTCCCAGCAGCTAACACTGAATGTGTTGTTTTTTTGTTTGCTTTTTTACAGTTAAAAAAAATATTATCTGTCTCTTGGTTGAACAGTGACACAATTCACTCTCTTGCTTTTGAACAAGAAGGTCCTGGTTCATACGCTTCTCAGAGCCTTTCTGCATGTAGTTTTATAGTATTACTATACATGCATGGTTTCTCTTTGAGTTCTTTGGCTTCCAAAGATAGGCATGTAAGTCTAACAGGTCACTTCACATAGTACTTGGTCAAGAGTGTGTGTATGCATAGGCCCCCTGTAAGGCTTAAGTGGGCATTGAAAATAAATTAACTCTTTGGTAACACCAGTGTTTTGTGTATGCTCAGAAAGATGGGTCCTGTTTAAATTGTTTGGGAAATAAGTACAGAAATTTGTCATTCGGCGATTAATATATTCATATCATGGTGTGCATGAAATGGTACTCCAGTAAAAACACAAGGATAAGAAATGTTAAACCATAAACATTTAAATATCCTAAGCATCATTCACTGAGTAATGTATCAGTTATTTGAAACTTAAAAAAAAATGGTACAAATATTTATGGAAACAATATAAAAGCTAATTATCCATGTGTCACTCATTAACCAGTGAATGACAAGTGTGACAGGTTGATAATCCTTGGGGTCTGCCTGGTGGCCTGAAAGCTTCTAATCAGCAGTTTGGTTAAGACTTGGCCAAGTCCGGTGATATGGAAGAACCACCCCTGACCAGCCCAAACATCAAAGTCCCAGGGCCCCATCCATCCTTGCACCGCCACAGCACATAAGAACAAAGATTTTTCTACTTACGGTAGAAGACGTATTCAGTGTAGCTGGACCAGATCTTGTCCTCTGTGCTCTGGTTGACAAACGAGGCTGTGACTGAGGAGTTGCAGGCCACCATCTGGAAGCCGCACTCCGACAGCATGTCGAACGCTCTCTCCAGGTGCTTGAACTTGAGATAAAACCGGGACGTGTAGCGCTCCGGGGTCCTGTCCGGGTCCCGGCTCTCGTTTAGAGTCTCCCCGAACACCTCTTTAGCCAGAGCCACCCTGCCGCAGATCAGTATCCGAGGTACTCTCCTGAACTTTGCGTCGCTCTGGCTCTCCCGACCCATGGTGCACGACCCCCGGTACCCTACCGTGATAAAACCGCTCTTCCTGTCCGCAGGGACCAGAGAGGGAGGTGGGCACTGTCGGTGGTCGCTACCCTGAGAGCCGTCTTCGTGGTCGCTGTGAAAGAAATCTTCCGGGCTGTGCTTGATGTCCTCCGGGGTCAAAAGCTTCACCAGGTCGGGCAGCTGGAAGTACTCTGCCTCTTTCCGGAGCCTCCCTGTCTCGGGGAAGTGGTCCGGTAGAACGACTTGCTTGTCTCGGAGGTAGTCCAGAACATATCGGAATAAAAACCCGTCCCTGTCGATGAAGTATCGGCCCTTTGGATCTCTCGCTAAATCGTTTGATGCGTCTTTTTTAGAGGAGAACAGCTTACCTAGCAACGAATTCGGGGTCCCTACCAAAGTTGAGTGGCGGGTGTAATAAACTTGTCCCCCTACGTTCAACTCGACAACATCTGGGAAACTGTTCTGAATTGAAGCTTGCAGGTCTTTGGGATTAGTCCTGCAGTTTACACTCAGCGCCATTCTTTTTTCTCCCTCCACGAGCTCTCAAAATATCGAATGAAAAAATTTATGTATAGGACTACAATTAAAGGCTGTCACAAGGTGCGTCCTCCTTTATTTGGTAACACGCTGTCCGACTTCATATCACAACAATCTCCTTTTACGTCTTCCCTCCATTGACATTAATGCGGTGACATTAAAATCCATTAGAGTAGGTTTACTTATCGTTGCTGAGCATGCAGCGCACCCGGTGGGGGACTTTGGTGGAGGAAGGAAAAAGGAATCAGTGCTCCACGAGAGTGGAAAACTGAATTAGAGGCTCACATTCCGCCTCTGGGGAAGAGAGCATTATATGTAGGCTGTAAGAAGCCTTAATGCATTGAGTGAAAGAAAAAAAAACTCGCCTTGCGTGCGTATTTTTTGTTCCTGGTAGTATTCGCAAACAAAGAGAAAAAGCTTCCCCCACACAAGAAGAAAGTAGATCAACTTATTTTTTTAGAATATAGTCCAACAAGGGAAAAAGAAAATGCCTTGTAGTGACGATAAACTTCGTTGCTGCTTCTGTGTTCTATATTTACAGTAATAAAACAGTGCATTTGCTCCTCTTAAAGTATATAAAAATCGAAATCTATGTTGTGTTTTGTTTTTCTTTCAGAAAAATAAACTCCGCGCCGCCGCTGCTGCTCTTACAGGGAGCTGTCCGTGGTGCTGCTCTCCTCCTCAGCCTCCTCTGTGCGGACCGCCTCCCTTTCCCGAAAGAGTTGGGTGGTGTCTTATTTTCTCTCCTCTGCTGTGCTGTCCCCCTCCTCTTCCTCTATTTCACACACTCACTCAAACACAAATGCACATGCTGTAAGAAATCATTTTACGTTTTTTGTTATATATATCACACTTGTATCCCTATATGCATAATGCATGAAGACCGTGCGTTTGCAATAAAACGTACAAACTTGGTTATGTGTCAAAGTTTTCGGTATTTTGGAGCTAATGTTGCATCCATCTTTGTGTTATCACTACAACATAAAAATGATGCGCAGCTTTACTCGATTGGCTTCAAACTCCTTTGAAAATCGCATGTGAGTTTTCCAATTGAAATATTACCATATTTTCCGTTGCCAGAAAATATGTTTGGAAATTCCTTTCCAATTTAGATGAAATATTTACAGTCCAGATGAATGATTCTCACTGTAGCTGAGTGTGGACAACGTGTGTGGTTTCTTTCCTCATTTCAAAAAATGCCCAGCAGCGCCCTCTTCTGTTTTCTGCTTTCCAGCCCCCACACTGTTAATCTTTAGTTGACAGAAAATGTGCCTCATTCGTGAACTTTCAAACATATCGCTGTAAATATTTTATATTTTATAGTTTTGATGATCTGTTTATGTTTATAATGTGTAAATGTTTAACATTTTGGTCAATCATTGTGCCGTTGGACAGAGTGCCCTTATAATTGAGCTTCTAGATCTATTTTCTGGTTGAAAAGTTTTTAAATAAATAGACAAATACAACGTTCAGATTTCCAAAGTGTTAGTTTCCAAAATCTTCTAGTAAATTCCAGTCAAATATATCTGTTTTCTTAATCTTCACATTTAGCTCTATCACCAAAAGACTTATATTAAACAAGGCATGTGAAGTAAAAACAAAATGGTGTCATTAATTACATATATTTCAACTTATTGCTTAATTTTAATATAAATAATATACATAATTTGGACTTGTGTATTGCAGGAATGAAAAAATAATGGCATCCTTCACTGAAAATAATGAAAAACGTGTTTTTTTTCCAATACAATTAGTCATTCTGAGTTATATAAGCATGCTGCATGCAAATATTTTCTCCAAACTAAATTTGTTCAGTCACTTTGAGCTCAGTGACTTCATAGCTATGGAACTGACAGTACTGGCTTTGCCTCGAAGCTGTATTTAAAATCAGGATCTGTGCTAAAAGGTGGAACACCAGCTCCCAGGCGACTGAGTAAAAAAATTGTTTTTTCATCCAATATTCCACTTTTTAAGTTTTGTGTTAAAACGCGCCATGATAATGAAAAGTACTACCCCAGCTAAAACGCTAATATTTGTGACCACATCCATCCACAAATGTACCTAGTTTATCTATCCTCAAACCTAACCTAGGCTTCAAACCATAAAGTGTAATATCAACAGCTAAATATCCTGGCCTACAGAGCTTGCTGTCAGCCTCCCTGCTGAGCAGGAGCTCAGTCCAAACAGACCATGACCGCAGATCAGACGACACGACCAACGGAATTTAAGCCTTTTACAAAGCGGAGGAGAAGAAACAAATAATGTTTATTTTAGTAGGGAAAAGGGAAGAGCGCAGTGCAGAATCCCTATCCAACTGGCAGGTGTGTGGCATATGGAAGACCATAGCTCTGGTGGCTGAGTCATCCTGACAAAGGCTCAGTGTGAGCCAGGTAACGGCCCTGACACGCTGTGGTCTGATTTGGGGAATGCATCTTAAACTGGGTGGTAAACTCTGTTTTCACATTACTCTTTTCTGATTTTAGTAAACAGAGATAGTGTAAGAATTGTGTGGCAGTTAGCCAATCATAGGACATAAACTTGCATGTCATTAATCTTAATGAGCAAGTCCCCTACTAAGTAACTCGTTACTAGCATCACTGTCTACTACTCTCCAGATATATTTTTTCTGCTGTTATTGTGATTGTTAACCTTGTTTTCTCTGTGTTTTTCTCTCCATAGAAACTCTACCTACTCTGGTATCCTGCTCAGCTGCAGCGCCCTGCTGGATGAGGAGCATCTGTTCGGACGATGCTCATAGTGACTGAACATCCTCCATGTCATTTTTTCAACTTTTTACTTTCCTTAAAATATAAAGTACTCTTCTGTCATTTCTTTTTTTTTTTATGATCTTCTCTGTCTTTTCAAACCCCCAGACGGTCTTAGCAGATGATTGCTTGTACTGAGCTAGGTTCTCCCGGAGGTTTCTTTCTATTAAAGGGGAGTTTTTCCTCTCCACTGTCGCTACATGATTGCTCAGTATGAGGGATCACTGAGGATTGCTGTAGTTGGAATCTGCATGATCTGGGCACGACCTCATGTCAATGCCTCAACACAATCTGCTGGGATTCTTTAAATAGAAAATGATTAGTGATTGGAATGTTTCTATGATTGTATTGAATTGATTTTTCTTGTAAAGTGCCTTGAGATGAGATCTGTTGTGGATTGGCACTATATATTATAAATAAACGGAACTGAATGGAATTGAATCAATAAGCATTACAGTAAATTCCTTGAAATCAAAATCTTACAGAGAATTAAAGATCAAAAAGCAAAACACTTACTGGGTTCGGTATTGTAAAAAGTTTTTCTGGCAGGCTATGTTTGTATGTGTATATATATATATATATATATATATATATATATATATATATATATATATATATATGTGTGTGTGTGTGTGTGTGTGCACAATGATGCCTTCACATTCGTACTATATTTTGGAGTAAATATGTGTGTTAAAAAGCCCACATTGTTCTAAGTTTGTAAGTTGCAGTATTATTATTGTATTCACCATAAGCTGAAATATCATATGGTTAAAAATATTTGTTGAAGATGATTATTTATTTTTGTCTGTTTCTGCATGTTCTTTGCATGTTCTACTTACTTGCATGTTTTACTACTTAGTCATATTAAATTTATTCTGTTATCTTTATATTCTAACCTCTTATTTCAATCTTCCTTCCAGTGTTTCCTCTGCCACAGGAGCGGTGGTCGGTGCTCGCTGACTGTGTGATCTCCAGGTAGGGCTTGGATGGAGGTGGGGGTCTCGGCCTTGCCTCCTCTGGGTGCCCTGTGTCAGTGCTTTGGCTGCTGCTGTTGATGTGCTGCTGCCAGTGTAGATGGCATCTCCTTACCTATCTGGGTTCATCTGCACTCAGCCCAATGTCCACTTTAATTCTGTGTTTGATGTTGCTGTTGAGGGTATCTGCACATAGGGGTTTGGTTGGGAGGAGAAGGGTATAAATATGATCATACTTTTAAAAATGTGGGGGAAGGATGGAAATATGCTTTATGTGTGGTCATTTTTAATCTGTTAAACCCTTAGACATGCAATCTTTGTATGAAAAATACTTTATAAAGTTTGATTGATTGGTGTGGTTTTAATTTTGTTATTAATATTGCTTTGCATATTTGTAGTAAGTATCCATGAGTCATTATATTTTGTACAACCACCTGCTGCTGCATTTATGGCTACAAGTACTTTGAGGTATTTTTTTTAACCAGTTTCCAACATTAAAGGACTGCCTTTTTCTTAATTGCAAAACAGCTCAAACTCAGTCAGAATGGATGGGAAGTATGTGTGAACAGTAATATCCACAGATTTCTACAGATTCTTGAATGGATTTATGTCAGGACTTTGACTGGGCCGGTTTCAAAAAATTAATCTTGAGAATCATGTATGACTGTCTTAGTAGTTTACAGTTATATTGAACTTTAGTCTGTCTCATGAAATTCCAATAAAATAATGGAAGTTGTGACTGTGGTGTGACAAAAGGTGAATATTTTTCCATTTTTAATACACTGTATCTTCTGGTTATCATCTTTTTACATGGCTTCACACCCACTACAGTTTCCCTGTGATGTTTTCATTGTACAGCTTAAGATCTTGTTTAATCAGTTTTGTATTTGCTGCTAGAAACTGTATGATAAAACATTCAGTCCCCTAGCACAGCAGAAACATTCATAATTTATTATTATTCCGTGAGGGCCACCACTGTATCAGAGAGATTTTTAATTTTTCACTTGAAAAAGAAATCGACTTATTGCTTTTTGCGAGTTAAATCATGAGTGGTTCTCTTCCTTGACACCGATCTGCTTGCGAGACCAGTCACTTTCTTCCTGTGCGTTGCACAGAAAAAAATCTATTAAATGGAATTTTCAGGCCAGTCACAGATGGTTGAAATAAACAGCATACTTCTCTCACTTCCATCTCTCATTACCAAACACATTGAATGAGACCAGGCGATGAGAAATCTGCAAGTACAACAAGAGGACAGTCGATGCATAAATCCCCTCCACTCTGAGAGGGGGAGTATTTCCTAAAATGATTCTCTGTGCTTTCAGGAAGGGCAGATTATTTACTTAATCACGTATTTTTCAGGATCAAATAATTAACATGTACTTAGCTTGAGATTGCAAAACATGTTAGTTTTAAACAGTCCACGTTATAAGCCTGGTGGTGAGTTAGTTGTTTAAAAAAAAAAAATTCCATATCTATAAGGCTTTTCTTGCTCCCTTCTTGAAAGTCTTAAAATGCTCTCATTCACAAAGAGCTAGAAATGCAAAACAAAGTGAAACAGCTGTCCTTTTTGGCCTGAGAGGTACTGAATAAACCATTACAAAGAAATTGTGTAACTGTATTAGGTTGTGTAACTGCAGCACTACACATAGCATAATCAAAGAAACCAAGCCGGTCATACTTTGTATAAGAAAATAACTAATTTTATTTGGAATTTTCGTTTTTTTGAGTTTTGTTAGTATAAAGAAATTATTATATGCATGTCAGAGACCAGAAGTAAATCTGAGGGGTCCCCTGAAGTGGGAGGAAGACAAGAGATGTCCTCATAATCTTAAAGGCCTGAAGAACCTTTCAAAAGTGCAATTACCAAGTCAAGATTTGGGCTGCTCAGACTACCAAAAAATATTGATAATTGAATTCAAGCTAAAAGACATTCTATTTAAACTCAGTTGTAGAAATTAATAGTTAAAAAAAAACATTATTTTGTTTTTTTGTCTTAGTGTTTTTAACACCATGAAGAGCTATGCTTTAATTTCTTAAAGAAAATGTAATGAAAAAAACTACCTCTCTCATATTCTACAATTATTACCCCATTTTATTAAAGATGTGTGCAAACTGCATTAAATAAAGAATTGTTAAAAAGGCTTGGTGACCCCAGATTTTGATCTAGTTATTTAATGGTGAGCCGCGGTTGACGCGGCTCTGCAATATTGCGTGGACATCCGGGGCAGTTGCCTTGGATTGGCAGACTGGGGTGGTGGGGGACCAATGAGTATGTTCCAGCTATAGGGGGATCACACTTCTGAGCCTCCCTGGTAAGGTCTATTCAGGGGTTCTGGAGAGGAGGGTCCGACGGATAGACGAACCTCAGATTCAGGAGGAACAATGCGGTTTTTGTCCTGGCCGTGGAACACTGGACCAGCTCTACACCCTCGGCAGGGTCCTGGAGGGTGCGTGGGAGTTCGCCCAACTGGTCTACATGTGCTTTGTGGACTTGGAGAAGGCGTTCGACTGTGTCCCTCGGGGTGTCCTGTGGGGGGTACTCCGGGATTATGGGGTACCAGGCCCTTTGATACGGGCTGTTAGGTCCCTGTATGACCGGTGTCAGAGTCTGGTTCGCATTGCCGGCAGTAAGTCGGACTCCTTTCCGGTGAGAGTTGGATTCCGCTAAGGTTGCCCTTTGTCACCGATCCTGTTCATAACGTTTATGGACAGGATTTCTAGGCGCAGCCAAGGTGTGGAGGGGATCCGTTTTGGTGACCTCAGGATCGGGTCTCTACTTTTCGCATATGATGTGGTCTTGTTGGCTTCATCCGAACGTGATCTACAGCTCTCGTTGGAGCGGTTCGCAGCCGAGTGTGAAGCGGCTGGGATGAGGATCAGCATCTCCAAATCCGAGACCATGGTCTTGAGCCGGAAAAAGGGTAGGTTGCCTTCTTTGGGTCGGGGATGAGGCCCTTCCTCAAGTGGAAGAGCTTAGGTATCTGGGGGTCTTGAGAAAAATGGAGCGGGAGATCGATGGACGGATTGGTAAGGCGTCTGCAGTTATGCGGGCGCTGTACCGGTCTGTCGTGGTGAAGAGAGAGCTGAGCTGAAAGGCAAAGCTCTCGATTTACCGGTTGATCTACGTTCCTACCTTCATCTATGGTCACGAACGCTGGGTGGTGACCAAAAGAACGAGATCACGGATACAGGCAGCTGAAATGAGTTTCCTTCGTAGGGTGGCTGGGCTCTCCTTTAGAGATAGGGTGAGAAGCTCGGTCATCCGGAGGGGGCTCAGAGTAGAGCCGCTGCTCCTCCACATAGAGAGGAGCCAGTTGAGGTGGCTCAGGCATCTGGTCAGGATGCCTCCTGGATGCCTCCCTGGTGAAGTGTTCTGGGCACGTCCCACCGGGAGGAGGCCCAGGCGAAGACCCAGGACTCGCTGGAGGGACTATGTCTCCCAGCTGGCCAGGGAACATCTCGGGATTCCTTCCAAGGAGCTGGCCCAAGTGGCTGGGGAGAGGGAAGTGTGGGTCTCTTTGCTTAGGCCACTGCCCCCACGACGCGACCCCGGATTAGCTGAAGCTGATGGATGGATGGATATTTAATGGTGAGCTTTAAAGATTTTTTTCTTTGTCTCTTATCAACCACCTCAATGGGGAAGAAGAAAAGACAAACTCGGGTCCTTGTCCAATCTCATCCCAGATATTTTTCATTTTCGCTTTCATTGCAGATATGGACAAATTTAGATGAGTAGTTGTTTTTCTCTTTCTCAAGATATTCATGCATTCCCACTTGTCTCAAGGCTTTTCTTTTTTTTTTAAGTAAATAACTATTATGTACCACTGTGTTGGAGCTCATTTATATCCTCACAACCATGAAGTTAAAGATTTTTAATGGTTTCTGATAAATGAATAGAAAGTGTATTCAAAGAGATAATACATCGGTTCCATTTGTTTACTTAGAAATTTTAGGCAATACCAACAGTTTGAGACTGGCTAACCATCTTTTTAGTATTTAACAACTGAATAAATACTCTCAAATCAAATAAATGAGTTTTCTAAATTGGTCAGTGAGAGAGCATACTCTCCTTTGTTAGCTTCTATGTGTGTACATTAGAAAAAATGACTGGAGTACTGACACAAGCATGCAACATTTTGAAAAAATGCACCTTGTTAATTATTTTTGAACTTTCTTTAAATGAGGTGAAGGGTATACAGTGGCACAGTTGGTAGCACTGTTGCCATGCAGCTAGAAAGCCCTGGGTTTGAATCCCGGCCTGGGGTCTCTCTGCATAGGGTTTGCATGTTCACCCTGTGCATGCGGCACTCTGTGTCTTTCTGGTCTTTCTCAACTTCCCTTAGGTATGAGTGTGTATGTGCATGGTTGTTTCTCTTCTGTCTCTCTGTGTTGCCCTGCAATAGACTAGTGACCCCATAAGGGTGTACCCGGCCTCTTGCCTGATGATTGCTGAAGCTAGGCACCTGTTCCCACCTACACCCCTGCATAGGATAGATGAAATAGATAATAGATGAATGTCTAAAATAATCCAGGTGACAAAAAAGGAGTATATATGAGGAAAAATGTATTTATTCCCTTCTGCACCTGCAATCATATTCAGAGTGCTGCTGAAATTAAATATTGTATTCCTTTAAAAGGAAACTGAAGAAATACAGTGCTTCTATCTATATTTGTAATTTTAGTTAGTAAGTTAATAGGGAGGTAAGAAAATATCCATATGCTGATATAGTGTGATATTTTATGTCTAAAATTGTGTCAATATTCAAAAGCAGTGTATTGATTTTTGGTTTTATTTTTTTGTTTTAGAAGTGTAATATAAAAATTAAAGACGTATGACCACTAGTTTGTGGCTGTTTTCACTTTCCTAGTTGCAGTGGATGAAATAGATGTTGTAAAAAAAAATCACAATATATAGTCTTAGTCATTATATTGCAATATATTGTATCATGCTCCAGTATTGTGATATATATTGTATCACCAGATTCTTGCCAATACACACCCCTATTAATTAGTTAGTTAGATTCTAAGTCCTTTTTAGATCATAAAGCAGCAATGAGGGGAAGTAACTGCTGTTCAAGCTCAGCAGGCTTTTCAATTTTTGAGTAGAGCTATGCAAACAAACCCAATTATTATGGCATGTCTGCTCTATGCAGCATTCATCTGTAAAAAAAAAAAAGCTCCATAAAGTCGCTGTGGGAATCAGCAACAAACCATGGTGCCCCAGATTATTTTTTTCATCAAATAAACTATTTTTAGCAGATCACTTCTAAGAGAGCTCATCAAACAGTTCCAGCTGCATGCCGTAATAAACAAATTTCCTCATGAAAATGTAATATTCTAAAACACAAACATGGTCTTGCAGAGCATGGACCCTTTGTTTGCTCAAAACAAATTAGAACTCTTGTTTAGTTTTATAAACTGTGTAAGCTGTGCAACAGAGCAATTAAGTGACTAAATTTCAGCTTTTATATTTATCCAAGAAAAAAAAGGTTTTATCTCTTGTGACATTGCTACTCTGCTCTTTAAACCTCTCTTTCTCCAGTTTGTGCACAAACCACCATGAATTAAACCCAGAAAACCTTGATGAAATCATTACCCACTTAAGCTCCTCCTCTTGCTTACCCATGGCTTTTCTAAAGAAAGTTATTCCTGTCATTGGAACTGTTCTGATTAAAATAGCAACTCCAAATTGTTGAAACTTTAAATAGTTATATATATAACTTAGTCTTTAACAAAACCTTACTAATAATAATAACTTGGACATGTTAATTCAGACCTATAGGCCAATCTCCAATCTTCCATTCATCAGCAAGATTAGTGAAAAAGTTGTGTTTCAACAGTTAAATAGCTTCCTAACAATGACCAACCGTTTTGTTATTTTTCAGTCTGGTTTCTGAGCTCACCACAACACCCAGACTAACCTCATCAAAGTTTTCAATGACTACTGGCATGCTAGTGGTTCCCATTAACTTACACTGGTTTATTCTAAGTTTAAGCAAACAGACTGCTGCCAGATAAGGGGAATGACTGATGATTGGAAATGCTTTTTTCTAACTTATCTAATTCTGGGGAATATGGCAACAGACACATTTTTACTTAGTGGTGGAATATCCCTTTAAGAAAAATATTTTTTTATTAATGCTCCTTTATTTTCCTAATTTTACATTCACTGTTGCTTGATAAATTGCATGCAATTTTTATTTTTATTTTTTCAACAAACTGATTTGTAAATGGAGTCTCTTACTGAGAAAAAACGGATCTCCTTTATTGTTGATCCACAAATGCACAAAATTCAACCAGAATGATTTTTTAAACTTTCCTTTACTTTTGTTACTTTACTAGAAAAGCTGATTCCTTTGATTCTTAAGATCCATTCAACTAATTATTAGTTAATTAATTAATATAAGTCTATGAGCAACATATTAAGTGTATACTGCCTAAACATGATCTGAGAAATAAAACTGATGATCTGCAGAATATAACCAAGTTGACCAAGTAATAGTGTTGAAGGCACAATGGCCCCCAGACACAAAACACATACAAATCCCCAAAACAGCTGCAAATCCCCAAATACACTTGCAAACCCAAAAACACATGCAAAAATAATTTTCAAAAAACACATAAAAAATCAAAAACAAATCCAAATCCCAAAATACCTGCAAACATAAAAACACTTGCAAACTTCACAACGGAAGTGCTCCAGAACGCAAGGGGTGGTAATGAGCTTTTGCTCACCGTGTCCAAATTAAGGCAAAGCAGCCCTCTAATCATTTTATTTTAATTTTAAAGAGTAACTCACCCCGACCAAATTTAAAATCTGCCCAAATTTTCAGTTTGAAAAATGCTTCAAGATGAGGCGTTGCCTGGTGGACCACAGAGGGGGGGAGCTAGGTGTGGTGAGAAGGATTCTTTGGACCTGCATGTATGCCAACTGTGAAACTGCCACATCAAACGTCACATGCTTACATGGATGCAGCAAAGCCACTGAGTTTGCTAAAAGGAAAATATATTTTTAAGAAGCAGCAAGACCGTGACACACAAACACAGTTAACTTTTTTGCTTCATCTGCTACGATTGAAGAACAGAGGATGGAGGGAAGCAGAGCGAGACAGAGGGCAGGAGGAAATGAGGAGGAGGAAGGCACAAAAGCTACTTGTTTTTTTCAGCTTTTCTACAATGACTGGCTTTAGCTGCTTCACTGTGCTGCTGCATCGTGATGTCAGACATTTGTACTGCACATTTATCCCAGAGCTCACATGTCCCTGCAGTTTGTTTTCCATAGAGGGTTGAGTTGCACCAGCGTATGTAGATGTTAAATTACGTACTTACTACCCAAACTACGTAGCCTACAGGTTGGCAGGTTTGCATTTTGCAGCCGTGGTGCTGGAATTTCTGATGTGGCAGAGTGTCATGGTAAAGCTTATGTAAAAGGGAAACACTGCCCTGCTCTAATGCGCCACCTGGCTTGAGAAACCCATTTTCCTAGATTTACTTTTAGTCATTTTTTGGGTAGCACACATACAGTATTCGGAATGCCTTCAGAGGAATTCAATTAAATAATTTTAATCTAGATTAATGCCAAAATTTGTAATCTAGATTAATCTCACTAGATCAATCTAGATTTTTTTGAAAAATGTTTCTAAACTAATCAAAATTTGCCATAAACATTATGTTTATACTTAATAAAAACAAATAAACCAAAGAACATATTGCAGATTACCTTTCTCATGAAGTCTTGTATCTTTTCAGCCAGTGGTCTTCTCCATGAACTACCTGTTAAGCTTGCAATTCAAACTCATTACTGCCCCTAGAGCACTTATGTTGTGATGTTTGCATGTATTTTCCGATTTGCAAGGGTTTTGGTATTTGCACGTGTTTTTGATTTTGCATATTTTCTGATTTTGCATGTGATTTGGGGTTTGCAAGTGTTTGGGGATTTGCATGTTTTGGTTTTGGCATGTTTTGTAATTCTGCATGTATTTTGGGATTTGCATGTGTTTTGGGGATTTGCAGGTGTTTTGGGGTTTTATGTGTTTCGGAATTTGCTTGTGTTTTGTCACTAGTGGCCACCCTGAAAGGCATTAGTTATGTCATCTATCAACAAAAGTAGGCAAAATCATGATTTCAAACTTAAAAGCAACATCTTGCTACATTTTACAATGGTGGAAGATTGATTCAGTTTGCACCATGTGGCATTCGAAGAGCAGTTGGCCACAAAGAAGTTGTGGGTGTTGTGAAAGAATGGCAGGATGTGATAGCTTCGGAGAGAAGGAAAAAATTATTATTCATTTTTGTATAAAAAAAACACAAGCATTCAGTGATTCAGACTGTGTGCTAGTCCTGATTCATTGTTGTATGCAGAGACGCAGATGAGCTGTGATGAGATGTACATAACACCCAAGATGGAACCGGATCCATGCCAAGTTTAACATACTCAGATTTTGAATTATAAACTTTTCCAAATAAATGTCCACTGCCTTTTTGTCACATGACAGCAAGACTTCCCTGTAATCTACAAGTATTCAATGTGATAGATCAAGAGAAAGTACTGAACAAAAATGTGGAAGAATAGTAAAACATATCTTACAAAATAAATACTCCAGATGAGAAAATGTAGCCTACGTTTATGAAATTCAGCCTATCAAGATCTGACCAGGGGCTGCACGGTGGCAAAAACATGACTGTCAGGTTAATTGATCACTGTAAATTGTCCTTAGGTGTGAGTGTGTGCATGGTTGTTTGTCCTGTTTGTCCTGCCTTGTGATGGACTGGCAACCTGTCCAGGGTGTACCCCGCCTCTCGCCCGTTGACAGCTGGAGATAGGCACCAGCACCCCTGCGACCCATAAAGGATTAAGCGGTTAAGAAAATGGATGGATGGATGGAAGATCTGACCATTAAAGCCGCAGTCCGGATTATTTCGGAGGGAGAGTTTTTCTTAATCCAACGTACGAAGGCCCCTTCCAAAACATCCCTTCTCCACCCTCCTGCGAGTTTTCCGCTCTGTTTACCCCTGCTATACAATTGGGCATGCGCGTCATCTGTGATTTCACAACATGTCATTGTGTATTTTATCAATAAAATATTATATTGATTTGCTTTACTGAATATATGACTGTCTTACTTGTTCAGCAGAAATGTGTCCAAAGCTGCGTCAGTTTGAAGCCTTTTAAGATTCGATGGTAGCCTATGTCCCTTGTTGAAACGCATCTCTGAGGGAAATCGAGGAGGGACACATATAGACGTAACACCCTACTCCGTTCTCTAAGGCATTTTTCAAGTTTGTTGCCGTACTTCCCAGTGGGTTTTTTTTTTCTGAAGTTTATTTAGCCCTGGAATGGCTAACTATTTAGCAGAAGTTTGCTGACTTCTCCATGACTGCCGTCTAACATTATAGTGACTTTGAACAGGAAGACACATAGCAGACTGTCTGCTCGGCCTTATCTCCACAGCTTTATGCGATGCACAGGCACGTTGATTAACATGCGACACGGCAGGAAATTGAATTCTATGGGATAAAAAAAAATTACTGGTCAGTGTGAATTTGAAAGGGCTCTATGGGAGAAAGGAGGGACTTAAGAAAAATAAATAATGTTGTGAAGCACTAGCCTTTTATCATAGTACTGAACCCCACATAATTTTAAGTATATATCAAACTTTAATAAAAAAAAATAATTATCCGGAATGCAGGTTTAACCCAAATTCACTAGGCAAGCATAGATAGCATTATTCAGAGAAGCGGTCGAGAGTAATTGTAATTCTGAAGGAATCAGTAGATTCGAAGACCAAAAAAGACCCAGTTTAAGAATCTGTGGTAAGACTTAAAAAGTGATGATAACTCCTATCTAATCTGACTTAACTTGAAGTATTTTATGAAAGCATATTTTTTGCATCCTAAGTAGAAGTATACAGACGTGGACAAAATTGTTGGTACCCTTCATTAAATAAAAGAAAAACTCATAATGGTCACAGAAATAAATTTAATTTGACAAAAGTAATAATAAATAAAAATTATATAAATGTTGACCAATGAAAGTCAGACATTACTTTTCATCCATGCTTCAACAGAATTATTTAAAAAATAAATGCATGAAACAGGCCTGGACAAAAATGATGGTACCCCTAGAAAAGAATGAAAATAATGTGACCAAAGGGACATGTTAATCCAAGGTATGTCCACTAATCAGCATCCTAGGTGTGTACAATCCTGTAATCACTCAGTGGGCACTCAGTGGGCAGAAAGGAAATGGAGGAAAAATAAAATCACAATAAATCATCAGATATACATAGAACATCTCAGATTATATAATAACGCTTTAAGAAATTCCAGAAATACATACTTTTCCAGAATCATCTCAGAACATAAAAATAATCCCAAAATTCTGTTTTCCACCATTGACAACATTTTACATCATAATTCTAATACTTTTCCGAAAACCCCCTCAAACAGTCTCTGTGAGGAGTATGCAGACCACTTCAGAGGGAAGGTAGACACCATCAGATGTAATATTTTATCCTCTCAAGCAAACATGGTTTTAGACAAATCAGAGTGTCTGCCTTCACCAGAGGAAACACTGGACAGTTTTGTCCTGGTAGAAGCTGGGACCCTTGATAAAGTTTTCTCCTCAGTGAGGCCCACCACAAGCGCTTTGGACCCGATTCCCACCAGGTTTTTTAAGCAATTTTATGGTTCTTTTAAAGATGAGATTTTAAACTTTATGAATTGCTCCCTTCAGACGGGGGTTTTTCCTGCTGCCTTTAAAGCGGCGGTAGTTAGGCCCCTGCTGAAGAAGAGCAATTTAGATTTTAATGATTTAAACAACTACCGACCAGTATCTAACTTACCATTTTTAAGCAAAGTTTTAGAAAAACTTGTTTTTATTCAACTTAATGATTTTATTAACGCTCATAATGTCCTAGAGAAATTTCAGTCTGGTTTTAGGATGAACCACAGCACAGAGACGGCGCTTTTAAAGATTTTAAATGATTTTAGATTAAACTATGATGCTAAAAAGGTGACAGTGTTGGTTCTTCTGGATCTAAGCGCTGCCTTTGATACAGTAGACCACACTATTCTTTTAACTCGTTTAAAACAGATCGGCCTCTCTGGTGCTGTTCACAACTGGTTCACATCCTACCTCACAGACAGGACTTTTACGGTAAGTTTAGATACCTGTTCCTCTAAGGTCCATAAGATCACTTGTGGTGTTCCCCAGGGTTCAGTTTTAGGCCCAGTGCTTTTTAACCTGTATATGCTCCCTCTTGGCAGTGTTATCAGGAGACATGGAGTTAACTTTCACAGTTATGCTGATGATACACAGTTGTACATCTCCATGTCTCCTGATGACACACGGCCAATGGATGCACTTTTTAACTGCATTTTAGACATTAAATCCTGGATGGCAGAAAACTTTCTCCAGCTCAACCAGGACAAAACTGAGGTTTTAGTTATCGGTCCTGAGGCTCAGAGAGAAAAACTTTTACCAAAACTACAATCATTGTCTTTTAATTCTTCTTTACAAGTGAAGAACCTGGGTGTGATTTTTGACTCTGAGCTGACTTTTATCCCTCACATTAAAAACATCACCAAAATAGGTTTTTATCACCTAAAGAACATCGCCAGAGTCCGCCCCATTCTCTCTCGGGCCAATACGGAGACGCTAATGCATGCTTTTATCACCAGTAGAATTGATTATTGTAATGCCCTGCTTTCTGGTCTTCCCAAAAAGACTACCTCATGTTTACAGCTTCTACAGAATTCAGCAGCTCGTGTCCTGATGAAGACTAGGAGGCGGGAGCACATTACACCGGTCTTAGAATCACTGCATTGGCTCCCCGTATGTTTTAGGATCGATTTTAAGGTTCTTTTAATGGTCTTTAAGTGTCTTAATGGTCTTGGGCCTTCGTATCTGTCAGAAATGCTTTTACCGTATGAACCCTCGCGGTCTCTGCGCTCCTCTGGCAGCCGTCTCCTTATCATCCCCAAAGTCAGGACACAGACTCATGGTGAGGCGTCTTTCCATTATTATGGCCCTCACCTCTGGAACAGGCTGCCAGAGGACCTCAGGGCCGCAGAGAACATTAATGTTTTTAAGAGCAGACTCAAGACTCACCTTTTTAGCTTAGCCTTTAACTAATTATTATTTATTAATATATTTTTAATCGCTCAGCATGTTTTACCTGATTTAATTTTTAGTTCAGCTTTTAACTGTTTATTTATTAATCTGCTTTGCATTTTTATTATTTGTTTTACACTTATTGTTTTATACTTTATATACTTTATATTTTATTAACTTTATATTTTAATGTATTTTAATCTTTCTTGCCAGTGTTTCCTCTCTGGGGAGCCCCCTGCATCGGGGGCGGTGGTCGGCTGTGGCTGCCTGGGTGCCCCCCAGGTAGCGCTTGGGTGGAGGTGGGGGTACCAGCCCTCCCTCCTCTGGGCGCCCTGGGTGGGAGCCTTGGCTGCTGCTGTTGATCTGCTGCTGCTGATGCAGATGGCTCCATGATGGCATTTCCTGGCTCATCTGTACTCAGCCCGCTTTTTGTAGCTTCTAAGTGTGTGTGTGAGTGAGTATGGTTGATGGGTTGGGTTGGGAGGGGGTTGTATTTGCACTGATGATTTTTGAAGGGGGGGTTTTGGGGTTATTTTAAATCTGTAAAGCACTTTGAGTAACTTTCTTTGTTTGAAAAGCGCTTTATAAATAAAGTTTGATTTGATTTGATATAGGACTCCAGGTAGTCACTGTGTTGTTTGGTGACGTGGTGTGTACCACACTCAATATAAACCAGAGGAAGCAAAGGAAAGAGTTGTCTCAGGAGATGAGAAAGAAAATCATAGACAAGCATGTTAACTGTAAAGGCTATAAGACCATCTCCAAGCAGCTAGATGTTTCTGTGACTACAGCTGCACATGTCATTCAGTAATGTACGATCCATGGGACTGTAGCCAACCTCCCTGGACGTGGCTGCAGGAGGAAAATTGATGACAGATCAAAGAGACGGATAATCCAAATGGTAACAAAAGAGCCTAGAAAGACTTCAAAATAGATCCAAGCTGAACTTTATGCTCAAGGAACATCAGTGTCAGATCGGAACATCCTTCGCTGTTTGAGCCAGAGGACAAATCATTAAAAAAAACAGACTGGAGTATGCCAAACTACATGCTGACGAGCCACAAAGCTTCTGGGAGAATGTCCTGTGGACAGATGAGACAAAAATGTAACTTTTTGCCAAGGCACATCAGCTCAATGTTCACAGACGGAAAAATGAAGCATATCTAGACTATCGGTCTCGTGCCGGTATTTAGCCTTACATGGAGTTTACCACCCACTTTGGGCTGCATTCTCAAACAACCCGACTCCGAGAAGACCCCGGCATGACGGGGGCCGTTACCGGCCCTACACCGTCCACGGGCTGAGCCTCGATCAGGAGGACTCAGACAGAGTGTTGGTAGCCAGGTCTCCTAGTAGCTAGGAGACAGGTTAATGTTAGTAGCTATGCTGCTTTAGGCTAGGCTGTTGGAGGACATTATTAGGGTCTGTTCCTACTTTCTCTCCTACTTCTCCCCAACTGCATGATGTGCTGTCAATTCAAGCACTAACCTGTTTTCTATTATAGTAGGTGCTCCGGATTAGCCCTGCTTGACGACCCTGACTAAGATGGCATTGCAGTGACGGAAAATTCTCCACGTCCTGCAACAAACTTCTGCATCAGTTCTATTGCTCTTTCTGTGTCTTTGTTATGTATTCTCCAAGCCACAGACGGTCGCGGTAGATAACCGCTTGTGCTGAGCTTGGTTCTGCCGGAGGTTTCTTTCTGTTAAAAGGGAGTTTTTCCTTCCCACTGTCGCTGCATGCTTGCTCAGTATGAGGGATTGCTGAGAATTCCACGACGCAATCTTCTGTGGTTCTGTAATTTCTACACTAAACATTGTATTGTAATAACTCTTTTTGTAAAGTGCCTTGAGATGACATCTGTTGTGAAATGGCGCTATATAAATAAACTGAATTGAATTGAATTGAATCTAGAAAAGAACACGGTCCCTACTGTGAAACATGGGGGAGGCTCGGTTATGTTCTGGGGCTGATTTGCTGCATCTGACACAGGGTGTCTTGAATCTGTGCAGGGTACAATGAAATCTCAAGACTATCAGGGGATTCTAGAGAGAAATGTGCTGGCCAGTGTCAGAAAGCATGGTCTCAGTCGCAGGTCACGGGTCTTACAACAGGAAAATGACCCAAAACACACAGCTAAAAACACCCAAGAAGGGCTAAGAGGAAAACACTGGCCTTCTATGAGCCCTGATCTCAATCCTATTGAGCATCTTTGGAAGGAGCTGAAACGTGCTGTCTGGAAAAGGCGCCCTTCAAACCGGAAACAACTAGAACAGTTTGCTCATGAGGAGTGGGCCAAAATACCTGCTGAGAGGTGCGCGAAGCCTCATTGGCAGTTACAGGAATCTTTGATTGCAGTGATTGCCTCAAAAGGTTGTGCAACCAAATATTAAGTTGTGGGTACCATCATTTTTGTCCAGGCCTGTTTCATGCATTTATTTTTTAAATAATTCCGTTGAAGCATGGATGAAAAGCAATGTCCGACTTTCATTGGTCAACATTTATATAATTTTTATTTATTATTATTTTTGTAAGATTAAAGTTATTCCTGTGACCATTATGAGTTTTTCTTTGATTTAATGAAGAGTACCAACAATTTTTTCCACGTCTGTAGGTACTACAGTTTAAAAATATTTATTTTTTAGAAGTTGAAGAATCAAGTCAAGTTTTTTACTCAAGTTAAAGTAAAAAAAAAGTGCTAGATTCAAAACTACTTAAAGTACAAAAGTAAAAGCAATGTAAGTTTTAAAAAAATTATATTAAAGACTAAAGCTTAAGCTGCACCACAGCCCACCTCCCCCACAAACATTTTACATTTTGTTGTCAAACTTTTACTAAAGGCCATTATGACTATAATATAAAAAAAAGTAATATTTAAAAAGTAGGGATATAAGTAGCAACATATGCCCATCAAAATTAATGCTTTTTGGTGAATGCAAATACATTAAAGTACTATATATGGACTGCTAAGCATGTGTTTCATGGGTTGGAAAATATGATGACTAGTTGCCTATTTTTAATTATGCATTTGCCTGAGTCTCTACCATGGGCATATTTGAACACAGCAACATACATTTAAATTAACTAATTCTTATTCATTAATTCTTATTCATTTATTGATTCACTTACCTGTACTCTGCATGTAAAGATAAAAAATGTCAGCATCTGCACACCAAATGGTCAGAGGTATATATTGTAATCTGTCCAAAATGACGAGTCACCTTCAAATTCTTCCATCACCATTCCAAAAAAAAACAGATGAATACGGAAAAAATTCGGTTCACGTGACGCCTGTGTGCGAAGTATGCGATGGATCCAAGATGTCAGAATGGTAGATATTTAAATGATAATCAAATCACAGTTAAATTCTATCCAGTTGGTACATATATTGGACAGGTCTTCTTTGTGTTTCTTTTTTATCAAATAACAAGACTAAATGAAGCAGAAGGAACCAGGCTGTTTTTAAATTGTAAGGAGTAGAAAGTACAGATGATCGCGTGAAAATGTTTGGAGCAGAAGTAAAAAGTAGTCCAATCTATAATTACTCAAAATTAAATTAAATACCCAAAATTTCAACTTAAGTAACACAGCTAAGTATTTCTACTTTGTTACTTGACACCTTTGCTTATGTTCAAAACTGGTTTTATTTTATTTCAAATTAATTTTAGCTGCTGCCAATGATAAAAATTCAATTATATTGTACTAATTTGAATAAAGATATCTCTAAATTAAGAATTTAGGAGTTGGATACTTGGTTGTAAATTTTAATCCCTGGATTTCTCATGAGTTGGTTTTGGACCCTGAAACAAAAAGATGACAAATAAGTTCCACATTTTTTGCATCTTTGACACTATTCCTCTGTGGTGCAAACTGTAGCAGAGATCATCTGGCCTAAAGGGATCCTCACCATGTTGATGGGGAGAACTATGATGTTGCTAAGCATCTGCTCTCCCTCGGCCCTTCGGCCTCGGCTTACAGGTCACGAGGGAACACTGCAAAGCAGTAGATTGCTGTGCTCGTTTAATTCCACAGTCAGCTCTCCCGCAGTGTGTAGTTTCTGTCAGTGTGTAGGAGTGTGTCCTTCTCACAGCAGAACATATCTCTTTCTCACCAGGTTTTCCTGTGCAGTTCTCACAGACTCTTGGGATTAAAGAATAGTTTCCACAGGTCCTCAGTATGTGACAAATCACTTGATGGGACCAAATCTCTGGAAGTCTTTTGTACTGTAAAACCCTTTTAAAGGTATAGCATCCAATTTCACTTTTCATATGACACCGCCAACATTTATTTAGCAAATACCTAAAGGGAGTTAGGTATCTATTAAGGAGCATTGCATGTCACTAAAAGTATTACAATTAAATGCTTCTATCTGCATTAAGATTTTTAAACATAGTTACAATGTAGAATATAAGGAAGTAAGAGGTTAAAAGCTACAGTTGATCCTAAAGATGTAAAATAAAGAAAGTGCTTCTTTAATTTACATCTGCCCCTAGTTAAGAAATATGGAGAATTCAGGGCATTGTTGTTACATGTAAAACATAAGCAGTAGCTATTTTCTGCAGATACTAAATCATTACGCTTATAACTGTAATTGCATTATTTTAATTTGAGTTTGCTTTTGAGTTTTGCATTTTCTTTTGATATTTGCATCTGTTTTCAGAGTGTAGTTAGTTGTGGCTCTGGTTATTGCATGAGTGTCAGGTTTTCTCTTGTGTTTCCTTGCATTGCTGTCAAACTTGTGTGTTATTTCACTTTCATTCTGCTCTTGCTTCCCTCATAGCTTCAAGGCGTTCTGTGATTAAAATGACATTGTCCTGGTTTTACGTATCACCTCCAAAGCATTGATAAAACTGCCATTTCCAGTGACTCCTTGTCAGATCCACCTGCCGCCAAGTCCTTTGTCTTTTGCTTCTCTCATAGTGTTCTCTCTGTGTGTTCTTTAAAGTAGTTCTACTGCCTGTATCTGTTCTTATCATACTTCCATCATCCAGTCTGCTTTTGAGTCTGACTCCACCTCAACACATGAATAGCATATATTGAATATTTTAGTCATCTTCTCCTGACTGATCGCTATAGCAAAAGGATTGAAACATCAAGAAAATCCTGCAAGGACAACTGGCTTGTACAGGTTATGACCTAGTAATAGTGAAAAAGGTCTTGACAGGATTTATCTCGTTTATATTTTACATCACAAAAATCTGGAACTTTTTATATTCACTGTCTATGTTTCCCTCTAAGTATGTAGAGTCTGGGAGTGTGGGAAAGAGAGTGTGACAGTTGGTGAGCAGAGGATGTAAAACTGAACATGCAGCAGGTCTCTGTTCACTCCTGCCATCAATGATTTCCTCAGGAAAGCAGAACATCCAGTGGGAAATCACTATACACCAAATATGACAGTTGACAGGAAGCACATATTTTGAAGATGTTGGCAGATGCAGCTGAATGAAAAAAGAAACAACTGTTTATATTTCAGTTTCTAAATATATCACACCCATCATATTTATTAGTATGCATGGTGAATATCAAATGTGAGTGAAAAAGCCCTTTTAAAAAAAGTTATATGTCTTGTAGTATCATAAACCCCCCAATAAATTTTTGAAAAATCCAGTGTTCGGTTTGAGTATATTTAATCCCACATTAGGTTTTTTTTGCCAAGTCTATATAATATATAATAGTAAATCACTTGGGGGCATTAACCCGAGGGGATGAAAGGTTGCAGGAGAATTCCAGCTTGGCCCAGTTTTGGGCACCTGTATGAAAATTCTGGAAGATCTGCTTAATAATAAATAAGAAAATTCCCATGGGACTGCAGCCTCATTTTTGTTTAAGGAAAATTTCTGTAACAGTCATCAGGTGCAAAACTTCACACTAAAGGCTAGATTGTGTTGCAACAGCCCATTTTTGCCAGTAGGGCAGCAGTATTTCCCCATGACATTTCATGACTTTGGTGCATACAAAGAAATGTCGTACACTTTCTTTAAATTGTCATCCTGAGTCCTCTGTTTGTTAAAAAAAGACCACATCTCTTTTATACTTTTAGTTTATACAGATTTCAATACACTAGGAATGCACACTTACAAACTACTTTGAGCAGATATTTGTCCAATGACTGAAACACTGAGGTTCACAAACTGAACCACAGCACTTAATGAGGGTTTACAGACTAAAGGCAATTGAGAGCCATCAAGCTCTCAGTCGAAATTTTGCCTGTGCCACAGTTTCAATCATTAACAAACATAACACTTGTCATCATGTATTTGCAGTTGGGTCAGTAATCAGTTCACAATACCTGACAGTGTGTTTGAAGGTTAAAGATCAAATGTGCAAGTGTACAAGAGACACAAACAGATTTCTGGGCTAACTATCCAGGCTGTTCACCCCCAATTTGCAGTGACTGGTTTTGGCTTTGCCCAGCTGGGACCTGTGGGTAAATTTTGGCAAAATATCTTGCAGTATGTCATCTACTTTCTGCCCCCTGTCTCCTCAGCTTACTTTATAGCTTTCCTAAAAGACTTCCGTCTGGGAACTGAGGTGGACAGTCCCCATTTTAATCTAGATTAATCTAAATTAATTCCAAGATTACAGTGATATTAATCTAGATTTTTTTTAAACTAATAAATACATTTATGTCTTATCGGTTCTTGATTTGTGTAAAATCAACGCAAAATATGTATCTTTTTTAATATTTCTGCTTAATCCATCTTGTCAGACAGGATCTATTTACTTGATTTATTTTTTCCTACTGTGAAGTAGTAATCATGCCTGTATGGGGCTAATGAAACTAAATTTAAAAGATATGGTTAATCAAAGAGAATTCATGGCTCAACAGTGGGGCAATTACCTTTGTCCTACAAGCCATGTTGGTTTGGAGAGATTAATGTTTAGTAAAGGAAATTCTAACTTGAAAACGTCCTTTTTTATTTACTTCTATTATCTTTTACATATCGTAAAATTTGTTTGATTAGAAAAATTCAAAATCAAGTAATGACTAATGTTACACTTGTCATAGCTTTATAAAGTTTTGTCTACTTTTTAACCCCCATGACACATGTTACAAAGAATGGGATCTATTTGGTCCCTTCCTGGTAAAAAAAAATTTAAATTAAATTAAAGAAGCATGACAATAACATTTGCAAACAACTTAGGAAGGGTAGGAACCAGGAGAGCGATGTAACTGTTTATGATATAATACTTACTTTAGAAGTCTCTAATTTTTTTTTTGACATGTGGAACACTCGCAGCTGTCCCTGATGCCAAACACAAGCAAGTCAGAACCAAAGCATTACACAACCCAGAACCATCCATCTGCAAAAAGGTTTCTTTTTCTTTTCTTTTTTTTTACTTTGCTAAGGATCATCTGTCAAATGATGAAGTTGAACTCTATACGGTATATATATATATATATATATATATATATATATATATATATATATATATATATCCCAACTGGTAAAATATATTACTGACATCACGATTTAAAATGCTTGGTCTTGAAAAATAAAAACCTACTGAATATAGCATCAAACCTGCAGAAGCCATTTCCTTATATTCTGATCATTGTTGTGGTTTGTATTTCTTAATTGGACACAACAAGAAGCAAATAGCTGTGTCCACATGTGGTTCTATGCATCTAATTATGCTTGGGTGGAGGGGTGAGCACATGAATTTTAACGTTTGACACACATTAACAGAAAGGTGTTACCTTTGATTACCCTTTGAATATCCTATACAACTACACAGAATTTGTGCAGAGTCAATCAGTTAATTGGTATCAGATCGATAAAATAAATAGGCTTGTCAACCAAACAAGAAAGTGATAAAAAATGGAAGAAAACACTTATCTGCCTTCATCAAGCTGAGTGGCAACAAGTAAGTCACTAGAGAACCAATATATAGTAGGCAATATTGCAATATATTTGCAATTACTGTAATACATATGTGAATATGTTGATCACAACCGCAAATCAATATATTATGTGGCTATACTCTTTGCTTGTTAATTGATGTTTCTAATATTTTACTGGTGGGGCTCGACAACAGGGTCAGAGGCCAGGATGGCCGGTAGAAGAAAAATAATTACCAGCCAATGATATTTATTACAGGCCTAAATTTTCACAGAGATATACTATAACTCATTATTCCATTATATGATATTATATTGGAGTGAAAACTTCAAAAATTGTTAATAAGAAAAACAACATTTTGTTCTGTTCTGATTTTTTTTAGAAATATTTTAGAAATATCTTGTTGAAAAAGAAAAAATGCATTTTTGAATTTTAAAGAATGTATTTATTTGATATAATAGTCCATAGCAAATAATGTAGGGAAGTTAACAAATCAAACAGTCCCTCCATTTTTTTTTGCGAAAAAGCTATTGTGGAAGAAGTTGCAATGTTTTTATTTGTAATTTTCTCTTACATTGTCACATAAACCTTAGCACAAATACAATTACTTTAAATGTCATTTTATCTGATGAAAACTGTAAAATGTGACCAGCTCAGATCGGGTCACCACTAAACTAAAACCTCTGCTTTGATTTTGGTACTAAAGTCCCAGACCCACCTTGAGCCCTTTTAGCCCCTCTAATTAACCTCCTGGATACACTCCTGCTCAGCAGCATTGATAGGAATAGCCGCTCATTAATCTAAAAACTCACAGGAGTCTCTGTGTCAGGAGATAGTGAGAATTTTTTTTTTCTTACTTTGGTCGCAGAGCATTATTAAGAATCTGTTGATTTATGACGATGTAACTTTGGCCAAAAGCACAACCAGCTGCGCTCTCAGCTGAAGTTACGGCTTCGCAAAGCCGAAATAAAAGGCAACTAGACTTGAGGTCGGATGAAACAGTTTTTAATCCAAAATAACTCAGAGGATTTAAAAAGTAATTGAAACTACAGCTTCTTTCAGTCAGACTGTTCTGAAAACTTGCGGCTAGCTGCTGCGGCGCGTTACTAATTACAACCGTTTGTTTTCCTCATCGGACACACAAATCACGTACTGTAAGTGACCTATTTTGGATTCAAATGCTGAATTTCGCCAACAGGTGAAGTATTTCATGTCCAGAATCATCTTACGTATGTTGCCGTTCAAGTTTCACTTACGCTTGTGTAGCCTACATCACATGCAGACAGCAGAGAAGCGTCACAGAAATCCTTAGAAATTAGGATTAATACACATAACTAATTTGGATCAAACATTTACTCGCCATGTGGCAGATAGCGCTCCAAATTTCCAAACTGAACCTTTCCTCACATTTGGCAAGCAGCGAGTGTTAATTTCTGACCCTGCTTGACAATCAGGCAGATTAAATCAAAGGCAGGAATATTTGGAGTGCCACACCAAAGTTCAATGAAAGGGCATACATGGAACCTTTACACAAAACAAAATGGCTTTTAAAAAGTTTCTTACCATATTGATCACCATATGTGACAGGGATGTTCTGCACTGTTCAGATGCAAATAGGAGGAAGGTATAGATGGAGTCATATTTTCTCATTGACTGCTCCTTTATTATATGTTCTTAGCTCTGAAGTGTCTCATAGTGCCATGAAATTGACAAGCTGCTCAGCTTTGTGTAAGTCATTAAAATCTGTTTTTGAAAAAGGAGCCTGCAAATTCAAGACACCTAATTTATAGATCTTTGCCCACCGTACTGGTAGGAAGAAACCAAATTTAAGGATTCATCAAAGTTTAATCTATTAAATGTTTTTAAAAAATATGTCCAACCATATGTTTAAACAGTTATTTCAGCTGTAAAAACATGTGGGCTTCACTTACATGAAGTTCACTCATATTTGCCGATAAAACCACCCGACACTTTCTATCATTTTTACAACAGAGGAATTATGATATTCTTCTCTCCTTGATGCTGTGGGGGTAGGGTGAGAAATCCAGATTAAGGAGACAGTAGGTGTCTTTCGATGAGGGTTTGGTATAACGGAGGAAATTCATTGCTTTTAATCCTCTCATCCACCAAGACAGTGACAGGAGGATTACAGCAGAGGCTATATTAAAGAAGGCAATTATGACAGTATATGGTATTACACTGACCTAAATTCAATTACCCTTTCTGGCACTTTTTAATATTCTTTTAATTAGCTGGATTAAGTAGAAAGACACGTTCCTCATGTACTGAAGTTATTAAAAGTCTAAATATGACGGAAAGCAATGAAAAGATAAAGAAACCCATTTCAGCTCATGATTAGTCATAGGCTCTTTCAGTTAAGTATTTGTGTTTCATGCGTCAAAGCAATTCTGTTTAAGGCTCCGATTGTTAATCCAGCACAGAGTCTCACAGAAATCAGGGGTTTTGGTACTAATCTACGTTTTAATGTCTAAATTTACTCTAGGGTAATTAAATGTGGGTTCTGAACGATTATCAAACCTTTGGAATTAACAGGAGTGTGGCTTTCATCCTGGCCACGAACAGTGGTCCAGATTTTTTCTTTAAAGAATAGCTGATCAGTGGCACCTCCAGAAACTTCTCATAGGGGTGGCAAAATGGGGCCACTAAAAATTTTGGGGTAGCAAAATTTTTTCACCACCTACCGTTAAACGCCCTTCATTTATTAATTCAATTTTATGAGCGACATGTAAACTTGGATGAAAGCCCATTCTGGTTAAGGCATTACCTCAGTCATTGCCATAGCTCGCTGTGGATGTGCATGTGTATATATGCTCTGACTTTGAAAGCACTGTTTCTATTCTTATTATTTTTTTGGTCTTCAAGATTTGGTGGAAAAACAGCTCTAATTTATATCAAAGTTTGTATTTTATTTTCCCTCTTGAGTTTTCTTTTAGATTTTTTTTAAACTTTTACATCTTTTCAATTCAATTCAGTTCATGTAGTGCCTATTCACAACAGATGTCATCTCAAGACTGTCTAGGGGTTTGAGAAGACAGAGAAGATACACAAAACGAACAATAGAACTGATGCAACTCTATATATTAAAGAAAGTAAAAGGTTGACAACAAGACATGGAGCATGTTCGGTCACCGGGAGCATCATCCGAATCGATGCTCTCCATCAAGCAGGCCATTGTAGCTGAGTAGGGTAGAGAAAAATAGAAGAGCGAAGAAAAGGGGTCAGCCTGTCCTCCAACAGTCTAAGCCTATAGCCCCATAACTACAAAAATAGCTCAGGATAATCCAAGCTTTTCTAACTATAAGCTTTATCAAAAAGGAAGGTTTTAAGCCTAGTCTTAAAAGAAAACAGTGTCTGCCTTACGGACTAAAACTAGAAGCTGGTTCCACATAGAGGAGCCTAATAAATTGGAAGATATAGCTCCCATTCTACATTTTGAAATCCTAGGAACTACCAGTAAACCTGCAGTCTGAGAGATATTTGCTCTGTTAGGAACATACGGAACATTTAGATCTCAGATATATGATGGACCTTGATTTTTAAGGGGTTTATATGTCAGAAGAAGGATCTTAAACTCCACCACCTGTTCCTCACCATCCCTCGCTGTTGTTGTGTATTGGTTGCAGCACATCAAATGTGGAATGAGGCCCCCATCCCTGCCTCTCAGCTCTACGGCTAACACCGGGCACATCTGTTTGACCGGTATGAATAAGCGGTTATTAAGCTTTCTCCAGCGGTGCAACTTTGATGGATCTGCCTTGGCTCAAGTCTCAAAACTGCATGTTTGTTTATATCATTAAGTAGTGCATAGTGTACTGAGTAAAGCGAAACTCAGTCAGTACATCTGTAGAAGCATTCTGCGGGTGAAAAGTTATTTTGTGTGGTAAACAGCAGCCTGACCCTCCAATGCAATGACGGCTCTGAAAACGAACATCAAAACTAGTGTTGTGTCACATAAATGTTAAGAAAACACCTATTTTTATGGTGTAAAAGTTACAGTTTGGGTCATTAAGACATGCCTGTAATCTAACTGATTGGATTCATTTGGATTCATAGATAAATATAGTTGTGCATCATCGGCATAACTGCGGAAATTCATACCATGTTTACCAATTTGAAGCATATATATAGTAAAAATAATTGGTCCAAGCACAGAACCCTGCTGTACTCCAGAAGTAACCCTTGAGTGTGAAGATTTATCATTTACATGAACAAACAGGAATCTGTCTGACATAAATGATTTAAACCAGCCTAGCGCTGCACCCTTGATCCCTGAAACATGTTCAAGCCTTTCTAAGAGAATATTATGATCGACTGTGTCAAAAGCAGCCCTGAGATCCAACAAGACCAGAACAGTTCACTATCGGAGGCCTTAAGAATATCATTAGTAACTTTCACCAGTGCTGATTCAGTGCTATAACGAGCTTTAAAACCTGACTGAAATTCTTCAAACAGGTTGTTGCTGTTTAATTGCTCACATACTTGATTAGCAACTATTTTCTCAATAATTTTGAATAAGAAAGGAAGTTAAAATATAGGTCTGTAATTAATTAAGACATCTTGATCGAGGGTATTTTAAGTAAAGAGTTTTTTAAGTAATGGTTTAATTACAGCAACCTTACGTTCCTGTGGTACGTATCCATTTATTAAGGATAGATTCATCGTACCTAAAATAAGGCCAGTAACCAGAGGGAACACTTCCTTAAATAATTTGGCTGGGATTGGGTCTAACATACAAATCGGAGGTTTAGATGATTGGGAGAATGCCATTGATTTTATTTTTAATACAATTTATTTTACTACTGAAGAATCCCATAAAGTCATTACTACTGAGAGAACTACTGAGAGAAGGGGGAATAGTTGGTTCAACAGAGCTATGACTCTGTGTAAGTTTGGTAACTGTACTAAAAAGAAACCTAGGATTGTTTTTATTTACCACTATTAATGACGAAAAATATGCTGTTCTAGCTTGTCAAAGGTTCTCTTTTTTTTTTACAGCAGTAGACTATTTTTCCAGGTTAAATTAGAATCCTCTAAGTGTGTAGAGTGCCATTTCCTCTCCAGTTTCCTAGTATTCTGCTTTAAAGAATATACAACTCTGTATTTAACCTAGTCAGCCAACCACCTATCCCTTCACCTTCTGAGTAAAGCGGAGTCTAAGATAACATTAAAGGCTGCAGTTAGGCTTTCACTTTCAGCGCCCACATGAATATTTAAATTCACCTGCTATAATTACCTTATCAGTGTTTTCTACTAAATCAGATAAAAATCAGAGATCTGATCCAATAATTGAGCGCAACGGCCTAGTGGACGATACAAAACCAGAAAACAAAAGTGGTTTTAATGTTTAGCAACTTGGATGAGGAAAACGAAGGATTAGATTTTCAAAAGAACTGTAGGTATTTATTGGTCTAAGATGAATTTGTAAATCTGAGTAAAAGATGGTTGCAACACCTCCTCCTCACCCAGTACTTCTAACAATGTGAAAATTTTGATAATTGACTAATTTATGTGTTACATAATCTTCCTGCTGCAGCCAGGTTTCTGATAGGCAAAACGAATCAGTCTTCTTATTACATATCAAGTCTTTTACTAAAAAAGGGTTTAAGGAGAGGGATCTTATGTTCAATAAACCACATCTAAATGTCTTTTTTTTTTTTTTTGTCAAAGTCAGATTTATTTTAATGAGATTTTCATAATTACTTATTTTCGGTTAACTTTTAACATATATGATTTTGGCCTTGGGCTAGACACTGAGTGGATAACAGTACAGAAGCTGCAGAGGTGGGTTAAACTATGATTCTGCTTCCTGGTCTTCACCCTGGTTTGTCAGTGTTTTGAAGGACCAATAAATCTGTCAAGATTGTCCTAGAAAGAAGAGCTGCTCCATCCAAAGTGGGGTGGATGCCGTCTCTCCGTATCAGACCAGGTTTTCCCCAAAAGTTATCAGTGTCGCCCACGTTGTTTGCTGGACACCACGCAGACAACCACTGATGAAATAACAGCATGCAGCTAAACTTTTGCCTGAGAGAATAATGAAACAAGTATTGCATCAAGCTAAAGAGAGAATTTTGTCAGACAGCTGGCACAAAAGAACTCAACTCACCTAGAATGCAGGTGATTCTTTGATATATGCCTTGGTTGCTTTTGTTGTGCTGGCTGAGTTCAGCATTAGATATAAGATAAGAAACTCTGCTTTCTGGCGAGACTACAAACCCCTTTTAGCCTTGGAACACAGAATGAGCATTAGTCAGTTGCTGGTTGAGAAGGGACAGCTGGGTTTCCGTCTGGAACCTTTTACTTCTGTGGCATGACTTTAGATTAACATAATACAGAGAAAGATGGAAGTTTTAACTGGAGGAAGGTTGCTTTGTTTTTTTAATGCAACATATGTCTCTTTTCAACAGTTTTAATAGAAAAAAAAACTTGTATTAAACATGACCCAAGTAAAGCAACAAGGTAGTAAAGAATTACATATATGTATTTTTTTCCAGCAGGATTCAGAAATCTGCTAAGTAACTATTGTTCATCAAAGTTTTTAGGTAGCACAGCCCTCTTTATCATTTCACCTACACGGAAAGTGAATACTCACTTTGAACAAACTCAACATGTCTCAGGTGAAAAGTGGGGACTCTTTCTGCAAGCATTATTTTCTCACCTGTCATTTTGGAAGGAATGCTCTGTATCTAGAGGACAGGATGAAGCAAACTGTATAATTTATTTCCCTTCCAGACCACTGAAATTAATTTATGTCTAATGTATTTTTCTGTCATGATAGCTGAGAGTGTGACTGTTTCAACTCTAAGACAGGAAATATTTGAATTTAATAAGTTCTGGGTAAGAGATCCAGTCAGTAGTTGTTACAGATATTTTGAAGGCCTATCGTTAACATGAACTGTCACCTTAATTGATCTGTTTTTGTCGTTTATATTTTTGCCTTTATTCTCTTGCAGAGCAACAGCAATGGAATGAATACTTATTTTTGTATCTATTATTTCCTATCTCACAGTTGAAAATGACATTCACTCATTTCCTGCTGTCACACCTTCCTCTCAGCATAGGTCACGAGTCCCATTATTTTGCATAATGCACATCATCAAAGAGCCAGTATCTGCTTGCATTATGAAAGTGGTGCAGTTCTCCTGCTGATGCCAGGTGATTGATCTCCTCCACTGCTTCCTGTTGAAAGAGACTACCTTTGTTCTTTCCAGAAGCCTAGTACATGTCCTCTTACATTAGCTTTGTCATCATCTACCCTCTGTATCTATTTTCAGTTATTAGACCTGGGTTTTCTCCAGCAATGTATCAATTAGCTGATGTGATCACACAGGGCACAAAGCAATTTTTTTTAATTATTATTATTAAGTAAAGATATTTAATGGGATGTGCTTTATCTATGTATTCTCTTTTGAGTACCTTCCGTTACCACAAAAGCACAAGTAGAGGTTTTTCTGTGATCTTCTGGTGATTAAATGGTACTTAAATGTAAATGCCCAATCTTTTTGATCATTTGCAGATAGTTCAAGCAGCAGCCAAAAGCTTGCAGAAGGATGGACACATTTATTGGCAGCCATGTTAAAGATGTGTTAGATAAATAAAAAATATGAACGATAGATTAATCTGGGTTTTTTTTCACAGTAGCATCTAACTAATGTAACTGTAAAACATTGCAAAAACAATTTAAAGGAAATAAAAATTCCCTGACAGCACAATTATTTACACCCCTGCTGTCAATGTTTTGTATAAAATCTGCTGTTGATGATGGGACAGTCTTCTGCTACAATTCACAAGGTTATTGGGTAAGAGATCTCTGACCATTGCTTTTTCCAAAGTTTTGTGTCTGGAATAATTTATGCAATATTAATGAATCATGCTAAAGAATGACCTAAATATAGCTGTTTTCTTTATTTATTGTAAATAACAAGTTTTGTATATAAAATAATTGATTTAATGATAATGATTTATTTAATTCACTCTAACAAAGTTAGCACTACCTTAGAAAACGACACTATGTTAAACCATTAAATGTCTTCCATTATACCTAATAGTGGGCAGGGGGTGCTCTATCACATATCCATCATGTGTTTCATGGTAAACCCAGCTGGACTTTTTTGCTGCTGCCCCAAGGAGGAGAACCGAGGACACCCCCACATTATGTATGTGACATGTCCAACAAACCCCCAGAGGAGGCACCCTAATCAGTTATTTGAATTACTCCAAATGCTTCTTTTCAGCAGAGAAGAAGAAACTTTACTTGAGAGCCCTCTGGCTGACTGAGCTCCTCACTTTTTCTAAGAGCCACCCTAGAGAGGATGCTCATTTCATCAGCTTGTATCTGTAATCTTGTTCTTGCTGTCATTATTGATATCACATAAACACAGGTGAGATTCGGAACATGGACAGACTGGGAAATGTAAGAGTTTTATTTCACACTCACCTTTTACTTCACCATAAGAAAGCAGAGTGATTCCCACATTGCAGTGGATGAGGCCCCAAGTAGTCCATCTATGTACAGTACTGCTTTATCCTACCATCACCGTTACAAACTATCATGTCAAGAGCGCAAAAAATAAATAAATATACACTACCGTTCAAAAGTTTGGGGTCACATTGAAATGTCCTTATTTTTTAAGGAAAAGCACTGTACTTTTCAATGAAGATAACTTTAAACTAGTCTTAACTTTAAAGAAACACACGCTATACATTGCTAATGTGGTAAATGACTATTCTAGCTGCAAATGTCTGGTTTTTGGTGCAATATCTACATAGGTGTATAGAGGCCCATTTCCAGCAACTATCACTCCAGTGTTCTAATGGTACAATGTGTTTGCTCATTGGCTCAGAAGGCTAATTGATGATTAGAAAACCCTTGTGCAATCATGTTCACACATCTGAAAACAGTTTAGCTCGGTACAGAAGCTACAAAACTGACCTTCCTTTGAGCAGATTGAGTTTCTGGAGCATCACATTTGTGGGGTCAATTAAACGCTCAAAATGGCCAGAAAAAGAGAACTTTCATCTGAAACTCGACAGTCTATTCTTGTTCTTAGAAATGAAGGCTATTCCATGCGAGAAATTGCTAAGAAATTGAAGATTTCCTACAACGGTGTGTACTACTCCCTTCAGAGGACAGCACAAACAGGCTCTAACCAGAGTAGAAAAAGAAGTGGGAGGCCGCGTTGCACAACTGAGCAAGAAGATAAGTACATTAGAGTCTTTAGTTTGAGAAACAGACGCCTCACAGGTCCCCAACTGGCATCTTCATTAAATAGTACCCGCAAAACACCAGTGTCAACATCTACAGTGAAGAGGCGGCTGCGGGATTCTGGGATTCAGGGCAGAGTGACAAAGAAAAAGCCATATCTGAGACTGGCCAATAAAAGAAAAAGATTAGGATGGGCAAAAGAAGACAGACATTGGACGGGGGAAGACTGGAAAAAAGTGCTGTGGACGGATTAATCCAAGTTTGAGGTGTTTGGATCACAAAGAAGAACGTTTGTGAGACGCAGAACAACTGAAAAGATGCTGGAAGAATGCCTGACGCCATCTGTTAAGCATGGTGGAGGTAATGTGATGGTCTGGGGTTGCTTTGGTGCTGGTAAGGTGGGAGATTTGTACAGGGTAAAAGGGATTCTGAATAAGGAAGGCTATCACTCCATTTTGCAACGCCATGCCATACCCAGTGGACAGCGCTTGATTGGAGCCAATTTCATCCTACAACAGGACAATGACCCAAAACACACCTCGAAATTGTGCAAGAACTATTTAGAGAAGAAGCAGGCAGCTGGTATTCTATCAGTAATGGAGTGGCCAGCGCAGTCACCAGATTTGAACCCCGTTGAGCTGTTGTGGGAGCAGCTTGACCGTATGGTACGCAAGAAGTGCCCATCCAACCAATCCAAATTGTGGGAGCTGCTTCTAGAAGCGTGGGGTGCAATTTCTCCAGATTACCTCAACAAATTAACAGCTAGAATGCCAAAGGTCTGCAATGCTGTAATTGCTGCAAATGGAGGATTCTTTGATGAAAGCAAAGTTTGATGTAAAAACAATCTTATTTCAAATAAAAATCATTATTTCTAACCTTGTCAATGTCTTGACTCTATTTTTTATTCATTTCACAACGTATGGTGGTGAATAAGTGTGACTTTTCATGGAAAACACAAAATTGTTTGGGTGACCCCAAACTTTTGAACGGTAGTGTATATATATAGATAAATAAATACTGAAATAGGAAACAAGAGGAGTGGTTGAAGCACATTATATACTTGGGTTATAATGGAAATTCTGGAAATAGAAGTACATTTGAAGGTTTTTCAAGAGCCTGTAAAAATTGAACTGTGTGTTAAAAGCTTTTTAAACTTTTATGGCTTCTGTAGGGTCTATTAGAACTCACTACTGTTGTGTTTTAAATCGTGTTCTCAGCATTTTTCCAGATAAGTTACAGTTATTAAGTGTGGACATTTGCCATACAGATACCTTTGCCGTAATGTTCATTTAACACAGTGTAATAGAGAATAAATGACATGAAGAATGAGTTAAAATAACTGGAAGAGCAAAATGGAAAATGCCTTCTATCAAAACAAATGAAACAACTGATTAGTTGTGTGTTTCTCATTTTAGTCTCAGCCTAACTTACCTTTTTAAGACAGCTAAAATGCCAAAATTTGCCAGCAGGTGGCGATAAGTTTTCTTTAGCGAGTAATGTGCTTTGTCCCTCACGGCTTTCCGTCTTTCTCCTGACACGTAGCAACCACAGTGTAGTTGGCAGTCTTGACTAAAGAGTTTATCCGGCTGACTTCACAGGTAAGAATCATCACTGCGAGACGTTATTGCTATAACTAACAGCATTATTATTTTGTTGTTTAATTAAATATGGTATTTAAGCTGGCTTTGGCTTTATGTGTTGATATTAACAAATGTCCCAGAGTCTGTTAGAGCTAGCAGTAGCTAACAAACTAGCCAAAGAGTAAACGGGAAGGTTTAGCTTACTAAAGATCAAAGGCTATGGCTGCAGTCTACTAATGTTATTCTTCCGTTTTGAAGTCGTCTGATACTCTGTTTCCCTAATTATATATTATCTTATACTGAGTTTTAAAACAACCTCTATTAAGTGTATATTTTTATTTCAGTTTTTAGAAAGCTAACGGTTTGTCAAACTAAGCTAATCAATGCAGCTGTTACCTAAATAGATGTAAACATTTGCCTCTCCTCTGTAAAAGAAAGCTGGTATAATTACATTTCTTTGAACCAATCTATAGACTTACGTATTCATGTTTTGTCTGCATTCATTTCTAGTTGAAGGTGTGGTTTATATATTGGTCATTTGTAATCCTTACCGCCGTAGCGACATAAATGAGTGTCAATGTTGGCTTCAGTACCTGGTAATAAGCCTTTCAATCTACTAAAAGTTATAGATATGTTTAAGGCCTAACATTGTACGTGTAGAGTACAATAAGATTAAATCTGGATTAACAAAATTGTACTTGAAATCTTAGAAATGAACTGAATAATTTGAACAGCGCCTAATATAGTGATTGTGACGGATGTTAATGTTACTTATGGTATCATGAAATTATAGTATTAAATTGAAGGAAGCTCACAACAAGATTTTACTCTGAAATAATGAGACAGACAACCAAATTATAGTTGTGATGTTTATCAATGAATGGCTTATTAAATTTTTTTATGATTTTCCTGCTTAATTTTCAATTTTGTTTATTTATATAGCGCCAACTCACAACATATCTAATCTCAATGCACTTTACAAGAAAAGTCATTTCAATACAATTAGGCAAACATTCCAATCAGTTAAGTTTTCTATTTAAGGAATCCCAGCAGATTGCATCAAGTAATCGACGTGAGGTTGTGCCTTTTTATGTCTTTTATGTGTCTGTGGTTCTTTTTACCCCATTCCCTAATTTGTGTTGCAATTTTATACCCATAAACAAACAATTTTATTCCCATATACAGTACATAACCAGTTGCTTTTCATTTCCTTTCATTTCTTTTTTTTTATTGTTGCAGTTGAGTACTGAGTATTTCATGAATTCTGGAGAACATCATACAAATCTCATATTGACTCTGATATTGAACCTAGTTTCCTTTTTCTTGTCCATAGTTTTAATTTAGGCCTCTTAACTTTTACATAATATTATGGCCCCTGATGAAATACCAAAAGATTCCCTGCCTCCTCCTGGGTCCCTTTAATGGGAGATATTTGACCATCTTTTCATTCAGTAGTAGGCTATAAGTAGGTCATTAAAAATGCTTGCTGGCTTACCTGCTACCCAGACAGTGATAGATGCGTGATACTATTTGCCATAAATATGTGTAAAATGACAAGTTTTAAATAAATATTTATTTAGTTATCATTTTTTATTTGCCTCTGATAGTGCTCCTTTTGAGTACGTGTCACTCGTTTCTCGCCCCACCCGCACATTATCCAAGGTCATGTATTATCAAAACAGTTGTATGATGGAAATAATCATAATAAGTGTGTGCACTTGTTGTTATTGAAATGTTACTGTAGGTTTTATATTTGTTCCAATAAAACCTACATTGCAGCCAATGTGGTTGAAATCAACTGTAAAAGAAATATATGCATTAACTATAGCTTTTATTTTTCTCTCTTTGTTATTAACAGAGTTAGAAATGTCAGGTTTTGATAACCTCAACACTGACTTCTACCAGTCCAGCTACAGCGTGGATGACCAAAACCAGGGCAGCTATGGCTACAGCAACTCTGAAAACCCCTATAACAAGTAAGATAAAGAAACTCCTTTCTAGTTTCTTCAGTTGTGACATTCTGGCTTTTGGCGTCTCATTAAGATGAAACATAACTAAACAGCTTCCCTAATGTCTACAGGTGACATTTATTTAGTCATTTTGGATCTTTATTTCAAACTCTAAGTAAAGACTACAAACTAGGCCTGGGCCGATCCGATACTATTTGTGACATTTGTAAAGCCCAAGTGTCGAAATCGGTATCAGACATAAAAAAAAAAAAGTGGTATCGGAACATCTCTAGAGCAAAAGGCATTTAAACAATATTTAATTATTTTTTCAAAAATAATGCAACTCAAAAAAAATCTCACAACATTAATAAAGACAAAGCTATTTTAAACAAAATAAAAGCTAAATATTATTTTTAAAAAGTTCAGATTCTCTACTTTCCTGGTTATTTATACATTTAATATCACACAAAAAGAAAGCTGCATGTTTTTGAATTAAAATACTTCTAAGTTCAGCAGGTTTGTTAAATGAAAAACAACAAACTTAAAACTTTTAATATCTAGTGTGAAGATAAACACTGAACATCAGTATCTATTTGTAGCTGGTTAAAAGTATGTTGGCACAGCTTGATGACGTCATCAAAATGCAGAACCGAGATGTAGTCAAAATCTCTACCTTTGGCTTAAGTTTTTATATATATATATATATATATATATATATATATAATTTTAACCACATACCTTTGATATTGCCAACTGCGACTACAAACTACCTCATTTTTGATCATTTCCCTCACACATTGCTGTTTACTGTAAATTGTCCTCAGGCCGTACGGTCAGTACGATTACTCGCAGCCCATGGGCTACCCATCCACAGGGATGATGCAACCCCAGCAGCCATATACAGGACAAATCTTCCAGCCCACACAGACCTACACCCCATCTGCATCACAGTCTATGTACAGTACCGGCTTTGACGACGAGCCGCCGCTCTTAGAAGGTAAGTGAGCCACAATGTAACGGTAGCTGAATGTAAAAAAAATATATAAAAGAAGCATCAATCGTTTTCTAAACCTACATTAATGTATGCTGGTGCTGGAAATTATTTGTTTTGTTGTTTAAACTCTAAACTAGAGGTGACACTTTAAAGCATTGATTACGATTAATTACATATTTACATAAGAAGTATTGTGTAAAATAAATAAATAGGGCCGGGACTCGATTACATTTTTTTAATCTAATTAATTACAGACTTTGTAATTAATTCATCGAAATTTATCGCATTTTAATTGCACATAAATATTTGACCTGAGAAAAGTGAGAATTTTCTTCACATGGATTTTTTGTATGAATAATGACTGAATACATAAGTTTAAATTATCAGAAAAAAATAAATCACTATGTCAGAACAAGGATAAGAGAATGAATCATGGAGAAAGCGGAAATGTCTCTCAGATAGAAATAGATAAATTAACACCGTGATGACCAGCAAGCTGCAGCACACCACCATCATCCCTCCTTGCAGGGCTGTGGAGGATAAAATCCCTCTCGTGGAATGAGTTTTGAGATTCTCTGGAGGATCGAGCCCAGAGGACATGTAAGTTTCCTCTGTAATGCACAAACAGACGCTAGAAGCAGCGCCAGTGCAGCCGGGTGCGCCATGTAACATGAGAGCGCACGCACGGGACAGAGTAGATGAGACCGTTCTGTCACCAAAAGGATCATGACAGGAAGAAATAGCTGCAGCATAAGTTTTAACTGTAGTGAAAGCTAAGGGAGAGTATTGTTTGTCAAAAAAGTTTCAAATAAAAAGTCTGCCAAGTTAAAATGTTGTGCAAGTACTACCTCTCACACATTTTCTTATGCAGCATTCATATTCAGACATTTTCTGCATGAAATATGTTTGATCGTATTCGAGTAGGAAATCCTAAACTTGAGTTTTTCTTTTCCTTTTTGTTTATAGAATTAGGGATCAATTTTGACCATATCTGGCAAAAGACTCTTACAGTTCTCCATCCATTGAAAGCAGCAGATGGGAGCATCATGAATGAGACAGACCTGGCTGGTCCGATGGTCTTTTGTTTGGCCTTTGGGGCAACTCTTCTCCTGGTAAATAATGAACTTAATTATGTTCTTCAGTCTTTCCAATTTGAGTAGTTTTCAGTCAATAAATCCATATTCTCTCTTTGTTTGGCAATTTTTTTCTTCTTTTTTTCCCCTCCCATTTCCAATTGCAGTCAGGTAAGATTCAGTTTGGTTACGTGTACGGCATCAGTGCGATCGGTTGCCTCGCCATGTACTGCCTCCTCAACCTCATGAGTATGACGGGCGTGTCCTTTGGCTGCGTCGCCAGTGTGTTGGGATACTGCCTCCTTCCTATGATAATCCTCTCCAGCTTTGGGGTGGTGTTCTCATTACAGTAAGTACACGGTCAAACTTTCTAGTGGGGCTGCAACAAACGATTATTTGGATCATCAGTGAATTGGATGGGGTCTCGACTCGATTAATGGGATTAACATGGAAAATCTTGTGCTAGGGAAATGTTTTTTGTTTTTTTTCTCCTATCTTCATTTTGTTTAACAACAGAACACAATTTATTCTTTTCAAAACATTCTCATTTATTACTCTCGCTATGGTGTCTGCAGTCTTAAATGTCTTTATGCAGAACAATGAGCTGACTTATTGTACACTGTAAACCTCAATACGTTCAGAGAACTCAAAACTTAGGAGGAAACTGATTATCCAATAATTTTTTAAGTTGGCTTACTTACTTAAAATATTAGTTCATTACTTCCAAAAAATGTGAATTAAATTAAATCAAAACATTTAACTACCTCCAACTCGAAACTTAGTAGTTAACTACCTCATACAATTTTATTTCACTAAACTAGCATATTCTGCTTTTTTAAATTTTACTTATTACTTCACGAATTTAATAGCACATTTTCTGTCAGAAGAATATAAAGGATTTTATACCATTTTCAGTAATACGCACACAGATGGTGATAGGCAGATTGGTAGCCACAGCTTGGCCTGGGGCAGTGGGACAAAAGTGAAGCTGCCATTCCATCGGCACTGCCGAACATCATCTGCAGGTTAAGCAGGAGATGTGTCGGGCCAAATGACACAGCAACTGAGGCAGATAAAGCAGGGGTTTTAACTGGCACCTCACTTGTTAAGTGATGAACTTCTACCACCTGAGCCATGGTTGCAAACAACCCTTCTTATTCAGTGACTCCTCCTTCTCCTGCAATGAAAACAGTTACATGGTCTGACATCATGATGTTATCATGTCTCTTTACTCATAACTTTTGATACGAAGATTTAATTTACTCACAATCTTTAATTCCATTTAAAATATAACTACAGTACTAAAATTGAAAAAGGTTAAGTTTTAACCTGATTTGACTTGGTTGCTACTCTTGATTTCAGTGATTTTAGAACTTTTGACTTCATTGTACTGTTCAGGTTTACAGTGTATTACTATGATTATGTGAGACGTTTAATAAAAGTTTATAAGAACATCATTAGCAGCCAAATATGATCAGGTGTTTTACATAAAACCAAATAGAATTAAACAATACATCAACAATAGGCCTTATGGTACACACCGCACACTTTGTCAACATCAAGCAACACTCACAACACATCTAAATTGCACTTATACATTTTTAAGCTGAAGCTTGTAAAGCGCGTTGGCGGGCTTTTCTGTGCCGGATGTTTTAAACACTTTGGATCGCGATTGGCTAGACAACTTCGACTTTGGACAATATCAATATAGTAAGACGCTCTTAGTGGTTGGCGCTCTGTGTCAAGTGTGTCAAAGGTACAATTAGCTGAACTTCTGCGTCGCTTGCGTTTGCTGCTTGAAACGCAGGAAAAAAACTTGAAAAATTGATGCAGCCAAATGCACACAAAGCACCGCTGAGACTGACAGACCTCTGACTCAACCATAGACTTTACAAGTAATCTTCGTGCACTCAACGCTAATTTTTGGGACATTGTGAACGCACCATTTCTCATACAGTCTCCACAGTCGTGCTTAACCAAATTCCAGACCAAATACGTGACAAGATAATCATAGCATGGCTAGCAAGTGCTACCTGATTCTGCCATGTTCCAAGTGTGTAATTTCTCACCAGAACACCGGCTTTCTCTCTCCTTCTGATCTGCCTTGCTCTACAGCCTATTTGACGAGTTGCGCCCAAATAAAGATTGCAGGAAAAAAAGGTTACACAACGAATCAATAATGAAATTCGCTGCAAACACATTTTATCATCGGATTTTAGCGATTTATTGTTGCAGCCCTACTGTCTAGTATGGATGACCTTGTTAGAGTATTATTTTTTTTGTCCATAATATAGAACGGAGTCATTTGAGAATGGGGGTTTGCTGTTCTAGCAGGATATATTCAACAACAAGCTGCAGCAGACAAAACTTAGTATAAATCATGGCTTTTGACTTTAAAGTAAAACAGTTGTGTGTTATTGTTTTTCAATGTTTATTTGTTTTTGTTGACTGAATATAATTTGCCGTTGTCTTGTTCTCTTTAGGGGTATGATTGGGATTATACTAACAGCAACAATTATCGGCTGGTGCAGTTTCTCCGCCTCAAAGATCTTCATTTCTGCATTGGCCATGGATGGGCAGCAGTTGTTGGTTGCTTACCCCTGTGCTTTGCTATATGGGGTCTTCGCACTTATCTCTATCTTCTAAAGAAATCTTCGCACAACGGTTTCAAATAACTGCTCCCTAGTTTCTGTATTTTCAGTATAATTAGCGTCAATGTAATTGGTGTAATTATTGGCTAATTACACAGTTGCTACAGAAAAATGGGAGCCTCCGCGTCTAAATGGCACCAAGGATTTTTCTTTTTAAAAGCCGCCTCCTCCTGCGACATTCCAAGTCATGACGGCTGAAGTGGTTCGTATCATCCAGCAATTTTCTGCAGCTTGTTCCCTTCATGCATCATAAAGAAGAGGACTGTTAAATGAATCTGATGGAAAAAATGACTTATGTGGACCATTTCTACACCCATATGGCATCATACAGTCCAATGATTGTTCTTTTATGAAGACCTGAATGAAGTTGACTGTGGTAAATCCAGGAAGTACATTTAATTTACACACATGGGGACAGATTCCCGGTTTTTAAAAAGACCCAGTAAGAAATGCCACAAATTATGATTTGTATGGAAAAAAAATGTTAAGCTATTTCAGGCCAATACCCACCGGATCTAAAACGGCAACTCTGAAGACACCATTCTCCTCTCTCACTTCATTGTTGTATGGCTGTTTTTGCTGCTTTTTCTCAGTGGATGTTTTCCTACCCAGAAACCTTTTTAATCCAAGACTGAGGAGCCAATAGGTCATCTTCATCAGAGAGACTTCAGCTCTGCTGCATCTTCTGACCTATTTTATCATTAGATAATCGTTTGAGTTTCATAGCCCTTCAAGAAAACACAAACACAGTTTGCACACGAGTGTTATAATACTCAAAGTAAAAAAAATGGATTGGATATTGTGAATGAGTAGTCTGGATCAAACTCTTTTGTCTGGACATACATGTTTCTATTTGCATTTCTTAAACTTAGAAATTTAAACTTTTCTTTGTATGCTTTATGTATTCTGTACATGTCTTCACATTAAAGTTGGTTTTGAAAGTTATTTTTGATTACATGGTTCTTTATACAGTTATGGTACTCTGTTTTATTGTGATAGAACAAAGGCCACATTTGCGCCTAAATATGTCATTTGATGCACATTTAAAATTCTTCACTTTTTGCTTAACATCTTTCTAGGTCACAATAAATAATTTGCAAGCTTTGGCTTTTTATACTTTCTTATTGTGGGTTTTATGCAGCACTTGGTAAGCGAAAGGTCTTTGTACTGTACTCATGGAACTCATGTTACTGTATTTCTAACTTTGAAATTCACATTAATCTAGTTTATTGATTTTTCTTATAAAGAAAAGAAATGGAAACAATTGAAAATGATTCACAACAGAATGTCCACTAAGTCTGCACTTTAAAATTGACATTTGCAAATGCTCTCCATCCTATCGGAGTTTGGGCTATTTTGCAAACAGAAAATGGCAAATATTTCATTGTAGGTGACCACTGTAACTGGAGTATAAGTTGGTTACATTATTAGCGATACTATTTGGGCGGGTGAGTTCGTTTTTTATTATTCTTTTTCATTGCCACACTATTTAGATGAACAAAGTTTTTATGCAATTTGAGCTGTGATGATCGGTGACTGTTAGTGATGCAGGGTATGGTTGGAGGTAACAAGATGTTGGCACGGATCCAACCCACTATGTTTCCACAGTGTTTGCTATCAACAAAGTTGCAGAAGGTTTCGGTTATTGAATTAACTCAGAGGATTGGTCATGGTTTTTTCCTCATGCAATTCTGACTTTAATAGGGTTTCATGACCATCTGATTTAGCTAAAACTGAAGTTCACAATGGTGTTCTGGAGAATCATCTTTCACCCCAACTGTTGAGGTTTATTTACTTTGTGCATCTCATTGCTCCACATTTTTGGGGTATTTACAGTCTAGAAAACATTTTTTTACTTGTTTTTACTATTTTGCAGGGACGTGCAAAAATGTCTAAGACTCCTTTTTCCCAAAGAAAAATGTATTTTCACATGTATTTATATTTTCAAAACATTATTTTCCAATAAATTATTTTGAGCTTCGATTGAAAACACATGGCAAAATACACACTAATTTGAAATCAAGACAGCGATTTCCTCTTTTAAAGGCTCCCTAGATGAGGGTTTTAAACTGAACCAATGATGTTTATTCTGTATTTCAGAAACCAGAAGGCATCAAACATGCCGTTTTATGAAGATTTCAGTGAGATTTCTTAGGTTGTTTAAACCTTGTAGAGGTAAACACTATACAATTGCTCAAATACTACAAAGTTAGCTTACCCAGTTCAACATTCACTTTGGTTGTCATAGTAAACAAAAGATGGATTTAAATTTTCATCAGAGGTTTCGTTTACTCAAACCTGCCACTGGGTGTCAGTGTTTAGCTACTTTGTAGAATATTGTTCCTTTTTTGTTTTTTTAACTGTATTTACTGTCTGCAGATTGATATTTTCCCCAGAGCAATGACTAAATCTTGATTTCTTTTTAGATTAAGTCACCATTAGAAAATTTACAGCCAACTATGGAACAGTTTAGCTTGCATGAGAAATTTAAGACAAACCAACCCACCTTGGTAATCACTTGGATTGAGTTGTTGCTCATTTTTTACGTTTGTTTTGCTCGTTTTTGTGTCTTGGATTTTGTAATGTAGTCAGCTTTAAAGTGATTCTGTAGATGTCTGTTTTGTATTTGTAAGAAATCCCCCTATAAACCTCCTTTTCGCAAAAAACTCCATTAGGAAATGTATTAATTAAAATGAGACAATAAAGATAGACTATACTAGAAAAGTATGTTGTTTTCAGTGGAAATAGTGATTTTAGAGCAAACACCAGAAGGTGATTGTAATGATTGTGCTTTGTCGAGTAGATACCTATTATTATTAGGCATGTTGCCACTGTTCTGTTAAATTACATCTGCAGAACCTGCATCCTGATTTAGGACCAAAAAGCTGCTTTTTTTGGGTCTGGTTAAAGAAGACCACCATAGCATTATGTCATCTAATGGAGGATGATCTGACTTCCATCTGGTCAGCCTGACTCACAGTCTGTCCCACCCTCAATGAGCTGGGCTTGCTGACCAGTGGACAGCAGCTCAGGATAAAAGAGAAGAAATTCAAAAATGTTGACATAAAAGTAATGAAAAGGGAGGAAACACTTCATTAAAAAGATTATCAGCATTTAATTTGCACCATAATTTGTGGAAAATAATGCGGGAATCTGGCCTGCAGAATTAAATGCTGTAAATCCTGATTAATTACAATATTGCATTGACCTCTGTGCATGGGGGTTTTATGTAGTTTATTCACACACTCACAATCTTACACTTTGGATGCTATAAAATTCCAGATTATGAGTAGTTAACTAAATTATATATATATATATATATATATATATATACACACACACAGTACCCCATGGCAGTTGTAGTCTGAGCAGGACTTTTACTCTGTGCTCTATGACAGTGTTAGTCCACTTGGTCATTTAAAAAAAATAAAAATAAATTTGCATTTTGGGAACATGCAAGCCTGAACCATGTTGATGTTTCCAGTAGAAAGTTTTGTTTAACCATCTGCTGCTGTTGAGCGCGCTGTGAAAGCCCTGCTGGCAGACGACATCGACGTCATTGAGATTTTGCATTACTGCAGTTGGATTAAAAGCCTGCAAAAACACCCCGGCACACTTCCAAGAAGAACTTCCAAGACACCCCAAACTCCACATAGTAGTAGCTATGAATAGTAAAACGTTTAAATGAAGTTTTGTGGTAGATGATGACTTATTTAGAGGCGGAACTTCGCGTGCCCTCAGGACTTCCATTATATGAATATACACTGATCGCAACTGGATAAAACCTTCTCCTGAAGGACTCCAAGTACCTCCAAACTTGTCTGGGTGATTGTAATGAATAAATAAATAAATAAAAGTCCAGGTTAAAAAAAAGGAATTTCCCCTTTAACTGCTATTGTTAGATTTTTATATATATATATATATATATATATATATTTGGTTTTATAACATTACTTATCCTCTTCAGTTCCTAAAAGGCTTGAAGAAAAAAATACTAGAAGCAATGATAAATGTGTCGTTGTTCTGGAAATATAAATCTGATTAAAAAGCTGATTGTATTTCATATGCTAAACATGTCCTGCACTGGACACTTTCAACTGGGTTCTGGATGCACCCCATAAAAAATATCTTACAGCAATGAGGCTGATCAAGATGTTACCTTTGCTCAGAAAAGCGACGAGCTGAAATATAATGATTGGTATTCAGCAACAGTGTGCCACCTTTTAGTACATCTGCAAAACCAGCAATGCATAAATATTCAATGAGCAACTGTTAACACAGCACTGAGTGTGATTTTTTCCTGCACTTCATTAGGCTAATTGTCAGCCCTCATTGCACTGTGGACTCATCTAACAGTGGATTCAGAACTCAATTAACTAAAGCAAACATTGCATAATCTGGCTGAGGGAAGATGAGTGTTCAGTGAATTCATGGTTTGGATGTAAAGGTAATGTGTGCTTCAAGCACTCTGCACTGTGTTCCTATTTTTTTGTATTATGGAGTTAAACTTATTTAAAGAAAAAAAACATGTAAACAACTAATTGAAGTTTGAGTGAAACAAGGTAGAGAGAGAAAAAAACTGTGATCTCAGAATAGGTTAAAAAAATCATTGTGTTTCTAATAGTATTATATAGACCAACACAATGTAGAACATAATGAAAAAGCAGTAATTAAAAAGATATTTGCCAGTCTGCCTCATATTTGCTTTTAGATTTAGGTGTGGAATTTAACTTGGGGAGAGTCTTGTACATACATGGGAATACTTTAAACCATTCCATTGTAGATGTTTCTTTTTCCCAATGGATAGTGAACCTCCGCCCAAGTATTTTTTTTTTTTTGTCTCCAGCAGGGTTTCTTCCTGCATTCCCCCTATTTAGTTCCATCCTTCTAATCATGAGCAGCTTTCCTTGTCAATCCTCAAGAAAAAAACATTCCCACAGCTTGGTGCCTCCACCACCATGTGCAACCTCTTGGGATGCTGTTTTCACAGTTAATGTGCAGTTCCACTACACAAAAAAAATGTTAACGGTCCAAAAATGTCTATTTTCTACTTCATAGCACCTGTATGCATGCTTACTGTAACCTCTATGTGGCTTATGGAACACTGCAGGGATTTCTAAACGCTTTTGTTCAACACTGGCTTTCTATAAGCCTCACCTTCATTAAAAAGCTGATTTTTTTTTTGTATGTGTGCTTCACCAATTATCTTGTCAACTTGTTCTCCCTTTAGAGCTGTGGTTCTTAAAAGTTCTTTTTGAGCAGGCTCATTCACTGAAAACATTTTAACCTGATTAGACATCACAATGATTTTATTTTTGGGTTATTATAGGGCACTTTGTCATTGTTAATTGAGAAATAAGCCACTGTAAAAAAACAGACATATTTTATCTGTACGGTATGTATTTTTTCTCATTTGAGTTCTTCTAAGGATTCACATTGTTTTGGTTATTTTATCATAGTGCAAAAAAATTATGTTTATGAAATGGTGCCGTAAGTGAATGAATTATGTAAGTGGGTTTGGTTTTAGTGCTTGCTTAAGTCGCTTCACATGGATTTAGCTTCACCATGGAGCATCTGCACAGGACTGGGAGTCCATCTGGTCCTGCTGGGGCAATTCTAATGTAAAATACATAACATAAGTGTGATAATTCAGAACAGGAGAATTCAGTTACTGCCCAGAGAAACAAGCTCCAACGTTGCAGATGGCATTGGTGCTTTTATTAGCAGAGCTGTGAATCCTCGCTTGTACTTCTGTGTTTTTATCTTTTCCGATTTATTTTCAGTAGTGCAGACAGCTCTACACTGATTGTTCTATGGCTGGACTAAATTTGAACCCTGATTGCATCGGACATGATTTTAAAATCATACTGTCAATATTGTAAAACATCACTTTTAAAATGAAACTGACTACTTTCAGACATTTATATCGTGTTTTAACCTACTGGCCAGACTTTGCTTTCAAATCAACGAGCCTGCTATAAACATAGCCCCATTCAGATTTGACATTTGTTGTAAATTAAGATTTATTTTGCATTATGTGGAGTTCACTTAGAGACGTTATGAAAGGCGTTATTTTACAGAATGGAGTATTAGTAAGGGCAGCTAACATGCTCAAGGACTTGTGTTTTTCTTGGACTTGTGGAGTAGCATAGAGTATTTGGAGGAAACCCAAACATCCCTGGGAAAGGAAATGCAAACTCCATGCAGAAAGCCTCTGCTTATTCTCAAACTCAAAAGACAAAATGAGATTGTTGCTGCACATCAGCATTGTATACAAGCATTTTTGTAAAATTTTGCATTGAAAATTTATCTTTTAGTTTTTTTGTTATTAAATATGTGCAGTAGGAATGTCATATGGCTTTGTTTTCAAACATAAAAAAATATCCTTGCCAATTGAATTTCTAGATAACTATCTGCACGTTTTGCTGTGGCAGAAGCCTGTCTTTCCTTCTTCTTGAAGTAGCCAGTCAAATAAAATATATATTTACCTATTTACCCCACTTTTTATTTATTGATGAAACCTCCCTACTTCATTTGTAAACATAATTTATCGTTGCCTAATCATCAAACAATCCCTCCATACTCCATGTGATCAAAACCTCTGCCATGTCCTTAATGCAAACTTAAAACAAATGCTGTATTCACTGATCACTTGCGAGTAATCACAGCTATGTAGTCACTGAAGCGTGTCTTGAATGATCGGATGTATTTAAAGTGTGGATCACAAATAAATGATGTATTGTACTCACTCAACGGGTGGCCTATTAGGAGCCTGATGTCAACAACTTCCATAACAAGGTGCAAAGCATGTAGAGTGTCTCATGTGCTATGTGTCACTAACATACTGCAATTCAAATCTGAACTCTCTCAGCAGAATCTGAAATCTATTATTTATGTCTATATCAGTATAAATAAATTAACTAGGGTGGGGAGTGACGACACATTACTCTCATGGAAATTCTTATGGAAATTCATAAGCCCCAGCTATTGAGAGACGGTTCACGAGACTATCTTGGTCTGAACCTCTCAAACCTCCTTCCTAAACCCTGAATTCTAACAGGCAGCTTCTACATGAGAAGCAAAAAAAATCATCCATCCAATATCCATAGCATCTATCCTATGCAGGGTTGTGGTGTTTATCTCCAGCAATCTCTTAACAAGGGGTGGGTACACCCGGGACAGGTCGGCGCATAGTCATTCATGCTATGTATAACTCAACGTGCTCAAGCAGAAGAAAAGTGTCTTGACAGATCTTTGCATAACCTCATAGCCTTAATTATTTATTAAATTGGCCAGCAGTTAGGGTTGAGAGTTTCATATTCTGAACCAAAGAACAAAGACGGAATATGAGGTATGAGCATGATTGGGGTTTGTGACACTGAAAGGCTGAGGCTGACAGATGGCAGTTCAACCATATAAACAATCATGTGAAATCAACTAACCCTGCAGTTTAGGTGAGCCACATCAGCCTTACTGCCTGACACCAGGTGCAAACATTTCCTGTCTGTCACCTTGCTGACATCAAACAGTTATTATAGACAAACAAGAAGGTAGAAGAAAAAAAAAACTCAAAAATGATCAGCCACCATATCTCATCTCATAACTTTTAGGGACAGTTTTCATGAGATGCTTTGTATGTATATAAGAATGAACTTCATTAAATAAAGCTCTTTGCAGGCTGTGTCATATTTCACCATTGTTATTTATTATTATTACAACAGCGGGCAGGAGTTGTAAATATGGAGCACACTCTGGTGACAATACAGAAAACATTTCTGTTAAATTCTGATAAAACAGAAGTTGTCGTCTTTGGACCAGAAGCTCTGAAAAAGAAACTACTTAGTCAGCCCCTTCACCTGGACGGCATTAAATTAGCCTCCAGTAATAAAGCAAAAAACCTCGGTGTCATTTTTGACCAAGAATTTAGAACTGACTAATTAAAGAAGTCTGTAGGATTTCCTTTTTTCACCTTAGGAATATTGCAAAAATTAGAACCATCCTGTCCAGGAATGATGCTGAAAAACTAGTCCATGCCTTTGTTACTTCAAGGCTGGATTACTGTAACTGTCTATTATCAGGTAGTCCACAGAATAAAATTAAAAGTCTTCAGTTAGTTCAAAATGCTGCTGCTAGGATTCTGATGAATATTAAAAGAAGAGATCACATTTCCCCTGTTTTAGCTTCTCTTCACTGGCTCCCAGTAAAATCTAGAATAGAATTCAAGATCCTCCTTCTGACATATAAAGCCCTTAATAATCTAGCTCCATCATACATAAGAGACCTGATTGTTCCATATGTTCCTAACAGAGACCTTCGCTCTCAGACTGCAGGTTTACTGGTAGTTCCTAGGATTTCTAAAAGTAGAATGGGTGGCAGATCTTTCAGCTATCAGGCTCCCCTCCTATGGAACCGGCTCCCAGGGTTGGTTCGTGAAGCAGACAATTTGTCTATCTTTAAAACTAGGCTAAAAACTTTCCTCTTTGACAAAGCTTACAGTTAGAGATATGTTTATAGGTAGTTAGAGTCAGGTCAGACAGGTAGTGATAGGAAGAGACAGGTTAATGTTAGTAGTCAGGCAGAGTGTCAAAAGTTAGGAAGAGATAGGAAGAGGTAGAGTAGCTAGGTAGAGATAGATTAATGTAAGCCAGGTAAAGATCCGGAGCCGGTCGCGGCTTACCGCCGCGGAAGAAATGCGCCCCACAGGGGCCAGCCAGCGCCGGAGAGAGGTCCCTCAAGGGGATCCTCCCGCACAGTGCGGCCGCCCATTACCTGCCGGATTGAATCCCCCGGGCAGACTGTGCGGACCCCACCCGTTTATCTCTTAAACGTTTCTCGCCCTCTTCAACTCTGTCCTCTCAGTTCTGTCTATTTTTCCTTAAGATAGTTGTCGACTATCGGTCTCGTGCCGGTATTTAGCCTTAGATGGAGTTTACCACCCACTTTGGGCTGCATTCTCAAACAACCCGACTCCGAGAAGACCCCGGCATGACGGGGGCCGTTACCGGCCCTACACCGTCCACGGGTCAGGAGGACTCAGACAGAGTGTTGGTAGCCAGGTCTCCTAGTAGCTAGGAGACAGGTTAATGTTAGTAGCTATGCTGCTTTAGGCTAGGCTGTTGGAGGACATTATTAGGGTCTGTTCCTACTTTCTCTCCTACTTCTCCCCAACTGCATGATGTGCTGTCAATTCAAGCACTAACCTGTTTTCTATTATAGTAGGTGCTCCGGATTAGCCCTGCTTGACGACCCTGACTAAGATGGCATTGCAGTGACGGAAAATTCTCCACGTCCTGCAACAAACTTCTGCATCAGTTCTATTGCTCTTTCTGTGTCTCTGTTATGTATTCTCCAAGCCACAGACGGTCGCGGCAGATAACCGCTTGTGCTGAGCCTGGTTCTGCCGGAGGTTTCTTCCTGTTAAAAGGGAGTTTTTCCTTCCCACTGTCGCTGCATGCTTGCTCAGTATGAGGGATTGCTGAGAATTCCACGACGCAATCTTCTGTGGTTCTGTAATTTCTACACTAAACATTGTATTGTAATAACTCTTTTTGTAAAGTGCCTTGAGATGACATCTGTTGTGAAATGGCGCTATATAAATAAACTGAATTGAATTGAAACTGAATTGAATTTGTTGATTTAAGTGTAATTACATTTGTTGACTAATCCATATGGACTTTTTATACCTTGTTTAAGTTCCATGTGTGTATCCTTAACCTAAGAACCTTGGTGTTTCTGATTCTGCAACATACTGTCTTTTGATAAATCTGGGTTGTGAATGTTGTACATACAATATCTGTGTTTTCTTCCATGCTAATTGGTTTATTTCATAATATCTCCCAGGATTCAAACATTTTAAATCTAAACAAATCCCTTAGGCTATGGTCAGGGATATGGAGCAGGACTGAGAGATCAAATCAGATTTGAGCTTCATATTTAGAGTATGTTAACTTGACTCATTCTGAAGTGCTATATATCCATATTTATTCCGCTTATCCGTGGATGGTGAAGGGAGGGGGGGTGATGGTGCTATATATACTCCACGAAAAAATTACTTAATATGGCTACAGTGAGATTTATTTTTTCACAAGAGACCGCTTATAGAGCTCTCCTTTGCAGCATTCTCCAGTTTAGTAACCACTTCCACTTACAATTTCTGTACTATCGCTTAGCAGTTGTCGAACACTACTCAAAAAAAGTTAAAGCCCAGTGATGTGTAGAGAACAGCTGAAAGAATGAACAGTCAGAAAGCTATTTAACTCTAACCTAACCATGGAAGAGCAAACCTATCTCTTCTTGAGAAGTATGTACAGGCCTTAAAAAAAAAAAAAAAACTAAGAGGAGCTCCGTCATCCAGGCAAAGGTCTGACTGAAGTCACTGGGCATTTAGATTTCAAACCTGTTATGCTTCCTAGGGGGCACTTTTGAGCGTCTTTTGTGCCCACCCTACTGCTCTTTGGGAAGGATTGCACTGAAGTAATTTTTGACCTATCAAATTGAAAGCATTAATAGGGAATCAGTTGTTTAGGTTTTACTTGATGATTTGTTTGGCCTGTATCAGATAAGCAATGGACAAGTACACTTTCTTTTTTTACAAACCTGTTAAGTATTGCAAAGCGTGAACAAGGAAACATTAGTTTTGAGTCAATCAATTCAAAATGGATATAATTGGGTTTTGGATTGTTATTTTCTCCTTTGCTGCCTTATTTCTTACCTTCTTCTCTCAGTACTGTACATGAAGGGCCTCCCTATGTTCATCCATGCATGATGCACAGCTTGATAACAAATTAGATCATTGTGCTCTGATTGTTGGGCCACTAATGAGACTCAGTAAGGCCACAGGATGCTTTAGCACATGTCAGGGTACCAGAAATTGGACAGTTTGCTGAATGGACTACTGTCACAGTGTTGCCAAATTTAGATGCACAAAACACTTAACTCAGCAGAAAAACTTTGATGTACAAGTGACAAAATTATTGCACAACACTGGATTTATTATAAAGCATATGCCATACCCATTATTGTCACATCATGGTTGTGTTTTGACAGTAACCCTGTCTAATGCAGTGAGGTGTTTTACAATCTCTTCTTTAGTTCATTAGTTCCCCTGTTTTTCTCTTTATGTGAGTTTTGTGTTGCTATATCTCATCAAGGAAGTTTAGAGATTGACAGGTTCTTTAGTCGCTAAAGATAATGATTAATTTCATAACAACTTGGCAAAGCAGTGTATAGTTATGGCTTGGTTTAACTGCAGTGTGATGTAGTGGATGTATACATTTGTGTGTTTATGTACTGTATATGCTTAGCAATAGACATTGGAAGGAAATGTTACATGAAAACTTTTAATACATTTTGGCCCAAATTTTTTTTGATGCTGTGCATTCGAGCACATTTTGATAATAATTACATTAATGTAGAATGACAAATTGTGTTATGGTTATTTTGGAATAAGCTAGACATGCAAACTGTTTTTCTGTTTTTAGGTCTGCGATTTCAAGCAGTATAATAAAAGAAGACATGAGAAGAGTATTTTTTAAAAAAATTCTGGCCTCCCTGTCATGAGTAGACAACGCATAGGCATGGACTGTAGATCCTTACTTAACTATGGGATTTCCAAAAGGCTAGTAATATTTCCAAATCTAGCATACTCCACGACAGACATAAATTAAAAGCCCAAAAAAAGAAAAAAAAACTTTGCTGGAATATGTTTAAGATTCCTCATATTTGCTAAAATTCTTGGGTTAGATTTTTCATTTAAATAGCAGCCTTTCTGCTACTTCTGTCCTCATTTTAAACACCTCACTGAGTTTGGTAAAAGCTAAAAAAAATAATTCCCTTCCCTCTACATCCCCACCAACTCCCCCACAGAGTTGGTGGAGGAGTGGGGGGGGGGGTACCTTCCCCACATCCCGCCCCTCTGTTTCAAATGCACATTATAAAAACATGCATCGACACCATACTGGAGAAGGAGGACGCTTTCCACACTCCTGTTTGCTATCGGCCATTGGATTGGGGTCAGCCTGGTCTTTTTATTCTTTCTGTTTTCGGTCTGATCAAGGCAGTTTGGTTCATGATTTGTTGGCGGATTGTTGATGGGGGAGGCACCAGAGACGATGCACTGGTGTGTCTGGGGTGTGAATTGTGTTTATCATCGCCTGAAAGGGGATGGATGCGCTGCAGGGATACTGGGGGTTTATTCAGTGGCGTTTCTAGGGGGTGGCCTGGGGTCGCACGTGCTACCCATAGAATCCAATAGGCCACACCAGGTGCACACCCCCTGTGGTGTTCTCAATGAGGTCATAAGCTTGTTTTTTCATATGAAGGTTTAAGAATGTTACAATTTTGACATTAAAAGGGAAATGTTACATACTATTCAATTCAATTAACTTTTATTTATATAACGCCAATTCACAACAAAAGTAATCTCAAGGCACTTTACAGCAAAATTAATTTCAATACAATTATACAAATATTCCAATCAGTTAAAAGTTTTCTATGTAAAGAATCCCAGCAGATTGCATGAAATTGTTGACATGGATTTGGGCCCATACTACATTAGTACCCTTTGCTGACTGTTGCAAATTGTCTGATGTTGTAGCTTAATGCTTTAGAATACATTTAGTTTCAGCAATTGTTTTACAAGAGGGAAAAATGTCTGTGTTTTTGTAAAACATTTATCAGAAAGAAGGCGCAGACCCTTTATTTATCGGTGCCACCCCAGCAGAACTAGCCGCCCCTCCTGTGCCACCCCTGGAAAACAAAGTCTGGACACGCCACTGGGTTTTTTGTTTGGTGGTAGCTGGTGGGTGGCTCGGCGATTTCTGATATAGATTTGTTACACATATACATCAAGTGGAGTATTTTACCAAAAGCCATAATTGTGAAAGTAAAATGATTTGGCTTTGGTACTCGGATATCAATACTGAGTGGCATGGTGCCAGACATGACATGTTAAAAAAAGGAAATAGCAAACTTTGAGCTTTCATACAGTTTCAACTTTCACATGGCAGAAAGTTGTTTTCTGTGCAACCAGGTTGTATTTATGTATAGTGTATTCACTAATAAGGAAACAATCTAATTTGTAGTTTTCAAACTGGCTGATAAACATTTAAAACTCATCAAAATGTCTGGGCCTCTCTCTAGTTTCTTTTGTTTGTAAAAACTACATTCTAGAGATCTGCAAGAGAATGACAATATATACAATGTCTGGTATGAATAGTATTCCCTATCACAGTCTAAAGAACTCTTATGTTAACCTCACACTGTGCAAATATATATTATCTCTCCTTTATCCTTAAGAATAGAAACACTCATCACTCAATCCATCTTGTAAAATTGTGTAATAAGTCCCCCATAATCGATGTGTCCAAGCTGGAGTAGGCATGGGAACATTATCTCTGTCTGCATCCTAATGCCACATTAAACACTATGGGCCTAATTGATGCTACATGACACATCTAATTACTCCTGCTAGATAAACAAGCCTCTTATTAGTGCAATAATTAGCAAAGTAATGAAACCTCTGGTTTGGGATGTCTTTTCAGTTACATAAACGACCAAATGGAAAGGACAGATCAACATAAAATGTTTAGAAAAGAAAAGAAATGTCATGTAAGTAAATGAAAAGCATTTATATGTTTTAAAGGTGTAAGTCTTATTACCATGTGAAGTTCATTGTAAGCAGAGTTTTAACCCTTAAAACCTTGGTAGAGACCATTACAGTCTCTAAAACCTACATGGTTGCTCAGTATGAGGGATTGCTGTGGTTGGAGTCTGCATCAACGGGGCACAAATGCAAGTCAATGACTCAATGATATCTGCTTTGATTCCTTAAATGAAAACTTTTAAATTGAATGGAATGCATGTATGAATCAATATCACTGACTTTTCATGTTCTTCGTTATGAGTGTGTGTGTGGTGTGAGATTCTGTGTTTGTGCGTCTGCAGTGAGTCGTCTGTTTTCAGAGAGGATCTGTGGTGGAGAGCTGCTGCACAGCCTGATTGCACTCTGATATAGGCACCCACCCCCCGCGACCCCTTAAGGATTAAGCGGTTCAGAAAATGGATGGATAAACTTATTAGTATAAAATAGTCCTTACCCTGTAAGATTCGTCGCTGGACATGATGCTGGCTGGTTATGGCTACAAACCTGGCATCTGCACAGCTTAAAATTAAGTTGTGTTGTTGCAACTACAACCTTGATACACTAGATGACACTTTGGTGCCCAATTTTCATATTCAACCTTTAACAAAATAAAAGTGGTGTTTGCAAATAGAAAGTACAGTTTAAAACAATGTTTTTAAGAGGTACTAAATCTAGGGATACCCGGGCGTCGCCATATTGGAATCCCAAAGTGTCCAAATACATTAACCGGAACACTGTTTGCTTGGGCGTGACGCCAAACCCAGCTCTGAGTTCCGAGGTAAATAGAATGCACCATAAGCTGCAATGGAACAAAGAGGAAGTATAGCACTTCTGGTTAACCTAGCCTAAATTTTCAAAGATGTTTTTCATTTATTTCACCACTTAAAGCTGACATAAAGGTGACACACTTCAGTGTTAGAAATATTCATTGACCATCTAATTTCATAGATGAATTCTTTTTTCTGCTTTTAGATTTTGTTTAACTTTTGTACATCAGGGAGAAAGTGTATAAAGTCAGACAACAATATCTGATGGAGACATCGTACCAAAATACTCTGCAAAATATAATAACAAATCACATAGTTTGGATCATACGTGGATGCGTAAACTCTGGGAATTTCATCATCAGTAATGCATTAAAAAGATCAATGGAATCAAGAAAAATATCAGCACATAAGAAAAGGCTCTGATCTTTGGGCAGGTTGTGCTTAAGAGTCTTCTAAAATAAATTTAACAGAAAAAAAAATTGTATGTGTAAATAAAGTGGGTCCTAACTTATTCCGAATGGTCTGAGATTAACTGGAATGCTGTCCAGTGAACTTAAAATAAAATTTAAAATGATTACTTGCAACATATGAACACTGTGTCTTCTTACTTAAACAAGAAACATGGCATCCAGCATGTTTTCAGGCACAAAGTTCAAACATCAGCAGCAGCAACGCTTACAGGGTGCAGTAGTGTACATGTGGTGGGTGACCTATATATCTGAAAAGTTACTGTTAATGTCTTGTTTATGTGTATAAAAATGTTTTCCATAATTATAGTCATACAACTAAAAAGGCAAATCTTAACATTTAATACTGAACAAATAAAATAAAGAGGGAGTGCATAATTGTATATTAAAATTTTTAATTGTTATCCATTAAGTAAAGTTTAAACACTACAAAAAAGGAACACAAACATTCTCTAAGTCCAAAGTTAAATCCAACTAAACTTTCCAGACTTTAGGTCAGTTGGAGTTGTTAATACTATTAATAGAAATGTGTTTGCCTCTATAAGTCAGCTTGCTCCTTTAAGAGTAACTTGCACCCTACCAAGTCAAACTCCACAAACATTTTCTGTTTGAAAAATACATCAAAATGAGGCGTTGCCCATCAGACCTATTAGCCCGGCAGCACCATCACTGACATGACTGATTGCAACAGCAACTCGAGGTCATATGCCCTAGAGGGGGGCAATTATGAGGTTAAATATTTCTCCCCACCTCTTTCAGAGGAAAGAGAAGAAAGGGCAGAAGGTTCTGTGAGGCGTATCATTTCAAGCTGATGGCTTGTGAGTTGCCAACTCCAACTTGCTACGGAGGTGTGGCCGAGACAGAGTTTCCTTTATATTACACAGCCGCAGGAAGCTGTTGTCACAAATGAAGTTTGACGACTCTTATAAGGGTTGAGCCAGTAGCAATGCCTGATTCAAATTCAAGTGCAGTGCAAAGTTTTACCTGAAGAGAGCACCCCACTTATGGTTTTGATAATTTTTTTTATAAAATGTACTAAAATACCAAAAATAATGACCTGCCATGTTGACAGCGCCATTAGATGCTAATTTATAAGAAAAAAAAAAGTTGATTTGGGGGTTAGTTGCACTTTAAATACAATTTCCAGATGCCTGAAGGTACATCAGTCCTCTTAAATATTTATGTGGAAATATAAAACCAAGGGAATATCCAGCAATCATACATACATGGGCTGAAGCTGACAGAAGATGGTTATTATCCACTGTGAAATTTATTTTTGTAATTCCATGGGTTGAAAGGCCACAGAAAGAAGTAAAAGCATCTTCTGAAAAAGCCATGTTTTCATCTGACTGGGCTGGTCCGAAATGTCCACTTTCCAGGCCATTTGCAGAACCAAATGAGTACCTACCTTGGGGTATGTACTCAAAAATAACCTGGTAGAGTCAGTAGGTAGGAGTTGTGGTTAACTCATGCTGATTGGTTGTAACTCAGTGGGAGATTATCTTAGCAGGTGTTGCCAAACAACCAGTATTTGTAAAACTGGAGGAGTTGGTGGCGAAGTAGTGTATTACAACATAACAAGCAGAAACGCTGCAACAATCCCTGCTCCATTCCCATTGTTAATCTCTTGTTATACAGTGCTACCATGGGCACCTTTTGGCACTGATCAGTGACAACACTTACTGCCGAAATGGTCACGTTATGCTGATGTCTGAGCAAATTCTGGAAAAAGATAAATTTGTATGGAGACATGGAGACACAAAGGCTGAAATGACCGAGCCAGTACGTTTTTCCTGTCCTCTTTCCCTCTTCTAGAAATGTCCTGGAACTAGTCTATTGGAGACGTGCCTATTGCCTCCAAATACATAAAAAATTCAGTTTTAAATTGCCCCTGATTTTAAAGTTGCAATATGTAAAAGTTTTTACAATGAATTAATCACACAACAGTTTAAATAATATCGGAAAGAAGTTTACAATAAAGCACATTTCGATCTCAGCTGGCTGGGTGGTTGTAAGTTTTTGTTATTTTAAATTCCCTGCTACTGGACGTAGTAATTGTCAATATCTGTCCTGCTTCCCTACTTCCTGGTTTCAGGGTAAATCACATATGAGCAAGCAAAATTGCAAAGTCTTCAACACTAACCAGCACATCGCCGTTTATAATCTGACACCGACCGGGCTAGAGGCTAACGTTGAGCTGACAATTTTAGCAGTAAATTAGGAAGAAATAGTCAGCTCTTAAAGTATCTCAAAATACTTTTTAACTTACCATCAACTGGATATTGCAATTAAATATATTTATCTACTTATCAACTTATTTGTATAACTCTTCTTTGCTCGTCATCGTGTATCTTGTGGCTGATCAGTAACTAGAAAGTCTTTGAAATTCATGGAGGGCAGGCGGTGAGTGACTGAGAGCGAGCTACATTGTTTTTTTTCATGGTTTGCAATACTTCAATTTTACCTCAAGGTGCCAATCTTACATACCTTTTAAGTTGATTGTAAAAAAATATTATGCATTGACTTTTTATCTACCCTGAAACTGCCACAAAACACATTAATTATGATAATTTGACAGAGACATCCCATATGGTACTGAGGTATAGTTGGTAGAACTAAACCCTCTGACTTATGCTACAAACTCTAATCTTTCCAATTTGTTTCTTTCCTTATTTTTTCTTGGAAACGGTTTAATTATCCATCCATTCATGCTTTGATAGTATGTTATTAACTCAAAATTATGTAGATGGTATAAAAGTTTTCCAAGGAAAAGCCTGACATTTTCTTTTGCAAGAGATATTTTAATACTTATTCCATGGGATCCTCCTAATGGGAGCTGGCTCTAAACCCTCCAAAGATAGGTTATCAGGAAGCATTCTGAGGCCTCACTCTTACTGACAGATTTATTTTACAACATAGGAAGATCCGCTCTACTATGAGCTTTTAAACTTAGCTCTTTCTTTACTATGGCAGATTGGCCTTGTGTGTTCTTCCCTTGCACCATTTGATCCTGAGCTAAAGGGAGAAATACACTTTTTTTTAATTATCAGAATTGGAGGAGCTGGCTAACTTCCAGGCTGCTTCACTCTCGGCTGCAAACTACTTCAGGAAATGCTGAAGGTCATGACTTGAAGATGTCAATAAAATTACATAACTGTCAAAACTGATCTGTGACCTTCAGGCTACCAATCTTCCTGGCATCTGTACCTTGAGATCCTGGCAGAACAAAACACCAAAAGCAAGATCAAGAACTAGAAGCAGCTCTGGCAGAGTCTAGCCCACACTGGGAAAAAGACCAAATATAAACCGAGAATGCAGATATAGCTCTTGCTTTGGTATACAAGAACATAAAAACTATCACAAGAATTTCTGGCACTACAGACTTTTTAGGTACCATGCCTCAGGGGAAAGACAGTGCCAGATCCACAAAACACATATAGGCTGGACAACCAGACTCCAAAAAAATCTCCTTAACACCTCTAGGAGGGTTGGAATTTAGTCCACAGTTTCACAGACAGGACAAGCCCATTTACAGTAGATCCTTCTGAATCCAAAATTTACCAGTTGTTCACAACTTGAATTCCAACACCCTAAACATAGCATGGAAGACTAGGAAGTGTGACCTTTGTAGGTGTAAAAAAATAATTCCTGACCCCTTCCTTAAAAATGGAAACAGGTTTTTACCATTGGTAGTTAGACATCAGCTATTCTGCCTTCTTTAATTTGCTCCACCACTCACACTCAGAGTCCAAGCAATCATTTCAGCTGTGGGTCAAAAGAAAGTGCTCTCCAGCCTAGGAAGGTAAATTTCTCCCTCTGAGAGGTAAAGAGGTGCCCTTTTAAAAATATTGGTGCACACATCTCCTTTTAGTGCTGCCCATGTTGCCTGGTTCAAAAACAGCAACAGCCTTCACCACTCTGCAGATAGTGGCATTTAATGCCTTGCTTTGGAATTGTGCATGTGCTGTTATGAACAGCCCAGTACAAAAAGTACAAAGGACTCTGGTCATTATCAAATTCATTAAGATAATGTTTGTGCCATTGTAAAGGTAAAAAAATACAAAAATATTATAAAGATACATTTTCATTCACTGATTAATACCTGTTTAATTGGAGATTTGTCTTCAATGTTTTGCTTCTTATGATATAAAATTGTATTATAAAGAACAAAGGGTTAGCTTCTTACTCCAGCTACATTTTCCTCTACATCAGGAGAACAATTGACTCAAAACCCCTCCAGGTAAAAGTATTGACTTCTGTCTTTTTCTGTCTTTCCAAACATCAAATCCGACTTGCATGCGAACACTTTTATTTTGCTCTAACATAGTTTCTGTTTTTATTTTGTGTTGGTATTTTATCTAGCTCTTGTAGAAATCAGAAACAGCCAGTTCTCCAATGTTAAGAGCATTGGAAGCAAACATGGCAGAATATGATTGTTAGCTTGAAAAAAACACTAATTTTGTAGCATCATCTCAATCACCTCAATTGGTGTTTGCAAATGCAGCATTTCCTGCCTTTCATCTATGTGTTTTGCTCCTGATGACAGGACTTGAAGCATTTAAGCTTACAGGATGACACCAACTTGATGAGGTTGAAGTCTTGCCTGTTTTTAAATGGTATTTAGCATTGACTGTGTGTGAGCAAGCAAATATGCTTGTGGATCTACTCCTTTTGTGCTAGCAGAGTCATGAACTAAGCCGTATCCTCAGCTCATTGTACACTGTGCACTTAGCACATCACAGGTTGACCTTGAAAGGTCAAAACACAGTATGTAACCATAGTTACAGCTTTACCAGTAGAAAAATGAGCTCCAGACTAATCTAAATGAGCCCAAAAATCCATTAGTTTGGGGCTGAATGTAAAAATAGAAAGAATCAAAGTGAAGTATATGTTTCAAATGAAACAGAAGGATAGGAATATAGTGTAAATTAAGAAGCTGCTGATATCCTATTGATTCTTTCCCAGTCTGCAGAGAATACATTGATCAGATCTGTGTTCCTTTTTATTGTGCTCTGTGCTGTGAAAAGGTATGTGTTTCAAGCAGATTTCTTTGAGTTTAGATGTTTTTGTCTTCAGTTAATCCAGCAAATTTTAATACCAAACAAAAATAATCAATCTAAAACAGTTCAAAAAAAGAAAAACACATCAACAGTAAGCATGGTGGTGGTCGTGTAAGTCTGGGGCCAATTTGTTGTTCCAAGGACTGGACTGTACCAGAAAATCCTGAGGCACTGGGTGTTTCTCAATGTCAAGGCACCTCGCGAGGACACTGTCCTTCCTTGGTCAAAGAAAATTATTAAATCGAACAGACTTGCCTCACGTGACCGTGGCTGCCGGCTTACATGCTCTGTTTACGCCCCACCCGTCATAGTGGCAGAATATCGTAGTAACGTTACTTCAGCCATGGAACTGGAAATGTATGAGCTTTTTCATTTTTTTTTACTGTGTATATGTCGATCAAATCAAATGTGTAACTGATTAGTAGCTGATAGCCACCGAAGCTGCAACTACTAAGCAACTAACTAACCATATATAACTGCTTCGGATCTAAAAGTTAATTATAACAATAAAAAAATAAAACAAAAATTTTAGATATAAGCCCGATAGCTAAAATTAGCTGACTCACATTTAAACTGGAAATTTATCCCCGAAGTGGCTGCTGCCAGCTCCTACCGAGCTGTATTCTGGAAAATGTTTGACCAAGAGAAGGCATGAAGGCACCTCTGATGTATCCTTGGTCAGTTAGCTAAACGGCTAACAAACGGAGGACAGATTCCTCGGTAGCACATGAACATTGGAACACACCTTGGTGGTCCCTGATGATATATCTCGTAGGCAACCGGCACCAAGACATTCCTGGGCATTGAGAAACACCCACTGTTTTTGAGCAGAGTGTTTTGAGCAGCCTAGTCCAATGCCTGTGCTAAAGTCAGATGGAGATACTGTAGCATGACTTAAACAATACATTGATGTCTTATTTCTTTCTGAATTTGCAGAATTGTTCTAAGTCTGCAAAGAGAAGTTGACAAAAACTATCCAAAATGATGTAAAAGACTAATTTCCAGTTACCAGAAAGGGCATTTCTTCTGGCCCAACTAGTAATTAAGATTAGGGGAATCAAATTTGTCACATTATGCCAGGTTGTTTTAGATGGCTTTTACCTGTTGATCAAATATATCATTTGTAAATCTGTTATTTTGTATTTACTCATGGTGTCTTTAATATTAAAATATGTTCATGTGAAAAATAAAAGAGTGACAAACAAACCAGAAGTAAGTCTTGATGGGGGAAAACACTTTACATTCTCAGTGTTTGTCATTTACAACCATTTAAAAGTCAAGTTAGCCTTCATCAACTATATTTAATGGTATTTCAAGGATATGTCTTTTGTATTTTGATGCCAGGCTGATGACCAATACAAAAGAAAGCATTTCCTTTCCTATAAATACTTATGTTGCAACAATAAACGTTTTCACTTTTAAGCTCAAGCCATTAATCCGGAGATGGTTTAAGTCATGTTTCAAATAGCTCCAGTGCAGTGTGGAGTTTGGCTTTTGAATGAGTTTCTTATGCCTTTGTTTTGTTAATTATGTTATGATGCTTTGCTTTAAGATGTTATGTTTATTTGCTCTGTCTTTTCTTTTGATTGTGTCTGCTTTTACATTTTATCCAATGTACAGAACTTTGGTTGACTGTTTCGTCATCTCTAAAGCGCTCTAGAAATAAAAAGATCTGGTATATAAAAATTGTTTTGCCAGACATTTTGCTTCATGACAAATCTGTTCTTTTTATAGTCTGCCTGTTCTGACTGATTGCCTTTTTTGGATGCCGTGGCTTTGAAACCTCAATAATCCATTTACATAAATCTGAGGATTTGCTACCCGATCCCGTTTCACTCTCTTTACTCTTCCATAAAAGAACCACAGAGCGAGATCTCTCTCTCTTGCTCTCTCCCTCCGCCTCTCTGATTGCCAGGTTAGTGAGTCAGGCTGTTAAATAGAACATCTGTTTGCCACATATCACCTGTGAAAACAACAGCTGGCTAAACACTGAAAAACAGAACAGCCTAAAAGCTACTGAGGGCTGCAGAGGATCCTTAGACTGAAAAGGAGAACATTTTAAATATTACTGGAACCTTTCATTGTTTTATGAAGCAAAGCAAGTTATTTATTACACATTTGACATTTGTGTTATATACTACCATTTGTAAAATAGGTGTCACCCAACTAATGAGAATACAAACCCAGAGTGGAGGAGATGACTGATTTAGTCTTTTAGCTCAATCAAAGTAAGTTAATGGTGCTGATTCAGTTTTCTCTACCACTGCAAATGTTTTTTCCAGAATTCCAAGTGGAAAAAAAACTTGTGTCTTATTTACCAACCCCTATTTAAAAGATGTACTATACATGCTTGTATATATTCAGTAGTAATATGGCGGTTTAGATTCTCGGTCATCCATGGCAATTCTAATTGATTAGAAAGAACGCAACTGGACTTCTTTTGTTTCTTGAATATTTTGTGTTTCTTAACCAAAAGGCTCCTTTAGCTTTAAGCATGGTTGGAAGTGACCGGATTTAAGTTTTAGTTAATGCAGTTACACTTATAGGGCCACTGAAGTCCTCTGCGACAGTTTCGGAACACTAACACTTGCTCGTACATAAAAAACAGCAATGAGTGCTAAAGTAAAATGTATTTGTTTAATTGTTGCCTACAAAACACATGCACCTTTTGCTCCCTTGTAAAATAAATAATGTTGAGTAAATTTATAATCTTCAGGAGCTAAACAATGAGGGAGTTATCTTTGAAATATAAATATACAAATGTTTTTTTGTTTAGCAAAAAAGTTGTGAAGTCCAAAATTTTCTGGTAACAGGGATTACAGTTAAACTAATTGTATTGATCTTGAATTAACTTATTTATAATGGACTACCTGTGAGTTGATTTGAATCTGTCTTATTAACTTTTATACTGCCCTGAAAGAAGTAAACTTCAGTGAATGACACAATACAAGTGAGAGAACTGCATAAACCTGCCGTTTATCTAGTATTGCGAAGTATTGGTGAAGGAATAATTATTTGAATTGGTCCTACTTGAAATATTTATTTGACACAAAACAAACTTGACGGTTTAAACTCTCAATATCATACCTAAGATATTATTGCTTGTATAGGCTTAGCAGCCTCAAAGTCTTTGATACAGCCAACTAAATATTTTCCCAAAATCATAAATAATAATACATAATTTCCACCCAATTGATTTTGGTTGATTTAGCAATAAAGAATTTTGTTGAGTGAACTAAATGTAAACATGTTGGATCAACATGCTATAAGCCTCAAAAATAAAAAGCAGGGGATGGGACTTGAACTCAGAAAAGAGCCTAAATTTTCTGAGCACCTGCACTAACCACTTTGTTACACGATAACTTGGGAAACTTATACATAATAACACATATGACTTAATTTCCAGTGTTAACTAAACAGAATTATAATGTTTCAGCAATACACTTCTGTCACATTTTTTCATGGGAAAAAAAGGGAATTGCCCCACCCTGGGCTGCCCCCTTATCGTGGTGGAGGGGTTTAAGTGTCCAAATGATCCTAGGAGCTAAGTTGTGAGATGCTTTATGCCCCTGATAGGGTCACCCATGGCAATCTGGTCCTAAGTGAGGGATCAGTCAAAGCGCAGCCTGAAGACCCCTATGATCAGAGGAAACGTTGGACTCAGTGTTCCCTCGGCCGGACGTAGGTCACCGGGGCCCCACTATGGAGCCAGGCCTGGAGGTGGGGCATATTGGCGAGCGCCTGGTGGCCGAGCATTTACCCATGGGGTCCGGCCGGGCTTAGCCCGAAGAGGCAATATTTGCTCCCCTTCCCATGAGCTCACCACCTGTGGGAGCGGCCATAGGGGTCGGGTGCAGTGCAAGATGGGCGGTGCCCGAAGGCAGGGACCTTGGCGTTCCGATCCTCGGCTGCAGAAGCTGGCTCGTGGGACGTGGAACGTCTCCTCTCTAGTGGGGAAGGACCCGGAGCTGCTGTGCGAGCTTGAGAGGTTCCGAGTGGACATCGTCTGCCCTGCCTTGACGCACAGCTCTGGCTCTGGAACCCGTCTCCTCGAGAGGGGTTGGACTCTCTTCAACTCTGGAGTTGCTCCCGTTAAGAGGCGCTGAGATGTAGGGAAACAAGTATGTCCACCCCAGCCTGTACATTGTGATTTACCCCGGTGAATGAGAGGGTAGCCTCCCTCCGCCTACGGGTGGGGGGAAAGGGTCCTGACTATTGTTTGTGTTTATGCACCAAACAGCAGATTAGATTTCCCACACTTCTTGGAGTCCTTGGAGGGGGTGCTGGAGAGTGCTCCTTCTAGGGACTCCCTCATTCTGCTAGGGAATGTGGGCAATGACAGTGAGACCTGGAGAGGCGTGGTTGGGCGGAATGCCCCCCCCGATCTGAAGCCCGAGCTGTAACAAACACCATGTTCAAGCAGAAGGGTGTTCATGTGTGCACTTGGCACCAGGATACCCTAGGCCGCAGCTCAGTGATCGACTTGGTTGTCGTTTCATCTGATCTGCCGCCGTATGTTTTGGACACTCGGGCGAAGAGAGGGGCAGAGCTAAACACCGACCACTACCTGGTGGTGAGTTGGCTTCGATGATGGGGGAGGGCGTCGGACAGACCTGGCAGGCCCAAACGAGTTGTCAGGGTCTGCTGGGAACGTCTGGCCCTGTCAGAAGGAGTTTTAACTCCCACTTTCAGCAGAACTTTGAACACGTTCTGGGGGAGGCAGGGGAAAATGAATCCAAGTGGGCCATGTTCCGTGCCTCCATTGTCCAGGCGTCTGACCATAGTTGTGGCCGCAAGGTGGTCAGTGCCTGTCGCAGCGGCAACCCTTGAACCCGCTGGTGGACACCGGCGGTGAGGGATGCTCTCAAGCTGAAGAAATAGTCCTATTGGGCCTTTTTGGCCTGTGGGCCTCCGGAAGCAGCTGATAGGTACCATCAGGCCAAGCAGAGTGCGGCTCGGATGGTCGCTGAGGCAAAAACTTGGCGTGGGAGGAGTTTGTAGAGATCATAGAGAATGACTTCTGTATGGCTTCGAAGCGATGCTAGTCCACCATCTGGCGTCTCAGGAGGGGGCAGCGGTCTGTCACCAACACTGTTTACAGTGGGGGTGGTGTGCTACTGACCTCAACACGGGACATCTTGGGTCGGTGGGTGGAATACTTTGAAGACCTCCTCAATCCCACCGACACGCCTTCCTGTTTGGAAGTGGGGTCTGGGGACTTTGGGACGGGCTCTCCAATCTCTGGTGATGAGGTCATCGAGGTTGTTAAAAAGCTCCTTGGTGGCAGGGCTCCGGGGGTAGATGAGATTCGCCCGGAGTTCCTCAAGGCTCTGGATGTTGTAGGGCTGTGTTGATCTGCAATATTGCGTGGACATTGGGGGCAGTTCCCTTGGATTGGCAGACCGGGGTGGTGGTCCCCCTCTTTAAAAAAGGGGGTACTCCGGGAGTATGGGGCACCAGGCTTTTTGATAAGGGCTGTTAGGTCCCTGTATGACCAGTGTCAGAGCTTGGTTTGCATTGCTGGCAGTAAGTATGGTTTGTTTCCAGTGAGAGTTGGACTTCGCCAAGGTAGCCCTATGTCATCGATGGGGTTCATAACATTTATGGACAGGATTTCTAGGCGCTGCCAAGGTGTTGAGCGGATCTGTTTTGGTGGCCTCAGGATTGGGACTGTGCTTCTCGCAGATGATGTGGTCCTGTTGGCTTCATCTGAATGTGATCAGCAGCTTTTGCTGGAGCGGTTCGCAGCCAAGTGTGAAGCGGCTGGGATGAGGATCAGCATCTCCAAATCCGAGACCATGGTCTTGAGCCGGAAAAGGGTAGGATGCCTTCTTCGGGTCAAGGATGGGGGTCCTTCCTTAAATGGAGGAGTTTACATATCTGGTGGTCTTGTTCACGAATTAGGGAAAAATGGAGCGGGAGATCGATAGACAGATTGGTAAGGCGTCTGCAGTTATGCGGGTGCTTTACCCATCTGTCTTGGTGAAGAGAGAGCTGAGCTGAAAGGCAAAGCTCTCGATTTACCATTCAATCTACATTCCTACCCTCATCTATGGTCACAAACTCTGGGTGGTGACCGAAAGAACGAGATCATGGATACTGGCGGCTGAAATGAGTTTCCTCCGCAGGGTGGCTGGGTTCTTCCTTAGAGATAGGGTGAGAAGCTCGGTCATCCGGAGTGGGCTCAGAGTAGAGCCGCTGCTGCTCCACATTGAGAGGAGCCAGTTGACGTGGCTCGGGCATCTGGTCAGGATGCCTCCCTGGTGAGGTGTTCCGGGCACATCCCACCAGGGTGAGGCCCAGGGGAAGACCCAGGACTTGCTGGAGGGACTATGTCTCCCGGCTTGCCTGGGAACACTTCGGGATTCCTCCCGAGGAGCTGGCCCAAGTGGCTGGGGAGAGGGAGATCTGGGTCTCTTTGCTTAGCTACTGCCCCCACGACCCGACCGGATAAGCGGAAGAAGATGGATGGATGGATGGATGACAGGTCCTAAATAATAATAAAATCATTTTTTGTTAAAACTGGAAATGAAGTCATATCCATTATTGTATATGTAAGATTTCTGAGTTATTGTGTAGTCAAGTGGTTAGTGCAGGTGCTCAGAAAGCAGAAGCCTTTTTCTGAGTTTTTGAGCCTTAAAGCAACCCAAATGTATTAAGTTGACCCAACATGTTTACATTTAGTTCACTCAACAAAATGATTTATTGCTACATCTACCCAAATCACTTGGGTTGAAATGATTTAAATAATTTTATTATGTTCACCCAGCAAGTTTTTTGTGTGTGTATTTGCCTCCTTGTAACTCGCCCAGTAAACATCAATTTCCTTGCAACATTTTTTTCCAGCATATATTACATATATTAATAATTTACAACAAAAAGTGTATATGGATGGTTCCCCTTCCATGCATCTGATATGTGTGTGAAACATTGTTTGCTAAGTCAGGGTAAGATTGTGGGGATATGTTAAAAAATGTGCATGGCAATAACAACTCAGAAACTTGACAAGATGTTTAACTCTCATATCAAGCACTGTTATGCAATTTAGGTACACTCTATGCAATTGTCAATAATCTGATAATACTGGATAATAAATATTATCATGTTACACTATGCAGACGCTCTGTCTGAACTGTTAAAGCCTGGAAATCCTGACAGAGTAAGGGAGTTATTTGAATAATTATCAAGTTATTCAAATAATGTGACCTCAGGGGGGCACTGTTAGACTGTGTATAGACCAAATAACTTTCCAACCAATATGATCATGTGATAATCATTAGGTATTTTAAAGTCAGAGTTTTTGTTTGTGGATTATTTCACCTCCTGCACAAAGTTATCATCATAGCACATCAACCCTATGGACTGCCTTGCATTTTTTTCTTCTGCTATGTGGTGAATTTAGCAATTGCAATATCCATCAATTTCCTGAACCGCTTAATCCTCAAGGGGCTGGTGCCTATCTCCAGCTGTCAATGGGCAAGAGGCAGGGTACACCATGGACAAGTTGCCAGTCCATTGCAGGGCAACACAGAGACAGACTGGACAAACAACTGTGCATGCACACACTCACACCTAAGGGCAATTTAGAGAGACCAATTAACCTGACAGTCATGTTTTTGGAGTGTGGGAGGAAGCAACATTCAAAATCCATGCAGAAAGACCCTGTGCTGGGATACGAACCCACAACCTTCTTGCTACAAGGCGCCATCGTGCAGCCCCAATTACAATATATTTTTCAGTAATGCAGCAATAAATTCTTCAGTTGTTTTCAGATATTTAAAGAGTGGAGAGAAGGGGTCCTTTATCTAAACTGAAATTACTAAGCAAACCTTCATTAATACAGGTTTGTGATATACTATTTATGTAGGGATATTCATATATTTTACTTTAAATATACATGTTTTACATGGCTTTATAAAACCCTCCAGGTGGAGTTTCAGTCTGTAAATGTCTTGCCCCCAGGATCGGCTGGGGGAGTTTGGTCAAGTAAACTGGTTCTGACCAAAACATAATATAAAAGCCTAATCAGGGCAGAACTGTAAAGTCTGAATTTGTACACTGCCATATATCTCAAATAAGTCCCAAGAAAAATGTTTTTGTTGCTGTGGCTGTGTGTTTAGCGTTGTCTTGTAAAAGGAACTTTCATCCCAGTCTTAAAGCTTTCGAGCCTGACATGGTATCTTCAGGATTACATGGCATTTTAACTTCAGCCATCATCCGACCAACTGTGAACACCTTCCCAGTCCGTGCTGAAGTAAAGCATAACTGCAGCACAAGGTTTACCATGGGGCAGGTGTGTTAGGCTTGATTTGGGATTTCTGCCGCTCATATACTTTAATTTACCTTTAAGATATCTAAAGTTAATCACTAACATTATAATTATAAATCTGATACTCCCATTCCAGTTTTTCAGAACTGAATAAGCCTTTTTAATGGTATTAAATGTTTTCAAGAATTGTCCAGTTTCCTTCCTTCAAACTCTAAAGATTATTATGTCCTGAATTACTGAGAACCTATATCAATGTATTAGTTCCTTAGCTATATAGTAAAAACTAATTTTACCTGATTTTTACAAGACAAAACCTCATATCTTGGTTGGTTTTCAGTTGTTTCAAGATGTTAAAATCTTAGGGCACAAATTTGTAACCCTTGACCCTGATCTGTCTACAGTGACTATTGGTTTTCAGGATCCTTTAAAATTTTGATTATTTTAATCATTGTAATTATTTTCCTTGTTTTTTTCCCATAAAATAATATACTGGTGTTATCGTTTGTTAGATTCAATAATCACCCTTGGATTGTTAAAAGAATAGCATTATGAGATGTTAAGAACTGTCTTGATGTATAGTAGCTGAGTATAGGCAACCCTTTGTTTTACTTTCTTGACACCAAAGCATTGAGGTCTAAGGAAAACCTCTTGTGACTGTAGATCTAACAGATATAAAATATGTTTGTTGTTTTTTTTTCCATCCTTTTAAAAATACCCCTATGTATCTTTTTTTTTCCTGTTCGGTTGTGTTTCTTTAAATTTATTTTATCTTGGGACTTGTGATGATTGAATTTGTGGAGAATTGTACCCATAGAGCTGACTTGTTGCCCTGACTTTACCACATCCTTTGGGAAAACTACCGTAACAGTTCCTGACCTAACTGCCTCAACTGTATCAGCATTTAAGGCAGTTGACCGTTTTTCCCTCTGTGGATGTTTATTATAAAACAGTAATCATAGAAGACTCAATCTTATCTGTGGCTATTTTAAATTTATACATGTTTGCATGTATACCCCAATTACTTCCACCCACAAGTGAAGTACATGAAGGCTTGTGCTTGAATGTGATTTAATGTTCAAAAAGCTGGTTCTTGTCCATGAAATAACTGCCAACATTAATAGGTTTATAATTATTGCAGTAAACTGTTGCTGCTATTATGCAGCTGTGAAGTACAGGATACACTGAAAGTGTAAGCCATTCCTCTTCCTGTCAAAGATGCTGTGTCTCTGCACCTCTGAACTTCCTGCTGCTCTAGCAGTGCAGTGTATCTGATTAAAGGTTACACCACCAGTAAAATCTGTCGTTTGCTCAGAGAAAATGTAAACAGCGGCTCAACCTGAGCTAACCCTATTCCCAGCTTGCGATTGATACACCAGCTGGGTATGCAGATAAAAGTAGAGGTACACTTTGAGATGTTTGCTTGGAAAAATACATAATGTACATAGAAATCTCAAAATCTAGATTTGGTGTATGTCTTCTGTTACTTTGACTTTGGACACAGGTCCTCCAGGATATATTGCTGCCTTCAAATTCCACTTTTTATAAATAAATGCATGCAAAAATATATATTTTGTTTTTCCTTTTCCTTATACATCCGTTCCTTGTTTTACATTCCTTCGTTGTCTCTTTTTACTTTACCATATGCATTTCTGCTTCATTATGCAAAAGAGGAGGGTGGCCCTTCTTGGTCCGACTCCTGTACCATTGTCAATAGCCAGGAAGAAGCAGGATCCATAAGCAGAATGATTGTGCATGAAAGGTCAGCCACTACAAACCACGCCCCCAGTCGACTCGTGCTCAACTAAAGCAACATGGCCATTGTAAAAGGAAAAGGAAAAACAAAGGTATTGGTTTTTTTGCGATGGGAATGTATGTATAAGGAAAAGGAAAAAACACACATATTTTTGTTTGACTAAATGCACATAATAAGGGAAAGAAAAAACAAAATATATACATCTCTTTGCAAAAATAAACATTTAAGGAAAACAAAAAGATATATGTATATATATTTCTGCTTTTATTTTAATTATGTCAGTTTTGGTCCTCCATAGTCGTCACCCTACGTTAGTGTGGACTGGATCTAGATTACACAGATTTCTCTTCTGGTACAAACCATTCTGTGCTTTTTATTTTTATCTAAAAACAAGTCATACTACGAATTATGTATGGGTCATATTTAATAGAACTTTCATGGAAGCAGTAATTTTTCTAACTTGACAAGCAGTCTAATACTTGATAAATCTCCTTTAGTCTCATAGTATTGTTGTATTATTTGAGGTTTACTTTAAAACTGGTTAAAAATCATAAACTATAATTTCATGTTTAGGAATACAAAACTGTTAAAGACTAGATAAATATTGTTATATATATTGTTATAAATATTGTTATTGTTATAACCTGTCATATGTTTGTATATCTGCCTTGATTTATATGTGGCTTTAAGTAAAAAAAATATTTTAATAACTTTCTATACATTTGTCAGAGCAAGTTTAATGTGATCTCCCGGTAACCAGAGAACAGTCTTTTTGGACATATCAAAATTAGCTGACATGAGCAATTCACAGACTTGCTCTTTATACATTATTGTAGATGGCAGTGCTTTCTATGATGGTGAAACCTTAGTTAAAGAAAAGGTATTTAAAAATTATTTGTTAGATTTGTTTTTTAGTTGCATATTACAGTAGGTTGATTGTACTCTCTAATTTACTCTCAGGTGAGAGTGTATGAATGTGTGTGTGCATGGTCAGTTTGTCTTGGTTTTTTTTGTGATGAACAAAGACCAGTCCTGGATTTACACCACATCTTTTCCACTGACCTTCTACTGCCAACAGCTGCTTATCTGTTCATCATTTAATTACCTCACTTAGTTAGAATACAGTACAGTCTGAATACCTCTGATCTATAATCTTCTAATTTTGAATTTACAGTGGACATGACTTTGTGAAAGGCAAAACTGACATAAAAAAATCATTTGGAAAACTTATTGATTCTCATGCATGGAAAATCTATGTAGGAAAAATATAATGTAATCATTTCTGCTCAAAATTTGCAAAAGTACAAACAAAATAAGGAAATCAAGCCATGGGTAGTAAGCCAATTTGTAGTCAGCTAATTGTTGATTGTAAGGCTGATTTATTCTAAAGTCTTGTCTTGCAGCTAATAGATCATATTGCCTTGTCAGCTGTTAAATCCAAAGGTCAATCTGTTCAGTTGACTTAACTGCTGTCCTCATTTCTTTCTGTATGTAAAACAGATCTAAATTAGGGAAGCAAATCTTTTTTGCTTAGATTTTTTTCAACTCATTTAAAGAAATTAGTGTGGAGATTTTCACACTGGCATTCTTGCTACAGAGAAAATTAGAGTCTAGGAAATAGAGAGAGCACATGGGAGAGTGAAAAATGTTTATGATAAGATGTCAAAGCCTTTATGTGCAACTCTTCTCCTTAAGATTTTTTTTTTTTAATTTTTTTTTAGATAAATGAATGCACTGTGGCTGAAGTGAATATTATAAACCCTTTAGTACTCAGAGAGTTCAACAACCATGCATGACTTCTGGTCAAACCAATAACCAATGTAAGTAAAAATTAAACATTCCTTGGATTAAGAAATGTTTTGTTAGAATATTATCTGGATCAGAAGTCAATAAACCTTTGGAAAATTACCTCTATTGTAGATTGATCACGGCAGGAAACCATCTATTTCCTGTATTTTGATACAGTAAGGCGTGTTCAAACATGGCTAATAAGATTAGTTTTCTGTTCTTAAACAATCTACTTTGACCAGATCTCTATTTGAACACCAGTAATTGCATTTATTCATGAAATGAGGGCTTAAACTAAACATGTGGGCTAATTTTAGCATATAGTTTACGGGTAACCCACGTGTTGAGGTTTGGAGCCACTAATACATTAATTGAACATTAAACAAAGAAAAGGAAACTCCTATTAGATTGAGTAACTCAAATTGCAGAATTTGAAAGGACTCTTTGTTGGGAAAATCTTTTAAAACACTGGTTAAAACTTCGGGCTGAGCGGCCTGGTTTACCCAAACAGATAACTGATTATATCTTATACACAGTCACAAAATAACAGAGAAAACATAACCCTTAAATCTTAGTTATCCTAAACTAATTTTGACCTTTGACCTTTGGATTTTGCCTCTGCCCAGAACAGACCTTAGAATGGTTAAAGTTCTTCAGGCTTCTCCATGTGTATGGGGGGGTCAGACAACATTAGCCTAGCAGGCTAACAATGGTTGCGGTAGCTAATTAACAGTGAACCTCATGGCCGTTGGAGACGCAGGTAGCTCATCCTCCGATTTGGCTAAGCAGCGATCAGCTCCAACTTTCCTTCACTGAACACTGAACAGTACCTTTTGGTAGCTTTATGCAACCAGGCATCCAACTGTTATTGGCTCTGTGGCGGCGAATGAATGTGGCTTCCGCTGGTTCAGGTTCCACTGCACGTGGGTAGGCTCCCGGATCTCCTCTCCTGGAGGTCTGCAACTCAGGGAGGGTTTCGGCAGGCTTTAAGGATTAAACAATGGGTTTGTCTCATCAATTTGTTGATGAGACAAACCTAGCTATTCACCTAGCATTGCCATAGCTTCGCCATTGAAGGAATGTGGTTGATGCTCATCTTCTCGTAAGTGAGCTCGCCGGGAAGCTTTGAAGAAGGCCGCTCTTGCGGTGGAGGGGTTATTATATAGACTATAAAAGCTAAGTTAAAAGCTTGCACTATTACAATACCTAGTGCGGTTCCTGCATGGCATGGAACGAAAATGGTCGCTTTTCTTTTTTCTTTTTCATAATCTAATAGTCGGATTGTTGCAGAAGTTATTGACATTAGGTTTTAGATTTTTTTTTCTGCGGACAGAATATATTACCCGCATGGGTAATCATAGCTGTTGGTCTGCAGGCAGAATCGGTGCTTCGCTCCATTGAAGACTGGAATTACGGTATTCACTTTAGACAAAAAGTATGAGGAAACATTTCTCCCATTGTGGCAAGCATAAGTCAAAGTTACTCACAACGAGCCGTTTCCTAACACGTAAAGTACCGGAGGGAAGCCTGCAAGCAGCAGCTTGCGCTGCACACCTGTCAGTGGCCCGCATCTAACCGGGTGCACTGGGATGGATGGACTGACGACCTGTCTAAGGTGCACAGCGTCTCTCACCCGATAACCGCTGGAGAAATGCACCAGAACCCCTGTGACCCTCCAAGAAGAAGCGGGATAAATGATGGATGGAATTTATTTACCCGTACTCCATGCATAGAGTTGGGAAAAAAACCTGCTCATCAAGTAAAGCGGTCAGAGGAAGGTGTGAAAACTAATCTGTAAAAATGACGGACAGCCTTCAGATTTTTCCATCACCGTTCTAAAAATCCGGTCAAATACGTAGAATATTCCGTTCATGCGACGCCTAATCCCAATAGCTAAGTTGCCAGGCAACATGATCTAACAAATGCATAGTGACAGGACCCCACACTGTCACATATATGTTTGGTGCAGCTTGGCTGGTACTGGGAAGCATAGTGGAGTCAGCAAGTCAAGCAACTGGTTCAGAGCCCCGGAGATATCATCATCCGCCTCAGGAGAGAAGTGACCGCAGAAGAACAGAAACTAGAGTAGTTTTAGGTGAAGCCTACACTAGATGGACCCATGTAAAATCAAACACCTGCGGAAACGGTTTTCTTTCTTCTTGGATCAGTAAACAAACTCACTTGCTAACTTTACTAACGTTAGCTGTCAGCTAAACTCCTTTGAAATATACTCTTCACTGGACATGGTTCAGGTTGGTCCCTGGACATAACGCCTGTGATTCAGGCATCCCAACGGCTGGAATGATGTTTGTATTGTTGTAACTATACCCTAGATAAACTAGATGTCACCACCATGCTTATGTTACATAACCAACCTTTAAATAGAGAAACAGCCAAGACTCCAATGATTACTCGGGAAATTGAATCCAAAGAAAGGATAGTCATGTGTCCATATCCATAGAGTGGTTACATATTTTAGTATACACATTTAATATGTTTGTCTTTTAAAATGTGTTGAGATTATTTTTGTTGTGAATTGAGTTGCAGAGTGAAAGTCAGGCCCTAAATGCAATTGAGAATCTGCACCCATCTAACCAACTCTATCAATTCAATTCAATTAACTTTTATTTATATAGCGCCAATTCACAACAAATGTGATCTCAAGACACTTTACAACAAAAATAATTTCAATACAATTATACAAACATTCCGATCAGTAAAATTTTTTTTATTTAAGGAATCCCAGCAGACCGCGTTGAGTCATCGACGTGAGGTTGTGCCCGGATCATACAGACTCCAACCACAGCAATTCCTCAGCAATCTCTCATACTGAACAAGCTTGTAGCGACAGTGGAGAGGAAAAACTCCCCTTTAACAGGAAGAAACCTCCAGTAGAACCTGGCTCAGTACAATCGGCCATCTGCCACAACCGTCTGAGGGCCTGAGAAGATAGAGAAGAGACAGTATGGAGTATGCTTGGTCACTTTAAAGAATCATCTGGACCGATGTTCCCCATCCAGCAGGGGGCATTATAGTTGAGCAGGGTACCAGACCAGGTAGAACTTCTATGGGGAGAAAAACACTGAGAGAAAGCAGGGTTAAACAATCAAAATAACAGCAGAAAAAATATATCTGGAGAATATTAGGAGAGAAAACTATAAGAGTGAAGAAAAGTGGTCAGTCTGTCCTTTTGGATTTAAGGTAGAATGCAGATATTTGGCTATTAATAGTTAAGGGACTTCTTATGGCAATCAATGAGATAAATACTTTATGAAAAATTATTAATATTCGAGGCACCAGCTTTATCAGGAACTATTTTAGTAGCCGAATGTCTATACCAATCTCTGATAGTACGAAGAAAATAATTATTTACGGTCTAATGATCATGAAACCTTGCCACATGTTTGTGGAAAAAAAATTGACAAACAGTGATTTTTCAAAATACAAGAGTTCATTTACAAAAGAAGGAAAATACAAACATTTACTCAAACTAATAACCAACACACTTACTGATCAACTAAAGGAATAACTAAAAATAGGAGAACACAAATGGATAAAAAATGCAATTAAAATAGAAATAATGAATTCTGTTTTATGGTTTGGAGGAATCTTGATGCTTTAAGAACCCAGGGCTTGGTTTGCAGGTGCTGGAATGAGCGCTAAAATAGTTTACCAATTGTTATTTAATTAGTTTTAACTAATTTAGCCCCATTGATTTATGTGTAAACCAGTAAAACAATGTAAGGAAAATTAATACATTCTTTGGATCAAGAAATTTTTTTTAAAAGTTATCTGGATAAGAAGTCATCGACCTTATAGAAGATTACTTCTATTTGGATTGATTACGGTAGTAAACAATCTAATTCCAGTATTTTGATACAAAAAGGAGTCTCAAGAGAGCAGGTTAGCGCCACGCGATGGCTGTGTGTGACCCAACAGTCTAAGCCTATAGCAGCATAACTCCAAAACCAGCTCAGGATAACGTAATCCATTCTAATTATAAGCTTTATCAAAAAGAAGGTTTTAAGCCTAGTCTTGAAAATAGTATATCTGATTGAGTATCTGCCTCCCGGACTAAAACGGGGAGCTGGTTCCACAGGAGAGGAGTCTGATAGCTAAACTATCTGCCTCCCATTCTACTTTTAGAAATCATAGGAATAACATATGGAACAATCAGATCTCTGATGAACGACCAAGCTTGATTATTAAGGGCTTTATATGTAAGGAGGAAGATCTTAAACTCTATTCTGGATTTAACCGGGAGCCAATGGAGAGAAACTAAAACAGAAGAAATGTGATCTCTCTTTTTAATATTCATCAGAACTCTTGCTGCAGCATTTTGCATAAACTGAATGCTTTTAATTGCATTTTGTGGACTTCCTGATAATAAGGAATTACAGTTGTCCAGGCTTGAAGTAACAAATACATGGACTAGTTTATCTGCATCACTCCTGGACAGGATGTTTCTAATTTTAGCAATATTTCGTAGGTGAAAGAAAGAAATCTTAGAAACCTGTTTAATATGAGATTTAAATGTCATGTCAAAAATTACACCGATGTTCTTTACATTATTACCAGAAGCCAAGTTAATGCCATCCAGATGAAGTGATTGACTTAGCATTTTCCTTTTTAAAGCTTCTGGTCCAAATAAAATAACTTCTGTCTTGTATGAATTTAAAAGCAGAAAATTCAGAGTTATCCAGGCTTTTATGTCTTCGAGACATGCTTGTGATCTACCTAACTGATTGGTTTCATCAGGTTTTATAGATAAATATAATTGTGTATCATTAGCATAACTATGGAAATTCATACCATGTTGTCTAATTATTTTACCAATTGGAAGCCTATATATAGTAAAGAGAATCAGTCTGGGACTCCAAAAGTAACCCTTGAGTGTGAAGAAGATTTATCATTAACATGAACAAACTAGAATCTGTCGGACAGATATGATTTAAACCAGCCTAGTTCTGTTCCCTTGATCCATACATGTTCAAACCTCTCTAAGAGAATATTATGATCGACTGTGTCAAAACCTGGACTGAGATCCAACAAGACCAGAACGGTCACAAATCCATTACCTGAGGCCATTAAAATATCATTAGTAACTTTTACCAGTGGTATTTCAGTGCTACGATGAGCTCTAAAACCTGACTGAAATTCTTCAAATAGGTTGTTGCTGTTTAGATGCTCAGATACTTGATTATCAACGATTTTCTCAAGAATTTCGGAATAGAAAGGAAGGATAGATATAGTTCTGTAGTTAGCTCAGTCATCTTGATCAAGGGAGCACTGTAAAAAAAAAAGTTTTCTTAAAAAAACAATTCAACATATTTCACTAGCTTTTTTTGAGTAATTTCAACATGACAGTGAATGGCAGAGTCAAGTTGAAAATACTGAGACTTGAAGCTTACCTATCAGGCTTTAGGTCAGTGTTAGAAACACCCCCTTATTAGAATACACTTCTGTAAACCTGTAAATAAATGTGAACTAGAAATGTGTAAATAAATAGAATGAATAAATAAATAAATATGGAAATAAATACATGTAGAAACAAATAAATAAATGGGAGATAAATAAATAAATAAATGAGGAGATACATAAATAAATACACGTGAAGACAGATATTAAATAAATGTAGAGATCAATAAATAAATATGAAATTAAATAATTCAATAGATGTGTAAATTAATAATTTGCAAATAAAATCGAATGGAAATTAGTGAATGAATATGTAAATAAACATTTCAATAAATAAATGTGGACACAGAAAATTGAAAATAAATAAATGTGAACATATATAATTAAATAAATGTGTAAATAAATAATTAAATGAATGTGGAAATAAACATAGCAATACATAAATAAATAAATGTGGAAATAAATAAATATCTGATAAATAATTAAATATGTAAATAAAAAATACACATGAAAAATAAAAGAAAATGTTAAATGAATAGATAAATAAATGTGGAAAAATGTTACTAGTTCTTTCATGTATTCCCACATATATTTATTTTGTTAGTTCTTTATAAATTTTTGAATATTGTATTGAACCATTTATTTATTACCATATTTATTTATTTATCTACAAATGTATTTTCAAACTGATTTATTTGTCTAATTCTATAGTTACTTTTCTCTATTTATTTATATATTTGTAAATGTATAAATGTATATGTTTACGTATTTACAGATTTATTTACTCACTTATTTATTTATTTATTTATATCCACATTTATTTATTTTCAATTATGACAAATTTGGTCCCCCATAGAATTGATCCTCCTAACAGTTGGTCTATAATAAAAAATACACTAAAATACATAAAAGCTTGCAGTTGTAGAGTAAGACAATGCCAAAGTGCTCATGGCAGTAGATAATTCAGCAATCACTATACACAAGTTTATATGAAAAAGAGGAAATGCTTTCAAAGGATTATCTAACTACTGCTTCATTTACTCTGTTTAAAGCAAAACACAAACCTCTCACACACAAAACAAATATCCGGTTTATGATCTGTTTAGTAGGTCACGCTGTCCTATTGATCCTTCCTTCTTAAGATTTTTCCTAACCTATTGTTGAGCAAAGAGCATCTTCTCAGAGTAAGGAGAACCCTTTAGGATTGGACTACCTGGTCAGCTTTAAATAAGCACTCATTGTTTACTCTTGGTTCTTCCGTCTTAAAAGCAATTCTTCCTTCCTCGCTGCCCTTCCTGTCCAATGTAGCTATGTTAGATAAGTTCTAAATATTGTGGTCAAGGGCTTGTTGTGAAAAGCATGGAGGATTTACTGTTCGACATTGTTGGTGAAGATATTTAGCAATCTAGTGCTATTCAATTGTAGCACTAGAGTCTCACTTATCTAGGTTTTATTTTGATGCTGTGCAACTATATTGAAAGATTATTCACATCCTCTTTATAACCTGAAGCTCTCCTGCTAGCAGGGAAGCAGAGGGCTCTGAAAAAGTAACAATAGTTTCAACAAAACAACCCAGATTCCAAGGTTTAAAAAAAAAAATTTAATCTGATTTAGTCTGGAAAGCAAGATCTATCCTCCAGTGTCCCAAAAAACAATCCTCAAACAAATCTGTACTAGGTCCGACAGAACATCCTCGGCTGTTCTTTACTCTCGAAAGGAGGGATCCAAACTATATTCCAACTATATTACAAATCTTTGTCCAACCTAGGTGTGCAGAATGGTTAATTTTGAAAGGGAAGTAGCTCTTATAAATGGTAGTTTTGTCGCCATGTCAAAATAAAGACTCTCAGCTGTATCTTTGTATAAACTGGCAAAGAATATCTGGTAAAAAGGAGGAATGCTATTATCAGTGGAAGGTAGAAAACTACCTTTGTGGTCTGTATTGCTCTCAAGATACTGGCTCAAGTACAGTACTAGAGAATATGGACACTCCTTTCTAATGTCCTCAAGTGTAACCTTTACCAAGCTCATGCAGGTTTAAGTACAATGTCTATCCTAATATTCCTAGAATTTCTTTTTGAAAACCTAATTGGACAGATTGGACCCTGGCTAAAAGGCGTCTTTACATTTTACATGCCTGAAACTCCTGTTATGAATTGATATGTTTGTAACTCATGGCAAATAGATGTCTACATTATAATTGAGAAATTTAGGCCCACATTTATTTGTAGAATAGTTTTATTTGACCAAATCAGAGGTTTCTGAGCATATAAACCCACATAAAATCATATGTTTTCTGGAGAGTCTCCATCAGAGGTCCTGAGTAAGCTGAGGAACCTTCCAGACTGAACGGTGGAGTTCTGTTGGCTCCACCTACCAGGTGTGGCACATTTATGTCATCACTGGCTGTAGATAAAAGGAGCAGGCTGGCGATCCTCAGTGCATGAGTGTTGTTTTCGTATGGTAATCCTCACATCCTCCATGGAATCTCCAGTGACTTCAATTCCTTCTCTGTGCTAATTCCAAGGTTAGTCCTTGTCTTCATCTCTTCGCAATCTGACTCCAGATTCTCAGTAAACCCTGCATAGGGTTTAAACTTTTATTATTCAGAAGGTAAAAGACTGTTTATATAGTTTGCATGGTTGTAAAGATGGGTCTGTCACTATTGTTTATGGAGGTAAGCTTTTAAGTCATAAAACTCTGGGGTGAGTTTTATTGCAAGCTGAAAAAACAGGATGTCTGTAGATTTAGTGTGTTGCCATAAAACCATAAAACTCAGAAGGAGCTTTTAAGAAAAGACGTCTCACCCATATGACTGTATAATTTTCTGACAGCCAATAAGGGCTAAGACACTGTATGAAAATGTTCTGATTGGAGAGATTAGAAACGCCTAGAGGCCCGGTTGTCTATAAAGCTGTGAAATGAAGATCATTTAATTGTTCAGATTTCTTTAAATCTGGACCACAGGGGAACGACGGGGGCAAATTCCTCTGTAAAACTGCAATTTGTTAATCTGTTCAAAATAAATGTTAAACTGGAAATTGGCTCCATTTTGTCTCTGCTTGAACATGCATTGAATTACTTATGATAATTATTTAATTCAACATAAGCCAAGTTCCACCGTTTTTCACGATCCACCTCAGTGCTCTGCCTGCCAGCCCTCCATACTCAGGCCTCATTACCGGATATCATCATCGCCTCGCCTCCAGAAAACAAGCAGGAAATTGGAAATCGGACTCCAAACTCTCTCTCCCTGGTGTAAAACAGTCATCAACCAAGTAAGCCTCATCTGAACTCATATCAACTAATACATTTACAGAGGTGAGACTCAGTCTCAAACAAACCTTTTCTTCTGCAGTACCACAAATCCTTTGTGCAATTATTACAGCGGCTGTGTGCTTCATCCACATTTCATTATTTGTCTCAAACTTTTTTTATTTTTACAACTGGTCTCTCTAGTGCAGTTCTGCATGTTTATACTTCTCTGTCAGCAAGTTTGCACCCAGACACAGACGTATTGACATTGAAATTTTTCTTTATAGTCCTCCGTTCTTCTGTGTTGCAAAGCAATTCCCGACCAGTACAGCAGGGAGTGCTAACTTCACATGGTGAGTCTGCCTACCGTTGCAGTGTTGTTTCTGCCTCCCCTCCTCCCCCCTTTTTACTGGAAGTGCAGCTCATAGAATACTCTAAAAATGCAGGTTAACAAACACAGCAGCCTTTTTTGTTGTTTCTCTGCACCTCCTTGTAATCAAGGAGGTGTTGTTACCCATAACGTGTAACAACGAAAGCAATATTATATCTTCTACATTAAATATTTTTCTATCTTCAAGATATATTTATAGATAACTTTCCTTACCTAGGACCCCAACTATGTGTCATTAACCTCTCAAGGCTGGCTGCTCAACAGCCATTAGAAGTGTGCATTTTAATTTTTCACCGACAAAAAAATGTCAGTGTCTCTCCGGTCAAGCTCAAAAATCATTCTGAACTTCTGAATTACATCTTCTTAAAATCCAAGACTCTTCAAGATTGTGTATACACATGGTGCACTTCAGAATTTCTCCAGTTTTTTTATTTTTTTATTTCCTACTTTCCTTGGGTATGAGCCAAGCTCTCATAATTTCTGCAAAAATATTTGGTTGTACCATTTGAAAGATTAGATGGTTTTTCAACATGACAGTAAGCTCAGACTGCCCTATGGGCTATCTAGAGAGTTCCATCAAATAATTTCAACCTTATCTGTAAGGGTGCCATTTGTTGATCTGACATTTTGAAACAGGGGGAAACAAATATACCTAATTTCCAGTCCTTGCTCTAACTTAGTCATTCAGTCTTATGCAATTTAGGCTTTTCCCACTCTAATCTTTGTCAGCTCCCTTTACCAATCAAATGTGATCTCCTACCTGGCCTTCAGACCTTTGAGTCTAGAGAAAAGACTTGGAAACCACTTTAACACATCTTTAACCAAATTCAAGATTTCTATTGCCTAAAACCTAATACTCAACCTCTCAGGTGGCACCCATGGGAGGTGGAGTAATGTTGAGAAGGATACCTCTCTTCTCCTTTCCTGTTCGTGCGTAATTACTAACTGTCAGGTGTGTGAGGCTCGGGTCACAGCTGCTGCTCACTTCCACCTCATTTAAAAATATCTGGTTACTGCATTTAAGACCTTAGTACCACTACCACAACCACAACGAGCTGTTCTGGCCCCATGCAAGTGAATGTTTTGAAGACTCACTGAATATTAACTTCTTATATTTATCTGCAGCCTCTTGCTCACTCACAATATTCACTAAACTTTGAGAGAATAAACACCAGCATAAACCATTCTGCAAGTCTGCTTCTGCATTGCAGCTTGAACGGTTTCAAAATCTTGGATGTTTTTCAACACTACATCACTTCTGCTCTTTAACATTCCCGCTGTCTTTTCTAGGTAATAATTTCAAACCTGAGCAAATAATGCTCCAGAGCTTGGTTTGTTTTAAATAGGGTGCTTTTGTTTTTTCTAAGGTGAAGAACATCTGACCGAACCTTCAACCTTTATTTAGTACCAGCGTATCCATGGGTGCCGTCGGGGGGTTAAGACGATTCAGAGGGCCCGGCACAGACAGGGGGCCCTTTGAGGGCTATCAATATATATTGTCTTGTGTAAGTTTTTAAAATAAAATATTTCATTTGATCTGTTAAAATAAGCAAATTATATATGGTTGGGATTCGATATTTAAAAAAATCCTCGAATTATGTATGATATTATCATTACACCCCTCTCCCTTACTGAATGGTATCGTCTGACACTGGCAGCGGCACATGCGAAATGTGTACAGCACGCTTTGCCTACGTGAACATTTCCTTCCCTTCACTGCTTTGGAAGATCTTTTCTGTCAAACTTTTGCTCAATTTAGATGAAAGTAGGATTAGCTTCTAAAACCCAGTGTTACAACTTTTGAGTTTTGTATGTCAGCCACTGTGAGATACAGTAGGATGTATGGATGCTGCACTAGCCATGTTGCTACTGGATTGGTAAGTAATAAAGGCTTTCTCTTGGGTTATTTGGGCATGATGATGCGATACATTGCCAGGAAAATTGTTTGATGGTTTACCAACTGACACGCTGTCAGTTTAATGTGTTGTTCTTTTGACTGTACTTGTAAACTTGTTGAGAAGATTCCCACATCTGCTTCGGCTGTCTGTTTGGTCTTGCTGATAGCCAGCAGCCCCTATGTCGAGATGCAACGTATGGAATGCCAAAGTGTTCAAAATTAAAAATGAAATCATTATGAAATAAATATCAGCATGAATTAATATTAAGTAAATATATAATGTGACAATGAAATAGTCAAAAAAGCAATTCTGTTAAAATGCAATACCCAATATTTATATATATTTTAATTTTAGAATATATATTAGTATTATTTTATATATATTTAATTAAATACTTATTCCACTGCCATTTTTTTCATACTATAATTTATTTTGAGATTAATTATTTAATGTAATCAGTTTTTATTCAAAAATCTCTTTTTTATTTTACAAAGTTAGCTTTTATGTCATAATAGGTTTTTTTCATAATGGTGTATTTATTTCAAAATGCCATTTAACATAATGTCTTAGCCAGCCAATCAGAATTAGCTGTTGGGACCTGGATGCTGATTGGTTGGTGCTTAAACATGATGTTCCTGCAGGAGGAAAATGGCGAGGACCGGCTAAAGTCGTTTAATACTGTTATTGAATTTAATGCCTTTAGGATTTTATGTATGGCTTTATAATTCTTATAATACTAGTAGAATATGTTATCACTTTTGTAATGGGGATGTCTAATCCAAACAGCCGGTGCTGCTCCAGGGTTCCAGGTGTAAAGCTGCTCAGGGCGCCATGCCCGTGATTAGACTGGGGAAAGAGACTCAGGTCGGCTGTTTGGTACGAACATTAAAAAATTTCAGAAATAACACAGAACACGTTAAAATAATCTCCCTTTAATGACTGTAGCTAACAACCAACCAGGGCTTCCTCTCCCGTCTCCACTTGGTTGTGCTGGACAAAACAGAAAAGATAACAGCAGAACTCCAACGCTACTGTCAGACAGCTGAGAGCTGAACCTGGGATCATTTCAGATTATATCATCCAGACGAAACAAGATGGGTCTATGAAACGGTTCATGATAAATTAATCCTCTCAATATGACCTGTTAGAGCAACCAGAGCTGAACAAATTTCCTGCAGCTCCGACCCTTTACTTAGCATGCTGCTAGCTGCTCACAGAGCCACAACAACGGCTATCCAGGAAGACTAATCTTAGTTCCAGCCAATCAGCGTCCAGGTCTCAACCGCTGATTCTGATTGGCTGACGGAAGACTTCAGTTCTTAAATGGCTTTTTGAAATAAATACCATTGTGAAAAACCTCATTATGAAATAAAACCTGACTTTGGGAAAAAGAGAGATGGGAATAAAAACGGATGGAATTACATACAAATGTTTTGAAATAATTTATATTATTATGAAGTAAATTGCAGTGAAATAAATATTTAATGAAATCTATATATATATTATACAAATGTATAATCTAAAATAAAAAATTATGAAAAATATTTCAAAAAATGGGCGTTGCATATGAAATGATTTCAGTTTTTAATAATTTCGTTGTCACATTATATTTTCATTCAATATTTATTCATGCTGATATTTATTTCATAATGTTGTATTTATTTATGTAATTTTGAACACTTTGGCATTCCATAGCAAAGAGCATAAAACCACTGTATTTATGTTTGTTTATGCGTTTGGTTCACTATATGGTTTCAGCACATTTCGTAGTGAGTTACCGCTGCATTAAAGTGCGCATTATTCAGTTAAAATTATGTTTTCTGACTTAAATTAGTGCTAACTCAATAGCGGAGTAGCTCTGTAGATCTTCACGTCATTGTGATGTGATACAGTAGCTTTGCTCAAATTTTTCCACGTTAGCTCAAGAACCCCCCTTTTTTTCTCTAACTTATAAATGCAGTCAAACATAAGATGTTATATTGACTATCAGTTGATCATTCTGAACAGTCAAATACACTTACACATTAGAATGTCCAAGTCAGTCATTTTGACCCTTTTGAAATATGCATATTAAATAACTTTGTCAAATTAAGTAATGAAGCCTTGTTGGTCCCTGAATTTTCCTAAAACTACGGGAATTTTAATAAAACTATTTTGAATATTTATCATGTGAATAATAATATGATCATTTCTACAAAGGATTTTGTGCTGTTTCAATTTGGTTTGCAAATATTCTGGATCAGATAATATGAAAGTATTCTGTGAAGGTTGGTTGGCAGAAATGGATCATCCTGTATTTGACAACATAGGGGAACGTGTAGTAACACAATTCCACGTCATCTTCAAGAGATGCACTGAAACCTCCCAAACAGCTCAAAGTAGTTTGTACAGTAGCTGGCAGAGGATTTCTACCAGAGTTTCTGCCTGCAAGGAGTTGCCTGCAACCCGGAGTTGAGTATAAATTTACTTTTTTATTACAGGTAAAATATGTAAGTCTTCTCTGATTTAGTATCTTTAGTTATAATCATTCCCAAAGATTTTACATCATTTTAACTGGAATCCCATATAAGTCAGTTTGCTCCATATCATGCATTGACATAAGCTCACATTTTTTAAAAGTAAACAGAATCCAAATGCTTTAAAAAATATTCCAATTTTGTTATTATTACCAAAGGGATCTGGACCGTTTTTTTTTTTTTTTTTTAGAGAGATATAGCTAATAACTCAGCAGCTAAAATAAATAATTAGGGAGAAAAGGGACAGCCCTGCCGGATTCCATGATTGATAGTGAATCCTTTAGGTGTTCCTTGGGGGAAAGAAACCGAGCAATTAATATCCTCATACATTATATGTATCGCTTTAATAAACGCTGTACAGAATCCAAAATATTCTGATGCTTTTGTAATACATGTATGTTCAACAGAATAAAATGCTACGTAAAGATCCAAAAATTAAAATGAAAACCTTATCTTCAATCAAAGAATTATAATCTACCAAATCAAGGACTAATCTGATTTTATTATGTATAGACCTATCTTTTATAAATCCTAATTGTTTTTTACCATCTGTCCAAAACCACTTTTCAAACAACTTGCAAAAATAAGAGTAAATAATTTGTAATCCACTTACATTGCTAGTGCAAGCACAAAAGAATGAATTTAAAGTGGTCTAGCAGTACAGAAGCAGTTATATATGATTCACTTAAAGTCTGATTGACTTAAATATATGAAAATGATAGTAAAAATACCATAGAGTGCATGATTTTATGTAAATTAATATGAAAAAAATCTCAGCTGTTTTGGGGGCTTCTTGTCAGATTCTTGTCATGTGTCCCAAAATTCTTAGCTGCGCCCCTGAGCATATCTAAAGATTATGTGGCCATCTTTACAGCAGCACGTTCACTCAACCTACTGAGTTCTATTCAGCAATCAGATGCCAGCTGTATTATAAAAACAAAGCAGCATAATTTCCCATGAATTTACAGTTGCACACACATGCACATGGAGCACGGCACGTCCAGTGTTTTCATTATTTATTGGTAAATAGAATCTTCTATACCGGCATTAAAAACTCACAGTGTTCTCTGTGATGTTTTGAGAACAGCCTGGTTTTCTCAGGCCCTTGGGAGCTCATCTCTTTATTCAGCTCTGCTGGCATTTAATGAGACATCTGCATGCCCAGGACACAGACTGTTCCTTCTAATCAAATGACTTGGATGGAGGACCACACCTGTAGACCCCCCCCCCCACTGCCTTACTGTTCTTCTTCTGGGTCCAGCCAGCTTGTCTGTTTATTTGGTTGTCTGCATATGCTGGACCATATGGAGTACCAAAGCTGAGATAATAAAAAATAAAGCAGAAATATATATATATATATATATATATATATATATATATATATATATATATATATATAGCTTTTTCCTGGTCATTTTACATAAATTTGTGTTAAGAAAAAAAAAATTTTGTTTTTACTTTTTCTTATTACGTGCATTTTTGTCAAAAAAAATACTATCTTTGTTTTTCTTTTTACATTAATTTCTGTCAAAATATATATAATTATACATTTTTTTAATTTTCCTTATTACATGCATTTTTGTCCCAAAAAATAAAATAAAAATGTGTGTATATATATTTATATACGTATATGTGTGTGTGTGTTTTTTTTTTCCTTTGGCATGCAAGAAAACTGTATATTTTGTTTTTCCTTTACCTTATACATGCATTCCTTGTTTTTACACTCCCTGGTCGTCTCTTTTTACTTTACCGTATGCATTTCTGCCTCGTTATGCAAATGAGGAGGGCGGCCCTTCTTGGTCCAACTCCTGAGTAAGGTCACGCTACGGTCTATGAGCTGCAGCCACTAGAAGGCTGCGGTCCATAAATAGGTGTGATTGAAATGCGTTAAAAAAATTTAACGCGTTTTTTTGTGTATTTAATTTATCTTAATTAATTAAAAAAACAGATGTCATCTCCAGGCACTTTACAAGAAGAGTTATTACAATACAATGTTTAATTTAGGAATGAGAACCACAGAAGATTGCGTAGTGACTTATCAGCAATCCCTCACACTGAGCAAGCATGAAGCGACAGTGGAGAGGAAAAAAATCCCTTTTAACAGGAAGAAACCTCCAGCAGAACCAGGCTCAACATAAGCGGTCATCTGCTGAGACCGTCTGGGGTTTGGAGAAGGCAGCAGAGACACAGAAAGAGCAACAGAACTGATGCAGAAGCATAAGCTGGTAGCAGGAAGTGGAGAATCTTCCTCCACTGGAAAGCCATCTTAGTCTTACGGTCGTGAAGCAGGGTGGGTCAGGAGCACCTACTGTAGGAAGAGACTAATAGAAAACAGGTTAGCGCTTGAATTGACAACACATCATGCAGTTTCAGCAGAAGTAGGAGAGAAAGTAGGAATTGAATCTAATAATGTCCTCCAACAGCCTAGCCTAAAGCAGCATAGCTACTAACATCAACCTGTCTCCTAGCTACTAGGAGACCTAGCTACTAACACTCTACTTGGCTTACATTAATCTATCTCTTACTAGCTACTCTGACTACTAACATTAACCTATCTCTTCCTAGCTTTTGACACTCTACCTGACTACTAACATTAGCCTGTCTCTTCCTAGCTACCTGTCTAACCTGTCTCTAGCTACCTATTAACCTGTCTCTAACTGTATGCTTTGTCAAAGAGAAAGGATTTAACCCTACTTTTAAAGATAGACAAGTTGTCTGCTTCATGTACCAACCCTGGGAGCTGGTTCCATAGGAGGGGAGCCTGATAATTGAAAGATCTGCCACCCATTCTACTTTTAGAAATCCTAGGAACTACCAATAAACCTGCAGTCTGAGAGTGAAGGGCTCTGTTAGGAACATATGGAACGATCAGGTATCTTATGTATGATTGAGTTTGATTATTAAGAGCTTGACAAGTCAGAAGGAGGATCTTGAATCATATTCTAGATTTTACCGGGAGCCAGTGAACAGAAACTAAAACAGGGGAAATGTGATCTCTTCTTCTTTTATTCATTAGAACCCTTGCAGCAGCATTTTGGACAAACTGAAGACTTTTGATTGTATTCTGTGGACTACCTGATAATAAAGAGTTACAGCAATCCAGCCTTGAAGTAACAAAGGCATGGAGTAGTTTTTCAGCATCACTCCTGGACAGGATGGTTCTATTTTTTGCAATATTCCTAAGGTGAAAAAAGGAAATCCTAGAGACTTCTTTAATGTGAAATCTAAATGACATATCTTGGTCAAAAATAACACAGAGGTTCTTTGCTTTATTACTGGAGGCCAATTTAATGCCGTCCAGGTGAAGGGGTTGAGTAAGTAGTTTCTTTTTCAGAGCTTTTGGTCCAAAGACGACAACTTCTGTTTTATCAGAATTCAGAAGCAAGAAGTTTAGAGCCATCCAAATTTGTATGTCTTCCAGACATGCCTGTAATCTATCTGACTGATTGGATTCATCAAGATTTATGGATAGATATAGCTGTGTATCATCTGCGTAACTATGGAAATTTATCCCATGCTACCTAATGATTTTACCAATAGGAAGCATATATATATAGTAAAAAGAATTGGCCCAAGACCGAACCCTGTGGTACTCCGCAAGTAACCATTGAGGCAGAGGAAGATCTATTGTTTACCTGAACAAACTGAAATCTGTTGGACAAATAAGATTTAAACCAGCCTAGTGCTGTTCCTATTATTCCGACACTTTGAAGCCTTTCTATGAGAATATTGTGATTGACAGTGTCAAAGGCAGCACTGAGATCCAAAAGGACCAGAATGGTCACCAGTCCATTGTCTGAGGCTATAAGAATATTATTGGTAACCGTCACCAGAGCTGTTTCAGTGCTATGATAAGCTCTAAAGCCTGACTGAAACTTCTCAAACAGCTCATTATTGTTTAAATAATGATTTTGTAATTAACTGGCCATTATTTTTAATTATGGCAGTTTTGGTCCTCCATAGCACACTTCGCTTTCCCTCCCCTACACTTCTTTACACTGAGCTGATACAATTCACATTTTTCATTCCTTACATCCATAGAACCGTAAAAATGCAGCACGTTTCACATTATTGGTACCATTGGCAGTGATGTGTAAAACAAAATTCTGAAAATAAATGTATCTTTTAATACAGTAAACTAGGGTTCATATCCAGTTGTGTTTATCAGCATTCTTTTTAAACTGTTTATTCTTTGCATGTGGTTAAATAAGTAGTTTTCTTGTAGTGCCCTTTTGCCTTACTTGTTCATTCATCTTTCCCATTTTAAAAAAGGGCATCTGTGTCAGGGATGCAGGAAGTCATGGGTTACTCATTAAAACTTGATACTCTGATCCAGTCAAAAAGGAAAGTACACATTAAAATAGTGTTTCAGCTACATGTAGGATTCTCTTTCTCACTGTTTGTCACATTACAGCCACTAACTTCGACATACTTTGGGGAATTGCTTGTGATAACCCCAAAACAAAGTACTGCAACGCTGTGAAGGGGAAACCATACATGGTTTTTTATTCATTTTACAAATAAAACTCAGAAACATTGCTTATATATGATGCCCTCACTGAGTCAATGCTTAGAACCACACTTCACTCCAACCACAGCTACAAGTCAAATCTTTTGTCTCTATCAGCTTTGACATCAAGAGAGATCATTTTCTTACTAAAAACTCAAGTTTGGTCAGATTGGAGGGGGAGTATTCAGCAATTTTTAAGCCTTTCCACAAATTCTTCATTAGGTTTTGATTTTGTCATTAACTGGCCAATGTTTTGTTCTGAACCATGTCACTGCACTCAAATCTTATTCACATTCCGATTTTTTTAACCAGGATTGCTATCACTGTTTCCCATCTCATCATCTTCAACCAGCTTCTCAGTCCCTGCTGAAGAAACAAATCCCACACCATGTTTCATAGTAAAGATGTATGTGTGCTCACGTTGATGTGCCGTGTAATTGTTTTGAAACACAGACATTTTTTTCCACACTTATAGACTTTTAAAGACTTGTTTTTCTTTAGAAGTGTATGGTCTGTTTTCTCAGACCTTCAGTGAATTGCAGATGTTTGCTCACAGGTTCGATTCTTCCCAATAAAGAGGAAATTCTCTCTCCTGTGTTGCAACATGCATACTTTGTATAAACTTTTCCTGCAAAGATAATTACTCAAAGACTGTTCACTGTTACTATACTTGTTCAAAAGGACTGACTGCTGCAAGTCACAGTGAATGCAGCTGCCAGGTTTTCTGAGATAGACAACATTACCAATTTGAAAAATACATTAAACTTGATTTTGTTATTAAACAACTAGAATCTAATGGTTTGTGTCATTGACTCTTTATCTGTATGATTGGGTTGAATTGACTGTGTTCCTGTAGCTAGAGGCCACTTTGGTTCTTAATTGGCACTATGTAAATAAACAACTGATTTGGATTAATCACAAGGTATTGTTGCACTGAATTTCATTTAGGGGTATCGGAATAAAGAAGCATAAATACACAGGAATGCTATAGATTTCAAATTTTTTTTATTCATAGATATTCTTGAAAACCATACATCTTTCCACACCTCATTTTCACATGAAATCACCAAATTTGTGGTTTTTATTTGACATAAGATAGAAAAGGTTTGAGGGTCTGAATACTTTTACAGGACACTGTACATCAGAAAGCTTGAAGCTTATTGGAAGAAAAAAAACAGTTTTTACTTCAGTGTCAACAATGTTATGTCACTGATTGGAAAATAAGCAGCTCAGTGTTATTGGCTTTGCATAATGCATTGTAAATTCTAAAAAGTTAAGTTTACATGAAAATATTTAGGAAACTGATTGCTGGAAAAAAGTAAGTAAACAAACTTAATTGTGAAAAGTACTGTGAAATCATTTTGAGTGAGTTTTTCTTTTTTTCTAAGTTTAGACTACTTAAACAGTAACTCACCCACCTACCAAAGTTTAACCCCGCCCAAATTTATTTTTGAAAAACCACTCAAAAGGAGATGCTGCCTGATGGACCATGAAAAACACGGATGGATGAACGACTGGGCATGGTCTGGGCTGTGACTGACATGTTGCATGCACCAGCATAGTGCAGAGTCACAGGCGGCATGAGAGATGGAGAGAGCCATAGTAACGCGAGCTCCTTTGCCTGGAAATAATCTGCAGGTTGAGATTTTTTCTCATCTTGCTTCTCCAGAGGGAACAGAGTACAGGGAGATAAGTTCTGTGGAGGAGGGGAGTGGCGCCATATTGTAGCAGCATCGCGGCATAGAACGGGCGCCGTCTCTGAGTGGTACTCTGTTGTTGGCTAAATCTAATGCTAAATATAGATTAACTCAAGTAATTTTGTGACTCTGCCTCGACAGGTGCACCTGCGGCCATTGTACGTCTTTGTCCACAACAGAAAATGTGTGTTGCAGAGAGATGTATCCAAGCATGATGAGAAACATTCATGAATGTGCAATAATAAAAAAAATTCACATCACAATTATTCCATTAAAAATGAACTCTTAGCCCAGATTTTTTTTCCATTTACTTATATATCAGTTATTACCTTTGTCATAGGTAATGAGCAAATGTCAGCAAGTAGGGATTACCACCTGCTAACGGAGCACCCAAGTTATAAGCCAATTTTGCTGCAGGCAGTTCATAGCACGTTGTTACGGCGGTGTGGCCAAAACCGCACCCCTCATATACCTCACCTCTGCTTGACTGATGTCTTCACTATTCCAAGCCTACATCAATAACACGAGATTAGCCGTTGGCAATGCAGGATTTGAATTCCACTGAATTTCAGTGCAGTGTAATCGTTTAACCACTTGGGGCAATAAACTAATGTATTTTTGGTACAAAATCAATATTTTCACAAAAATGTAATAAAATATATAAAATAATTACTGGAAATGTAGACAGTGCTATTACAGACTCAATTGTACAGTTTATCAACAAAAGCTGATTCTGGGGTGACTTACTGTTTAAGTTCAGTTAGTAATTTTACATTTTTTATGTAATTAGCATTTGTCAACAAAAACAAAACTATTGAAATAAAATGGAAAGACACATTCAAGTTGATCTGTTTACACAGAGACAAAGCAGGGTCACTGCAGATTCAAAAGTAGTTCATCTTAGCAGGGAGAATTGGAATTCCGTCTGTGTCCGACTTTTGTCCGCTGTGAATGGCCATAGAAACTCTGTGATATTGACGGAGAACGCTCAAGGCTCCACGGTCAGGTTCAGTAGCTCCAAGTGGGAGCAGTTCCACTGGATGTTGATTGGACGAGGAGCTGACCTGGTCAGTTGCTCTATCAGAGGTATGAGGTGATTGGACAGCAGGTTGAAGGCCTTCTGCCACAGTGATGTCACAGTGCTCTCTGTCACAGGCTCCACCTCCACAAACAAGACTGGAATCCAATCTGGTGCATTAGGAGAGGATTCGGCACAGAGGCTTTAAAGTTCTTCAAAACTACACCCCCTTTGTTTTTCAGTCCATTTAGTTGGAACAAAAGAAATGTATATGAAATTACCATGATTCAAAAATGTAAGTCAAAAACTGGATGGCTGGATAAGTAGTTTATATCCTATTATAGTTATTTGATAAATGCTTCACATTTGACTAACAGATTAGTGCGGTCTAGCTTTTAAAATCAAACTCAAACCTCATTTACCTAATACTGACTTTGAAAGGGTGATCCGTGCCCTTATAACTTCCAGGCTTGACTACTGCAACTCTCTGTATACTGCATTGGACAACTCTCTGCTACACCATTTGCATAAAGTTCAAAATGCTGCTGCCCGCCTCCTAATAGACTGCAAATTATGCAATCATATCACTCTGACCTTGTCCTCCCTGCACTGGTTGCCAGTTTGTTTTAGGATTTGTTTTTAAAAATTAAATTCTTGTTTTGTCTGAACTCATACACCAACATGTGTCCAAGAGGAAACTGAGATCTGATTCTCAGCTGCTTCTGGTTGTTCCCAGATCTTGTCTTGTAACCCGAGGTGACAGAGCTTTTTCTGTTGTCACTCCCTAACACTGGAATGCCCGTTCTTTTGGTATAAGGATTGCTAGTATGTTAGTTGATTTTAAATGTATTTTAAAGACTCATTTTTTAAATGAAGCTTTATACTCCAGCTGATCAGAAACAGTGAAGCCCTTGAGTGCTTTATTGAGTGCACATATATCTCCTTGGGATGTGTAAAGTGCTCTATAAATAAAAGCCATTATTATTATTGTTATGGCAGAATACTTTATTGGTGTTGTATAAATATATATTCGTTATGTCATGAGGATGAAGCTAGTCTAAGACAGGAAAATATCAAAGTTTTCTTCATTCTTCAAACATCATTCTTAAACCAACTCCGCTGTCAAATATGCAATCACGGTTTTATATAAACCCTTTTGACATCAACCTTTGAGCCAGGGGTCTTTGACTTCAGTCCTTGGGGTCAGGATTGCTTCAACTTTTAGATGTGTCCTTGTATTGACACACCTAAAACAAATAATTTGCTCATTAGACAGATTTTGCAGAACTTGGCTGCATGTTTTGAGTGGAGAAGGAGTTTTCCTATTCAGAGTTTTATCACTGGGTCTTCAAGCCTCTCCACCACATGTTCATGTGAGTATACTGTGTCTTACAGCTAGGGACTTCCTATCAGATAATAAAGATTTGACTAGGACTTGAAGAGTCTTTTTTGGACTTGGGGGTATTCCAAGAAGCGAGCTCAAGAAATTAAGGCTCATTTGAAATATCATCACTTGAATTAGCCTAAGAGTTCACTCCAGGCTGAGTTGGTTTTACCAATGAAGCTCAGATTAATTCAAGCCGCACTAATTCAAGCCAGGGCTTGAAGAAGGCTCAAGTTTGTAAACAGGCAGCCCCTGTCAATCGATGCTGAATATGTGAAAATAGCAGGAGGAGAAAAAGCCATGTTCTTCTCCCAGTCTGTGAAAGACTTATCAATGCAGCCTTTGAGCATCATAATTACTTCATAACTAATAAGGGGAACACCAGCTGCATATAAAAGCTCGTCAGGCTGCATAATGTTCTAATGTAAATTGGGTGATCTTGTTTACGGACGGTTTAGAGTGTAACATTGAGCACTGAGAAGCAGTTCTAACTGTAAACTTTTAAATTCATGTTAATAAATCATATTATTGCATTGGATAGGGCAAGATAATCTGGAGTCTGTTGTGAATGATTAAAACCAGAATATAACACATGACAGAAAATGGCTGACAGGTTAAATGTGTAAGAACAAGATTTAAGAAAGGATGTAAAAATATTTGACAAATAAGAACAGTTTCAAGTCTTAACAAAGTAAAGTTACATTATTACAATATTTTAAATTATATTTGTATTTTTGTTTTACCTGTTGTAAAGATACTATAAGGCTATTTTATTACATTTAGACAGGACAGCATGATGATTTTATGGCTCCATCTTAGACAAAAAGTGATTTATTTGCAACTAATAATAATGCTTGGTGTAAGGAGTGATATTGGTGGAACAAAAAGCTTCTGGTTGCAAGTAAATATTAAATGCACTAATGTTCTTTAAAGTGGAAAAAGAAAAGCCATTAGATTAAATAAATCATGGAATAATTAGAAAGACATTTAAAAGATAAAACCTACATTTAGCATAATTTAACCACCAAAAGTAAAACTGCTGCTCCTGCATCTGATTTAATAAGTTTACATTGGAGGGTGGGTGTGATGAGGGAGAGAGCAGCAGCAGAATACCAGCCCCGCAGTGACATCACCTTTATCATTCAGTCATTTAATCAAGCTAAAATAAACCTCACAGTTAGCCTGCCACGAAATAGGCATGTCCAAGAGCAAATGTTAATGTTGCCATAGTGAATGAGCGTGATTTCAGGTCATAGGCATTTTTAGCCCATTTTGGGGGTTGCTGAAGTACCCCCAAACTGAATCAAAGCAAGTTGGAGAATGAATTTGTTAGTTGTTTTTTGTTTTGTTTTGTTTTTTTTGCTATATGTGTGTGTTTGTTTTTTTACAAATGAGAAAAGTGTAAAAAAAAAAAAATACTTGCTTGAAATATAATATTTGAATAATAGATACAGCAACTCAATTTTTAATCCGTTTTTATGCAGTAATGTTGTTGTTTTGTTTTTTTACCTGTCTTTAAACACATACATATATGTACTTGAGTCTGGTGAATTTCCAGTCAGTTAGGAGTCAGCTGCAGAGCTGCTTGTACAGCAAAGCAGCAGAAGGCAAGAACCTTTGCTATTTTTACATAACAAACTGTAAACTGAGTTGCGCTGTTGCATGCAGATGTTAGCTAAATCACTAACATGAATTGAAGTATGTCTGCCAGAACCTACAGAACATCTCGTAAAAACACTTCATTAGTATTAATTTATTTATTTTGAATTAGTAAATCAACAATTCAGAAAAACACACATCCTGTAATTAATTTATTTTTAACTACCAAATTTCAGAATAGCAACAGTTTTATTAAAAAACAGCTTTATTTGCATTTCTTCAAACCTTTTGATTGGTTTAGACAGCAGAAGTCCACCAAACTGCAGAATAAGACAAAATACACACATTTCTAATATTTCAAAATGTTTTCTAATGCTTTCCTATGTTTAAGATATGTTTTATTATCAATAAAAATGTTATCATAATCCCCAATTAAATCCGCTGAAGAGGTTGAGTTTTTTCTGGAGTTTATTTGTCCCTCTCTGAGGGAATGAACAGATCGTTAATCCCACAGTGTGGAAATTCATGTTAAGGCAGTACAAATATCAAATGAATAAGAATAAAGGGAAAGACATAAACACATACAGCAAGCTATAGAATAAAAGATATATATATATATATATATATATATATATATATATATATATATATATATATATATATATATATATATAAATATTAAATAAAATAGAAATAAAGCTCTTAACAAACTAACTCAAATTTAGGATTGGATTTGGATGAAATATTCAGGAAATGTCAGAAATAGGCCAAGAATAAGTGATTAAAATTTGGGGATGATCAGGTATGAAGGAATCTTCTCTCCCCTCTCTCTCTCTCTCTCTCTCTCTCTCTCTCTCTCTCTCTCTCTCTCTCTCTCTCTCTCTCTCTATATATATATATATATATATATATATATATATATATATATATGTATGTATAATTTATTTTTCTAGTTTAGGATATTTCTATAAGCAGTAATTCTCCAAACCTTGTGTTAGATGGATGTACTTGTACTTATGTTAAAGCCAAGGTGCTACTGACTAAATGACTGGATATCCATTAACATGATATCTCCTGTTGTGTGTGCACGTGTGTTAAAATGTACAACACAGTTAAAATGACATTGCACCCATAAACCTCTGATCCTAGAATCGCCCCTGCTTCAGATTCTCATTTGTGGACGAAATCTGGAGAAATTGAGCCAGGATTGTCAAAGTAAGCCTGTATTTTGGAATTAGCTGTTTCATGGAATACTCCCTAGGTCTCAGAAGCTCCGAGTTTGTGTAAACAAGGATCAACTTCTGTGTAGCGAACTGGCCAGTCCAAAAATGATTATGGTTTAAATGTAAAATAGAATTAGCAAAAAACATTATGACATTTTGAGAATGGACTTTATTTAAGGAACCTTGTCACTACTTTGGACAAGCTATTGTCAGAGCTTTCATCTCCAGTCAAACTGAATTTAATCTAGAGGAAGATAGAGAAAGTGTACACAGGAGATAATATATTAATTGGTTTCAACTTTTTTTAATGTAAACCCTCTTTGAAAAAAAAATTGTTACACAAAACAGGGCCGTTTGTGCTGTGTCAACTTCCTTTAGCATCTCAATTTATGCTGCTTGGCTCATGGCCTAAATTTCGAGTTGCTGCAGGCAGGCTTCCAAAAATCACTGTAGGCTAAACACTATTGATAAAAATGTTCCATGTCTCACATTACCAGTACGATCCCAGACAGTACGATATTTTAAGATTTTCGTCTTTGACTTGAACGTTCTTCATATGTTTGTTGAGAAAGGCAACACTGATAAACAGGAAATACAGTATCTGAATCCACTCAAAGGCAACCGAATTTCTTAAACGCAGTTTATAACCTGACCCTAATCAGACCCCCAGAAAAAAATGCTCGGTTCGACTATTGGAGCACCGAACATGGGTTCAGCTTCCTACATTCCATGCTCGGAGGTTAGAGGGGACACTGACAGATTCCGCAGCAGACGGAGTTTCAGTGGGTAAAAGGGGCGTTAACCGCCAAGTGCCAAACTCACAGCGACGTTAAGCTATCCATGATAGGCATTCCAAAGAAGTCCGGATGTCTCGTTGGTTTCTTCAAAGTAAAATAAGCACAACCTGACAGGGGTAAAAGAACACAAAAATGTGAAGATAAATTCAATAGCTGCTTTAAATTTGTGACAGTCGAGATTAACGATGCTTTTTTTTCTTGGCGTGGATAAAGTGTAAGAGACATTCTAATACAAGCATTCTTGCTCAGTCTTGTATTTTGAAGCACCAAAGCGGAAAAGCAGCTAACCTTTTAGTTACAATGCCGCGGCTTCACCAATAGATCGCCCTGTCTGAGTTTGTAGCTGAGTAGGCAACAGCCGCAGTTCTATTATATAACTTTAACGTACTCACGGCTTTTTAACGGTGCATAGGGGTGATTGTTGCACCACATTTGTATTTTTTAATTTGTTGTCGATTCGCTATGGATTAATGCTGAAGATCGGGAGAGACTGACTTTTATTTCTCATCCTCCCCCTTCTTCCCCGTGCTGCTGACGAGGCGCATTAAAAGTTGTCGACGGATCCAAGAAGCGGCGCACAGCGACGGTGTTGGGTCTGGAGTAAGACATTTCGCAGAAAATGCTTTACTGTCTCTCGGGCAGAGGCGCAGCTACACGGTCTTTTGCTATTTCAGCACGAAACATCAACGCAAGAAGAAGTGGGGCTTATTCTACAGGTTGATCCGGTGGACACTGCATTATTTCTCACTTGTTTATTTCTGAAATAACTTACTATGACGGGAGATTACATAATCGGTTGAGTTTTCCCTCACTACAGGTAAGGACGACTTTCAGGTGCAATTACTTTTTTGTTTATTTTCTTGCAAGGCGGGGAGGTGGGGGTGTAAAAACATTGTGGTTCCCGTCGAGTAGGCCGACGCGGAGCGTCCACGGTGGTGCGTGACAAGCGCGCTGACAGCCGAGCGCTTGTGGCACAGTTAGAAACCGAGAGGCGGGGGACAGCTTCGCGCTACTAAAGCGTACAAAATCAGTCTTATTATAGAGTTCCAAATGAACAAAATGAGAGCTATTGGGTATTTGTTTGCTCCTCAGGCTTATGATCGAGTGCAGTTTTGTCCATAACCAACAGGTTGTACTAATTTTATAAAAGCTTGTCCTACTCTATGGAAATGTACAGTATGGGAAGTAAGGAAACCTCGAACTTTTAAAACCAGATATTTTCCGTGACCCATTCCTATACCCTCTCCCACAATACTATTTTTAAAAATTATTTTTTCCCATATACATTTATTTAGACTGAAGTATTTTTAACCTTTATTATTAGGTAAAATGTTCATTTTTCAAAAGTAAAATAAATAAGTTTATTGTTCATTTTATAAAAGTGAAATTATATTAATTCGCTTTAAATTAAAAAATTGTTCTTGAACCATATAATCTTTAAGCCCCAATTTTTGTTGATTCAAGATCCCATCTTACAAAACAAAAAAAAAACGAAATACTGAAAGGCAATATTCCCATCTCCGAGTAGGAAAGAGAAAGTAAGAAATCCTATATGGGAAAAGTCGTATAATACAAATGTGTTAAATATATTAATAGGAAAGGTCTCTCTGGATGCAATACTTGGAAGAAAATTATAGTTTTACTGACATGCAAATATATTTTGCTACTTTGGTGGGTTTTCATTGCGGTTAAAGCTCTGAAATGTTTAAGTTCATGAAGAGTTGCAGGGACATCATGATGACGCAAAAAAAATAAAAGAGTGATTAACAATTTGGTTTACTTACATTTAATGGTGTCATCACAATATTAAACAAAGGTATCAAAACTGAATGAGCCACAACAGAATATCAGGAACTTTGGTATGTTGACATGAATCAGAGGGGAAAGGAGTGAGTGATGGATATTCGAAATGTGCATAATATGAAGGAGGACAAGCTGTATAGCTTTCAAAGAAATATAGGTTAGCCAGTAACTTTATAGAGATGGTCATTGTTCCCCGCATAGTTAGTAGTAACACTGATTTCCAGCACATGAAACATCCAGATAAATCTATAACAAAATTGAGTGATACACGCTTGCCTTTGCAGATATACATTTATGCTTTTTCTGCTTCTTGATTCAACAGATGCAACAGTCTGTACTAGACTGCTGTTTATGCTTCTGTATGCCAACAGAGCTAGACACTCGCCGAGGCCTGCAGCAAATGCCCACGGCCCCCGAGTGGGTTAATCTCTTCCAACAGATGCATGTTGTTGCACACACACTGTAAGCGGGACCGTCAGCAGTTTCACTTGCAAAGCAAGTCTGTGCCTGGGCATGTCTTTCAGGTCTTGACTCCTAAACCAGAGAACAGGACACAGTTCAAAGATACAACATGCTCATATTTGTCATTTCAGATTCTTAAAGGTTGTGGACCCTTTTTGTGCTCCAACTGCAATGTTCCACTGGTGCAGCAGTAACTTCTGCTGTATTTTCTTAGTTTTTTTTTTAAAATAAAGATGCATAGATAAGATGATTCCAGTACAGGAACAAGAGTAAATTGCACTGCAAAATGACACTTTTGAATGTTGCTGACACCTGTCACTATGAATTATCAATGTTTCAGTGAGTTTTTCTACTACAGCTGTCCTTACAACTAAAAGTAACGCATTTATTTTTACCATCCTGTGAATCACCTGTTAATTTGTCTGTCTGTTGTCTGTTGTTGTACATCTGTGTGTTGTATCTGTGTGCTTTTCGTGTGCATCTTCCTGGCTGCAAGACTATTTTCCCTGCTTGGGACAATAAAGTTACCTTACCTTACCTTACCTTATTTATCATTTTCTTCGCAGAATGACAAGATGGATCAGGGTGGACCAAAGCACAACGGTAATAGAAACGACAACCTTACATTTGCGGGGATCACACCTGAAGTAAGCAGAGATACAGTTAGCACATCTGGTTTACCGCTTCAATCCACAAGGCATCTGCCTGGATCTGGGTCTATGAACCAGAGCAACGTGGCACCAAATGGACGTGGGGGAACCAACGACCATGGGGAGCTTGGAGGCCTCTTTGAGTCAGATAAGGAGGGTAAAATGAACGTAATGCACAAACAACAGGATATGCTCAGCTATGTGGACAGCTTGCCGTTGTTGAACCAGAGTATTTCTGATCTCGACCAGAAGTCTAGCTCTGTCATTAACACATCAGAATCCTCTGTCCTGGGCAACCTCCCTTTGCCAGACCTGTTCCCTCAACAAATCAAACAAGAGGGAATTTTCTGCCTGGATAAGGAATTAGGAAATTATGGTGGACAAACAGGGGCTGGTTCCTGCAGTCTTGATGGCAGCACTGTTCAGCTAATCGATGATGCAGATATCTGGCAAGACCTGGACCTTCCGAACTCTCTGCCAGAAATCAGTGCTATTGAGTTGGATTCGGAGGTGGCACATTTGGATACCATCCTCCAGGAGAGTGGTTGTGTTGGTCCTGAAAAGTCCCTCTTGGGTAATGGGGCCAACTGTATTGGTATGAATGGTATAGAGCAGCAGCAGCAACAACAGCTGCAGCAGCAGCAGTCTCCGGCAATGCTTTCCAATGTTGTCATCAAGGAGGAGAAGGATGCTGACTTCATCCACATCCGTACGCCTGGTGTGGTCAAACAGGAGAAGCAGGACGGTACCAGTTACTGCCAGTCTCAGTGTCTCCAGAGTGGCATGAGCCCTTTGCATGGGGTGGGAACCATACCGTCTCCCATTGGTGTTGGTGGGGGAACTGGGTACCACTACAGGGCTAATCCCGGTACAACAGGCTTGCAAGACCAGAAGCCTTTTGGGACATACTCAAACCTGCCAGGAGTCGGGGAGAGCTGGTTAGGAGGGAAGAGGTTTGGAGACTCGTCTGGGATTCAGAGCACCAGTGATGGCCTTTCTTCTGCTGGAGCTTTGGCAAATTTTCCTGTTGGCTTTACAAGGTATGATTTTAGTAATTACTCCACTCCACCTTCTTTCCTTCCCTCGCTTTATCTGTGTACCATGGAATAAATTTATTTTGCAAGTGTGAGCTATGAAAAGTCTTGTTTTATTTTTTTTAAATTATTTTAGAATTCACTTAGTTTAGAGAATTTTCTTTAGCAAAAAAAGTATAATTTCTGGGGTGCAGGGCATCTGGAGGTTATCACCTCCAAACGGGCAGACCCAGTTAGACACACATTCCTCTTATTTATCCCCATTGTGTCACATTTTAGGAATGCCAAAGATGAACTTTAGGACCTTTTTTTCCATTTAATGTGGGGCCACTGTTGGAGGTCAGACATAGTTGGAGAACCAGTTGAAGAGTTGCTAGATTAGAATATGTCTGAAGAAAAATGTTGAATGTTAAGTTAGAGACGTAACTTTTCGAAGAGGTTTTTGTTTAGTAGTTGCTAGTGTTTTTCCGTTTAAAAAAATAATCTTTTGATTTCATAAATCCATGAAACATGCCGCCTGAGACTAAGGGAGTTACTGTCAGTGTGTTTTCGAAACATATGTGAACCATGGTGAAGCTTGAACACAAAGAAATGAGAATTGTAAGAAACTTGAACGTGTGGCTTAGTTAGAGATTTATGGAGGGCACACCTCACTTTTAGCCCTAAAAGTACCATCTGATAACTCGCCAAGCTCTGCAGTGGAAGGTAAAAAAGGTGAGAGATTATGTTTCAGCTTTTATGAGTCTATGCATGACTGAGTTAAAGAGAGTAGATAACTACAAGTTGTTTGATTAATGCTGGGTTAAAATCTCTACTTTTTTCTTTTTTTTTTTTTTTTTACAAAGAAGTGATAGAACAGGAGACGTAACTTTTGTTGGCTCTTTACTGTCAGACAAACATAATGTGAACTTCCTGGTCATAGGTGTAAGCATTCACTGTTACCTCATGCTGTTTTCCTTTGATGTATGCCTGTCACGGATGTGCAAGGCGGAAGCCTCACAACAAAACTCTAACATGCGAAAAACAGAGAAAGACATACTGCTATGAAAAAAAGCCTTTTACACAAGCAAACCCTAAGTTGGAGGTCAGCACTGCTTTCAAATTTACTGATGGTATGAAATCTAAAAACCTTTTATTTCTCAAATGTTTTTGCTTAATACCACTTTGATGTTAATTATTTTCAATAAAAGTTTTATTGTATGGTCGGGCTGGGGGATATGAGCGAAAATTAATATTGCGGTGTATTGAGAATTTCACCTCAATAAGTACACTCAATAAGTGGATAATAACAAGGACCACATACACCAACCCCCTCCTTTTCTGTAGTCAATGTCGGGAAGTGGGCAAATTTACATATTGTTCTTTAAAATGTGTAAACCATGTAAAATATGTGATGGGTTCTTGCTATTGAATGACTTCAAACAGCCTTTTAATTCAGTGTTTGATTCCCACTACTTTCTGTATTTCCCAGTTTAAACTCAGAAGTGATCACACAGATCAGATGACATGAGGAAGTGACGGGGGCTAAGTGAAATAGGTGATTTTAGTGTGCAGTAGTTTATTTTATACAGAAAATATTTTACATCGGAGCACAGGTGGGAACAGGAGGCGGCTTCAGACAATAACTCAGCAGGGTTAATATCTGGTCCGCTTCAGCAGGACCTGGGTGGGCAGAGCTGTTGAGCTATTCAAAAAATTGAAGTTTGTTTGGTAAGCGAGAGAAGTGTCTTTAAACCTTCCTTCTGCCAGCTGATCAGCTTTGTATAGCAGTAAGTGGATGCTTCATACAACCTGAGGACATCATGTGTAATAAATATCTCTAAGCGAGAATAAAAACAAAGTAGTAACAGAAAACTTTATGTCTGGTTGCCTAGCAATCTGCTGATGCTGTTACTTTAATGAGCATTCGCTAAACGATTTGAAAAACTGTGCCTGGCTTAAAATTATCTTTTGCTTTTGTCTAAGTAAAAATATGTACAATATTTTTATATATAAAGTAATTGATCTGCTGATGTTGTTTAAAAAAAATCGAAACCTCTAAAAAATATTTAACTAGTTAAGAATAAGCCTTAAAGGTAAAGTTCAGGGTTTTTTGGGGGTTTTTTTCTCCAGCCTAGACCTTATTTTTAGCAAATATTACGTTCATTTACTCACCCAGACAAGTTTGGAGCTACTTGGAGTATTCAGGAGGAGTTTATATCCTTTCACAATCAGCGTATATCCATATAATGTGATTCAATGTGGGCAGGAGTTTGCCGTCTGTAATAACGCATTATCTGCCCCAAAACGCCTTAATTTACACCATGTTTTGTTTTGAATAGTTAGCGATATTACTCTGTTAGTTCAGAACTCCTCAGAAGTGCTAAGGCATTAGCTTCTGGGTTTTTTACAGCCTTTTAATGCAACTGACTCCAACTTACACTAACCTGGGATTTCAACAATGTCGCACCCACCGCCATTACAGCTGTAGTCTGTTGCAGAAAGGGAGCCTGTGGACGCTGAACTTTGTCCAGTTGGTCATTTGTTTAGTGCAAAATGGAAACACGTAAATGCGAACCGTGTTAATTCCTACAGTAGCAAGTTCTGTCTAACCGACCGCCACAGAGCACCAATTGGAAGCCCTGTTCAGAATACAACTGGAATGGAGCACTGCAGTGATGTCATTGCAATCGTGCGATAATGTAGTTGTATTTTTGCCTCTAAATCACGCTGGAACAGAAATAATAAACACTTCTGAGACATTCTAAACTCGGAGGGGAGTAGTGCTAAGGTTTAATAACAAAACATTTGTTAAATAAAGGATTTTTGGGGCAGAAAATGCCTTATTACAGGCATTAAACTCCTGCCACCATTGAATCACATTATATGGATATACGCTGATTGTGACAGGATATAAACTCCTCCTAAACTTGTCTGGGTGAGTAAATACACGAAATATTAGCTACAAAATGAGGTCCAGGTTGAAAAAAAAATCCAACTTTTCCATTAACTTAAAAACGGCTTTACATATTTTAATATATGTCACATGAAAGTAAACCATACATTCTCTTTAAATGATAATGTTTTTCTCATTATTTTGCTTTTAAGTGTTTATCCATTCCACGAGACTGGTGCTTAATGTTTGTCTGCTTTTTACATCTTTGAGTGCCTTAACAGGACTTTGTGTGTGTGGGGGGGGGGGGGGGGGGGTTGCGGGTGTGTGTGTGAGGCTGCCTCTTGATCTACAGACTGTCAACTGTTTATTTTTGTCTTTGTCATTACAATGAACACCCATCCGAGGAGTGTGTTGGGTAGTCCTGTTGCAGATGTTTCCAACTTTTTATTAGACATTAGGCTTCTCTTTTAAACTGCTTTAACTGAATAGATAATATTACTATTATTTAGATTATGTATATATATATATATATATATATATATATATGGATTGTGGAATATGCTAAAAAATTCACGACAGTTAAGTCATATGCATTGGGTAGGAAACCAGGGCTATTCCCATTCCTATTGCTGAACAGTTTTTGTTATGAAGTATTTGATTACATTACTGTCAATAGAATGACACCATTCCAAATAGTAGCAATATATTAGCCTTCTGTTACACTACAATTCTTTTTTTATTTTCAATGTCCCCAAAGGACCTCTGACGAATAGTTAAGTGTCTAACCAAAGATAAAGGGGATATCTTGGCATGGTGCTTCAAAGTATGCACAAAAAAATGAAAGAGTATCCAAACAGGCTCTGCAACTCTGCTCTGCATGTTTTGTTTTTTACTTCTGCTCAGTAGTTGCTCTAAATTTTTATCTATCACTGTTTGGTTCAAATTTGCACACGTACGCTTAAGCTACTGCCCCTGCGACCCGACCCTGGATGAGTGGAAGAAGATAGATGAATGGACGTGAAAATATCTATTTGTACATTTTAAATATGTATGCACCATGTCTTCTGCAGGGAATAAAAATGTGCAGTACACACCAATATTGTTTTACATGTGTTTAATAAAAAGCAGTACAGTTTGGGACATGTTCACCAGAAGGATAATTGTAGCATTTATAATTGTTTCTTGGCTGCCTTGAGCAGCACCTTGAATTTCTGTGAGTTGAAAGTGTGCTATATAAATAAAATTGCCTTGCCCTTTCCTTTAGAGCTGTTAGTTTTGGTTGTAGGTCTGACCTGAAGCATCTTGAGCTGCATATTTTTACATGTCGCTGCTTGTGTCGACTGCAAGCTACTGACATGTCATCTTATTACTGGAAGTCGAGACCGTGTTGTAAGAGCTCATATGTTGTAATGAGTTCAAATGTGATAAAGTTAAAGTCTTTCTGTTAAACTGACAGTTGATTTTTAATCAACATATTAATCTTATTTGTGTTTTTATATTGCTTCTATGTCTGTTTTTAGTTCTTAAGATTTGTTTTAATTGTTTTTCTGTCTTTTATTTTATATTTGTCTTTTTTTATCTCCGGTACAGAAAATAATATATAGATGAATCTCTGTGCTGACAAAACTAGGTCAGTGTTGTCTCTGTTAACTCACTTTCCTGGATTTGGAATCTCTTTAAGATTATGCGAACGTTAATCCATGTTGTTGGAGTTCCTGTTGCTCGAGACGTTTACGGCTATCCCTTGTTGAACGTTGGACTACTCCAATCATTGGCTTTGATCTATTCTTACTTTTTAAACTTTAGTTTTAGTTTACATTACATGTCCAGTCCTTTGTCAGCTGCAACTAATTTATGCCTTTCGGGTACATAATTCCTTTGAATGGTTCAATTCATATGAATAACATTCATTATTTAGAAATGAAGAATTCCTACTGTGGAGCTTGGTTAACTTGGTCTGCATTTGATGTTCTTTACATGGTTTTATAAGGTCAGAAGTGAAGTGGTGTATTGTAAACTGCAATAAATAATGTATTTATTTCATACTTGAATAGTTGTTTTAACTACATGGAAATGCATACACAGCCAGAGATTTTACACTTAATCGAGCTCCATTTTCTTTTTTTACGGTCTTATTTTCTCTCCGTCTATGGTTGGTCACCCCACCCTCCACCAAGCAGAGTCTTTGAAGCAGGCTTTGGTTGGGGGTCACAGGTCATAGAGGCAAAGGAGGTAGAGGCCTCTAAGCAGCCAAGCTGTTTCTTTTTTTAAGGTTGTTGTGGTGCCTGCTGACTTGTTCACGCCCATGTTGAGTCTTGTGTGCATTTCAAGGCCTGTCTAATAGGCCACATCATGGATTTAACCTATTTCTACCTTACAAAAATGAGCCTTTTTTTTCCAGAAATACACTATAAAAATGTCAAATTATTTTTCATATTTCTTTACTGTAAACGAGCATATATTGTGACTTCTAAGAATCTTTTGGGTGATTTTTTTGTTTTGTTAGAAGCTTGTAGCATGAAATTTATATTCAGAAATATGTAATAAAAAAATAGTGAGTGATGGAAAAGTGAGCACAATGTTGTGATGGTTATAGAGGAGTGATGACTATATGTTTGTAACCTCAATAAAGAATAATGATAGCAAAATCAAAAACTATACATTGAGTTGATTAAACTGATATGTATATGATGATTTATCCAGTGATGAAGCCAAAATCCAGATAATGATGTCTGAAAGCAGAGGTAAGGGAACTTAAAAGTGCACTTAGCATAAAAAGCACCAAAAAATACTGTAATTTTTAGAATTAATCCTGACAGCTTTTATTCAGTTGCAATTTTTGCTGTTTGTATTTCTCCCAACAACCAAAAGTAATAAGATTAGGGATCTGTAGTGATTGTGCAACCCTCTTTTCCCCCCCAATTCTCAGTTGTTTGTTTTTCTCCTGAGGACCTAACTGCATTTAAAATATTTAATTGTCAAAATATATCCTAGGACATCCTTTCACTCCACTCAGCAGGTTTTTTTTTCATTCAGTGCATTTACACGCATCAAGGGAAAGCCAAATTGTTGCTTTAGAGTGAATGAAATTAGACTTTTCAAATGCATGCATACACCTTAGTCTGACTGAAGTCGAACCTCGAGTTGAGCTAATCCGGCTAAGGTACCCAGACCTTTCATAATGCAACTGCAAGCTGATTTTCTGTCAACTCCATGAGCTGTGTAGTCGATCGAACTTGATTCAATAATTCGATTTTCTCTCTGGCTCGTGGGACACGACTCTCACTCTGGTTTAGTTATAAGTGTGATTACTGCCAAACACTGGATTTAGATTAAGATTTGGCAACTTTGCGGGCTCAGACATGATTGGCTCAGGTAGTATGGACTCTGGACAAATATTGTAAACAATGACTATTTCCTGCAGCAGCATTTTTTTTTTAAGACAAAATCTTGCAACCACCGATCTGGCCGAGATCGAAATCTGTTTTATTGTAACCTTCCCTCCATTTTGATTAGGACATTAGACTGTTGTGTGATTATTTCACAGTAAATTCTTACATTTTTCACCTTTAAAGATTTGCTTGGATGTATGACAAAACTCTTCCTGTAGTCGCTTACTTAATTCAATAATTGCGCAGGTGTGTGTGACCTCTTATCATGTTTATGCTGACGTGAAAAAATAAAAATATGCTGGCTGCTAAACTGTGATCGGATATGTCTGGAGTGAGCATAAATATAGCCTTGACCTCACTCAGTCACTATTACTTCATAAACACGATTGAGTTTGTTGTGTTTGGCAATGAGTCAATTAAGAAAAAGGAAGTGAGGAGTCTAAAGGCTGCAGTGGCTCAGTCTAATGCCCCTCCATCCCCTTTGCCATGGCAGAAAGACATAAGTAGTAGGAACGAGTCCACATTCACAGTCAGCAGGGATGTTTTGACTTTCATACCTTATAATGATTACTCTTTAAAACTGTGCAAGATTGCATCTGCTTCATTCAATTCATTGCTTGGTACGGACATAAACTTGCTTTTAGAATGGAAAAAAAAAAAATTCTTAAAGAGATCCCCCTGCCAGCACTTTCCACATACCAACGTTTAAGAAGAGCTTTGGAGGTACAGATATGTGAATGTCTCAGGGTTTTCCACAGGAAACTGGTTTTGTTGAGGTGTTAGCTGAAGCTGTGCACCCCCACTTCAAACTCTGCCTATATTGACTCTGCAGAATCCCCCTCCACCAAATTCAGCTCATTAGCAAGCATTTGGTGCTCAAAAAGAACAAAACTATGGGACATCTGTTGCTGGTGTACTGATAATACTGGACTTTTTTGATATGATCATTTAATCACCACATCAATAAAGTTCTGACATGTTGGTGGATCTTTTAATCAAAGTTTTTAGCATTACATTTTAATTTTCAATGCTTCTGCTTCAAATTAATCACTCATTTCCCTTCATCTATCAGCACCCAGAGGAGTAAAAGATTATCTGAAGAGTTATCAATTAATTATCTATATTATTTCCAGATTAAGACACTAAACAGATTGATTTTGTTATGTTTCTATGTAGTTTCAGAATTGAAGTTTTTCACCCACTCATTTTATCCAATGTCCTCTAAATATTGTGTTCCTCCTCTTTTTTTCCTCACACGTGGTAAAATAAGAAAATATCTGTTTTTTTATTGACTGAATGCTGCAAGTCAAGGTTTCATTAGATATAATTTTTTTAAAACCGATTGGAATAATAAACTAAACAATTAAGTGGACTGCATGATTGAATTGAAACGCCTCCTTGCAAAGTGCCTTAAGATGCTGCGTTTCGAATTTGCACTAGATGAATGAATAGTATTGAATAGTGTATGGCCAATATGGGGATGAAAGTAAATCCTTTAATCCTTAAGGAGGTAATTTCTTTTGTTTATTGAAGCCATTTGCTTTAGTGGGTCTTTCTTTTGCATTATCGTTCATTTAGATCAGAAACAAACACAAGAACTTTGAGGAATTCCATCCTTATAGCTTTTTGAGGGAAGTTGCGGTAACACTAACAGACCTTTATATTAACTGCATTATCAAGTCTAATAAATTCCCCAAAGTGATTAAACTTGCTTCAGGTATCATGAGTCAAGTGAGGGAATTTGCTGTAAGCAAAAAGAAAAGTGGTCCAAGCTGTGCTGTCTGCTTTTCCTTATATACAGTTTTGCTCTTCTTCTATTTTGCCAAACTTTTGTTTTTTACTAAATGTATGTGTTCTCCTTGTGCTTGGCTTTCGGTCAGTCAGCTTTGGCTATGTGTCCGACTTGGCAAGAAACCTGTGAGACTGTAAGAGGAAAATGAAATGTTTTCTCTACACACATTACTGGCCCTCAGTGTTTCACGTTGAACTAAAGGAAATCTCGTCTGGGTGTGTCCGGGTTTGACAGCCAAAGTTCATAGTTCAGCTGTTTGTTTTCCACAGCAGAAAGAGAAGCGGGACAAATTTAAAATGATTTTTAGTCCTTCAAAGGGAACTTGGATTTTTTTTTTTTACTGGAGTATTAAAGTATGGAAATATGATTTTTCTACTTGATTAAATCTGTCTCACTGTGCAGGAGAAGCATTTTGAGCAGATTTCAGTACTTACTGGGAAGTGTATCCCAGCAACATGTGAGAGAGTGTGGTGTGGATCAGGATTATGGGCTTTTTTTCCTGCCCCTGCTGTTCCACAAACGAGGGTTAGGGAGTTTTCTTGACACATGATCGGTGTGAGCAGGATGACAGAGTTACCAAGGAGACTGTCAGCAGGGGGTCATGGGTTCAGGCCCCTTGAACAGCAACCTGCCACCTGTTGAAGTGAGAGCAACGTAACCAGTACTTTTAGGCTCAGAGCCATTGTTCTATTCATTTATCTTTGTGCAAGCTTGTGGAACCTGGAGACCATTCGCTGTTGGCTTAAATTGCTGGGAATTGTATTTAGGCTTGCATGTAACCCTTGATCTATAAGTCCTGAATGTATTTATAAATTGGAGATGATTTAGCAAAGGAAACTTGATATTTCTTGTTTTTTAATGTAACAAATTACATATGCCTACCATCTTTGATTGCAAAACTTTTTCCTCCAAAAGCCCTTAGCTTTCTCATTTTTAATGGAGCTAATTAATATATACAGCTATTTTAGTCTTATTTGTATGCTAATGTACATTCATGTTAAAATATCCAATGGCTATTTTCTAAAACAAAAATAAATAAAGTTCCATAGGAAGAAATGGGTTAATGATAATATTTTTTTAGCTGCTTGTGTAAAATAAATTGCTTTTTCATAGCTTAGAAGCCTTTTCTTGAGTGACAGAAAAGGCATTAGCCATTCAAAACCAACTTTCAGTTTAAAGATGCACAATTGAAATGTTATAAGTTGGCCCTGTGTTGAATTAGGAAGTACCATCACATGCACAAAACTTTTATTTCTTCCATTGAAATAGATACTTTTTATTATTTTGTGAAAAAAAAGAGGAAAATAATACTGATTGATCATTTGATTAAGTTCGGTTTAATATTGGCTGCAACCAGACAGTACAGAGGACCTTGTGGCATAGGTGAGTGAATGATTTACCTTAGCAAGGTTACTGTATATGCAGAGAACAAACATTCATTTTCTGAAGCTCTCAGGGTGTGTTGAGCTTTATGTAGTCTTATGATCTATGATGGCTTGTTTCAGAGAAATATGGAGTTTCACTGCAGGCTTGATCATGGCTGTGGCTGGTAAAGTTTTTCTTCTCCATCTGCTGACTGGTTATAGCAACCCACTTGAACAAAGCTGAAACTGAAATGGAAAACCATTAAAAATTCACATCACGATTTCTTTTATAGGTCATGGTAGAAACCTTGCTTGTAAACGTACTTCCTTAATGTTTGTACAGTCATTTGGTACATATCTTTAAAAGAAAGTATGTTTACCAATAATAGCTGCCTACATGCTTACTGGCACCTGTTGCAATGGTAACCCCCACTGCAAAACTTCATATAAGTTGATTCTTTGATTTAGTGGAGAAGAAAAAACCCAACATTAAAAGTAAGTTTTTGTTTGGGATATTTTTTTTCTCCTTGGGTTACACAACTGGTATTTTCAGGGAGATTTCTGATTTTGGTGTTCTTTGAAGATTTATTTTTGATCCCATTCTGGACTTTAAAGCATAAAAGAAAATACTCTGAAAAGATTAGGGATGCAACAATACCACTTTTTTCAAACCAATATGATATAGATGCCTAGATTTGAATACTTGCAGATACCAAGTACTGCTACCACACAAAAAAATTCAATGAATTGGAAGAAAGGTTTTGCTTTTTTTCTATGTCTCTTACAACTAATGATGGTGAATTAGGTGACAACCTATCCAGAGTGAACGCTACCTCTCACCCCTGACTGATGTAAAATTAGTGCCAGCTCTCACATGACCCTGCAAGCACAAGCGAGTATAGATGATCGATCAGACTGAAAATTTCTCACCTTTCAGCTAAATTTGCCGTTTTGAAGCCAAAACTTGTGACCCATGTGAATCGTGTAGATTCGATGAGAGAATTTTTTTTTTGGGGGGGGGGGGAGTTTCCGTGCTGCCTGACCACAGATGGCATCGAGGTATCAGAGTGCAGCTCGCCAGAAGCTGGATTTATCAGACTGAATTTAGTGAGTGATGGTTTCAGTCATTTTTCTACATTAGCTAATCATTTTCCAATAATGCTACTAATACTACTGTTAGCTAGACATTGTTAATGAAGTTAGCTTTGAGCTTGAATAGCTTACAGTAAATTACAGAAAACACTGCTCATAGTGCTTCTTTCTAAAATTTGTGTAATTTGTAGTTCCTTGACGTTTGGATGCTATTGAAGTGTGAGAACTGACAACAAGGCCGAAGGTTAAGTGGTCCACCATTCTATTAATTCTGTACTATAACCCACCCTCTGAAGCCTTTCATAACACAACAAAAATAAACTTTAATGAACACTGACATGTTCTACATACTTTAGATAGTTTATTGATTCATCAAAACTTATTTATAAAACAAGCCATTTCAAATTGCAAATGCTGAGTATCTCGCAGTTGTAGACCATGCGCTCCATCAACTGACAGCCAGGGCATAATTTCTCTCTGCTGGACAATCTGCGTGGGAGAAGATGATAGGGTAAAGATCCAAAACTTTAGTTTGTGGTGTTTATGTGTCACAAAAGGCTTAAAAAATAGGTTACAGTTAATACTTGAGTAACATCAACACTAATACAAACATTTTTACAGAATGAGTACTAGGGGAGGATGATGCAGCTGGAACTGGTCCTGGCTAACATAACAAAAAAAATACATTCAGGCTCAGGATTTATTTTTAATTTTTTTTTACTTTGATTGGTTTCTTTGCCCCCCAAAAATCCTAAAAGAAAATTTTGGCTCTCAATTATTACAGAAGAATAGACAAGTTAAGTTACTACTATTCCCATAGACAAGTTAAGTTACTACTATTTCCCCCCCACACACACCTTCCGCATCAGAGGCCACGTCGCCCCTCGCATACCCTTCTCACCTTTTTCACCCCTGACCTGTTTTCATGTCTGATTGATGTATTTTATGTTTCACTAATGTAAAAATGTGAGTTGACATAAAAAGCACATTTCTCTTACAACCAATTCAAAATGGTAAAGACAGAAGAACACACCAGTCAAATGTAGTCAGTGTGTCATCCTTATTATGTTGCAGGAAATGGCTAGAAGAAAATGCCAAAAATCCTCCAGTTATCAACATATGCAAATAGGGTAATAATGCAAATGTTTTGGATGCAAGCTTTTCTTGCCATTATGCACAATGAAAGACGGTGGTAAAGGAGGCAAAATGAATAAAAATCTCTAAAACTCACTATCTTATAACTGCAGCAAAGTGATGTGTCTTGTTGGATGTGTAGTCTCCATACTGATGCATTTCTTAAAAAATCTTTTGATCTTGATCATGGGTGCCTGTATTTGTTGAGGGTGCTGTATTTATTTGAGATAGACCTTAAACTTTATTGGCTTACATCATTTTTTTTTACTTTGTCATTCCCCAAGCTCCTGAACCTGTTCGGTTTGTCCAAAAACTGGAGTTATGCAGGTCCAGCATGTGTTTGTGTCAATACTGGTCGACGCAGAAAGGGCGTAAACGTTATCACACAAACGAAGACAGCAGCTGCTCAGCCTGCCTGGTCACTCATGATAAACTAGTGTGTATGCAAGATATAAATGCAGTGATAACAATTATAAATTGTCTAATACGTTTTCATTCTGGAGAAGTAGACATATTTATACAATATTTTTAAAAATTTCTTTAGATTTTTTTTCTATTTTTATTTTTTTTCTATTTGCAAAACTTTACTCTGTCCCTTCTTGCTACTTCAGTTCATTTATCGGTGTGGGAACATGAACTGACCTCTCAACCAGCGCTCTGTCATCCTTTAAACATCCTCTATGTCTGAAGCTTGCCTATTTTCAGCTCTGTCAGTGGTAAAGACAAGGCCAGGCTTAATTTATTTTAAAGATCTGTTTAAGGTGATTGTAGTGATGAAACATTTTTATTTGTTATTGCACAACAGTTTAATCAATTTATGTCTAAACTTAAAAGATCAGTGTCATCTATACTTATTTTTTACTACTTTTTTGTTTCTTTTTAATTTGGATATAAAATATACTAAAATTTCTCTGAAAAATTCTACTGATCTTGGAAGTTTTTAATTTACTTTTCACTTTTAAATATTTATGCTTTCTATTGATACATTGATAGGGCGACTGTGACTCAGGGGGTTCGGTTCGGAGGTCGCCTTGCAACCAGAGGGTTGCCGGTTCGAGCCACTCAGTTGTTGTGTCCTTGGGCGTTGTGTCCTACTGGTGTTGGCCATAGGGGCTGATGGCACGAAATGGCAGCCTTGCTTCTGTCAGTCTGCCCCAGGGCAGCTGTGGCTACAATCGTAGCTTGCTTCCACCAGTGTGTGAATGTGAGAGTGAATGAATAATGGAATTTGTAAAGTGTCTTTGAGTGTCCAAAAAAACGCTATTTAAGTTCAATGTATTATTGTTACTTACATCCTGTTTATTTGAGTAGAAATGCACAGATCAGAATTTTTAACATCTAATATCAAGTGTTTTATGTGCAAATCAGAGCTGACCAAACAGAACAATTGACAATATCTGTTGTATAGTTAATTACACATTTTTATATCAGAAAGATAATTGTATTCCATATGAAAAAGCTACATGTCTTTGGGTCAAGATTTATGTTAAAAGATATCTGACAATTCACAAAATTCATACATCTGTTAAAAAGCACGTAAATGAATTCTACTCCATTGGCTCCATTAGTTTAAAAAGTATTGTTGATGATTTATCCCTTCCACTGAATTATCAAAATTTGTTATGCATTCATTTATTTCTCGTAATATATCTCCTGACAGCAAGCTAACTCTCACACACGTGGCATTTCAAAAGTTCCATGGATATTGAGGTAACGGTGGAATGACAGTATGGCTGTAAATTTATAAAATGTTTGTTCTTGCAGATGTTGTAAAAGTTATGAGGTTGTTGGGCAGTTTACATAACACCCACAGCAGGGGGGGAATTGCTGCAATACAGTGTGGCTAAAAGCTGAGATCCATTGCCAAACAAGCATTTGTGTTGTAAGAGGTGAAAAATATTTTAGAATATATTTTTAGTCCAACAAGATGCGACAGATCTTGTAAGATATTATGTTTATGTATTTTTCGAGAAAGCATTTTTCCAACACGTTAATTGATGCCAATTAGCAAAGAGATTTGGCTTTGTTTTGTTTCTACTGATTTAGCATTAGGGCTGCCACAAATGAATAATTTTGATAATCAACTAATCACTAATCATTTTGCCTGTTAGTCGACTAATAGGATGACATGTGAAATGCATGTTATTGCAGGAGCAAGCAGCTGCTCTAATATTTGCGTGTTATCTCGAAGTGTTATGTAGTATCTAAAATAGGGATTTTTTTTAGGTGATAGGTCGTTTAACATTTATGAACTATATAAAAAAAATAAAACATTAGGGATACAGCAGACACATGACATTTGCTAAGCATAATTAAATCACCATCACCACTGTTAATGTTGCAGCTTTTAAATAGTACAACAGCCTGTTCAGACAGAAGCTTCATCAAAACTACTGGACGATCCTTACAGAAAGATCCTTCCTGCCCTCAGCCATTTAACATCTAAAGTCAGATTAAACATTACATTTTGCCAGAATGATGTCTTAATGCAATAATAAAAATAATAAGCAGCAGTTTTATGTTTTGACACTTGAACCTCGAGGTCCTGTAATAACAGTAGCAGCTGCTGCACTTGGTTCTGTCTGAAAAGATCAGAACCAGCCTCCAAGCAGCAGCTCAGGCTGTAGAGGACGTCATATGAGAGAATCGGGACGTTTCCATCAATCTATACCGGGGATATCACTCAAAGATGGACAGAGGCTAGTGTCCCTCTTTGTCATCAGCCACTGCGGGCTTCACTTTAGAAAGCTCAAACACTGTTGTACTGCAATTAAAAGCATCTTCTACTATGTGAATTGTGCATTACACCTGTTTCTCTTTTTATTTAATAAAAATCTCCAGAACTTTAGAGCTATGTTGTTGACTCACTGCTGTTAAAGCTTTTCTAAGATGCAGCTGCTGACTCTGATTGCCCCAAGTGCGCATGTGCATTAGGGGCAGAAAGGAAGCAGATAAAGGCACGGCAACAGTTTCAAGAGAAAAATGCTATATGGAAAGCCTTAGGCCCCCGAGCTAAAAGTCCAGTATGGCTACCGCACATAAAAAATGTTGCTAAAGTTGCAGGAATCAATTATTTGTTTGCAGAAATAAAATATGTATCCCTTTTTGTCTCAATAAGTTATTAGCAGTAACCACAACTAACAAATCCTACTAGTTTTCCAATCTGAAACTAGAAGGCTATCAACTCAAGTGTAATGTCATCCCAAAGTCAGAGTTCTGAGTTTGATACTTTCACAATATATATTATACTTATGATGGACACATATTGATCGTAATATTCAACTTTCAGACACTTAAAAAGTACAGATTTTTTTTAAGTACACTTTTTAAATTTCTGGTTTGGACTTCTAAATTGTTGTCTGTGGAATGTGTCATCTTATGTTTCTAATCTTCTTTGGATATATGAGCCTTAGGTTGCCTGACCAGGAACTGCAATTTCCGCCCTGAATTAACTAAAGGTGACTCTACAGAATTGATACAGTTGTAGACTCTATGGCAGGGATCCCCACCTCCAGGCCTCGAGGGCCGGTATCCTGCAGGTTTTAGTTCTTTCCCTGGTTCAACACACCAGAATCAAATAATGACTCGTTAGCAGGCCTCTGCAGAACTTTGCAATGCTGAGGAGGAAGTTAGAGAATTTGAATCAGCTGTGTTGGAGCAGAGACACCTCTAAAACTGGTAGGAGATTGGCCATTGAGGCCTGGACTTGAGGATCCCTGCTCTATGGTGTCTCAACTGACTTGTCAAATAAGCAGCTACAAACCCATGTGCCTAAAACTTGTATTAGGGCAGCATTCTTTTCATTTAATTTCACTTGCTTAAGATATTAAGTACTTGTATTGTAATTTTGATAATTGTTAAATATGTATCTTATGTTATTTTCCTAAAATCATATGCATTTAATACTTAATTTGTCATGTTTTGATTTTTTTATACATGCATCGTCCTAAAGTCTTTATTAAAGTCTGCTCTAAAGATGATTACAGTCAAATTAAAAAGAAAATAATCCCATTAAAATTCTAGAGATTACTTATTTTCCCTTCATATCTACTTAATATGCTACTTACTTTGGTTTCATTCTTGGTCAATAAAATATATTACTTAATGAAATCCGTGGTTTGGTGAACTGGTGAAGAACAGATTGTCTGTATCAGTAAAACGAAAATCAAGCACTTAAATAGGGTGTACATCCTTTTAACAGATCTACTGAAATAACAGTACAGCCCTACTTTACATTAACATTTTGAAAGAGTGTGGCTTTGTTCTGTTGAAACAAAGAAAAACTAACAAAGGTTTGGGGCTTTACAACCAACAATCAGTTCTCAGTTCCTCCTTTTCCTCCCTGCTCTCTCTTCTCTCTTCAGTTCCTCCACTCCTCCTGGCTGAGGGCTTCCTTTGTCGCTTTAGACCTACGTCACCGGCTTCATTGTGTTCACTCCCCTCATTCTCTCCATTTCTCTGCTTGGCCCAGATGTCAAACTGCAGAATAGATTTTTTGCTAGTTATCAAAGTTTCATTGCCCTTACATGCCTCTTTATCTGCAGTGAACCCAACACTGCAAGTTTCCAAGTAGTTTAACATACAGACTTTCCTCAGCAGGAGACACCATTTCTTTGAATACTCTTCTTATTTTAAACATGCTAGGCAACTTCACTTATTGCTTACAATAAATCAATGTCTTGACAGTTATTACAACAGTAGGGTATGGGTCATTTACATTCCCTTCTCTCCTTGTTTTGACCTGTTAACTTTATATGATGAGGAGAAAACAGTTGGCCTTTGTTAGAGACTTGCATCGAAAGGAACAAAATGGGATAAACTAATGTTTTTTCATATTGGTGCCTAAGCAGAAAGTTTACAGAAAATAAAGATTTATCTGTGAACAGTTTAGATAAAAGTGAAATGTATTATTAGCTGCTTTGAAGTGGTCCTAACCCACTGCAACAGGAAGAGCCATGCATCGCTGTGGTCATTACTCATCTCGCCAGATCAGTCATCGGCTTTCAGTTCACAGGAGTGGCCTTAATTTCTCAAGAACTATTCCATCACACTATCACCGACTGGTTTTTGCTAATTGTGGAGTTTGTAGTTGCTTACCCTGAACGTTATTTACCACAAGGTGAACTTTGCTACCCAGCCTAACAGTTATTTGCTTATTTCAGCAAACTTCCAGTTGCTTTTACCGTTGTTAACTATTTTTTAAAATCTTTTCATTGATACATCTTACCCTTTATCATAAGGATTTGCTGTATGTTCCACTTCAGGCTTCCCTTTGGAATGAATTTATTTAATAATAATCGAATCAGTGCGTTTACATGCAGTAAGGGAGGCCTGACTAAGCTACCCAGATAATGGGATTGTGAATTGGACTTCTCTGCACCCATGCTCCCATACCAGCATATGCCTCATCAGTACAATGGTTAAAAGGTTTAACACAACTTAGTGAAATATAGTCAGAGGAATGGTAACGGAGGGGGAAATAAATATCGAATGCTGCTAATATAGTAATCTGGAAAGTATAGTATTATGCAAAATCCCAGCCAAGTAGAACAGTCATATTCCAAATTTATTTTAGAACATGCTGCATTTAAAATAATAGGGGGTACTTTTCTTTATTCAAACTATTTGCTTTAGGCTCCAGGGCTGCAGAAAGAACCTCCACCTCTGGCAATTACCTTGTTTGCGTTTAGTCTTTATGAAAGCGACTTTAAGCTCTTAATAGATGGAACCAGACTGGCGGGTTTAAATAAGTTATTTCAGAGCTTAGAGTGACATGTCACCAAGTCCACTGTAATGTTACTCTTGTAACATTTCTTTAGCAGTATAGGGGAAGCTCTGGAAATGTAAAGACATGCTCTTTTATTCTTATGTATTTTATGTACACGTGTAACATATATTACCCCATTCAGTCTTTGACTCAGTCTGCTGGCTGTGAAAAATAATGAGAAAAATGGAGTAGGAGGAGCTTTACTGTAAATGGGCCCCGACTATAGCCTTCTCTGATATTTCTTCCCAAAATCTTCTCAGAAAACTTAATTTCACTCTGTCTTTTTATTTTCATCCTTTCAGTTTGGACTGAACTTAATTCTGTTCTTTTGGAGTAAATGAACGGGTCTTTGCTTTCATTCTGTTTAGAAACCTAATATTACTGTGCCATTCTTCAGAAGCTGCCAAGCCGGGCAGCGTAGCCTGGAATTCCTAACAAGCATCGTGTTTGCCACGGATGGGTCACCAATGGCCATTCACAACAAATGCAGAGAAAACAGTAACAGCTGATGAGGCAAGAAAACGGCAGCAGTCGGTGTCTGAGACCCCCCGCCCTTTCAATTAGTCTAAAACGATAATTTAATTGACAAATTACAAGACGAGGAACTTGCTACTATGTCTTTATGCCAGAGACCGCTTTCCACCTTCACCGATTATTCTCAGTGGGTTAAATGTTTTGTCTCTTTTACAGTTATAAGGGGTTTCAAACATAATGGAAAAAACTAAGTTGTATTTTACTGCGGCTTGTGAGAAACTGGTTGAGAGGTTAGATGTAAAGTTCCATATTATAATAATGATAATAACAACTTATTTATACAGCACTTTCAAAAACGTAACAGAATAAAACAAAAATTAACAATAAAAACCCAAAAACAAAACCTGGATTTTGGAAACATAAGACAGGCGGAACAAGTGAATCTTTAACTTTGCTTTAAAAATCTCTACAGAGGATGCCTGCCTTATTCCCTGAGGTAGATCCACAAAGATGGGTTTTTAAAGGAAAAGGCACATTCCCCAATAGGCTTTGAAAACTTTTAAAACTCCAGTGACCTGAGATCCCAGAGCACGGGTTGGGACATACAGGTGCACAAGGTCAGAAAGGTATGAAGAGGCCAGACTATTTAAAGCCTTGTAAGTTAGCAACAGGACCATACAACTGCTCTACAAGGTAACCAGTAAAGAGATGTCAGTACTGGAGTAATTTGCTCTTATTTCCTAGTTGTTAAAATACCAGCTGACACTATTTGTAACATCTGCAAACCTTTAAAGCTTTCCTTTGATAACCCACAAAGCATAGTGTTAGAATAGTCAATGGGCAAAGACAAAAAAGCATAGATAAGAATAATTAATTTTCAAATGATAAGACCAGTCTAAATTTAGCTATGTTCATTTTATGCTCAAAGGCGGTTCTTGTAGATGAGACTCAAAGGAGAGTACCGGGTCAAACCATAACCCAAAATGTTTTCCTTGTCCCTACAGTTTATGACATACAGTGCGTTTACATGCAGCAAGTGAAAGTTGAATTATTACCTTAGTCTTGACTATAATCAGAGTTTTGAAATGTATGTATTCACTAGGGTTGTGCCGATGAACGAAAGCCACCATCGTGATGCCACGCCCCCCACCCTGTCAGACATGCACTAATCCTTTAGTCTCTTCTATAGTTTAACTAAAACCTTTGCATGGACCGCTCTGTAAACATTGAGATTATAACTAACTAATGAGTATAGCACAGTGGAAAATATTTGTATATATATTTTTATTTATTTTGTGTGGTTTGAGTGTGTGAATTTGGTGTGTTTTGTTTGCATTTGTTTCCCTCTGTGAAGCTCCAAAAAAAATAAAATAAGAATTGATCTGGATTATTCAGGACAAGGAGCGCAGCAACTAGCTGCTTTGTTACAGCTGCGCAAAACTTGTTAAGCTGAAAATAAAAAGAGCCGAGGCAGGACGGCAAAGACTGAACCCACTGGCCGAACACCACGAGCGATTACCGCGCACTAGAGCTGAAGATCTTTACCGCCTCTTTAGCGCGATAATTTATATTAAAGCGCTGAATTATTCCGAATCTACCTGTCAAGATTTTACCGGCACACAGCATGTCATGATGGTAAAGACCCACTCCTTTCAGATAAACTCACAGAAAATGCTGAAGAATAAATGCACTATTCTAGCGGAAAATGTGGGGTTTTAATCGGTTCGCCCTATAATAAGCTGCCAATCCAAATATACTCTTGAACTCTCTCTGGGTCAGGTCGGTTCGGGGCCAACTTTTAAGGCCCGATTACAGCTCTAGCAAGTCTCCGGCGGCAGACAGTCAGAGCGAGGCAGATAATTACCGTTTCATCTGTTTTGAGAAACGAGCAAAGATGGCCACAAACGTTGCACTATGAGTCAAGGCTGCGCGGATATCGGTGCCTGCCCTTTGTTTTCCAGCTGCTTTTGGCTGAAATGCGGAATGAGAGCTTCAAAGGAGATCAGCTGTTCACCTGTCAGCTGATGTAGTGGTGTATGCTCGATTGGAAGAATTTATATTAAGACTTTTACCTGGAAGGGGAACAACCTGGTGTGAGTTTATTAAGTATAACTTTGTCATCTTTTTTACAAGGTAAAGGATTTATATCCGTTTTTCAGTTTAAAGCTCTGAAAAGGTCCGGCACGATGCCGAAATCCATGCACACATAAAAGTGTGATAAGTGCGTTTTGGGATTGACAAAGAGACTGTTCATTCCCAGTAACTCACAAACTGCTTGTGTAAGTGTAGTAAAGTAATTAAAGTACAGTTTAAAAAATTAAGTTGTTTTTTTAGTTGCTGTATTTTAAGTACTTTTCAGGCTGGTGTGAATAGATAAATGGAAAAAAAAAAGTAACCAACCAACCCCCCCAACTATGTCATCGTCCATTACGATGTTTTACTGTCAACATTCTTAACTCTCAATTTGGTGGACATTGCCCAACCCTAGTATACACCTTAGTCCGACTTGAAATGAACCGAACTGGAGTTTCTCAAATTGGACTGTTCTACCCAGATAATGCAATTGGAAATTGCACTTCACTGCAACCAAACCCCGCCCGTACTCGCGTATCCCCTCTGGAAGTGACGTGACGTGGAAGTGTGAATCAACGAAACAGTGGTAGTATTAGGTGAATATGGTGGCTAGACAAATATAAGTGGCTGAGAAGTGCGTTTTGGGATTGACAAAGAGACTGTTCATTGTGATTGTGCGTATCCTGCTTTTACTCTGTCTGCTTCACTCCCGCCAGCCTCCTGTTTACTGCCTGTGTGAAGCTCGAGGCTATCCGGTATAAGTCCAACATGTAGGGGCGCACGTCCTATCTACCATCATGGAATCAAGCATACTTCATTTAGTAATTAGATTTTATGAGTGTCATGTAAACTGGGACTTGGCTGTCAACAGGGGGCAAGCCCTTAGTCCGATTACGCCAAAAAAAAAAAGCTCCATTTACTGTAGATGTGCATGTAAACATACTGACTGTCATCAAGTCTCAAGTAAATGTTTATCTGTACTGCATTTTTCATGTACACTATTGTAACACAGTACTTTACAGAGCTTAAAAAAGATTTGAATATTTTTTTTATGCATTATGAATGATTTCTTTCAATGGTTTTCTAAACCATAGTGAAATTGCTCTTTTGCTCTATTGAAGTAAATGGATTCTTTATTTTTTCTTATGGTTAAAAAACACTTGAATAGAAAGCACATTTTTTCTTTACTCACATTTGTTTTGTTTTTTTAATTGTCATTCAGACATGCAAACTGAATTGTTGTTTAATGCTAATACACATTCTTTTTTGCAGTTTGTTTTAGATTGAATCTTGTGATCTTTTCATTTCAATCAACAATTTTAAATTATGGTTTGAATATAATATATTTGAAGATTAATTTTAAGCATAAGCACAGGAAATTCAAAATATTTGCCCCACATGTAGTTCCATGACAGTTTACCCTCTACATACAACGACAATAGGAAGAAATTCTGGTACTAAATTTCCATTTATGTTTTCCCACAAGGTCAATACATAAGCTGATTTTTCTGATGTTGAAATGAATTGTAGCTAATAAAGCTAAAGTGGTTGAGTAGGTTTATTTATTTTAGGGATTGACAATGTGCATTATCCTTGTTGACACAGCGGCGACAGTGGTGCTTGCATTAAGCAAATATGAATCTTTCCTTCTGTCTTCAAGATGCTCACGATTTGTGTGCTTTAGTGTCTCGAATGCTCTCAGCTAAATTGGATGTTTGCATCTTGAACATTGACAATCCATCTGATTAACACAATGTGTTATTTGCATGCAAAGGGTAACTGCAGCACACGTGGGAAACTTAATTAGCCTCCATTTTCTAAAAGTGGAAACAGTCATTAGTAGTACTAATGCTGTGCATCGATAACTTCCTTATTTTGTATTTTGTTAACAAAATGTATTCTACAAAGGACATTGTTGTATTATAATAAATTTATTTTAAACCATCTCGACCATTTTACACCTACCCTTCGTAACAGCTTGTTAAACAGTTAAAAATGCTGTTAATATTTCATCTCGATTTGTCTTTATTAGTTATCATTAGGAAATTGTAAGGCAGCATTAAAAAACCCGCTTTTTCTCCCGTCTCGCCTTTTAATTAATCCACTATAATGACTTTACAGGTTTTTTTTCCTTACTATTTATTAGTCACTACTAGGCCTAGTGTTAATGGTATATAATAGATAAATAAATTATTTGTAAAGTGCGTTAGCAGGTTACTTATTGACTGATTTCCTTGCCATCTCTAAAAAATCTTGCTTGAATCGTGCTACTTTGACATGATATATGACAAATAATATATGGCAAATACATCATCATCACAATATCATTGTGAAAAATTACTACAGTTCAACATTGTTTGAAATCTCATATTGGTTTTTTTGTTGTTTTTTTAATGTGAAAGGAATCCCACTTTGTCAACCAACTTTATATTCAGGCAATCGAATAGAGTCCTTTTACTGTGGAATCCAACAAATGATAGTTTGCTAGATAATAAAATTAGAGACGAGTAGATGAAAAATTGCAGCTTATTGTCATTATTAGTGCAGCTGTTATCTACATCACAGGATAAAACATTTTCTTCCCTTTTTGTGCATCTCTAACTTAGAATTGGGTAAAATTAAAAAGCTGGCTTATCTATCTCTATTTTTGTTCATTCAGAAGAGCAATAATCCGAATATATGTAATTAACTCCATTAGAGGCACAAAACTAGATTTTGCTTTTCATAGTGAATGTTTTAACAATGTAATTAGATTGTGTCAATTTGGAAAAAAGAACACCAAATATCAATCGTTCCTTGGAAATATGATGGTGTTTAATGAGAACTACGGTTCAAAAGTTACTTATTACTTTAAAAAAATGAAGCCAAGTTTAGCAAAGAGTAATTATGCTTGTCTTATATCTGGAAATGTCTTTTATCTAGAAATGTTTCTGTTGTAGGATGGCGAATGTTCTTAATGCAGCATCATTGAGCTTGCTCTGCTTTTGCTCTCTAAGTGAGCAAAACTCCTACTGTGATGGCGTGAGGGTTTGTTCTAATGTCTGCCGTTCCCTCTCCACCACATTTTGTTTCTCACTACATGGTACATCAGCCTTTCAGCTCTTAATTACACCTGACACTCTTACAGTTTTTCTCAATCCACTCTCTTTCCTCTCTCTTCTCTGTGCTTAGTGCTATTTCACCACTGATTCATCACTCTTTCTGTCTATCTACTCTTCATCACGCTGCAGCAGAGCAGCAAATAGTGTTAGTAGGAGTACGCCAGCTCCTCTTTTTCTCTATTAGACTGTATTTGTGCTGAGTAATTTTTGTTTTGAATTTAAGAATAATTTAATTTCTTTTTTACTTCAAATGCAAGGGCTTAATTTGTGTTTTCTGTAAAATCTGTTTGTTCCGTTGCCGAAATGCCACATAATGTTGAATTTTGCGTCATTAGAATCACGTACTTCTAGTCTCCCAAGATACAACAGGGCTTATTGACAAGTACTTTATGTGGCCCTGAACAGAATAATCAATCAGATGATCTTATAGGTTCTTTTATATTTTCTCAACAGGGTATTTTTTCCTCCACACTTGGGAGGGGTGAAGATGATCGGGAGGGGCTATTTATTTGTTCTTGACTTCCATTTTTAAAATAAAATTTTCTTTTTTTGTTTAACATAATTATATGTCAACCATAGCTAAAGGTATATTTATCTGGTATATTGAAGAAAAAAAAATCAAACCAGCATATTGTAGGTCTGCTGCAGTTTAAAAAACAAAGCTTGCAGTCCAGTAAATGGACTAAAGGGAGTTTTGCTCTGTTTTGTTCATGGATTCATTAGATTTTGGTATAATACTGATTTACAATAGTAAAACAAAATGGAAAATATCAGCAAGACAGTTTTTTTTATTCTCTGACCTATTCTAAAGTTCAGTGATACAGCAAAAAGTAGAAATAAAGTAATAAGGTGTGTAAAACAGTTTTTTACTAAATAAATTATTCAGTGTTTAAATTAGGAGTGAAATACTTTCCAGTATTTTAAAAAATGCTAATTCTTTTTCTAGCGCTTTGTATGTGCTGTTGGAACGATGAGAGTTAGATAAACTGCTGACTGTCAGCTGCTGTTGCAATTAGTGACGCAGGACAATAATTGCATTAAGATGAGGCAGAAGTGAAAAGAAGTGTGGAGTATACCTGACACTAAGAACTATTTTTCAGTAACTAATAAATTTTAAATATTTAATTATTTTTGATTGTTGTTTTTTTTACTGAAAACCAATTTTTTTCCAAAATTGCTGACATATTTTATATGTCAATATAACATATTTTGCTTACCTCAAAATAAAAGTTAACAATTAGTTTTTTTTTAAAATGTATCTAGTTATTTTTCCAACTTAACAAAAAGAAAGTAGCATGTGACCCTTATGAGTGTCCATCCTAACAATGTATTCAGAGTTAGAACCTCAGTTTATTGTCACCTAAACTGAAATACTTCCATACCTTGCAAACTATGAAAATCTTTCAAAATGAGAGATTCAATCACTGGAGCTGATAATCATTGAACGTGTTATTTCTGCATCCTTTAGATATATTGGCACCCTTAGTACAGCTGTGTAAAAACCCTTAAAGGAAATGTTATCTTATTTCAGCTACCTAATCACACTCTGACACATTTAGTTTGTTGAAAGATAATATCACTCTGAGAAATTGTTTTCCATAAACTCCTTAGTGTTGCTTTTAGTGGCAAACTGAATACTTTCTACATTTGAGCAACTTTTTATTTGTAATCGTAACTTCCTTTTTTTATGGAAAATCTTTATTTTCAAGGCCCATTTTCTCTTAGCCACTGTTCAAAGTAGGAAAGATGAAAGAAAAAAGACAGTTGAGTAAGTTAGATTTGTGTGGAAATTGCTTAAAGAAAGGAAAATGCTTTCATGTAGACTTGCTGATATCTAAAATGAGTGCAGTATTTAAGATGTTTACAACAGCTAAAATGGTGACAATTCAGGCAGGAGGAGGACCTTTGTCTTACCGCAGCACACAGTGAGCAAAACATCTGTTCAAACTGCACTATTGGAGCGCTACAGGAATTATTTTAGCATCAGATTATGGTGCTGCAACAACATCATTTAATAACTACAACGATTAACCTCAACTTTTTACCCATCTTGGCCACACATCTATGAATTTAGCACAGATGTAGAGAATGTATAGTTTTAACATTATTCTTTTTCAACAAAGGTCAGTCATTTTAACTAATGACTCTACCAGATGATGTGATTTTATTTTTTTTATTTATTTTTCTGTGTGTGTGGTACCGAACATGTTAGGGAAAGAAGGTACCAGCTGCACCTGGAAAAATCTGAATACCACCTGAAATAACAGTGTTCTTCTAACAAAACGAACAGTTATGTTGTATGTATACTTACATGTGTTGTGAAATGGTTCAACACAATTGTAGTTCTAAATTAAGGTTACAAAATTAACTCTTTTAAAAGGGGTTTTTGGATATTTCGATATTTTTCCCCCAATATATCCTGGAGAAATTGTAATCCAGCACATACAGTGTCACTGAATGATTGACTAAGCGGCGAGCTGGGTGCAGTTTGATGATTGCTGCTGAAGAGTTTTATGGAAGGAATGTAATGATTATTCTCAAACTTCTTGCATGAATGCTTTTTCTTGTTTATACTAAGGAAGTGTGGGGCTTCATGTAGCGTAAAGAGGGGCCCTCCCACATCCCTAACTTTTACTTTTCAGTCAGTGTGTGTTTTGAAGAAAAATAATTCCCCTGCAAGTTTCCCTCTGCTGAAAGAAAGAGTAGATTGGCTTTTTGGAAATATTTGCACCAAAGACTCTCAGGCATGACCTGGTTACTACCACCCTCTGCTTAGGTAACGCTGTTTTTATTAGATGTTTGCAACAAGCCAACAAGGTTACCATGTCTGATGGTAAAATAAACACCATAAAACATTGTGTTTCTAAGGGTATGTTAACTGGCTAATTCATTAAACTTCCATTTGTATCCTTTGATCTTCCACCACTATGTAGATCCATTCAAAGGGGAATATTTCTATATCCTTTTAAAATACCTAGCTCTTTGGTGTTTTAAGGCAAACAAACGTGCAGTAAAAAAAACAGCAATGGTATTTACAAATGCCACATTGTGCAAGCATGGCATCATAAACCGAGATGTAATTTGGAGGGTCAGGGTGAAAAAAAAAGAAGAGGAAACTGTGTCATTAGGACATAAAATGTTTGAGTCAAATTATGAAATGGCTGTTAACAGATTGCCCTGTGTTATCCCTTTCTGCTAATGTGTATCTGAATATTATCAATGTAATAATAATTAGAGGTGCTTCCATGATGTCACTTACTGGTCAAGAACTTCGAAACCTTAGCTTTCTACTTTGGAATGCGTCATACTTAGAGTTCACGCAGTCCAACACTCTTTTGTGTAGAACTTGTTACTAAGTGTAATAGACTGAAAGTTTGCTATTTTTAGTTATAGAGATGTGTAATTAAGTCAGAGGGATCATTGACGCGCCATAGTGCCAAAACATGTGTAGACATGTATTTTCCACCAGATTTGCCCATATTCCAATAGCTATGTCTGGGCCGAACCGACCCGTTTTTGTTTTTTTTGGCTTGGTTTGAAGCTGACCAAAGCGACCCAACACGCCCACCTATGGAGTGATTAGTCCGTAAAGTGGTGTCACACTCACTATTACCTTGCAGTGGTAGCCACTGATTGGCCTAGTGTAAGTGTGAAGTGATGTCACAGAATAGCGACCCATAGTTTTCATTGAATTCAAAACATTGTTGGGGAAACGGAAAAATATTAAAGTGCGAATATCGAGCCATGAAGGAACACAACGCCCGAAGTGGGGCAGACCACAAGCACTGGAAGTGCTTTGTAGAAAATTATGACATTTATATTGAAAGGCTGGTGAGTAAGAGAAGAGTGAGATGCTCCAGCATTGGCATCTGTAATGTTGGAAAACGGTGAGTGATGATGGATTTTTACTAGAACTTTTGCTACATTGAGCTCACCCATGTCCTCACTCACAGCCATCCTGAGATAGCCATGGGAACACAACCAGGCCGTTCTGGGCTGGGTTGACCCAATGCAATCTGCATCAAGCTAACCCTAGTGGAAAAGGGCATATGTGGTTGATCCAAGCACTGAAAGAGAGCAACACTTTCAGCAGATAACATGAAGACTTAATGTCAAAGTTGGTCTGTTTTGTAATTTTAGCCGTTATAGAACATAATGGATCTAGAAAATATGACCTTTTGGAAACTTGAGAGTTAAAATGACAATCTACATTGTCAAACAGACAGAGAGACTGCCCGTTTTGTAAAAAAAAAGTTTACAGCGATTGCTTTCTGGCACAGTCTCTGTCTTGAGCATCAAAAATTAAAGGCAGTTTTTACTGGAAGCGGGAAAAAAATACCTTTATAATGTTTATCTTGTATCTTTTTACAGCATATTTTTTGTATCTACAAACTCAATATCAGACATTGTCTAGAAAATATGTTTTTTGCATTTCTGATCATTATTCTCAGTTATTCAGCTCAGGCAGATTTATTGCTGTTTTTAAATAAATGCATGATGTTAAGACCTACACTGTTTTATACAATTGTCTATGGTATTTTTGCAAAAAACTGGCTTAACTGTTACTTAAGCCTTGAATTACACTGCCCTAAATAAAGACCTTGACTAGAGTTAATTAGCTAAGTAAACAAGCTCTAATATGTTTTCAATATTTTTTTGTTCTTGCTTTATTTTAATGGTCCTTGAAAAATGTTTTTATAATCTGCCAACCACACTATCCAGCAGCCTTCACTCAAGTCTCCTTAGATCAGAAAATAACACCCACATGAAAATGTAATTCTCATGTAAATGTGAAAAAGAAGTAGAAAACCCCCTCGTCATTAGGATGCATTCCCAGAACAGGAAGCCTGTCTCTCCTTAGTAACACATGTTGACCCAAAATGAAAAGAGCTCAGGAGCTGTGAGCTTTGATGAGCTCCAAATTCAGCAGGCAGGAGCTCCTGTGGAGATTAAGGAAGAAGTAAATGTCCGCATTCGTGTGTTTGTGTCATGGGCAGGTTAATACACGCATCCTCTCTGGAGCCTACCACTGATGCATTTGTTTGAAAGGATGGTGCTTTATTGTGGTGGATCCATTAATGATGACCTGTAGTGAAAAGGGCTACTTTCACCTCTAATGGTTTTGTTTACCTCCATTAAATCAGTGCAGCAAATGTTTTTTTTCTTCCTCCCCACAGTTGCTGAGATTAAATTAAAATTGTGTGTTGATGCACACATAAATGCTTATTTGGATTTTCCATTTTCTTAGCTGCATATATTTCTGTTTGAGTTATGAGCTTATTTATAAGCCTTTTATCTCCAAATATAAAACTCTTTTTTTTTATATATATATTTTGCATACCTTAATCTCTGATGGTCTAATATAAAACCAATCATGTTTTATTTTATGCCGGCAGACATGCACAGTTCTCCGGTCTGTTGACAGAGGCAGGTGTAATTTCCCTTCATAAAAGCTTGTGGCTTACACCATATCTGTGGATATCTAGATCACAATAACAGGAAGAAAAACGTCCAGGTAAGCCATCAGTCAGTTCACCTGGGTGAAAGCTAACATCCAGAGGATTCTTTTCTTCCCCAGCTAGGGCCATGGTGTGGACTGATTCTGCCAGGCTTCCCATAGCTTGTAGTCATGTAAGGAAAGGAGGTGTTTGGGCCTGTAGTGCACCATTCTGTCGTTGGAATCGAACAAACCAGGCTAATTTTCTCGCTTTGTCACGCTGGCCTCTGCTACATCAGCCTTTATTGCTTCATCCTTTTTGTATGTCGTTTTTTTCTTAACTACTTCATCTGTCTTCAAATTCTTTCAAGAAAAAGCCCCAAAAGCTTGCACATTTCATGAAATTTCAGTTTTGAAATCAGGGGGAAATATTTTCACAATCTCATATACTTTTTCTCCAAGTAATGTTTTTACTTTTTTGTTTTATGTTTTTCTTAAATCTCATTTGGTGTTCATCTGAAGAAGGAATTAATAAAAAAAAAATTACATGAAGGGAATTTCATTTTGGTTTCTTTCTTTCGTCATATTCATGCCTTTTTACTGGTGGAAAATGAGGTGATACAAATCAGCCTTTAATGTCAGCCAAAGAAATATAGCAAGAGAAAAATTGCAACTTAAAGGCTGCTAAAATCAAAGACAGAAAGCAACAAAAGTCCCTTGTTTTAGTTTTTTTCTGTCAGTATGGCACTCTAAACAGGAATGGATTTCTCAAAATGTAGTTGTTAATGTTTTCAGGGCAAGAAAGCAAAACGCTCATCATAGGCCACTGTGATAGACGAGCAAACATTGCATCAGGCATCTAATTGTATAAATATTTAATTACATGCGGTAGCAATACATCGGACTGAACAATTTTGTTTGTCGATTTATGTATCAGAGCCGAGGGGAATCAAATTAAGTGTATGTTGTAATAATTTGGATACTAAGAAATTAGAGGCTTCTTAACATTTTAATTGTATGAATAAGCATTTAGATATAGAATGGCATGTTATTGGTTTAAAAAAATAGTAGCCATCATTATGTTACCCACAGCTTACACATAATAAAGGCTTGAAAATATCTTCCAAATTCATGAAGACTTTAATCTCCCTACTGTGGAGTATAGGGATGTACCGATACTGGTATCTGGGCCGATACCATTCTAATGCACTAGTATTGGTTTAAATTAACCGATACCATCAACCAATACTTAAAATGTGGAAAGTCTGCAATAATTTCACATAAGTTTTTTTTTATGTTACACTTGAAAATTTAGCTTCGTGCTCATTTTTATAATTTGTTTTTTATCTAATTCACCATCACTTGTAACAAGCGGAGAAGACAATAAAATCTGTCTTCCAATTAATTTTTTGTTTGGTAGAAGTATCAGCATTGATTCTTGGTATTGGCCAAGTATCGGTATTGTTTATTTTTGAAAAGAGTGGTATTGTTGCATCCCTAGTGGAGTATAATGCATAACATTATGAATTGTATTCAGTTGAAAGAGGAGATTGCTGCAAAATGAAACAACATATTATATATCACCGGTAATGTTAATGTTGTCTATACCAGTGGTCCCTGACCGTTTTTTCGCAATGAACTGGTTTAATATCCGACAATATTCATATGGATCAGCGGATAAATGCTGCAAAATAAAATAAAAAATGACCAGCATAAAAAAAGGTTTATTTTTAAATCTAATAGTGTAAATTCAATGAGTGGGGGGTAAAATTATTTGCAGCGTCCCCGTATCATTACGGCAATAACATACTATGACTAATATCCTCTCTGTCACCTAACCGTTTCTGGTTACTATGATGTTTAAACATGCTTTTCTTTTTAAAAACAAAAGAAAAATACAACTCAACACAACGCCTAATCATTGGGACCCCGGTGACTGTTTCACTGTAACAAGTCGGTCGGACTGAGGCAGTCTCCAAGGTTTCATTGCCTCATTAGGAAGCTGCTTGTGCAGTATTAAGCAGAGAAGGCCTGTTTCATGGAAATTCTCTGTGTGAAAAAAAATCCATATTTTAAGTATGACTGCTGGTATTGTCTGCTAAATGTAGCTTTCTTTTTCTTGGAATTTGTAGGCTCTTCTTCTGTTTCTCCACTTTCTTTTGCCCGGAAACTTGTCAGCAAGCTCTGTATTTAATAATTCTTGCTTGCTTGTGGTTTTGTGTCTCTGGGTGTTACATGACTTTGACATGTGTGAGACAAGAGTGAGACACAGCCAGATGTAATGGAGAGAATTCAGTCCTTTTTTGAAAAAAAAAACACTTTTTAAATTGGGTAATAAATAAAATGGAAATACTGTAAGTTGTTTTTTCCTTCCTTGTGGTCTGCAACCTGTTACCAAATGAGTTTTGGTCTATATAATTTGTTTCAATGTTCTTTTAATATGGCTTTATTGGGGTATGCAAAAATTAATTATATATATATGTCTTATTTCATAATTTTTTGGTCCTTTATAGCACAGAATATTATCTGTTGTCATTTCACCGTTCACTCATATGAGATGTTTAATTTGTTGGGCTATTTATTTAATCAGCCGCTTATTAGCTTGCCAATAAAAGTTAGAAAACAGCTGTATGTTAATAATAGTAAATGGGAGTGCAGCTTTAGTTTCTATGCCATTACGGTTTCTGGTTTTAACATGCAACAATTGTTTTCTGTGGCGTTTCCAGCCCTTTCTCATGCTTGCTTAACTGCATATTCTGCAAGATGCTGTAGTTTAATATGCAAGAAAATTTGATTCTCTCTTAATATGCATTAAGGAAATATAATGAAAAAATCTTAAACCCCAAGCAATTCCACATAATAATTTAACAATATTTGAATAGATTGATAAATAAACTTGGCATCAGTCCTCTACATTTTTTCAAGATTTGTAACATTATTCTTCGTGTTACAAAAATCTAAATATATTTTAATCCATGACACAGCTGTGCTACAGCCGCTTATGACTAAAGAGACACATTTTAAAGAAATCCCCTGCATGTGAAGTCCTTTAATTTCTTTAACCTTGAATACATTTTGTTTTCTTTTGAGCTGTGCAACTGAAACTAACCTCAACCTCATTGAGTGCTCTGTCATTTATTATTACGTTATGAAGTAAAAACAGTATCGTAGTAATATCTCACCACAATTCAGATAAAAGAGCTAATATGTTTTAATAACACTTAAAAAGTAGTTATCAAAGGAAATCCCAGACTTGTTTCAATCTGAACTGATTCTTGATGCTCACTCTTGTTCAGCAGCCTTTGCACCCACACACTTGGCCTCTTGCCCTTGCGTGATTCTCTCCTTGTATGTCAACAAAATCGGTCTGCAGACAGACATGGTGGGCGTATGTAAATGTAACCCTCGATTAGTGAGCCAAAGCTTTCACTGCCGCTTGCTGCTGCTGTTTTAGACGTTCCTCTGAACTCTTACCCACTTGCTCCAACAGCTTGCCCTACATCGTCTACTTTGCTGCAGTCACAAAGGTTGTTTTTTTTAATGAAGATGATCAAGTCAATCATCAAAACGCTGCAGGCTGGCTACACATTGAACACGATGGCAATGTAACAGCACGGATAAAACAAAGAGATGCTAGCAGGCTGTAATGTAATCGTCTACTTAACAGGAGTCACTATCATCTGTTCAGCTGTTGCCAGCGGTAAATTTATTGTGGTCTCTTTCTTCACTCAGAGGCTAAAACGTTTGGTTATAAGCTGCCACATGGATGCATATTAGATTACAAGAGTTTATTGTCTTTAGAAATGGTGTGCTGACATTTGATTTCATTCGCTGTCTTGATTTTGTTTGACGCTTTTATTTTTTAGGAAGCTGTAACAGAATCAATAATAAAGTTAAAGTAAACTAAAGTCTGAAGAATGACTAAGTGAACGTAACGGAAAAGAAAGCTAACAAATAATAAATGATAATGTATAATATATGATAGACACTAACCCTATTTCTATTCTACAACTGCTGCTATAGGGTAAAAGTTTCATGAGTACGCAATAGATATTATTAAAGTTCACAAGAGAACTAACATTTGCCATGGGTTAGTGTGTGTTTAGCATAGTTTTCAGTTGAAATGGCTATATTATTCACAAAGGAAAAACAAAAAAATGGAGAAAGAATTTTAGATTGCAGAACCACAGTCAGCTTTAACCCACAGAGCAGTCTGTACTACAATTATAAAAAGGATCTTACTTTAGGTCAGACAAGCTTTTTGTTCTCCACAAACTCCTGTTCAGGTGGTTCCTGCAACTTCCTGTCTGTCTTTCAGATGAAGAATCTCTGACTTTCTTCTTCTTTGGGGAACTTGTTTATGTGGATTTCACGCTAACTTTGTCTTTTTTCCCATCTCAGATCCAGGTTGTTGGCTGGCTTAGTGGTTCATCACCTAAGATGTTAATCCTTGGTTTCAAATGTCTGGAAAGAGCTTGTTATGTTTTACCTGCTATGAGATGGCTTCTTGCTAATAAGGCGCATCTTTGTGAGCCTTCATTTGGGACTGAACCAGCTGATATTGTTTGCACTAAGTGCCTGGATTTCTTTTCTTTTTACTAATTGAATTTAGCTCGTGCAATGATCTGGGTTTGGACGATATGGCCTCAAATGAATGTTGCAATATAATCTTAAGTATGTGTGGAAACTATATGTATTTCAGTGTATTATTTTTATCTTTATATATGTCAAAATGACTGCTTATGAACATTCTCACTTTCCAGATACATTGAAGCAGAACGACTTCAGAAAGGTTTAGAACTCCATTTAAAAAAAAACATTTATTGTGCAAAATGTATTTTTAAAATATTCGATTCTTTTTCCAAAATAATGCAACAAAAAAATTCTCACAACATAAATATGAAGATATTTTAAATTAAATAAGAGCTAAATATTATGAAAATAACATTCAAAATATTCTGCTTTCCTGGTTACTTTTCTGTACATTTAATATTGCAAAAAAAATTGCCTGCATATACAGTATTTGAATCAAAAATGCTTAAATTTCAAGATGTTAAACTTTCAATATCTAGTGTGAAGACAAACACTGAATATCAGTATTTTTGCATACCTGGTTAAAAGTATATAGCCACAGCTTGATGACATCATCAAAATCCATAATCGTGGTATGACGGTATCTCTACCTTTTGACTAAATTTATTCAATTTCTACCTTGTATATTGCCCAGTACTATCATGACTTCTTTGCACTTACATTTTTTCATTTTTACTTTTTAATGATGTCATTTTTATTTATTTTTTTACCAACCGTTTAATTTAAATCTTTGCATGAGTGGACTGGGTGGGTTTTTAAAATATCTAATCAGAACTTCATGTTTATTGCACCGTTATCTTAATTTTTAAAATTGGTAATTAAAGGGAAAATTATTTTCTTTTCAACCTAGACCTTATTTTTAGCAAATATTACGTTCATTTACTCACCCAGACAAGTTTGAAGCTACTTGTATCCGTTCAGGAGGACTTTTGAGTCGCGATCAGCGTATATCTGTATAAGGGGAGTCAATCAGGGCAGGAGTTCGCTTCCTGTAATAAGACATTGTTTGCCCCAAAATGGCTTCATTTAACCACTGTTTTGTTATTAAACGTCAGCAGGACTCCCCCAGAACGTCTTGGAATTGTTTATTTGTTCTGTTCCAGGGTGATTTAGAGGCAAAAATACAACTACACTATCGCACGATTTCAATGACATCAACGCTGTGCGCCATCCTGGTTGTAGTCTGAGCAGGACTTTCACTCTGTGCTCTGCAGCGGTCGGTTAGACAGAACTTGCTACTGCAAACATCAATATGGTTCGTGTTTGCATGTTTCCAAATTGCTTCTCCAAGGCTCCCTTTCCGGAACCTACGCAGACTATTGCTGTAATGGCGGCGGTGCAACGTCATAGAAATCGTAGGTTAGTGTAAGTTGGAATCGATTGCATTAAAAGCGTGTAAACAACCCAGAAGCTAATACATTAGCACGTCCGAGACACAGGTACTAACTATTCATAACAAAACATAGCTAAATGGGGCAGATAATGCCTTATTACAGGCGGTAAACTCCTGCCTCAATTGGCTCCCATTATATGGCTATACGCTGATCGCAAATTGATATAAAGTCCTCCTGAATGGCTCCAAGTAGCTTTAAACTTGTCTGGATGAGTACAGTTAATGAACGTGATATTTGATAGAAATAAGGCCCAGGTTGAAACAAACAAACTTTCATATTAACATCTGAGGCCATGAATTTTCTTTATTTGTTTGACAGTTGATAAGAGTTGATTTTGGCTTTTGTCTGCAAGGGCATTTTGAAGTGACCGTCTAGAAAAACAACTAGGTCACAACAAATTTCCACTATTTTTCTTTTACTCAAGCTACATTGTACTTGGCAAGGTTTTCATTTAATTTTTATCATTATTTCACATCGTTAGATTCATGGAGTGTTTGAACTTGCAATGACAATTTATGCTTCTATTACCATATTAAATGTCTACGTGGTTGCGCTAAAATGTTCTGCTGTGTATTTGCTGTAAATTGCAGTCGTCATTCAGCAACAGAGAAGCAGCCTTACAAACCTTAGTTGTCCTTATAGGCACTGTAATTATGACAGCACTTAGATGTTGCTAACATAATTATGAAAATACTGTTAGAAATAGTGCAGTTTAATCATGAATTAGGTGGGAGTAAAGTGGTCTTTTTCACATGAAAGCGGGACAGAAAAAGTGTGTGAAAAGGGGAGAGAGGACATTTCTTCTGTGTAATTTGTGGGGGCTAAAGCATTTAATGTCCTAAATGAATGCTAATTACATAAGAGGAGCAGGGGAAATGGAAGCTCTGCACCCTCAGGGCCCTGGCCATCTATCTGATTTAAGACACACAATGTGCCAGCACCAAATCGAATCTGCAGGGAGCAATTGAAGGTTCCCTGCACCACACACACAAACACACTCATGCATTTCCTTGTGTCAAGATAAGGTGAAAAACCCAGCCTTTATTGCAGCAATGGCAGTAATTCTTTCATTTGTCTCGCTTTATTTACCAGGTATTGTTCAAAACTGAGATGGAAAGTTGTTCTGATTAATCGAGAAAGCAACCTATAACATGAATCTGAAATACATTTTATTAAGTTTTGTCAATGTACTACACACCCAAATTTTAGTGGAAGTCATTTGGAATCAATCTTTTTCATGCTAAAATACTGGTTTATCACTTTGAAACAGTGTTATCTTTGGTATAAATCCAAGTTATTAATTTTGTATCCAACACAGCACATGTTCTGAGTTTAAGGGGCATTTTATGCCTGAAAGACCATCAGAGTTAAGTGGCTTGAGGAAGATTTCTCTAAACCTTAATAGGTAGTGGGCAGAAAGTGGTTAAAAAATTTGCCACATTCCAAAGGAAAATGCAATGATCTTAAAAACTTTGCCAACACATCTATCTTGTTGGAGGCAACTGTAAAGAAATGAGGGATAACACCAGACCTTTGCCCCAAGATTTAGTGTTTTTTTATGTACCGCAAATAAATACCATGAAGAGTAATGTCATGTAGTCAGTCCAGGAGCGAATACTCTGAACCACAACTTAAAACTAGTCAAATATGTTTTAGCAAATCTTCAGTCCAAAGAGGTCTACAAAAAAGTTGGGGGAAGGGGAGAGCAGAAATACTTAAATGACTGTAACTTAACTTCTTATTTTACAAAAGAAAGACCCATAATATAGGACAAAATAACATAGTTTCTTATATGTGGCTTCAATTGATTAAATACAGAAATTAAAAATTATCTGCAAAAACTCTTTAAGATTTACCCACACTGTGTAAGCTCAGGAAGCCATAAAATGTTTTTTAGCTACAGTCAATCTGACAGAGTTGATCATTTCTATCATCATTTATATATTCCATTCTAAGTATTTAGTTAAACAGACATAAACTTGATTCTCTCCCTCTGGTCTAAAGCATATGGCCCAGTTTCCTGTATTGCTCCACATTCCAGTTCAGCATAACTTCGCTCCAGGGATCTAACATGTGACCCCATCTAGCCTAAACACAACCATTCTCAGGCTGTATCAGGAGATGGTTTGTGGAACTGCTTCTGACTGCTAACCTTTGTTCTGAGTGCTATTTTGTATATTTAAGTTGTATGAAAAAAAGGCTTTATCTGTCCTCTTTGCAGACTGTAAATGATCTGATCCCTTGTTTTTAAGCTAACCTCTGCTTGCTCGTGTCTTTGGGTTAAGCTTCTAGAAGAAATATGTCATTAATTGCATATCATTTACAGCTTTTCTTGTTCATGCAGATACTGAATTTCAGAAATATGTGGGAATGAATGTAGAAGGTTTTTAAAGTCTTACATTGAAATATCTTAATTTAAGCTATTGAAAGCTACACTGAATTCTATGTCTTTTTATCTATTTATTCTTTAAAAAAAATTATTTTGAAAAATCAGCTGTCTGAGGGAATCCAGTGGTATTGCACACAACAAAGAAAACCCCCATAATGTAACTTGGCAATATGCATAAATGTATCCTGTGACAGTGAGCCTTGGTCAACAAGCCAATGTTTAGCCAAGTAAAATTGAAATCTTCGACATCATCCACTACCAGCTCCTTCATGATAGTAGTTTATTTAAATGTGCTGGACTACCTCTTATCAATAATCGTATTAAAGTTTATGTACAGGTATCTCATGAAAATTATAATACCACCACAAATTGTATTTATTTGTGCATTTAAAAGTAATAAGTAAAATCTAATTGATATATTTGAAAGGTTTATTTCTATTGATTTGGATTATTATGCTTTACAGCTAACAAAAAAACCCAACATTTAAAAAAAATATATATATTGAATGAAACCAAAGAAAATAAATGCAGAGCCGTGGTCTGTTGAAAAGTGTATGTACATTACAGTATTTCTTCTTAATATTATTCTTCTATTCCAATTGACTGCATTGGCCATAATATTGCAATAACATAATATTGCTGCATTAATTGTTTTTTTAAAGATTTCATGCAGTGTTCTAGTTTTAATAGAAACTTAGGTTTGTGTTTTCCTTAACTGTAAGCCATAGTTAGGGAAAATGTTAAAAAACATTTCCAAATTTTCTTAAATGTAACTTAGTGAAATTTACAGACTTTGATTTAAGCATATCACTCTAAGAGCAAAGGTTTTCAATGATCTCTCTTGATGGGATTGAACATTGTATGTAGCTACATACAATGTAGCTACAATGTAGCATTTCCACTTTATTGTTTAACAAAATAGGTTTGTGAACTTTGTTGCTACTACCTTTTTTAATCTCATTTTCCCTGCTTTTCTTGCACAGCATTACACAAAATTCTGCAGCTCAATTCATATTGTGTTCCTCTGCTTCATAGGAGAGGTAATGTAATAATAAAAGCACAATTTCTCAGCCAGATGAATGAGTTTGGCTTGATTGTAACGTGTTACTTGTTTACAGCTTATTGTGTTGCCATGGTGTATTTTTAACCCTTTTTCTGGCATAGAGAATAAAACGATGAAAAGAAAGCATCAGAACAGAGTGAAAGTTTGTCCCTGGTTCTTTGAAGAGCCACAGTGGAAATTTGCAGTAATGAGTTATCATTTGTTGCCCCTTGGTTAATGATTCTTCATAGGCGTGCGCCTGTTGCCGGTGTGCATTTTCGAGCACAAGAAGGCGCGGATGAGTAGTGAGATGGCAAAACTGTCACTTGAAGTGACAGAGGAAGTCAACGCGCTTCCTTGAATTTCAAATTTTTCCGTTTTGAGGCTGACTCACTTATGTTGACCTTCACAAGCTCACAATGAGGCTGTGGATAGTTTGCTGCATATGTCAGAGGAGTTTGAATGATTAATGTAAGCATTTTTCAGTTTTTTGCTGGATAAAAATCTAATTTCTGTGTAGTCCTCGTAAAGGTCTCTTTTGATTTGATTTATGCATTTGCCTGCCAATTACTATCTATTTTTGATTCATTCATTACCACAAGCTGTCGCCCACAAAAATCACAGGTTTCTTGCTGACAGGAGTGTGTGGGAGATGCAGACACTCGCATATTTCAGATGAGTGTGCGTCTGAGTACCATGTTTTGGAATAAGAAAAGAGGAAAAGACCAAGGCGTTATGCAATTTCTATATTATGTGCAATGTCAGTTTTTATCTCTCTGCATTCAGAAAACCCAAATCAGCAAACAAACATGTATACATGCACATGCAAGTTTCCCCATTAGCGTCACATTCACTCTTATCTCCCGGTAGGTGAGTTGGATAATCTCATGACTCGCCTGACCTCCTCCAAACTCCCTACTGGCAGTGGCTGTGGATTGGCTAAGAGGGCCGGGTGGGGGTAGGGATGGGAGGCGTCTGCTCCAGCAGCAATAATGCTCGTGTTATATAACCATAGCAGATGAGGCTGGATACAAGTGGGGAGAGGAAGGAAGAAGAAGGGCGGGAGAACGTTTAAACACAACAAGAGGCATGAGAGTGATTTGTAGTGAAACGGATCTGGTTCAGATAGAGAAAGTGAGGATTATAAAAAAAATCAGAAAAAGAATTTTACAGTAAAGCTTAACATTTGCACCATGTTTAAATTAACGGATTAGCCAATCAGACTTTAGTTAAGGGCAGCTTTTCAGCAAGTCAAATTTACCAAAAAGCTTTAGAGAAGTTTAAAAACAAAGAAGCATGTGAACAACATCTAAGAAAATGCTAACCTGGGTAAAATTGATCATATGAGATTCATATATGCGTTGACATGTAACATGTTAAACTGAGTCATGCTATTAAAATGTTCTAAACTGCCTGCACTTGGATGCAATGAATTATTTTTTAAGAGAGGAATTCATCAGAAAATCAAATGTTGGTTTAGAGATAGTTTGACTGCTAATCTTGCAATTACTGCTACTTTACCATCCTATAAGCACTCTGCAGCATATTTGAGTAAAGTTATATTTTTGTTATTAAACAAACCTTTTTAACAGGTATCTCATTACCCTTTACCCAAACACAGTTGATTAGAATTAAAATTAGTTGCGGTCAAGTTTACACAGAATTTGTGTCAGGATAGTTGTTATGTCATAGGTTTGAGTAAATAAATTTGTCTGCCATAAGTGTTAAATTAGCAGCTTCTGGAAATAGCAGTCTGGTATATAACCTCCTGTTCTCATTCTGCTGAATAATAAGCAGCGTCTCTAAAGCATGATTATGAATGAATTTATCTGGGTGAGTAAAGGTGTTGTTTTTTAAACACTGAAAGTGTGGCTTTCAGTAAAGTAGGCTCTGGCTAAACCAAGGTCAATGCTTTAATGTTCTCTTTTTTTTGTGCTGATTGCTCAAACACTAAAATGATATAATGGGAGTTGCCCTGGCACCAACGTTTTACTGGGCCAGGTGTTCATGGTTTCATGGTTTTCAATTGGAGCCGAGATCAGTCATGGATAAAAAAAAAAAAGAAAACGTTCACAATGTTGTCAAATTTAAACATTTAGAGATCTTTTTGATTTAAGGTTGCCAAATTAAAAAACAAAATAACTGATTTTGAGCTACAACAGTGCTCGATATAAAGTGGCTTTTACTACTTTAACTGAATTTATAAATCCTGTTTGCACCCCAGTTTACAGTATAACTACAGTCATAACTACATCTTTTAACGGTATTGAAAGGTGTTAGTAAATCCTTCCTAAAATGCTAAATTCAACTCCTCTGATTGCAAAGCCGTTTATAAAACACTCATCAATGAGCAAAACACTGGTAGGGAAATCTAAAGTTTACAAACCCAGATTGTGGTTTAAAAACGGCAATTATAGATTAGTCGGGTAATAACAAGACAAACATCTACAATAGCAAAAACTTAATCTTAACACTGAAATCATCAAAAACTTTTAGAATACAGTAGAGGATTGAAACATTTACTGACAAAGGTATTCTAAGTTACAGAATGACGTGGCAAAGAGCTGGCTGTCTGGGTGTAGGAAAATAAACTCCTATGAGTATGTGTGTATGTGTTTTTTTGGGTTTTTTTTTTAAACCAGCTACCCGGCCCTATCTTAGTACCAGAGGTCACCACTTGTAAAACCCCTAAATGAATAATAACTATAAGCAATTTTAGTGTTTTGCACAAGAGTCTATGTGCACAAGCAAACTGTTTAATACATATTAAATAATGATGTAAATGTTGTATGCTGTCATCTGTTCATTTCAATTTGGTTAATGATTTTTATTATAGTGCCTTCCTGTAGATTTTGCAACAATCATTTTATTAAATAAGTAAACGTGGCTGTTTTTCCATTGTAGAACCACAACATATATGTATTTAAACTAGGGATTTTCTTGAAAAATGACTTTCTATATTCTATCAAAGATATATATTGGCAAGGCAAGGCCATTTAATTTTTAATGGCACACTTTCAACACAAAGCAATTCAAGGAGCTTAACATGATTTGAGACAAAGAAATTACTATGCAGCATTCAAAAAGCATGGAGTAACAGTAGTTATATAGTTTAAAGCTGCTTCTCCATGTTTGATTCTGGTTCTAGGGATGATCAGTAGACTAGGGCTGGAGGGCCTGAGTGGTCTGGATGGTTTGTACAGTGATAGCATATGTACTCTGGTGCTAACCCATTCAATTATTTATAGACTAATAAAAGTACTTTGAAATTTAATCTCTAAGCTACAGGGAGCCAGTGTAAATACTTTCTTGGCTCTAGTGAGAACTTGAGCAGCAGCTTTCTAGCTCAGCTGGAACTGTCGGATTGACTTTTTAGGCAGTCCTGTGAAGATACTGTTAAAATAATCAAGGCGGCTAGTGATACATGCATAGATGATTTTTTTTCTAGTTTGTCTTGTTGCTTCATTATTCTTTTAATCCTAGAAATTTTCCTCAGATGATAGAAAGCTGACCAGGTTATTGCCTTTATGTGACAATGGAGGTTCAGGTCTGAGTCCATTATTACACCTAGATTTCTGGTCTGGTCGGTACTTTCTAGTTGGAAGAAAATGTATAAATACCAAGGCTGACAGGGGAATTTATTGAGGTTAAAGTGTATGTTAAAAATAAGTGTAGCTAAAAAAACAATGAGCGGATTTTTAGCAGATTGAAAGTAATCCATTTTAGAAATACGCACAAATGCTTCAGATGTGTGAATAATATAAAATAAAAATAATGTCACCTATTAATTAGTAGTGTTAAACTAGTTTTCAAACAGCAGGTGTCAAGAATAATAATAAAATATGGCTATATTTCCATATTCATGCCAACTCTTCATGCTTTGAAGTACAACAGTACAACTTCTGTTGAAGTTGCATATCTCCTCTGTAGAATAGCTCTATTCCCCTGCAATCATTACATATTTTCGGCTCACGCACAAACATCTGAAGCTTTGATCTCGTAAGAAAAAAAAATCTAGGCTTGCATTAGTTCCCACTGTAATAAATGCTACAGTAAGTAATTCCCCAGTGACATAACAGGTCAACCCAGTTCAGCGTCTCTTAATAGTTTCTGCAGAAACCTTGTTTGTCATGAAGGTCAATCTGACTTTTTTAAAATATAATTATGCAATAACTTATTATTTAAATTCCTATTTTTATTTTAACCCAGCCCTGTTTTGAATTGCACTTATTAAGAAAGTAATAAATTGTACAGTTAAGGCATTGTTTTCCTTTAAGGAAGTAATGCCTGCAACATTTATGGACACAGTCTGAATTGGTATGTTCACAAATGATTTGAATGACATTTGGGTCCACAAAAATCTTGCAAACCTGAAGCCAAAGGTTATGAAACTGCACGTACAACCAGACAGCATGTTGTTTTAATGGCAAATTTGGCTCACAAGTATGGGAGGTATTCTCTTAGTTACTGGCAGGGTGTTGAATCCTCAAAGACTGTATTGTGTATTACTCATGGTTTGTGTGAGTCACAAATATTTGCTGCTCCTTTAAATGTTGTCAAAATCGCAAGGCTCTCTGTGGGAATAAATGGTCTTGTCGGGAAATGACAGTGGTTTATAAACCAAGATTTTCAAAGCTTACACAGACTGTTTCTGCAGGCTGGAATGTACATGAATATTTCAGTCTAATTAAAAAAAACTCCATTATTTCATTACACACAGTGAGCCCATGCTCACACAGACGAAATACTCAAATAATGCGAAAAAATAATTGACATTACAGTTGAGTCAGATATTTGCCGAGTTGTCATAGATGGACGGAAGGAAAGGTGATTGAGCTAGGAGAAACAATAATACGCAGTTCTCTTCTTGCTCTCCTGCAAAACCTTATCACTGCATGAGGTAGTATATTGGGGACATTATTCTCTCTCGTTTCCTTTATGAGAATGACTAACATTCTTTTGTGTTTCCATTAACATCAGCCAGATCACAGCAATACGGGGTTGTGCAAAGATGTTGCTGTGCTCTGGTCTGTAGAGATGTTTCTGTTGAGGCCTGATAGGTTCGGAGGGGAGTGGGGGGTTATAAAAGTTTCATTCAAACATTTCCCTGTGCTTATTTTATGTTCAGATCTATAGTAACACTAGAATGGAGCAAAAAATAATGATGTAATTTGTCTAACTAAAGATCGAAAATACAAAGTAATTTCCACCACTTGTCATGTTCAATTCTGTTGGTGGTTTTATTTGATCTGTTTAATGGCAGTGTGTTGTTTTGCACTTTCTAAGTAGTCCAGAGGGAGTAGTCACGGGTCAACAACCTCTCAATAATTAGTTTTCACAGCATCTTCGGTTTTAATCTGACCAAAGTTGTCAATAATGAAACATGAGTACATGTGTACTGTTACTGCTCCTAATAAATGAGGTTAAAAAACTTCTATAAATATCCTACTGCTAGACTTACGATCCAAACTTAGGAACAGCACATTTCAGAAGGCAACAGCCAACATTCCCAGTGTGTATAAATGGTGTTGGGTGTGCAGGTTTGACTGAATGAGGTCACGCCTTGCCACAGCAGGTAGTTACTATGATATTTATTTCTGGCATGAATAAAAATAGCTGCTTTGCTTTGTATATTACATGCACAAATTAACCAAAACACTTAGAATTCTGTGAAACCTGCAACTCACAGAAACTGGAATGGCATCTGGGGGAAAATTACACACAGTTGAACGTGTTTGCTGACCAAGCTTCCCATCTCCTCAGATTCCAATTCAATGAAGAGTCATTAAACCAGTCTATGAAAGTACACAGAACCCAGTCACAGCCAAAGCTGTGTACTGTAGTGTCTTACACAAATATTCTAACCACTTATTAGGATTATTTTAAAGTAGTCTAACGTTTTCTAAAACCTTTTTAGCTTTTTTGGGGAGCGGGGAGTTCTTAACAGCTCTACTCACCCACATGTCAACGTTTTGTTGCTGATTTTCTGTGTAGAAAAGCGCAAGCTTGAGGTTAGATGGATAGCAACGGTGAACAGCAAGTTTCTGCCTTCTCTTAAAACTGCCCTGTACTGAGGCTGAATTCATTTCCCCATCAGCTTTAATCATACTTACTTGCAAAATTGCAAATTCCTCTGAAACTGATTGTTATTTTTAATGCCTTTACAGTGTCGTTATCTTCTGTTGTAAATGTGCAGTTATTGTACAGTCCCTTATGTATTTTTTTTACCTTTGGGTGAATCTTTGTGCTACAATTTTTCTGTCACTTTCCTGTTGGTCCATCTGTGTTGTTTCTTTACACTGAGGGACAGAAAAGATGCTTCTGTTCTATTCCATTATGTTTTAACCAGCTTCCCTCTTCTTAATTAATGCAATGCAATGCAATTTTTCCAAAAGGGCCAAATCTGTACATTGCATAACTAAAACTTGTTGGGTAGACATCCACCTGAGCTGGGGATCTATGCAGTTCCTCCAGAGCTACCACAGTGGCTCTGGAGGAACTATTGGTCTTCTTTTTACTCCTCTTTTTCTGATCCATCAGTTTCATTGGACAGCCATGCATTGTCGTCGTAGGTTTTCAGTTGTGCTAGACTCCTTCGTTCCATTTTCAGACGATGGACCGAAGTGGTGAAATGCTTAAAGCTTGGGATATTGTTTTATAAACTAATCTTATTTTAAATTGCTCCATAGCTGCGTTCATGAGCCATCTATGTTCCTTGGTCCGAGTCATGCTGTCTATTCACTGATGTTCTCTAACCAACCTCAAAGGCCATCATAGAGCCACTGTATTTAAGACTAAGGCCGTTTTCACATGTGTGGCCGTACCAGAAAACGGCCAGAGACAATGCTAATTTTTTCTGTTCACATGGCACGGATCTCTGCCCGTATTGGGATTCAGTCTTTTACTACAAATAAACAGCAGGTGGCGGTATACAAATAAGTCTTAGTTCTCCAACAAACAAGGGAGTGAGAAGTACCGACGTCATAAAACGAGCGACAGCCTAGAATGTAAACAAACTGGTCTACTGGTCAGCTGCTACCTGAAGCCATCTACAGGGTGAGTGTTGTAGTAAACCCGCCGTTTTGTAACCTGCTGTGTTGCTGTGGGATGCTTGAATCGCGTTGTTTTGGTATTTGTATGGTCGCGAGGTGATTCTGTAATTTCGGCCGGCGGTGTCGCGTCTATTGTCTTGAGTGCGGCCAGAGTACGGGTTGTGTTCACATGATACGTGGCCGCTCGTACCTGGACTCGGATACTACCTCCAAGGCAGGTCTCTCTGGCCGTATTCTGGCACGGTACAGTCTGTGTTCACATGGTACGAAATAAGTGGATTTTGACCAAATACCGTACCCGAGTACGGACTCCCGTACCATGTGAAAGCGCCCTAAGATGCCTCTCTGGTGAGGTGTCCTGGACCATTCCCACTAGGAAGAGACCCAGAGGAAGACTCAGGACACCCTGGAGGGACATTGCAGGATTAAGAGTGATCATTGGGGTTGTTTTTCGCTGTGTCAGAAGGGTAGAAATATTATTACTTACCCATCTTAAAAGCAGTTATAATATCGGATATGGCCCACATGTTAATATCAGTGCATCACTAGTAAAAATATTTGGCAGACATGTACAGTTTTTTTGTGTTTTTTTTTTTCTTGTCGTACACAGTTCCAGTAAAGTGTAATTAAAAAAATATTGAACAAGTTGTGGTGTAACTACTAAATGGCAGATTGTACAGTAGTTAGCGAAAATATCAGTTAAATTTGACCCAGATTTCTGATGGGAATGGGATCCACGCTTCAAAAAGAACAAACAGTTACAGGTTGTGGTTTGAAAAGTTTCATTGTAGCCGCATTTAGTCATTTAGGTTTCAAGTCAGACAGCTGTAAACGTCTGAGGGTGAGGTTTAACCTATATTTTTGGTTCTGGCTTATTATGAGCAAGAATTATTCTCAGTCAAACCACTAAAATAAACAAAATGCAAATATCAAATCAAACTTGTTTTCTGTTTTAAGCTACTATATTTCTGAATGTATGTAATGTTTGATCAACTAGAAAACTAAAAATGATTACTCCTGATATTTTTAATGGGATTGGCCGGCTTTCTCTTCTAGATTCTGGTAACAAACCCCTCCTCTTCCTTCCCCCTCTTTGTTTCTGTGCTTTGTAAAACAGTGGGATGGGATATTTTATTGGAGATTGCCAAAAGCTGAACAATAGAATTTCTTTTGAATTCTAAATCTCCCTCCTTCTTCCTGGTCTTCATGTGTCAGGAGAAATCTGGCTGATTGACACAACATGAACAAACTTATTTAGCTGGACGCCTTCCAAGATCTACCATCGCTTTTCTGGTTGGTTACTATCTAGATTACACAAGCAAGTATCAGATTTCCAATGACTGTAATCAATGAATTGGTGGTTTAAAAAAGAGGATTGGGGTTCATCGTTTAACAACAGTATTCCTTGGCATTTTCAAATAATTTTTCAAAGCTACACTAAAAGCTTTAATGTATTTTGGGATTGTATGTTAAACAGAAAGTAGCTCATAACTGAGTAGTGGAAGCTAAGTCAGGCATTTTGCACATTTTTTTAACAGCTGTGATGGAACATGGTGGCATCAGAAAAGCAAAAGTATCTCCAAACTGGATTCACTATGGGGTTGGTACGGAAGAGGATTATGGCAACTGAAGAAAAATATTTATATTTCAAACTTTCTTCTCTGAATTCTGACTTTCATCTCAGAAATTGAACTATTATTTATTGCTGAATCTGCAAGAGTTTGTTGCATTTTTCAGCTTTTCAGTGAGATCAGTAAGTGAATTAAAACTGTTTTTACCTGCTTGTCCTTACATTGTTGTATTGTCTTGACTATTGTCTTATTGTATTTGCTTGCTTGTATTTTGATTATCAAATTGATTTATGCTGTGTTCCAATTTTAATCATGTAAAGCACCTCGGATTGCCTTGTGTTGAAAGTGTGCTATACAAATAAAATTGCCTAACCTTGCCATTTTATTTTACCGTTCTTCTGTTTGAAGGATCTCCAGTTCCATAAATCAGTGGTTGTGTTCTGCTAGCCAAATGTGATGTCATGTGTTGTGAAATACAAACCGTAAAAGCTAAGAAACATGCTAACAGATAGCCGTAACTGATCTGCTTTAGACCTACAAGTAATTTTTCCCCCTGCACATCTCCACTCCAACACTGAAGCTGCTTGCTCTCAGTGGCCCTAATCCTCTTCTGTAGATCCCAGTGAAAAACACTAAAGGATTTGTTTGTAACATGAAGACATGTGCAAAAGTGACACTGGTATCAGTGTTTTGCATGGTCCTATATTTGTACATATAGATCTGCTTTATTTTCTAAACCAATCTTAACAAAAGGGTTGTTTCATAGTTTTAATGTGCTTTCAGTTCTGTGTGCTGCAACACAATAGAGGAAAGTAAAGCTTGTTAAATGCGGTCAAATTCCTGTCATAATCCTGCTGCATGTGCTGCTGTTCCAACTACAATAGCTAAAAAGAACTTTTAATGGTGACTTGGGCGTCATCCTGCATGTTACTATAACTTCAATTATAAGCAATGAGAGAATGGCAACCGCCAGTGTGTACACAGCAGGATTTAGCAAGGATTTAATAGGCATTATAATAAAATTGTGGGCATAGTCTGAGATTTGGAGCTTAGCTACTGCACACAAAAAACTGTTGCTCGAGATAAGCTGGACAGTATTTGGCTTATTTGCTTTCGTTCGAATGAAAACACAAGCGGTTAGCTCATCAAAATGAGTAGTCCATTAATCATCTAGTAATTATCCAGTATTGTCACCTCATTTTCTCCCCAGTAAATAAAAAGAACACACCAACATATATATATATATATATATATATATATATATATATATATATATATATATATATATATATATATATATATATATGTGTGTGTGTAGAATCTTCCATTTTATATATATATATATATATAATATTCTTTATACTATTTTTCTTAAGTGTTTTACAGTGTCCCATCTTAAGGGCCTGTCATTTGTACCTTGGAAAAATTCTTCTGAGAAAAATAATAACAGACTGCCTTTCTTTCTATTTTATTTTTTGAACCAAAAACTATCAAAAGGACTTCCATATCTCCTACCAACAATACAGCATGCCACTTTTAATACCTGTAAATCAGCAGTCTGCAGGCTTGAATTTTTCCAAAACGCCAACATGTCATATTCGTGTCCCTAATGCACATTCTTAACATGTTATTTTTATTTACCTCACCCTCTTTTCTTTTTTTGTTGCAGCTCATCAGCCAGAACAGGAGAGAACAACAGCACTGGTTTGACAAGCCAGTCTAAGCCCAGTGGTCAAGCCCATAAGATCTGTCTGGTGTGCTCAGATGAGGCATCAGGATGCCACTACGGAGTGGTAACCTGTGGCAGCTGCAAGGTGTTCTTCAAGAGGGCTGTCGAAGGTTAGTTCTTGATATCGATCACACTTTGATCACAGTTCACTGATTTCTCCCAAATATAACTCTGGTTGTAAACAGTTAAGATTTTTTTAGTAAAAGCATAAACATTTTATTTTGGTACGAACATGTATGTCTTACACACCAACCTGTACTAAGGTATTTTTGGGATGGCCTCTAAGTGAATAGCACTTGTTAAATCAACATATATGTAAGATTCAGATATTTGACAATTTTACCACATCTACCATTTTGTTTCTGTCTTGAATCTGCTAGGAAAAACTTATTTAAATCTAAGTGTTCACTCGCATAAACTGGTAGGCAGATTGTTTTACAACTATAAATGCAAATTTGTGGTTTTGTTCTAGTTCTTGCTTTACACAACCACTACTTCCTTTTTTTCTAATATATTGTTAAAGAGATTATTATTACCACAGATTATTGAACATCTGCAAAATTCTACAAATTCTACAATACTCTTATCAAATGTGATTAACAGTATTGTCTAGGGGATGGAATGGTTTGCAAAAATTATGTTCAATTATTATTTTTGGGATCGTGATTTTTGTTTCAATTCACATGTTTTATATTTTGTTAATAAATTAGAATTGCAAAACCTATTTTATAACTGAGCAGAAAATTCAGCATGTATCAAAAAAATAAATCAGTAGTCATGTAAAAACTGACAGTATGAGGCAGTTTGGCAATAGGGACACTAGTGTGATAGTTAGAATAAGTCCAACTGTTATATTATTGCACTAAATAAGGACACATTTTTGATTGCGGAACACCTTGTTTCTTGAAAGATTTAAAAGTGTTTGCCTTAAATTTGTAGCTTTGAACCTAGGTAATCGTTTAGTGAAAATCTTTCGGAAGAATAATACGTTTACTTCATGCTAAAATGCGGTTACAATCCTTACCACAAATGAAGGATGTTCATTACTAGGTTCAACCAACTCCCGGTGATAACCTTAATGTGGTATTATGGACAACTGGTTGACACTTCCTCATTGTGTCTTTTTATAAAGTTTAGATATAAAACTGTCTCAAACTGGACTATTTGACACCAGATCAAGCAGGGCTGGGTGATATGAGCTAAAATTAATATCACGGTATATTGAGTATTTAACCTCGATAATGATAACCTTTCTGCAGTCAGTCTCCGGTAGTTGCCAAATTTAGATAATGTTCTTTGAAAAAAATTGCTGGATTCTTGCTTCAAAAGACCTTTTAATTCAGTGTTTGATTCCTACTCCTTTCTGTATTTCTTAGTTTCCATTTTTAAACTCAGACGTGATCACACAGACAACATTAGGTGAGAAAGTGAGGAGGGCTGAGTAAAATAGGTGATTTTAGTGTGCAGTTGTTTATTTTAGACATAAAATATTTTACATCGGAGCACAGGTGGGAATAGGCGGCAGCTTCAAGCAATAACTCAGCGGCGTTAATATCTGGTCCTCTTCAGAAGGACCTGGGCGGACGGAGCTGTTGGGCTAGAAGCGCTCTGCAGCTCTGTTGCTGTAGTATTTCAATCATTTCAAAACAATAATTTAGAGATTCTTATTAATTCTTCAGTTTATTATTCCAATCAGTTCAAACATTTTCTATCTGAAGAGAACCAGTAGATTTTAATAAATCATTGACTTGCAGCACTCACTCGTCCGGAACAAACGTAAAGCCACAACAGACAGTGTTGTGTTGTTGACTTAACAGCAATCCCGCATACTGAGCATGCATGTACTGACAAGGAAAAGAAAAAACTCCCCTTAAACAGGAAGAAATCTCCAGCAGAACCTGATTCAGGATGAGCGGCCATCTGCCACAACCAGCTGGGTGACAAAAAAAGAACCTATCTAAGAGTACTTTACCCACTAAACAATGAGACATCAGAGTGACGTCTTTTTATGTCATTTTTGGACGTCCAATTTTGGTCTACTGAAGGGGTTGTTTTGTAACGCCAGGTGACATCTTTTTTGGACGTCTAATGCTCACGTCCATAGAACAGCTGTACAAAGGCTTTTTATAGTCCAAATGTGGTTATTTTAGATGTCTTTTCAACATCAAATTGAGACAAATCTTAGACATTGTTTTGTATCACTTCTATAACTTTCGAGAGACTGGAGGACAGTTTGAAGAAGTAAATTTGAAACATGACTTCTGTCATTGCTCATTCTGTACACCCACTAGGGGGCAGACTTTTATGCACTCTCATGAAATAGCCTAGTTTGACAGTCATTCAATGCAGTAAACTCCCGTAAACTACCATCTCCAAGACGGTGCGAGGAAAAACGCAACCAGACACTGACAACAACATAACTCAAAATATAACTAAAGAACATGACTACATTTGGAACATAAATTATAATGTGAAATGGAGGAATTCTACAATTAACATGAACATATTACCCATAAGTCTTTGCGGACTACAACAACTAATCTAAACTTAAACAAATAACAAACCAGCATGTACTCAAACAATAACTCAAAATAATTAGTCAAAGAAACAAAATTATTATTACATATTAACAATTATAATATCTTGATATAGGAATAAATACCTCTTGACATATGAATAAAAGTGTCAACACAATTTTCCTGTACCTGTGTGAAGACGTCTCCATGACGTTGAAAACATTCACATAGTTCACGGTTAAAATGTTAAACTGTATTTTGACGTCCAAATGGGGTCATGACTAGACATCCAAATAGTGGACCTAATTTGCACGTCATTTAGTAGTCCAGAATTAGTCTTGGACCGACCGACACAATATAGACATGATCTGTACGTTCATATGACGTCTAATAAAGAAATGTAAAAGTTGCTAACAGAAGAGTGAAAACTTTGAGTAACTGGGAGCGTCATCCCAATCATTAAACAGTGTGTTCCTTGCAATTACCTTCAATAACCCTTGAAGTTTTTTATGGACCCAACACATTGCACGTCTTGCTGGTAGTATGAATGAACTTTGTTGCTGTTTGGATGAGCAATATTGCTGCTAGCATGATTAAACGATCTTGCAGCTACCATAAGTAAACCATGTTGCTGTTACCATGAGCAATACCTGGTGCAGATAGCATGAACAGCACTAGAATGGCCAACAATTAAAGCTGCTTTCATGAGCCAACTGTCCTGCTGATAATGTATGCATTACTGATGGTATGAACTAGTGTTGTAGTCAAGTCAAAGTTACACTCAGGTCCTTAGTGTTCAAGTCCAAGTCCCCTGGAATTAATTCAAGTTGAGCCCAAGTCGAGTCACTCAGTCCAAGTCCCAAAAATAATCTTCCAGTACTAGTCAAGTCATTACCACATGAGAGCAAGTCAAAAATAGAAGAGCAGGATGTAGATTTTAGAACTAAACTAATAGTAGCCATACATGGTTTACTTTATTTAAATAAATTGTTCTCAGTTCTCTCATGCTAGCACTGAGGTAATACATTTGAGAAGTAATACAATACGGTTAAAATACATTTAAAACAAAAAATAATCAAAGTGTCACCCATGCACTTAAAAAGATTTTGGGAAGTTATTACATTTTTCCAGCGATCTGACCTAATATAACAAGCTAACATTAGCAATGGCTACATGCTATTTCCAACAATAGCAATTTATCATTTCGGAGTCAAGGGTCAAGTCCTGATATTGCAAGTACGAGTCTAAGTTCAAGTGATTGCTTCTCAACTGCAGGTCACAAGTCCCTGAAAAGTAACTCTACTCAGGACTTTAGTCTGAGATCACTTTTTGCACAGGGTTTCATTTTTGTCCACTTTAAATGTTTCGCAATTTTTTGCAATCAATAAAAGTAGAAAACCATAAAAGTTAAAAATGTTTTTTTTATTGACATTAACCAACCATCCATCCATCCAGCCATTGTCCTCCACTTATCTGGGGTCGGGTCGTGGGTGGAGCATCTAAAGCAGAGAGACCCAGAATTCCCTCTCCTCGGGAGGAATCCCAAGACGTTCCCAGGCCAGCCATGAGACATTGTCCCTCCAGGGTGTCCTGAGTCTTCCTCTGGGTCTCTTCCTAGTGGGAATGGCCCAGGACACCTCACCAGAGAGGCATCTTAGGGCGCTTTCACATAGACTGTACCGTGCCAGAATACGGCCAGAGAGACCTGCCTTGGAGGTAGTATCCGAGTCCAGGTACGAGCGGCCACGTATCATGTGAACACAACCCGTACTCTGGCCGTCCATGCGGAAATGACGACACCGCCGGCCGAAATTACAGAATCACCTCGCGACCATACAAATACCAATACAACGCGATTCAAGCATCCCACAGCAACACATCATGTTACAAAACGGCGGGTTTACTACAACACTCACCCTGTAGATGGCTTCAGGTAGCAGTTGACCAGTAGACCAGTTTGTTTACATTCTAGGCTGTCGCTCGTTTTATGACGTCGGTACTTCTCACTCCCTTGTTTGTTGGAGAACTAAGACTTATTTGTATGCCGCCACCTGCTGTTTATTTGTAGTAAAAGACTGGATCCCAATACGGTCAGAGATCCGTGCCATGTGAACAGAAAAAATTAGCATTTTCTCTGGCCGTTTTCTGGTACGGCCACACATGTGAAAACGGCCTTAGAGGCATCCTGACCAGATCCCCAAGCCACCTCAACTGGCTCCTCTCAACGTGGAGGAGCAGCGACTCTACTCTGAGCCCCCTCCGGGTGACTGAGCTTCTCAGCCCATCTCTAAAAGAGAGCCCAGACACCCTACGGAGGAAGCTAATTTCATCCGCTTGTATCCATGATCTTGTTCTTTTCATCACCACCCAGAATTTGTGACCATAGATGAGGGTAGGAATGTAGATCGAGTGGTAGATTTACCTTTCGGCTCAGCTCTCTCTTCACCACGACAGACCAGTGCAGCGCCTTCAACACTTCAGACCCCTTACCATTCCGCCTATCGATCTCCCAAACCATTTACCATTTTTCATGATACAGCTACTGTATTCCAAGTCGGTAGGTACAGTCCCAGTGGCAGGGCCCCATGAGACTGCTTATTTACACCGTATACTAGAGCAAAAATGGGACACCACAGAAACAGTATCATTGAGTCTGATAGTATAAAATCTCTTATTTCAAGTTGAAGTAATGATGGTATTATCGTTTCTTCAAAATATGGGTCTGGAAATTGATCTTTAAGTTAATGCACTGAATGTGTGGTAGTGTATAGACTAATCTTAAACAGAGAATGAACCATTCCATCCCCTGTATTAACCTACAATGACTATATAATATTTTATTCTCCATCTCAGAGGAGCCTTTAATATTACATTGTAGAGTATTAAATTAGCCATTTATGTATTTTTTTAAGATGGTGCCTAATGTTTTTGTTTGTTTTAGTCGGGAAACAATATTGAGAACAAAAGGAATGCAGCTGACAGACAAAATCTATCTATTGGGTCTAATGGGTTTTTTTATGGATTCCTGTGTTCTTCCCTGTGGTTTTACTGTTTGTCTTTTTACATGTTGTCCCTGTAGAGTTGTTCTTACTTTCTGGATGTTTTGTTCTTCACAATTGATCATTGCTTGCACTCAACAATTGGCTTGCAAAGCCTTGGTGAATAATAAATAAGATAGTCTCTTAATTCTTATTGATCCAATGCTGACACAGTGCCTACTGCAAAGAGATGACCATCACTAATCCCTTTCTCTCTGGTCAAGAGACTAGTAGCCTTGCTGTCACTTTTGTTTCATTTGCTACCTCTGTCTGCTTCCTCTTTAACAACTACCTTTGCTGTTGAGGTAATGGCTAGTGAACAAACTTGCTTTCACAAATCATGGCTCCCTGTGTTACATGTTTGTCTGGCTTCTGCAGGATTCAGCACATTTTGTTATGCAAATTACACCAAAAATCAAATATTGATTAATATTAATCTGATGGGATATTGTTTTCACAGAACTGTTAAATTTGGTATTAAAACTGATTGAAAATGTTCCTGGAGGAAACCATTGTTGAAAAAACGGAAACTCCCTGTTTGTCCATAATTCTTATAAGAAGAATGAAGAAAAGCTACTACTTAATTACTGCAAAATTCCTAAAATGACTGCCAAACATGCCTTACCAAATACTCAGGTTTGGGTCTGCATACCTAAAACGTAATGGATGGGTGTATCTGAAACAATCAAATCATTTAAAACACTTAGTGTTGTTTAGCTCAGTTCATTGTAGTTCAGTTCTGTTGTGCAGGAAAATTAATCAATCTCATCAAATTGAAAGGCAAACCAACAAAATGTGCTGGTCTGATAAAACTAAATCCTTGAGGTTTTTGACAACTTACACCATAGCTTGACAGTAGGAAACATGTTTAGTTCCACAGGTTAAGAAGGACAAAAGGAGTACATTTAAAAAAGATTAAAATAAGAAACAGAAAACATTTGTAATAATAAATATTCACTCAAAAGACATTGTCTTTGTGTCTTATTTACAGAATCCCAAATGATTTGGATGATTTACTTGAGACAAAGTGAATATAATCACTCCAGCTTAGATTTTACTCAATCAATACACCAAAGTTATAACAAAAGAGCTCAGATACTAGAAATATACATCACGTATTGACATCAGGGGCAACTAGAATCAGTCCATCACAGCAAAGATAATTTCTATGCAGAGCATAAATGAAAGGCGCCTAAAATATATTTGTTTTTCCTGAGCAGTCCCATTATGATTGGAGCTGTCCACACACGAATACTGAAATGATGATTTTGATTATTCAGCCAAAATCAGTCTCTGCTGTAGCTATTACTACAGGAAAATTTCAGGGAAGGAAAAAAGCAAATTGGTTTTTCAACACAGTGCTGAACGGAAAAAAAGCTGTTCTGACATTAATTGTTATACTTTAACCCTAACAAGGTGTTGCCAATCATTCTTATAATTTAACCATTTTAAATGATCTAACCTAAAGCAGAAGTGCAAAATAATTTGTGTCAAAAGCTTAAGATAACCTAGAAAAATCGTTAAAGCATTAACAGTATTTTCTATAATAAGTGGTTTCTGTGGAATACTTTTCCTAAATTCATATAGATGTCCACATAAAATGTCTCATTGATTTATGTTTAATTGTTCTATTCAACTAGCTTCTTCTGAATGTGTAACAAACATGGAAGCAAACATCCGGAGAAATAATTATTAGAATATTTTTCATCTTGAGATTTAAAAAAATCAAAGCTACTTAAGGTAATTCAAGATTATTAGGCAATATTTCAGTTTGCAGTGATTTAGAAAATCTTATAAGCCAAAAGTTTTAATAAAGTGCAACACTTACACCTGATTTGATGCATTTGCTGAATATCTTACCCCAGTATTTTTTAATGCCAGTAACTTTTTTTTCTTTGTGGGAGGATCAAATCTATTTTGTTTCATCAAACATGATAATTGAATATTAGCTTTTTTTATCAGTAATAGAACTTGCATGATTGTTTTTTGCTTTGCCTGCTTTTACAATGTCGTGCTGGTGTAATCACCAATGAGACAGAACTGAACTGTTGCTATATTTTGAAAAGAACTGCCAATAGTAGCACTGAGAAAGTTATGTGTGTCATTTTTGTTTTTCTCCCCCTTGTCTGTTCTCTGCTCATCATCTCTATGGTGAAGGATGGAGAGCACGGCAAAACACAGATGGTAAATAAATGTCCTTTTAAACTGCATTAATATTAATAGTAATAATCATTAAAAGATGTGATTATGATGAAAACTGTGTCACTTCTGATTCGCTCATGTCCCTGCATTTCTTTAGCACTAAAACATGAGCAGTCTGCCTACACATGCACAAAAGCCTCAACTGCCAACTCTCTGTATGCATGCAGATCTTCTGACTTGGTGATTCAAATAAGCGCGGGTAGTCTTTTTAAAGGTTATTGTGGTCTTCTGTTTTGTTCTTTCCCTACTTCACCTCGTCCTCTTGATTGGTCTTGGATCTCAAAGTTGATGTCAAAGCACCCATCCTCCACTTTACTTAAACCTCCTCTGCTGACCCACATTATTTCCTGAGCTCTGTCTCTGTGCTGCTCAGGTTTATTAAAAACGGATGTTACAGTTTGTTATGGTCGGACTTGAGAGCTGTGTTGCAATAAATAATCAGTTTTGTTTATGTTCTTGGTTCAGGTTATTGGTCGTTTCGTTACAGGCCAATTTCATGCCCGATTTGGGTGTGTTCTTTTAGTTTTTAGCTATTTCCCTGCTGACCCTTACCCAAGCATCAGTAATGTTATGTCAATCATTCATAGACTCAAACCTGGTAGTTCTTGAAAGTTAGAGCATTTCTGGACTGTGGTCAGCAGATCAGAGCTGGTAAAAACACTCACCTGCCACAACTGACACCCCAGATGGCTGTTTACGTTGCTGTTTGAGATGACATTCCGTCACGTCAGGGAAGTCTGCAGATGACAGCCTCGGTAACGTCACACCAGTCCTTAACACTTATGACCAGTCTGTTTGAATATGATTATTCTTTTGTTTTTGGACATTTTCATACTGCAATTTCTTTCAGTACAGCTTTTTTCATGATTTCTGATTTTCTTTTCAACAAAACAAAAGAAAAAAAACTATACAACTACAACCCCTGGAAAAAAGGGATTCTAATATATATATATATTGTTTCATAATCCACTGCTACAGTTGTCTGCCAGAGAGCTAAGGAGTTTGATTTTTTTTTTACCTACCTTACCATCCTTGACACTGTGCATGATGTAAGGTAACCCTGGGTCCTTGTCCTGTCTCATTTGTCCAAGTTTATGGTTTTTGGCCAAACATTTTTGGTTGTTAATAAACTATATTTCGCAGTACTTTTAGGTATTACTAGGATTACCCTATATTTGTCCCTTTCTCTACATCTCAGAAGTAGGTGAAGCATTGATAGAAATCTTTAGATCTCTGCTTTTTTTTCTTCATAAACTCGACTAATGATTTAAAAAGAAAATTAGGTGTGAAATAATTATTGGGAAAAAACATTATTAAAGGGTTTTTACAACCTTTAAAATATATTTGCAGTATAATATCCCTCAGCTTTGCCATATTTGCACACACAGACACACTCATATAGTTAAAGGTAGTGTAAAAAAAATGAGTTGTAGAAATAGTAGTTTTTGTTAAGCTGTTCCATAGATTCAAATATTTTTTTCACCTTTGTGTAATTATACATTTCCACATTCAACAATAAGAAACAAACTATCTGGTTTATCTACAAATGTCTGCATTATATACTTTTGCTCCATTTAGACTACACAGTGCACTTGATATCACTGCAGGAAGAAGCATCATTTAGCTGAGCTAATCATTTGCTTGCTGTCCCAGATTCAGTGTCCATTGATCAACAGGACATACAGGCTGCAGCACTACTAGCGTCAGTACTCTCAGGCAAAATGTCTTAACATGTAACGAAAAGGAAATTACTCTGGCTGTCAGTCATCTCGGCTAACTTTAAACCGAGTACTATTGAGCTTGTGTGCAAGACCCACCACAAATTAACAGTGATTGCAAATCAAAATCAAAATATACAGTTTAAAAGAGAATATTGACTTTATAAGAAATTACGTTACAGGCAAGTCCTGTGGAGCTTTGCAAAAAAAAAGTTTTTAAAGTGCCTATACTGTATGTGGGACCTTTGTCTGTAGCGCAATCTATGCGAACATTTGATCCTTTATCCTTGATCCTTTTTACCCAATGGTAGTCTACCTTTCATAATTTGAGTGGGAAATATTTTGTCTTCCAACCAATGCAAACTTACACTAGGCCATTTAGAATCTTAAACGTTCTGCATTTCCTTTATTGCTTCCAAATTAGCGCATGTGTTATACCCATAGCCATTAAACACACATTTTTAAAGAGATTGGAATGTCCTGGAATGAGTGCTAAAAATTAGTTTCAGCATTTTAAACTTGGATTGCAATTGAGTTTTGCATTGCATTGCATTTTGTAAATAAATTGCACACATTTTCATTTCAACGGTCAATACTGGAATTATTACTACTCATAATAACAATGGAGGGTTTTATTTTAATAAATATAATTGTCAAAATACTGATTTTGTTAAAAGGTTTTAAATATTTTCACTTAACACTGTACTCTTGTTTGTGTTCACAATATTGGCTCATAAAGCTGATTAAGTTATATTGTGCAACACCTTAGTCTTATCTATGCACCTTTGGAATGCAACTTAGCAAAAAGTGTTCATATCCCGTCATAAGCTTCTACCAGTATGAAAGAATGCTATTTGGTTTAAAAAGTTGCATCCAGCACTGGATATTTCAAAGATCTGCAGAGGGCCTGTTATTAATAGACCAGTCATTGTGGTCCAAAAGGCCTTTTTGTTTAGGCACGGCATGACTTTGAATGCAGCCTTGTTTCAGTGCAGGTGACGTTTCCTGCAGTCACGCTATACTTCTCAGTATGAAGAAACACTACTCCTGTATTACTTATGTCAGACTTAATGATAAGTTTTACGTACATGAAGAAATATTAAGCTCTTTGCTTTTGTTTCTCATTGCCGGGCATAAGCTTTTCATTTTTCTCATACACTAAAAGAATTATAAAATGCTAAATGCGTTTATTTTCTTCATTTCTGTTTGGAAAAGTAATATTGTGGTAACTATTTATTTACACATTCTAGTTTTACCATTGGGAACAAAACCTTTTAAGTGATATTTTCCAGTCGAGTGTCCTTTAAAAATGACAAAGTTCTGAAAATATACTTAAAATGACACTTTGGTTCTAGGTCTTTTTAGTTCTGGCCAAGGATATATATATTTATATATTTATTTTCTTTCACTACTCTTCTGAATTGACTTGCATTTAACTACATTTTTCAAAAATTCAAAGACCTTAAAAAACAGTATTCAAGTCTGAGACATTTATTTGGTTGTCGTCCTCCAAAAACCATTCATATTTAAATTATTGTGCTTTCATGGGCAAATATTATTGTACTTTTAAAATGTGATTAATCAAGATAAATTAATTCCAAAGCCTTTAATTAATTAGATTAGGGTTTTTTTATCAAGTCCCATCCCCAATTTATATGCAGTGTACAAAAAGAGAGACAACCATTTTCATCATCTTACATAAATTAGGCTTAACTTATTTTCAGTCAGAATTAATTATTTTAATTTGCTAGATGTCAAAATATTGGGAAAAAAAGTTTTTAACATCCTTTAAATTCAGAATTTGATATTCAATTCCCTAGTATTTTGTAGAATTACCTTTTAAACTATGATTTGGGACCATAAATTAGGCATACGTTCACAGCCGTCTGATAATAGTTTCCAGGAGTTTTGTTCATTCCTCTTAAAACTTTAGGTTACTGTCGTAACCACAGTTCTCTGAGTAACATGATTGAGATGTCTCACTATGGGATACGCCCCTCTGCGGATTCCTCAGAAGCACTTATCTCATTACGCCAATCCTCACTGGCTACACAGCAAAATCGCGAGTGTTAATTTAACTCCCACAGTGTTATTTTTAACACTTTTTTCTGAGTTTATATAGTTCTCACGGATTTTGAGTTAAAATTACACTTTGAAAAGTGTTAATATTTTAACTCTTTAATAGTGTTAAAATTTGACACCCTTGGAGTTGTTTTATGACACCACAGAAGTGCACTTTTAACTAACAATTGTGTTATTCCCTTTCTCTCTGAGTGTTAATTTTTAACATACACAGTGTTATTTTGTTAAACCTAAAAGTGTGTTTTTAACAAATCTGAGTGAATATATATATATACACTACCGTTCAAAAGTTTGGGGTCACATTGAAATGTCCTTACTTTTGAAGGAAAAGCACTGTACTTTTCAATGAAGATAACTTTAAACTAGTCTTAACTTTAAAGAAACACACGCTATACATTGTTAATGTGGTAAATGACTATTCTAGCTGCAAATGTCTGGTTTTTGGTGCAATATCTACATAGGTGTATAGAGGCCCATTTCCAGCAACTATCACTCCAGTGTTCTAATGGTACAATGTGTTTGCTCATTGGCTCAGAAGGCTAATTGATGATTAGAAAACCCTTGTGCAATCATGTTCACACATCTGAAAACAGTTTAGCTCGGTACAGAAGCTACAAAACTGACCTTCCTTTGAGCAGATTGAGTTTCTGGAGCATCACATTTGTGGGGTCAATTAAACGCTCAAAATGGCCAGAAAAAGAGAACTTTCATCTGAAACTCGACAGTCTATTCTTGTTCTTAGAAATGAAGGCTATTCCATGCGAGAAATTGCTAAGAAATTGAAGATTTCCTACAACGGTGTGTACTACTCCCTTCAGAGGACAGCACAAACAGGCTCTAACCAGAGTAGAAAAAGAAGTGGGAGGCCGCGTTGCACAACTGAGCAAGAAGATAAGTACATTAGAGTCTCTAGTTTGAGAAACAGACGCCTCACAGGTCCCCAACTGGCATCTTCATTAAATAGTACCCGCAAAACACCAGTGTCAACATCTACAGTGAAGAGGCGGCTGCGGGATTCTGGGCTTCAGGGCAGAGTGGCAAAGAAAAAGCCATATCTGAGACTGGCCAATAAAAGAAAAAGATTAAGATGGGCAAAAGAACACAGACATTGGACAGAGGAAGACTGGAAAAAAGTGCTGTGGACGGATGAATCCAAGTTTGAGGTGTTTGGATCACAAAGAAGAACGTTTGTGAGACGCAGAGCAACTGAAAAGATGCTGGAAGAATGACGCCATCTGTTAAGCATGGTGGTAATTTGTGATGGTCTGGGGTTGCTTTGGTGCTGGTAAGGTGGGAGATTTGTACAGGGTAAAAGGGATTCTGAATAAGGAAGGCTATCACTCCATTTTGCAACGCCATGCCATACCCAGTGGACAGCGCTTGATTGGAGCCAATTTCATCCTACAACAGGACAATGACCCAAAACACACCTCGAAATTGTGCAAGAACTATTTAGAGAAGAAGCAGGCAGCTGGTATTCTATCGGTAATGGAGTGGCCAGCGCAGTCACCAGATTTGAACCCCGTTGAGCTGTTGTGGGAGCAGCTTGACCGTATGGTACGCAAGAAGTGCCCATCCAACCAATCCAAATTGTGGGAGCTGCTTCTAGAAGCGTGGGGTGCAATTTCTCCAGATTACCTCAACAAATTAACAGCTAGAATGCCAAAGGTCTGCAATGCTGTAATTGCTGCAAATGGAGGATTCTTTGATGAAAGCAAAGTTTGATGTAAAAACAATCTTATTTCAAATAAAAATCATTATTTCTAACCTTGTCAATGTCTTGACTCTATTTTTTATTCATTTCACAACGTATGGTGGTGAATAAGTGTGACTTTTCATGGAAAACACAAAATTGTTTGGGTGACCCCAAACTTTTGAACGGTAGTCTATATGTATATATATATATATATATATATATATATTTTTTTTTTTTACAAATATTTATTTCTAACAAATAATGAATTATTTATAGTCATGAGCCAGAAATAATTCTTGTGTGACACTACTCATGAAAACAGTCACTGGATTGAAAAGTTCATCCACACTTCTTACAGTTAAGTTGATCAAGGCAGAAAACAAACTCCCGTGCACCGCCGTCTCTATCATGGATAATAACCATCAAACACTGACAACATTTGTCAAAGAATAACCAAGGAGCACGGCTACATCTAGGGCACAAACTATAAATTACAAAGGAGAACTTTTACAATTAACACAAACACATTACCCATAAGTCTTTGCGGTGTATAACAAAATGTGTGGGCTTTGGGTGGAGCCTATTTATTTCTGGAAGAAGTTAAATTCACTCTGAACTGGCACTCTTCATTCATTTAACACAAAATAAATAACACTTGACTTTGAATTGCAAGGATGGTAGTTTATTTAACTCTGATCTGAGTTAGATTAACACCAGTGAGATCAACTCAGATAAATAACTCCAGCCATGATTAAAATTTTACACCGAAAAGGTTAAAATAACTCTGTTGGTGTTAAAATAACTCAAAATATTTTAACTCTGATAATTTAACTCCCCAACTTTTGCCGTGTAGTGATCATGTCGTCCACGTCACATGCCTCTATAAGAGGCATACGTGCCTACGCATTGCCATTCAAGATAAACACCTCTTCTCGCTTCACCCAGCAAGAAGGGTTGCCTGGTGAGACATCTCAATTATGTAACCGGGGTCACGACAGTAACCTAAAGTTCTCTTTCCTAACATTAATTTCGATGTCTCACTATGGGATATCCAGACTCCCTTATTGCCAGGCAGCTTATCCAGCGACCACCAACACTCACAGGGAGACGTCCTGGCCCAATGAGGACCCCACACCCAAAATGGCATGGGTCATAACAGGAGCCAAGACATCCAACTTATAGAATCATGCAAAAGCGAGCGGGGAGGTCCAGCTCACAGCAGCACAAATCTCGTGGACCAATAGCTGACTAAAGAGGGCCCAGGATGCAGACAAGCCCCGTTCGGAATGGGCCCTAAGCCCAACCAGTGCCTGCAGGCCCTGGCAGGATTTAAGCCTACCTATAGCATCCACAATCCAGTGTGAAAGCCGCTGCTTTGTGATGGGCTTGCCCCTACAGGGTCCGCCCCACGACACAAAGAGCTGGTCACTCCTGCGAAAGCCCCTTGTCCCGTCCACATATGCCCTGAGGGCACAAACTGGACACAGCTTGTGAAGCCGCTCCCCTTCAAGTGAGGGGAAAGGCGGTGGTGAGAAAGCTGTGAGAACAACAGGAGAAAAGGAGCCAACCACTTTGGGTACAAAGGCCGGGTTGGGCTTCATAGACACCCTCATATCTCCAGGTGCAAACTGCATACAGGATGGGTGCACAGAGAGCGCCTGCATATCGCTGACCCATTTTCCTGACACCAAAGCCAGAAGCAACACCACCTTAAAAGACAGAGTTTTAAGATCATTGTAATCCACTGGTTCTAACGGAGGCCATGAAAGGCCCTTCATCACCACAGACAGATCCCAAGAGGGCACCAAGGGTCGTAACACAGGGAGAAGGCTGCGTGCTCCCTTCATAAACCTGCAGACCAGGGGGTGTTGGCTTGACAGCCTTTTCCCAAAGCCCACATGGCAGGCAGAAATGGTGGCCAGGTACACCTTAATTGTGGAAAACGCCTTATTTTTGTGGCATCCACCGGGCACTGGAAAGACAGAATATCTCTGTTCTGGCACCAGACCTCAAACACCCTCCACTTAGAGTCATATAGGGACCTAGTGGAGGGGGCCCTTGCATTCTGCATAGTTTGAATGACTGCTTGGGGCAGCCCTGCTGCCTCTAAGCTGTGCCACTCACGGGCCAGTTCCACAGGGCCAGGCGCTCTGTATGCGGGTGGAAAATTGTTCCCCCCGCCTGAGACACCAGATGCCTGCGGGATGGTAATTTCCACGGCTGACCCCTCAGGAGCTGGAAAATGTCCGCCAACCAATGCTTGACGGGCCAATGAGGAGCCACAAAAATGAGCGTATGGCGCTGATCCCGTATCCTGAGCAGGGTCGGGGATATCAGGGCCACTGGGGGAAACGCATAAAGCAGGCCGTATGGCCAATCGTGCGCCAGCGCATCCAGGCTGAGTGGAGTGCTCTGGTCGCGTTTTGAGAAGAACAGAGGGCACTGAGCGTTCTCCCTGGAGGCAAAGAGATCCACCCCTGCCCGGCCAAAGCAGATCCAGATCTGCTCCACTATAGCAGGATGCAGAGTCCAGTCTCCATATAGGGGTGTCCCCCTGGACAGCAGGTCCGCTCCCTGATTCAGGACACCCGGAACGTGGGTGGCTCTGATCATAAGTAAACATTTGCTGCACCACAGGATCAGTCTGCGTGCCAACATGTGTAGCCGGCGGGAGCGCAGCCCCCCCTGGCGATTTATGTAAGCCACTGTGGTGGTGTTGTCTGTTCTCACCAGAACATGGTGGCCGGCGAGGAGGGGGAGAAAGTGCCTCAGGACTAGGAAGACAGTGAGGAGCTCCAAATAATTTGTGTGTGTTTCCTGGAGCTCTCTGCTCCACACACCTCTTGCATAACGTCCATCGAGGAGTCCCCCCCATCCCGACAGACTCGCATCTGCTGTGATCACTTTCCAGGAATGAACTGCCCCTAAGGGCAATCCCTTCTCCAGAAAGTCTGGATGGCGCCAACGCCGGAGTGCCATAAGCACTCCACTTAAGGCACTCCTCTTCACCCTGCACGCCCTGTGGCGCATCGGAGACAGTTTCAGGGCTGCCACCCAGCTCTGAAACTCCCTCATGTGCAGACGGCCTAACGGCACTACCAAAACGGATAATGCGATTAAACCCAGCTGCCGAAGGCACAGCCCGAAGCGCACAGATCTGTGGAGGCGAAGGTGCGCGAGATAGGATCAGAGCGCATTTACGCGCGGCTCCGAGAGGCGGGCCGCAAACGTTTCTGAATCCAGATCCAACCCCAGAAAAGTTATTTTCTGCGAGGGAGATAACGCACTTTTTTTCTGGTTTATTCTGAAACCAAGACCACACAAATGTTGGATCACTATTTATGTGTGGGACGCCGCCTCCTCCCTGGACCGAGCCAGTAGGAGCCAATCGTCCAAATACATAGCCAAGCGGATGCCCATCCTCCTCAATGGGGCGATTGCTGCCTCCATGCACCGCACAAATGCCCTCAGACTCAGGGAGAGACCGAAGGGGAGTACGGTGTATTCGTAACAGATTCCCTGAAAGGCAAACCTCAGATATTTCCTGTGTGGGGGGTACACTGGAATATTAAAGTACGCGTCTTTCAGAGCGACTGAAGTGAACCAATCGTTCTGATATATCAGACGCAGGAGGGATGCGTGAGTCAGCATCCTGAACTTGTATTTTTTGAGGCATCAGCTCAGAGCCCTTAGATCCAGGATCGGGCGAAGTCTGTTCCCTCCCGGTTTGGGGACCAGAATACACCTGAGTAGAAGCCGCTCTGAGCCTGATCGGGAGGTACTACACATATCGCTCGTTTCTCCAGCAGGGAGGAAATCTCTGCCTGGAGGACATGAGCTGAAGATCCCTGAACGTGAGAGGGGACTATGCCAGAGAAATGAGGAGGAAATTGTCTTTAACACCCATTCTGAATCCAAAGTCGTTGCCCATTCCTGCATATGCATGGAAAGCGGGGACAAGGCTCTCACGTCTTTCACTGCGCATGCGCAAGTACTTAGAGCAGCGACGGTCTCTGTACGTGAGGGAACCCTGCAGGTTCCCGGAATGGCCACCAGGTGGGGGTCCCGTACCACACTGTCCATATTTAATGATTTTAGCTGCGCCCTCAACTTTGTGTCTGGATGCGCCAGCGAAACATTTATTAAGTGCAAACCGTGCTGTGTTTGAACATGATGTGAGTGCTTGAGACGTTTTGGTGGAACTGGTGAGACCGGTCCGACATCGTAAAACCGACCCGTATCTATCGGGGGTCCCACAGCGAGGGCCCTGAGCGAGGGGCAATCTGAAAAGGCCGAACAGGTGGAGCTGGTGAACGGGGAACTCCCAGCTGCGTCACCGGAGGAGAACGGAGGCTGTCAGGTTGCCCTCTTTTTCTTGCTGGCCTGCTGACTGCCTGGCAGAGTCGGTTGTCATGCTAGGGCGGGGGCAGTTGGAGTCCCGGATCTCAGTGGCCAAGCTGGTCGTTCTACCGGACCAGGCGGGGTTGGGTGGACCGGCTGAGAATTTGGTCGTTTTGGGATCCGGAACTGAGGTGGAGCCCGAGCTTTAGTCTGGGAGAAAGACTGGTGCTGGGCCGCCTTGGGAGGAGGATTGGTTTTCCTGGGGAGGCAGAGCTGGAGGGCTTCGCCTTCCTTCCTCTTCGCCTCACACCGCTGCTACATGGATGCCAGAGCGGATCCGAAAAGGCCGTCAGGCACAAACGGCATGTCCAGGATTTCCTCCTCCTCCCTGTCAGGAAGGTTGGTGAGGTTGAGCCACCGCGCTTGTTCCTGCATAACCATCATTCCTATCGCTTTTCCCGTGGCCTGGACAGCACAGCTCTGAATGCGCAGGCAGATGTCTGTCAACACGATGATCTCCTCCCACACGTCAGGGTCTGGCTTTGCAGCCATGTCCTCACATAGCTCTGCTTGGTAAGCGGAGAGCATGGAGGTGACATTCAGAGCCCTGATAGAAAGTGCAGCCGCTTTATAAGCCTTCTCTGTAAGCGCCGACTGGAAGCGGTCCGCTTTCGAAGGCAGGGTGGGAGGTCTGGAGGATGACGCCGACAGACGCGGGTGTAGGTGCGCTGCAACCAGCGGCTCCATGGGCCGAGGGAAAGGGCCGCATGTCGAGAAAACAAGACAGTCGCACTGGTGTGTGGAGACTGTAAATTGTGCCCCAACCTATGGTGAAGGTCAGGACGGAAGGAGCTAGCTAGCATTCGGCGACGGAGAAAAAAGATAACGGTTAAGCTAGCTAGCTAGTGTGCGATAAGCTACTTCTATAAGCGAGAAGAGGTGATTGAATGGCTCTGCGTAGGCACGCATGCCTCTTATAGAGGCATGTGACGTGGACGCCACGATCAGTAGCCAATCAGGATTGGCGTAATGAGATAAGTGCTTGTGAGGAATCAGCAGAGGGGCGTATCCCATCAAAACGAATGTTCAGAAAGAGAACAGGGCTTTGTTATGACTCCTCGATAACATTAACTTTGTTCTCCTTATCTTATTTGGTTTGCTTCAATATTTCCACAAACCTTTTACCACAAAATACCATCTATTTTACTAACTGCATCAGTATTCCCTGCAGTTAGACATGCACACAACATGGGGTTAGGGTTAGGTGTTGACTTATGCAAGCATCCTTGCATTTTCCTCAAAACTAACAATAATTTAAGCTCATATTAAGTTTCAAGAAGCCACAGGACATGCCTCTAAAAAATGTAATATCCATCCCTAATTGTATTTGCAAACTATAAACAATTTCCATATGTTGCTGCATTATAGCTTCTTCTTCGCTGAGTGCCCTTTGAGCTTATGTTGGTACTGGAGTTTTTTTGTCTGTGGATAATTATGCTCTCTTAGCACCTTCAGTCAGTAACCCCACCAGGTTTTCTTTTTTGTTCTGGAGTACTGGCCCACATCATCTCAACAAATGCCCCTATTTGGGATATAGGTCTTTCTTTCGCTTGATTTCATACAGGCATGCATTGGGTCTGAGGTGCTAAAATACATAACGAAGTTTGCTTCCATTTAACTTGAATGGTGTCAATTAACCAGTAAGAGGTTTACTGTCATTATCATCATCATCATCATCATCATCATCATCATCTCATTTTTCTGAGAATGGTTTAAGGCATAGTAATCTTCAAATATAAACCATTCTGGTAATCTTAACTGACCTGAAACAGGAAAAGTGAGACAAACTGATATTTCTATACATCATATGTAAAAATCTGGTTTCAACTGTATGCTTTGCAACAACTCTGCAGCTCATACTTGGATTGGTGACTCATATAGCCCATCATTGTTTTTGTTTTTTTGATGAATGTGACAGTTGGAATGCCGTGGGACGAGTTTCAACGACACTTAACACATGATCATGGCTACAATGTAGGGCATCCTGTGATTACTTTGGCCTTTCTCTGAATATGGTGACTCACAAAGAGCTGTATAGGCTAAAATGCAGATAAGTTTGCCCTGCGGCTGAAATGGTACAGTGATGCATCCTGAAATAAACCTCATGGCTTGCTCCAGGAAATATACAAAAAAGGTTTTATGAGCTAGCTGTGTTTGCAAAGCATAAAATAAAATAAAAGGATATTAAGAGGTGATAATAACGTGGTGTAGAAATATTCCCCAGATGGATTTTACGTTATTGCACAAGCAAAAGGATATTTACTGAATTTTTTCCCTCTGGTCACACATCTATCACTGCTTCCTTTTCTTAATTAAGTTACTTCTAATAAAGAATTCTGTTCTGCCCCCACACCTGCAGTGGTTATGGCACAATGCTTGTGTAGGAAAATAGTTATTAAAATGTAAATCATCATTGGTCTGTCAAAAAGAAGCAGATCAAGGATGTAATACAAAAGCTTGCATTACATTTTTATCCTCGAACACAACCATTGTGCCATGCGGTAGGAACACACTTGAGAGGGTGATGCTGTCAACTCCACTGAGATCCTACAACTTTGTGAGGGCTTACTGTAAAATCAACAGGTGGCAAGTGTGGTTCTGCAGGCTGCTCAGGCTAATCCTCCTCAAACCGTCTTAGCTGGCTAATTTGTCTCCCCTTATCTCCTCTCCTTTTCCTCCTCTGTTTGTCTGTACAGGTCAGCACAACTACCTGTGCGCAGGAAGAAACGACTGCATCATTGATAAGATCCGTAGGAAGAACTGTCCAGCATGTCGCTTCAGGAAATGTCTCCAGGCCGGAATGAATCTGGAAGGTAAATTCTGCGAAAGTGAATGAATAAGGCCTCTCTACCTTTGCAGTGTAAATCCACTTTTTGAGAGAGAGGAGATGATGGTTAAAAAGCAATCCAATGAGCTGGTTATAGTTACAACAGATTCATGACTAAATTCATTGGCTCACTTAAATGTGCAAAGAGCAAAATGGAAAGCCAAGCAAGGAATTAGAGGAAAGACTGTTTCCATCCAGCTACACCTTCAGCACCTACTTTGTAACATCAGGGGGTAGTATACCAGGAAGAAATTATTAATACACACAATAAAGACACCAGAAAGAGGGAAAGTCAATATATAGTGGCTCGCCAAGGTATGCATAAACCTTCTTGGTTTTAAACGTGTGGCAAGCACCCTTAACTGCAGTTACAGCTGTACTGTAAGTGATGTGAGACAGTTCTCTATCAGCTTTGCACAACTGAATGTTTCCCTGATCACCTGTAAAATAGTGCATTGCATGACTGACGGTCGTGTTGACAGATTCCCCCAACTGAGATGTATAACTCTGCTGCTCCTCCAGAGTTACCATGCTCCTTTGATGGCTTGTTGGCTCGGATGGTTACCCGTTAGATGTGCCACCTTTTCTATTTTTAGATGATGGATTGAACAGTCCCTAATGTATCTGCTGGCTTCCTTGGTCTAGATCATTGTTTCTTGATTCTGGTTGACGCATTCCACTGACCTTCATGCTTTAGATGCGTCTCTTCTCCAGCATACCTGATTCAAATGATAGCATTAGCTCCTGCGCGCCAACAAAATCTGCAGGAGCCTGTTAATCACCCAGTTGTTCAGGTCAGGTGTGTGGCAAGTGAGAAACACCTAAAACATGCTGGCCAGTGGGCCTTTAGGAGCAGGGTTAGGAAACCCTGGTCTAGATGAGGCCGTTTGTTCCCTAATATTCTCGAGCAAACAGAAAAGGTGTTTTGATGGGGCTTTTGATTGTGACAGCACTGTTTGTAAAGTGTAAAGGTGCCTGAATACATCTGCATGCCATGAAAGTTGGATTTTGTTTGTAAAATAGAAAGGTTTTAAACCATATAGCATTTTCATTGATACTCTCTTTCAATAAATACATCAAAGTCTAGAAATGGTCAGAGGAGATGAACATTATGCTTTACACTGAAAAAGTCTTCTGCTTTAGAAAAAAATCTAACTTGAATTTGGAGTACTAAATATTCTTGGATCTGTGGGTGTTGCTGAAAAAACAACTTTTAAAGTATATTCAAAAATGATCAACTCTTGCAAAAAGCCTAGAGATGTTCTCAAGTCGTTATCAATATTGATTTAAAAACATGTCTTGTGTGGCGTCATGTGGATAAGACGGATGCCCTCGAAGCAGTCATCCTAGGTTCGACACTCAGCCCATGGACACCGGCCAAATGTCTGTGCCCCACTTCCCTTTCTGCAGTGTCCACTGCTAATAAAGCTTTCTGATGCCACAAATTTTAAAATTATAATAAAAAAAAGTCTTGTGAAGAACAAAAAATTACAGAGTAGTACTTCTTCAGGAATAAGTCACTGCCACCTTGTTTTAATAAAGCAACCATGATAATACCTGATGTTGATAGTTTTTCCTTAAAAAGGCTGTAACAAAATATTGAACGTTGATTTCAATTTTTTTTCGATGTGAAGAAAAGCGGAAAATGAAAATGATTTTATTTCTTGGAAGAAAAAAAATCAGTATTTCTGTCATAAGATTGCTTAAACAGACTGTGTTGTCACATTCCATGTCTGTAAAAATCATAAACACAACAGAGCTTGTCCTTATTTAGCACCATCAAATTTTTTTAAGACTTAGGCAATAAAGAAATTAAGCTTTACCAATAATGGTATGGTATGCTATGCTCAGCCGCGCTGCAAAGCCGGGAGCAGATCAAACTGAAACTAACAGTGCTAAGATTCATCACAAACAGAATTGTCAGATAAATTAATTAACCACACAATGCTGTTATAAGATCACATAAGCAGCTTGATAAATGGCAAACATACATTAGCATGAAGATGTAGAAACTTACTTCTCTGTCCATCAGGCGTCTTTGTTCTTTGATCCAGCTGCTGTTCTTTAGGAATGTAGAATAAAATCCTGTAATCCATGCAGCCAAACAGGGGTTTTCACAGAGAAAATAAAAAGTCCAAGAAAAAAGGGTTTTAAGCTGCCAAAAACCGAAGTAGCCATTAGCTGCGAGCAGGCCGAGGGTGTGTTTGAAATCCTACCAGGGGTAAGCCGCTATGCCTGCAGGGGCGGTGCAGACAACTCTAGAGCTCAACTTTCAACCAGTGAAATCACTAGTTGAACACTCAGTTGATTTCTAGGAGAGGGAGGGGCACCTGCTCAGAGAGCAGAATTCAGGATGATTACTCAGACATGCGTGAATTAAGCCAAAAACCACTCTGGTGGGTTTTTTGTCAGAAAATTGCATTTCCATGTGGTTGAAATCTCCAAAAACTTGATTTTGCATGATATAGCCCCTTTAAGATGTTTCATAGACTGCACATTAAAAAGTAGTCATTTACAGTCATTTTCTTTTATGTAACTTTTTTTATTGTATTTTAAGCATATATATATATATATGTGTGTGTGTGTAATCACTGTTAAAAAAATCTACTTTAAAATTTAAGGGGACATTCATATGTATACATTATTAGGACAGCAAAGAAAATACAGGACAATTTTGAATTTTAATAGCATCATTGGTAAGAGCAATTAGGAAACAATTTTTATACAGCTTGCATCTGGGAGCCATCAGTTTTAACAAACAGCTTCTTTGACTATGCTAAAGTTGGCTTGTTGTCATTTAAGCTTATGTTCCTTTTAGAACATTAAACTGCTGTCGGTGTACTTTGTACAAGCCAGTGTTTAGCTGGAAAGGCAGGAAGACAGAAAGTGGGATTTGATGGACGTCAGTTTATCAACAGACAGGCTTCGTACTGAAAGGCTTACTGTTGCCATAGAAACGCCGGGGAGGAAATTAAAGACCATAGCTAGTAAGAAAGGTTGTTATTTTTTTATGGTGGTAACCTCTTCACATCTGATGTGTTTTTCAAATTTAGTTACAGAAAATGTCAAAATGCTGCATAGACCATGTGAAGAGCGTGGGCAAACACTATTGCAATAATGGAGAAAAACTCAGATATGGCAAAAAGTAGGACCCCAGACACGTTTTTTGACCTCCCTTATGTAATTTGCTCATTCTCTTTATTTTTATTTTAAAATCTGCATTATCATGAGCCTGATGCTGAAATGAGATGTAGAAAATGCTGAGTTAAATCAATGTTAGGTTAAGCACAGATTTTAATGTTGCATTTATTTATTTTAGCCCTCCCCTTCATAATATAATGATGTATTTGCAGATTCATTACAAGATGTCCACTGAATTCCCTTCTACATGAATCACTCTAAAGTATGATCAGTAACTCATTTGATTGTAATACAGCATGGTCATGGACAAAATATGCATTGCCATGAAAAAAACCTGCAATAGCACCCCCATATAAAACCACTTTATAGAGGACATATTTGATTCTTGTTAGAAGTCAGTTCTTTACTTACACATAAATAAAGATCATTCTAGTACCCATGCTAATAAAATTCAGCAAGTCATTACAGAAGTAATGCCGTACTTTGGACAGCTTTTATGTACGCTTGGGGCTGGTGCTTAATTTCAAAACGAAGCAAATCCTTCAGACAGGAAATGAGAGGATAGGATTTGTTTTTTTGTTTTGTTTTTTTTTTTGGTGGGGGGTTGCATTAATCAGTCAGTATCTTACCTAGAATGGAAAGCAGTTTATTCCTAATTTGGAGACAAATTGTTCTCCACTCAGAGTCAACCTAAAAAGCTAATCAGAGAACTGCCTGTTCCAAAATAAGTTTCTATTTCTTTAAATTAATTTATGTTTACAAAAAACCAAACTATTATTTGATGCAAATATATAAGCTTTACTATAATCTGTTCTGCCCTTTAACAGCACTTTTACTGTGCATTAAATGAAAAATGTATGTGCCAAGTGGTAGTTACTTGCAATTTGGTATCTTTTCTGATCCTGTAATTAATATCTGAAGTGAAAGTAATCCAGTGTAAAATCCCATTGTTTTGTAGTCATTCAAACAAACCAACTATCAATCAGTCCATTTGTTTCCAGTTATCAAACATGGAGTTCAGGTGTGGAGTCAAGACATCCCTCTATACCTCAGCTGTCAAACTCAAGGCCGGGGGCCAAATCCGGTCTATTTAAGTGCACCTAAATACTATTGTATCAGTCAAATAAAATCAGAGTTTGTATATGAATAGTGTTCAATCACAAGATGTTCAGTATTATTTAATTTTAAGAAGTACCTGTCAAATACAGAGATGTATATCTACAGTATATTTTAATGCTTTGTTAATGATAGTTTTATTGATACTTTCTACCACAACCGGCTTTTTTGAGAACATTCATGATTTTGATGTGGCCCAAAATGGAACCCCCACTCTATACCATAGGTGTTAAACTCCAGCTCTTGGGATTAAAACTTGTAAATAAGCAAATCATTAGGTCATTAGCAGGTATGTCAACTGCTTGATTACACACTCAGGAGACAATTTACCTATTTGAAACTGGGTGTTGGTCCAGATAGTGTTGTGCCCGAACAGTTTCACTCTTTATTTTATCAGATGAACGTTATGGAGATATGTATAGTATTGCCGTTACAGTAAATTTTGTTCTAGAGAGTGCCAGATTTCCATGGAGCCTGCCAGACAAAAGCCTGGCTAAAGCCCTGGCTAAAACATAGCATTACCACAGACATTATAAAAAGTAGAACCCACATTGGCTGATGGGGCACAAGAAATTTGGCTTCCATCTTGGATCCATAACCGAAACAGAAAACAAAATAGCAGTGATCATAGATCCAAGATATCTGAGTAATGTGTTGCATGTCACATCGAGTCTATCTGACATCTTCTCTTTATAATAAGTTAACAACAGGCCTTAATACGGGGGAAACAAAAAATCTGGCAACACTGTGCACAGATCTAGGTATTAATTTGTGCTGATTTCTACACTTTCTGACCCTAGTTTTTTAACTTTTCTTTTTTGGGGGGGCAAAGAAGTCAGAAAATGTATTCACAAAAATCGAAACGTGACTTACAGTAACTGAAACATAATTGTTTAAATGCTTTGCACTTTGAATACTGCACTTTGAGGTACATCCTGTGTTTCTTACCTCAGCCTGGTATCTACCTCTGATTATTGACTTATTCTGCATTAAAAATAAAACATTCAAACAGAAAATTCTCCTCATGTTTTTGAAAATATACTGTTGGGGTAAAAGCTGTGACAGTGTGAACTTAATAGGTGGTAACATTAGGAAAATGCCTGTATCTTAGAGTAATAGCTTGTAGCAACTTACAGTATTGGAAAAAAAAACTAGTTAATTCTTGGAAATTTAAACTTAGTTTGAAAAAAAAGTAAAAATATGAACCATGCAATGAACTAGTTCATTTTAAGATGTGTGAACTAAACTTTAAACTAGTTCATATAGAAACCGAACTTACCCACACTGCCAGAGACTCATCTAAAAACTACAGTACACCGACCCACGAAAAATGCAGTTTAACACTGCTGGTCTTCACAACAACACCCTCCATCTCATTCTGGGAAATCCCAAGGCATTCCCATACCAGAAGGGGATAAGTTGTCATGACAGTAACTTATGTGGAGCTCCTTTCAGCTGCTTGTGTTCAGGGTCTTGTTCTTTTGGTCATAATCCATATCATATGACAATAGAGGAGTGTTAGAATGTAGTCAGAATGGTAAATCAAGAGCTCTATCTGTGAACGAGAGCCGCATCTGCAGTTGAGGCTCTAATTAAGTTTTTTACTTTGTTACAGTGGAAATAAAGAGGAACAAATCTTTTTAATGATAAGCCTCTTCTTATTGCAAAATTTTTTGTGGTATTTTATACTTGATCTGTACCTTGCGATACACTATTTAAAGGCAATTCATTCGCCAGTAGACTGGAACAACATATTTATCCATTTATATTTCTGACTAATGCAAAAGTGGAATCAGTGTTTAGGTTTATGAAAAAGTAAAAAAAAACTTGCTCAATGATGCTGTAAAAGCTTTAAATGGGGCTTCATTTAAGATACCAAAAATTCCCTTAGAAACTGCCTTCACTCTTAGCAACCCTTAGCTTGACTCACCTATGAAAAACTCTCTGTCTTACAGAGGTAATATTGAGTAATGTTCAATGCAGGTAAGACACTGCTGTTGAAGAAGCCACAGAACCCCAAAGCAGTTATAATTCAAATTATGCTCAAAAGTAAAACCATTAGTTGAAACAGTTAAAACCTACAGAGTTTAATTAACATTTTGAAACCAATCAGTAAGAAAAATCAGATGTTCCCCTGTATGATGTTAGGCCCCGGAAATTTGTCATTAATTTATAAATATAAAAAATTAAGAATGTTTCTCTAGGTCACAATTTTGGAGCTAAACATATACAAAATATTTACATGGCTTGTTTTTAAATTGTGAATTGTTTTATCGCTTTACTTTTTTCTTAAGTTCTCTGTTTTTATAAAAAAAATCATACTGATAATGCTCCGCCGTTAAAGCTTCAAAAACATAATCCGTTAACAGATGTTTTTTCATCTTGTTCCCTCAGCGAGGAAAAACAAGAAGCTTATCAAGATGAAAGTGCAACAGCCAGCTAGGCCCTCAGAACCGGCGAGTAACATGCCTGTACCCATCATACCCAGAAGCATGCCCCAGCTCGTGCCCACCATGCTGTCCATCCTGAAGGCCATCGAGCCAGAGATAATCTACTCAGGCTACGACAGCACACTGCCGGACACCTCATCTCGTCTCATGAGCACCCTCAATAGATTGGGAGGACTGCAGGTCATCTCTGCCGTCAAATGGGCTAAGTCGCTGCCAGGTACGGACGTATTCTTCATCCTTTTAGCTTGTTGTTTGTGTGTTTCCATGCATTGGCCAAATGGATTTTACTTCAAGTAGTTGGTAATCCTTTTAGGAACTCTGTTGAATACAGAAGGCACGTCATGGTTGAGCTTTATCACTTAATCTTAATTGGTTAGATTTTAAATAGAGGAATATATATATATTTTTGCCTCTGCCCTGCAGTAGAAACATTGCCTCAGAACTCGTGATAAAATGTGTGGGTTCTACCAGCTGAATGGAAGAATAGAGTAATTGTGGCTCATTTAAAATCTATTATTGTCAGAGCCCAGCTAACTCAAAGTACTTAAATAATAAAAAGTTCTTCAAAAAAGTAAATTAGTAAATAGCAGGATTAAGGAGAATTATGTTATGGTCTTATAAACATGGAGATGACTGCTGTGAATTGTCCTGAAGAAAGTAGCTTTGCCACTAAGAGTTTGAATGTTTAGTATGTGTTATTTATGAGTACTAATGGAAAGTTACCTGGAAGGAAAAAGTGTCGCAGAAAAGTGTGCAAAGCAACAGTCAAAGCCCATTCAACGATTTGAGATTTATAAGGCGTAGAGTGTGGCTGGTTTTCAGTGCTTCAAGAGACACCACACACCAGTTAATCCAGGAAATAGACTGCAACGGTTGCATTCTTGTATTACATCCCTCCTATACTTGACACAATGCCTGCAGTGTCTTACATGGGCTATGGAGAAAAATAACTGAACTATTCAGTGTTCTAACGTCTTCTTTTCAGATTAAAGTAAAGGTTGCACTCCCTTTTGAAAAAACTGAAAAGGCCCAGGATCCAAGCTCCTTGATGTCATTGTTAAAGTTTCCTCAGTTGGTGATGATTGTTGGGCGCCATGTTATCTGCTGTTGTTGGTCTTTTTTTTGGGTATAAAATCTGAAAAATACAAGGAAATTTTAGAGCACTTCCTTTTGTTGTTGTCTTGTTAAATAACTTGTGGAGATGCAGATTTAATTGTCCTTACTACCAAACTAACAGTGGCTTGTTTAGTGACAGTAGTATCACTGAGTGCATTTACATGCCCATCCAGATTAAATTTTGGCAATAATGGGACTAACAGATAGCTAGAAAGGCAGACTTTATCTGTGTTTACGTGTCACTTAGATAATCAAATTATTGAATGAGGTGTGTTGGACTCCGTGATGCTAGGTGGCAACATGCACTCTTTGGCGCAGACAATCTTCCAGTTGGCCTAGAGCAGGGGTTCCAAACTTTTTGTTACATGGGCAAATATAGTCAAATCAAAAGGACTTGAGGGCAAAACATTTTTTTATTTTTTTTTAAATACTCAAAAATAAACTAAGTATTTAATACTTTAATTCATTAAACAAGTCAGAATTGTTGTTGGAAAGGGATGTGTAAATATTTTAGACACGTAACTTAAAGAGTTCTGCATATTTGCCTTATTAGAATACATTTAGATCTCAATTAAAAAAGAAGAAAAAGTAACACAGCTTGATAATTACTTTAAGTATTTGCCTACAATTTTAAAATGGAGTTTTCTCAGCTGAACCCTTTAAAGTGCCAGGGGGCTGGATTTCTAAACTAAATTATATTCGTCTTCAGTTTTGTAACTGTATTGGGTAATAAACCTTTTTTAACTAAGTAAAATGCGCCCACCCATGTGTAATCCCGTTATCTTGAACAGCCTGTGTGCTGCAAAATAGTCTGTGATTCGGTGGCCTAATTCCACGCACAACGTCAATCTACAATTCTTGCGGATTCTCGATTTACCAGGAAGAAGGAAGAGAAAGAACCCGGACTTCAGATGCGGTCAATTAAACACTACTTACTTCGTCGCTAGACATGTTGCTTGTTGTTATACAGCTGGTGATGTGCGTAATGTGCGGTGGCTTGAGAGTATGCTACATCACTGATTTATTTAGTTTTTGTACTCACTCCCACGGTGGCTGCAGTTACTTGCTTTAAAAAAAACTAGGAGTGTCAAATTATCTTGTTAATCGCAATTAATTAATTGCAACCATTTTTAGTGTGCTATGTTTTTAATTGCATTAGTCTATTTTCTAATCTTTAATTTTATTATTTTTGGATACTAGTGCCCTTTACATTAAATACGTTTTTATGCTTTGGGCATCTTGTGCTTGAGTTGTTAGGAGTAAACCACACCCTGAAGTGGAGATCAAAGGCGGTAAACTTATCATAAGCTGACTGCCTTCTATTGTAGTGGTAGGGCGAGGCGAGGAGGAGCAGGAAGATGCAGACAGTCAACTCAACTTAGCGATATTTAGTGAGTTTTTAGGCCCCCTTATCGATTCTCTTTCAAAAATGAAAGCAAATAGCGACCAATCTAGCAACTTGTTATTGGAGACTGATGGGTGAAGCATGTAACGCTGTTACTCTTCTCACCAAGCAGCGAGGCGATGTCCCGTCTCAGATCGCTCACAGCCACTGAAGGCAACCAGTCTGCACCGCACGCTGTAGCTAATAACCAACACGTTTCTTGTTTTTTTTGTTTGGTGCTGGGTTGGTTATGAAGCTACCAATCCACCAACCTGCCCAAAAATAAATACATTTAGTTTAGCGGTGTTCCCCGTACTAACGCATACAAGAAAAACTTGAGTACTTAATGTGTGAACATTTCTAATTTACAAAAATATTTAAAGTGTTCGTCCGTAATTATTATTTTTTCATTTATTTTGTATTATTTTTGCCATTTATCTGTCTCTTTCTTTCTTTTTCATTTTTACTTTTGGATTTTCATCTAGAATGTAATATAAAATTATTATAGTCACCTACTGCTTGTCAAACCGGTTTCTAGTACTCTTAATATACAGGCTGCCATCACTGTAATCCTGACCTTTGTTCATTATTCTGAGAAGAATAATATTTTATTGCTATTTTAACAGAACTTTATATAAATATTACATTCTTACACTGTAAAATACTGAACTATATACAAAAACAGATATATAATATACAGCACAGTTTTATATCACATTTCACAATAAATGTACTATGTTACCTGCTTGTTTTTGGTCTGTATGTCTCTAATAGAGTTTGTCTGTCCCTCTCAGGCTTCCGTAACCTGCACCTTGATGACCAGATGACATTGCTGCAGTGCTCCTGGCTCTTCCTGATGTCCTTCAGCCTCGGTTGGAGGTCCTATGAACAGTGTAACGGCAGATTGCTCTGCTTTGCCCCAGATCTCGTCATAAATGAGTGCGTACCAAGCATCTGTATACTTGAACTGTTTTCTCACCAATACATATTCTTAATTAGATTTGAATTTGGTTTCAGGGGGACAGTCTGAATTTAAGGTTACTTTATAGACATAAACCGTTGGATAAGGATTGAGATGAAACTGAGAAAAAAAAATTGATATTCCAGGGCTCTAGACTGACCTGTTGCACTATTGCATCTAAGGTTTTTCTTAGGTGCACCAGCACAAAAGTACACTAATTTTAGACTTTATCACATTTAACATCAAGTTGACTTTTTTTTTAATTTTATAATTAAATATATTAATTCAAAGCTGAATTGTACAAGACGGGTATGTTAACTTACAAAAAAAAAAAATTAAACTGCTACAATGAGCTGAAAATTAAAGTTAAAAACATCTCAAGATGGGTGCATTGTGTGGCATAGCGGTAGCGCACTGACTCAATACGATAGGGTACAGGTGTCGATATGGCTGTCCCAGAATTGACTGCCAACGTCAGACTCTTTTCCTGCATGTCTTCCCCTTTCTCTGCCGCTATCTCCTGTCAAGCAGCTGTCAAACAATGCCACTAGTCCTGAAAAAAATCTTCAAAAAAACACCAAAAACATCTCAGGATAAAACAAATTAACAAAATAATGAAGAAAGTGAAAATGTTTTAAAAGTCTCAAACTGAATGTTTTATCACCTTCATTTGAAAATAGTGAAAGGAAGTTTGTGTTGTTTCTGCAAAGGCATGGTTTTTCCTGGATAAGGATCTCAGTGGCGACCGCTTGATGCCACCGGCTCACGATGGGGATTTTAATAAATAAATACTTTCAACGCTGTCTATCGAATCTATGTGGTCAGTGGTCGGAATTTAACTGCAGTTATTCAGAACAAACGCAGCAACAGTGGTGGCGCTGTTTTGAAATCAGCGTATACCCTGCATTAAGTCCAGTGTTCCAACTTAACGACTGTTTTCCTTTTTCTAATGACTTTGTAGACTTCTTTTTTTCCAAAAAGCACCTAGCTACAAATCTAGTGACATTTCTGACCAGCCTTATCCACTTTCTGTCAAACTTTGTCAGCAATCTTTCTCGCAGATTCCATATTACGATTCCAGTCGTAAATGTACTAGTTCCCTTCTCTGAATGGTACGCTTCAAGGAAAATAATATAACATGCGCAGCAAAGCGCTGTATTTTCAGTACTCTGCCACCTTACTTTAAAATGATGCTGTAGTTTTTACACCACTTTGTTACAGTATACAGAAGACCAGTTTAACCTAAGCCCTCCTGATAAGGCTCACTGTGAGCCCGGTAACGGCCCTCTCGCGGTCCGGTCTTGTTTGGGAATGCAGCCTAAGCTGGGTGGTAGACTCCATATAAGGTTAAATACCAGCACAATTTTTGTCTCACGTTACTGATTTTAGTAAACACAGACTGTGTAATAGCTGTGTTGTTGTTAGCCAATCAGAGGACAGAAACTCGCATGACAATAATTTAAATGAGCAAGCCCCCAAATCTTGCCGTGTCTCCCCACCCACTCCCACACTGAACTAGACCAAACTGAAAATAGAGACTGGATGGATTTTTTTTTCTCAGGGAAACCAACTCTGACTGTGATCTTTCATACCAGAGAACACAGAAAATGAATAAAAACACCAGTAAATAAGACCTTTAACATCCCATCCAGCCGTCCTTTTATCACAAGTGATAAATGCTGTCTTGTCAACAGATTATGTCACATTTGCAGCTCTAAATTAGTTTTATTTATCTCGGCTAAAACCCCTGGTTTAGATCACAGTATAGTCATGTACTAGAATATCCCAAATCCTGACTTTAATCTAAATTATCTGTTGCAATATTGAATAATCAGATGTTTACAGACACTGTACATCAAATCTGACAAAGCTTTGACTATTTTGCAAAGAAAATGGACAAAGGTTTCCTTAATGTTTAAAGCTGGTAGATGTAAATAAAAATACCTGCAGTTATAATTGAAGGAAAAGGTAGCTGCAAAAGCTTTTAAAACGGTTCTCTGAGTACACGAGCACTCATCATTCTTAAGGTCTTAAACTTTTTCTACTGGGCCCCCCTTTGCCCTACCTTCCAGTGTAATAATTTTAAGTGTATCTGTTTTGATGTTTGTGCCCTGCATCGCTGAATTTGGTTGATTGAAACTGTAAACCCTGGAATCCACCTTCCCGCCTGACAGCCATCAGGACTCACTGCGACACAAAACCGCTGTCTGACTGGAGCCCATTTCCCTGCACAGTACCGCAAAAATCCTCAACGAGTCATGTTTTAAAGTATAGGGGGGTTGCTCTAGTGGAATTAGCCAACCATTTTAGTATTTAAGGTGTTTTCTTTTCGGAATGATGATGATGGAAAAATCTGAAGGATGTCTGCAATTTTAGCAGATTATGATTCACACCCCCAATCACTTGATGCAGATGCACTTACAGAATACAGGAAACTGAATCAATCAAATAAAGATTCCTTTTGCATTTGAGCATCATCTGAGACCTGACCATGTACTCAATAGCCTACATTTATCTAACCTGGAGCGGTAAGCGCATTTAATTGTTACAGAGACCTTTTTGCATGACTGTGACAGGTACAGCTAGGTACAGACGTGCTCCAAAGAGCCTGTTGTCGTGCCAACCAAGTGCTTTCTGCTGTTCTCCTGTTTCTGCTGCTCTTTCTTACTTCTTTTCATTTCTCAGACTTTGGCTGAAGTGCTGCTTAATTCCAGTTTTCAATGTGGCCTCGGAGCGCAGATTCAGCCACATCAACAATAGTTAAACTCACAGGAGAAGTCAACTGTCCTGGGCAAAAACTACTTATAAAAATAGATATGTGAGTTTGTTTTTTTTTTGGGGGGGGGGGGGTTTGATCCTGCAAAAATATCTACCTTGACCTCTTGCATTACTGGACAGGAGAATAACTGTAGTGTGCTGGCAGCTTTTATCAGTCATTGTTGCAGTCAGGTCTATAGCACGCTATTACTGTATATCCTCTATAATTGGGTGAGGCTTTTTACACTCTCACTCGGTTCTAAACTTTTTTTTGTGTGTGTGTGTGTATGTTTTTTTTTAGGTCAGTTTAACATTAGCAGGTGTTTGACTTAACAAAACCAAAGGCCAAATATGCTTCATCATATACTCGTGCGGCTTCTGGCTTGCAATGAAGTTAATTTAAAATCAGGTTTGGTGATGTTTCATGTTCTGCTTTGTGTTCATTTACTGTACAAGCCTTGTCAAAAACCCTTCCATTATGTTAGCAGTGTCCAAGCATTTCCTACCCTATCCCAATAATTTTCTACAGTAATGTTCTACTTTATCTTGGTTCCTGGCTGTAATGTTTTGCAAGGCTCTGTACTTGACGAGTATCTGAGCACTTATAACTGCACCTCTTTTGACCAAAAACTTGAACAAGATAAATAATTTGACTTTCTATTGACATTTAAAATGTCTGGAGTGGTAAAAGAACAAGTTTCAGTTGAATGAATCATAGCCATTTAAAGTTTTGCTGATAAATTCGTGTGTGGTATGGAAGAGAGAAAGCCTGATATGGTGGAAAATTCCATCATCTCTTGTTTTATTGCACTTTTTTTCATCCATCCATCCATTTTCTGAACCGCTTATTCCTCAAGGGGTCGCGGGTGAGGCTGGTGCCTATCTCCAGCTGTCAATGGGCGAGAGGCGGGGTACACCCTGGACAGGTCGCCAGTCCATCACAGGGCCACATAGAGACAGACAGGACAAACAACCATGCACGTACACACCCACACCTAAAGACAATTTAGAGAGGCCAATTAACCTGACAGTCCTGTTTTTGGACTGTGGGAGGAAGCCGGAGGACCCGGAGGAAGCCAACGCATGCAAAAGAACATGCAAAGTCCATGTAGGATACGAAGCCACAACCTTCTTGCTGCAAGGCAACAGTGCTAAAGTGCCCGCACTTTTTTTTATTATGAAAAAAATCATTACAAGGTCAGCATTAAAATATAACGAGTCTAATGTGGAGTTATAATTGAAAATGCTTCCATTTGTTTGTCTCTGTTCCAGAGCACGAATGAAGCTGCCTTTGATGGGTGATCAGTGCGAGCAGATGCTGAAGATTTGCAATGAGTTTGTTCGACTGCAAGTGTCCTATGAAGAGTACCTCTGCATGAAAGTCCTGTTGCTTCTGGGTACAGGTAATGAAAAATTTTTATTGCCGCTATAACAAATTGCAATATAAAAGTTATTTGATTTGACTACATATGTGGCTTAAACCTGCTCTACTGCCAATTATTTGAAGTAAACATAAAAAAGAAAAATTGGAATGGTTATGTCAGTAAATATCCCTTTTTTTACTTAGAATAACTCTAGCAGCATTTTATAACTTCTTATCTATAAATCTTTAACAAGGCTTTCCCGGAATAAAAGACTAATAGAGAAAAAAATATTTCTAATCCAGAAATGTGAAGCAGGGTTTTCACAGAGTGCCATGTCTAAGCTTAGTAATGTAAAGTTTAGAGAAGGAAAGAGTGCTATAGAAAAAAATTGCTCAAACCATAGGGATAACCCTGAGAGGATTATGGTAAATCCTCGGGATGGACTGATACAGATACGGGTGTTGAGTATCGGGGCAAATACCGTTGTAGTGTACTCATATCAGTTAGTTAACCAATACCATGAACTGATACTTAAAATGTGGAAAATCTGCAATAGTATCACCAAATAAAAGTGTAATTTGAATTTGTGCTCATTTTAAATAAGATTTTACTATATTTTGTAAGATTCAGTTTTATTTTTCCAATTCACCATGATTTATTGTAACAAGTAGGTACTACTAGGGCTGGGCGTTATTACCTAAAATCAATATCGCTGTATATTGAGCAGTTTACCTCGATAACGGTAACTGGAAGATAGCGATACGTACAATGTGCTACTGTACGTTTTCAAGCCTTTTAATTCAGGGTTCAACTCCCACACAGACCACATGAGGAAGTGATGGGGGGCTGTGAGTGAAAATTGTGATTTTAGTCTGAAGTCTTTTATTTTAGACAGAAAATATTTTGCATTTACTTCGGAGCACAGGTAAGATCAGCCAGCAGCGGCTACACGCAAGCCATGTATCAGCATTTTGGACTCAGTGTTGTTAACATCTGCTCCTACTCAGCAGGACCTGAGCGGGCAGGGCTGCAGCGTGCTGGGCTGGGAGCACTCTGGGTCACTATATTTGTCTTTAGAGGAGTCTAAACACTCGCTAAATATATCGACACAGTTGCTGCCTTGACAGCGCTGTTCCAGAGAAATTGTAACAAAGGGAATACTACCCCTCAAAATCCACTGTTCTCAGGATATAGTTTTTGTCTAGTAACTTGAATATTTTTTTCAAAAGAAGATGCAAAGAAATTAGACATTCCTGGGTGTTAGATTTTAGTCACTTATTTTCTTTAAAAGTATTTTAAAATGTCAATGACATCATACACATCTTACGACCAGAGATACTGCTTTACGGCAATCCTTATTTTTCCGTTTAAATTTCACAGTACTTCCATAACCATAGGCAGATACAAGTGCAAGCAACCCCAAAACTTTTTTAGGTAAAAGTCAAACCATACAAAGTAGGATTCCTTTTGAAAGTCCTGCTGCAGCAGACCTTCAAAAGGAAGGCTAACACAAATTTTTTATTTTTTCATTCAAAAACTAGAAACTGCATTGAAAATTGAAACTACTGGTCGAGCACTAGGTTATTACTTGGTTTTTATCTCTGTTTAAACTGCTGTGTGGATTTTGAGGGATTCTTATACCATCTTTTTTGTTCCTTTGGCTTTTTAGTTCAAGTTTTTTTGTTGTTGTTTTGTTTATAAATCAGAAAAATGCGGATTTACTTCTACTTTATGTATCAGTGCCATAACATTATTTTATAAAAAGCTTTATAATAACATGTCTTTTTTTTCTTGCATGCTCTTTAAAAATGCCAAATCGGGACATTTTATTTTGGGAAATTTTTGTTGTCCGTGTTTTCAAAAGTGATTTCCTGAAAAAGAAAAACCTAATTTCCTTGCTTTGACGTGAAAAATACAGGAGGTAAAGAAGGAGGCAATTTTGTTTCTTTCCTGAGGAGATGATTTAAAAGCTGCTGCCCGACTTATGTAATTGTCATAAATTGCAAAAATAATTACATATATAAAAATAACTTATTACAATAAATTCATTTGCCAGCTTTGACTGTTACGTTTTGGTGGATAAAAAACTGAATTCAGTCGATTTATTCATGTAGTCCTAATTGTGCCTGAATGAATTTGAGTGTTAGACATTAGTGGAGTAACCTTGACTTGAATTTGAGAAAAATATAAATTGTTGGTTCCTTCTTATTGTGGAGAAGATGCTAAAAGATTTATACACATATTCTCTTCTGGTTATTTTTTTATGGTATTAAACACCAATAGTAGATGGGTAGTTCTTTTGTTTTGCACCAACTTTGAAGCACAGGAAGATATATTTTTTTAGCTTTTTCTTTGACATTCAGAGAAAATTGTGCTCCTCAGAGAGGAGATTACATCTCCATACTGAGCATAGATTGCATTTTTGTATCTACGAGTTATTTCCATCTGTTCCCCACAGTGAAGGAGAAACTACTGGGTCAGGACAGCTTTGGTGAGATCTGATTTTAATAAGTTGGGAGGAAGATTTGTCAAAGCCAAAACAACCCAGGAAGATTTTTTTTTTTCAGTCATAGTCAGAGGAGCATTTTAACCTTGTACTGTACCTTCCTAAGTATTCGTACCTCTTCAACTCTTACACTATTTGTACTATTACAACCACAGTTTTGGATATGTTTATTTAGGAATTTATAACCATCCCAATAAATGCACATTTGTGAAGGGGAAGGAAAAGGAAAAATAGGTTTTCTGACAAAGAAAATTGTAAAAAGTAAGGTGCTCAATTGTATTCAGCCTTCCTGAGCTAATAGTTTGGAGATGTCTGTCTTTTAACTTATTTATCCATCATGGTCGGTTATTTTTAAAAGCACAGAGTCCATCAGATTGAATGGAGAGTGTCTGTAAACATTATGTTTTATGGCAGGTCACAGTTTTAAACCGGCTTTAAGTCTGGACAATGTCTTTGCTGTTTGAAGAAACGGTAATGGTTTGATTTAAAGCAGTTTATCGTAGCTCTGGTTGTATGTTACAATAAACCTCCTTCCCAGGTTCAAGTATTTGATGGCCTCAAACACCTTGTTTTTTTGCTTTCTTCAACACTGGCATTCATCTTGCCAGTCTTCAATGAAGACAGATATGTGGAGTGCATGCCTTATCCCTGCTTTGCACCATATGCGCAAACGGCATATAACAATTTTACACGCAAAATCAGCAGTGCATCCCTTCCCACTTCTTTTAGATGGGTATCACTCACAAAAGAGTTCGACCCAGCAGGTCTAGGGAGATAATGGAATGATAGAATTGCAATTGCATAAATAAAAGGGTAGCATGCAAAGAAAAAAAAATGCAATTCTTTGTTCATAAGTCGCATAACCTCACCATCCACTCACAGAACTGCAGATACTTATGTCCATGCCTGTCTATGTCAAACCTGTGCATGTAAAATTCCTGATAGCGCCCCGGTGTCTCCTAATATGTGTGATTATGTAAAACAGCCTGCATATCACTCTCTCCATAATCTCTGCAGGTGACTGTGGCTTTTTATGGGCTCTCTGCCACACAGCACACTGACAAGGACTTATTTGATATGTTTGGGTTGTTATATTAAGCAGTGGGAAGGATTTTCATATTTCGTCATTGCAAACAAAATAGGTTGTTAATAAATCCTTAAAATTTTCTGTTTAAATTTCGCAAAAGATGCTTGGTAGTCAAGGTGTAAATTTAGTAGCACCCTTAAAAAATACATCTTTGCAGTCAGTGCTCACTTACAGTACAATATGAATTTAATGTTACATCTTCCCTGTTTGTTCAGAGCACACCATTTGAAACACCCATGTCCCATGAGGGTGTAGAATTAGATCAGCCAAGCTGGCATTGTGACAGGAGTGTTATACCTTTGCAAATTTAGAAAATTTCAGCTGGATCAGAGTGGTTATGAAGTACCAAAAAAAAAAGTTATTTTACTGATAAATGTTCTCACCCAATCGAGATGGTATGTTGATATAGTTTATAGAACAAGAATCTAAATCACCAGCTCGGACCTCAAAGAAAACCGAATATGTGTATTAGCTAGTTTAAAGTTTGATCGATGCATTTAAATAAACATTTAAAATCCTGAGTGGCTTAAACTATGTCTTAATAAAACACACAGCTTGATTCGAAAAAGCATTTAAGTACCTTTGAAATGATATAATGATAATGTATTGGAATTGAAAATTAATATTTTTACAGCATTTGTTATTCACAGTTTGTGGTCATTTTTGTTCCTTAATTCCATAACAATATATATCCATCACTTAAATTTGCATGATTTCTAAGCCATAAAAACGTAGATATTGTTTGGCAACTCTTCAATCATTTTTAATGGGAGAAATAAGTATCAAACATCTAATTCATTACTAATAGTTCTTTATTTAATCCAAATCTTAAGATACTTTTGCAATCACATACAGTTACCAGATATTTAAAAAAAACACATTCAGCTTAAATGTTTTTTAAAAGGGCATTTTATAATGGTATTTTATTATACATTTTTATAGTTGTGTTTTTTGTTTGTTTGCTTTTTCAAATCGGTGCCTTTTTAATAATATGAAATGCATTGGAAAATTTTGTTTTGAAAGCTAAATTTTAGGCTTGCCTCTCATTTCTTTTGTCTTTAATTTTGCTTCTTCCATAGTAACCTGGATATCCTCATAGGTAGTTGGTTTGCTCACTAGTTAGCCAGCTTGGCTGTCCTAGCATTTATCCTACGGGAGAAGGTTAAATCATCACATCCACATTCCTAATCAAGTCTTTCACCAAAACTGGTATTGTGTCTTTTCATAAGAGGAAAGATTTATATTCCTCTGTTAGGGTGACATTCTGAAGTAACTCATTGCTCATTTAATATGTGACAGAGGGGAAACTTTACTCAGTGCTTCATACTATAAAAAAAGAAAAGTCGTGGGCATTAAAAAAAGGGAATATAAATTCTATGAATTGTGATTTTTTTTTTTTAAGGATGATCCAGGCTTAAATAAGGAAAAGAACAACCAATTTAAATCTACTAATAAAAAGTATATAAACAGGTATATAGATAGTTTTGGAAATGCATTTAAAAAAAAATTAAATAGATGCAATATTTTTCATTTTGATAGTCCTTTAACTTCGCTTTATCATTTGAGATATGCCCTTCTCATTTGTTAGGACAACTAAACTTTCCTGTTAAATTTTTAAAGTTTTACACTTTTTTTAAGATTTTCTATTCTTTCTGAACCCAGCTTGGCCTACTGTGTCACCTATTTCCGATGACATTTTTATTAAATGTCATAAAAATGATTCATTTCCTATCAGCACTTTACTAAACAATACTGAATATAATCTGATTTTTAGTGCATCTTCTCACTGACTCAGTATTCTTCAAATGGGAGTGCAGGAAGGGGAAAAGCATCCAAGTTACAACCTCATTCATCTCTGTGTGGCTCTGTTTTTGTTTTTCCATGTGTGCAGTACCAAAAGAAGGCCTGAAGAGCCAGGCGGTTTTTGATGAGATCAGGATGACTTACATCAAGGAGCTGGGAAAAGCCATCGTGAAGAGAGAGGAGAACACGAGTCAGAACTGGCAGCGATTCTACCAGCTAACTAAGCTACTGGACTCCATGCAGGAGGTTTGAGATGCACAAACAGTAACATCTGCTTAGTTATAGTAAATACCTGAAAGCCGAACATTCTTAAGTAGAAAATGGGCATTTGCTACTATGAGGTCCTCGGTATAAAAGAACCTTGATGACGTATACTGTAGTTTGTTTGTATTTTATTTTATTGTTATTTTTCAGTCCTTTTAATGAGGGATCTGTTCTTTAATAATACCTTTTCAGTACCCTCTAACTAGTTCCTTGTATGGAACAAAATTAGTCAAGAAAAAAATCCCAGCTTCTCATATCTGGATCATATCTGAGTATGCACTGTTTTCAGCTTTAATGTTAAAATAAATTGTAATTTTTGAAATAGGCTAATATTTAATTCAGTTCAGTTAATTTATATAGCACCAATTCACAACACATCATCTCTTGACATTTTACAAGAAAAGTCATTTCAGTTCATTTGTACATACATTCCAATTTATCATTTAGTTCATTATTCCAGTTACTTGAAAAAAAAATTTTTTTAATGAGCCATGGATTTGCCGCATTCACTCCTCCTTGAGGCACATGTAGCACTAATAGACAGTCCTATTCATTGTGTAGTTGACTTCACAAAAATCCCTCATACCGTGTAAGCATGTAGTGACAGTGGAGAGGAAAAACTCCCCTCTTTAACAGTAAGAAACCTCCATCAGAACCTGGCTCGGTACAAGCAGTTATCTTCAAAGACCGTCTGGGGGTTAGCGAAGACAGAGCAGAGACACAGAAAGAAAAGAACTGATGTAAGAGTACATTTTTATATTTAAGAAAGTAAAAGGTTGATAACAGGGCATGGAGGATGTTTTACTGGCAGCATCATCCCAGTCAATGCCCCCAAGGCATCACAGCTGAGAAGACCACCAGACTAGGTGTAGCTTCTATGGAGAGAAAACATTCAGTTAAAAGTTGAAATAACAGCAATAATGCAACTGGAGAGTAGCAGGAGAAGTAGCAGAAGATAAAAGTAGCAGAACTAAGAAAAGTGATTGGTTATCCTCCAGCAGTCTAAGCCTACTACATAATTCTAAATTACCTATTATTATGAAAAATGAATCACATACAGTATAGGGGTAAAATTGCTTTAAGCTGAGTTTTTCATTCACATTCTTGACATATTTCCTAGTTTCTTACATAAATGGGTTGTTTTATGTTCCATTTAAATCTCTTAAAACTCTTTGTAGCTCCTCTGAAATCCTCTTCATTACAGCACACCTTATGTTGACCTGCAGCTGCTTTGACAAAACATTACAGCTAACTGAAAAGCGGCTCCATTGAGCAATTTCTTAATAAAGTCCATGTCTCGTTCCAGATGGTTGAGGGTCTCCTTCAGATCTGCTTCTACACCTTCATGAATAAGACCCTCAGCGTGGAATTCCCAGAGATGCTGACGGAGATCATCACCAACCAGATACCAAAATTCAAAGACGGGAGCGTCAAACCTCTGCTGTTTCATCAGAAATGACGGCCTTAAACTGTGAATCAATGCCTTAAATCCCACCCTACTTTGGGGTATCCTGCACCAGTTCTTTATTCTACTTTACCCTATTAGTCTAGTCTAGTCTAGTGTTTTATTTTTGGGAATTTAGCCTCCCCTCTTACAGCCTCAAACCTGCTACCACTGACTGTAGCCCATTCTCTTGGCTAATCAAGAAGAATTTGAATGTTTTTTTGTGAGCATCTGTTTTTCTCAACTCTCACCGCCTGACCTCAGACATTTAATGTTTTTAAAGATGTTTGATTCGCCTCTTACTCACTCTCCTGCCTCCATCACTAAAACCATTTCCTCACACTGATACTCGCCAGCTTGATCTGCCTCAGCCTGCTATTGGTCTGCTTGCCTGCTCTGCGCTGTGAATGCTGGTCAGCGTCTGGACACAAGGGGGTCACTTTGGAGCTGAATACATGTTTTAATATGAAAGATCCTTACTTTTCTTCTGAACTCCAGGACAAAAAAAAAATTGGATATGAATCCGACATACTTACTTGACCAATGGAGAAAAAGAAAAACAGCAGCTTGAGGATCCCTCTTGGTGGGTTTTTATGCGGATGCACATCGCTGATCATGCATTCAGAGCTCACGCCAGGCGTCACGTTCAGTTTGAGCTGATACATGTTTACACAGGATGTATCTGAGGGAAAACTAGTGCCTTTTAGTTTTTATGCTCATCATAGCCATCCGTTACAGATCTGTATTTTTTTTTTCTTCATGTTTTTGCCTGGTCTTTCTCGTCCTGGCTCCTTCTGTTTTCTCTTCGAAGCTAACATTTTTTCTACAATTTTTAAAGTGGGATGTCCTCTCTTTCTCTCTGTTCTGAAGTGAACAAAGTCAGCCCATTACCTTGAAATTGTATTATTGTCATGTCTAGGTCTTACAAATTTAAAGAACTAGTATATAGCGGTTTAATATACTACTTGTTTCCTACGTATGCTGGAAGATAAAGTATTCTCTCATCAAATACCTTATTTATCTTTAACTACATTTTAGAACAGCCACTATCATCATCAACAGTTCAATTTTTTTGGGGGTTAAATTTTGGAAATGTGTGTCAAATAGAAATATTCACTTTTTGCGTATGTTCGATACTATCCATAATACTTTGAGTCAGCCTTGCTTAAAATGTCAGTGGTGCCGTTTCAGTGGCAACTGCTTTCACACTCAGCACTTTGCTTCTCAAATAGTTTCATATAGCTAATTTTAAGAATATACAATTTAAAGATTGTATATTCAATCACTATATGTATATAGTACAATCACTATATGTATATAGTGATTGTACCTTGAAAAATTCACCAGTCAGGCCTTTTCTGACCTGTATCAACTTTCAGATTTCTTTGAGGTCTCACCTACTGATTCAGATTTGGAGCAAATGTTTGGGTTCTAAAGACAAAAACACATAAAGTGTTGTGTCCCGTTGCAAGTTGTTTAATACTGGAAGTAGTTTTGAATCAGTCCATGTGATTTTCTCATTCTTGCTCAGGCGATGTCTCATTACATCAGATATTTTTGTCCTACTAGTGCCAAATATCATAAGAGGGTTTTATCAGTTGTTTTTTTTTATATCCTGCAGATGTGAAGGGTCATGTGTAAAGTGGTGGTTTGTAACTTTGCTTCAGGGTGCTCAGTCTACAGTGTCACACAACACCAGCTTACTATGATGAATAGTTTAGAAAAAAAAAAAATATATATATATATATATATATATATATATATATATATATATATATAGATTCAGATGTTGCTGCAGTCATTTATGTGTATAAAGCATTCATACCAACTTAGTGGCCAAATCTACAGTTCATGTTTGCAGCGTCTTCTGCTTAGTCTAAAGACAACTCCATTCACTTTCCTGCCCTACTATCAATGTTTTTTTCCTAACTAAGATATCAGCTTTCAGAGTTCTTACACAGTGTAAAAAGTATGCATGGAAAAATATTTGTGCTTTTCAGAATTCTATCCATCTCCCAATTTCTAAATGATGTATATTTTTTCTGTTTGTGTCCTAAATTTCCTCGTGTTCTTCCTTTTTCTTACGTTTTTTTTTGTTTCCTACCTTCTCTCTCTGCATCTTTAATTCATTCATTCTTTCCTCCCTTGTGTTGCTCCTTCTATTTCCTCATAGCCTCATAGCCTTCCCATGGTTGAAGTGTCAGCCTTAAATTCCCAGATAACTTTAATAATTTATGTTTTAAAATGAAAAAAAACTGGGAACTCTGCAAAGTCGAGTCTAGAAAAGGATTGAATTTGTACAGGAACCCTTTCTAGTTCAAACCTGGATTTTCAACTCTTTACTTAAATGCACAAAAAGCAGGCAGTACTCTTCAATTAAGAGCCATATTTTTATTTTTATTTGAAGCTGGCCAATCCCACAGGATGATTGTTATAGAGCACAGGCTTTTCAGCTTTAGCTTACCCCGAGTCTGCTTTTATCCCTGAGGATTGATCAATCTGAGGAGGATTTGAACTGAACCCTCATGTCTAGTCTGGCTTTATAGTTATGAATGTACAGTATTACATTCTTTTTCAGGTGGCGGCGCTTCTGCAGGCCAGCTTTAATCTATTAACCCCCCACCCACTCACGCACAGATTCACACACAGACACCCCATCTTGCCTGTTTTTATGGCTGGATGTTTATAAAAAACACCGACATATCCAGTGCAATGCAAACAAATGTCTGTTAATACAAAAAAATATTTTAATATGTCTATCAGTACTTGCAATTTTCTTATACCTTTCAGTTCGACTAAAGGCCTTGCAAAAGGGAGACACAGAGCCATAGAATTACGATTTCAATTCAGGAAATAGATAAATATCAGTGCTTTTGGAGATTGATCTATATTAAAAAAAAGTAAAAAAATTATTTGATTTTTAAATACATTATCCCGATCCTCTTTGATATGACAAATTTTAATGAATCATTTTTGTACATTAAATAAGTCAAGAAAGTATTTTTTTCTCTGTTGGTTGGTGTTTGATAAAGGTAGATGTGATAAATACATTAGGAAGTGTTTAAACATGTTTGTCTTGTGAAGTAAACGTTAATTCTACAAGTCTGTGGATAAGTCTGCCAGAAAGCTCACTGTTTTGTTATTTGCTTTTTGTAGTTTTTTTTTTTTTAAGATAAAAAAAATAAGCAAGTCGAGAAGTAGGGAGGGATGTTGGAACGATCGAGTAGAGGAGATTTATTTTAGATTTTTTTATTTTGCGCTAAACAGTGACCAAAGCAGAGGACTAACTGAAAACAAACTGAAGTAATCCAATCAGTTACTATTTGTGTAGCACCTACGAGCTTAATTCTTAGCACTTCTGGTTTTATTTCAACTGTCTGTTTTGTAAAAAGGCTTGGCTTTGGATCTCATGTATATTGCTGTAAGGATTAACTGGTCACGTAAAAAAAAGAGAAAAAAAAAAACAAGAAAAAAGCAAAATCTCTGTGTGAAAATAAACTTTCCAGAGCCTGATAAAATTGCACTACCTTCACATTGGGTGTCACAGTCTATTTTGTATAAAATACATGCAATTATCTTTAAACATTAAGGGCAGACCATGTTTCACTGGTATACAGAGCTATGGCTTTAACTGAAGTCTGTTTTTGTTCATATTTCAGTTATGTAGATGTAATCTAATGTACAAAAAATATATAGCTATAAAAAAGAAGTTTAAAATGGTTTATATTTACACTTCTGTATTCAGTGTCAATATTTTCCCCTATCTGATTTAATGTTGAATTAGGTTGTGTTTTTATTTTTTTTCCCCCATCATTGGTTTGGCATTGTCAGATTTTTCTGTTATCTCTGGTTCAAAGCAGAAGTGTGGAAGAACAGATTTTTCTGTAGTTCAAACATTATTCACAGTAAAGTTTCCTGTTTTTCAACACTGAGTGGCACTGGTTTTGTTCTTTTCCCTCATGTATTTTCTCTGTATTGATGGAAACTAATATTTACCAAAGTGTGATTTTAAAAATAAAATCATTTTCACTAAATTGACCTCAACAGATACAAATATGTTTGTAATTGGAGAAACCTGAGAGCCTAACGTTTCATGACATAAAACTACAGTCTTTAAAAAGAAAAAAAAAAGAGTATATTTTTGGTTTTATATATTGCACTTGGATTCTGTCCTAGTTGCAATCAAATCCTGTTGAGTTTAGTTTATTTTTCTAGTTTAAAAAAATGTGCAATGAAGCAAAGTTGCATTGAGTTCATGAATTCCTTTTTATGAGTAAGCATGTGAAAATAGTGGAGAGGAAAAACTCTTTCAACAGGATGAAATCTTTAGCAGAACGTCCTCAGTGTTAGTAGGCACCTGCTGTGGCTTGTAAAGCATCAGTGGCAGCAGTAGCTTCTTGATGGCAAAGAATTATTAGTATTCAAGCTTTGAAGTATAAAGGTTTGGACAATTTTTTTATTTTATACCTTTAAATAAAGAAAATCTGCTGAATAAAAATAAGAGAAAGCTAAACTATTGCTTTGATTAAAAAGTACAATTTTTAACAAGTAACTTGGCCTATGAACACCTATAATTTCTCAAAATAAATCAAATTTATCTAATTCCATTTAACGATACAAAAAAAGTCCCCTTGAACTGAAATCACAGCTAAACCCAAACTGAAGATCTGGAATTAAATGAATGGGTTTTCACTGATTGGAGGTGAGGTCTGAGAGCAATCCTAAGAGCAGAATTTAAGAAGCTGTACACTACAGTCCTTAGCAGTCAAACCTGAATGAGTAAGAGTAGCCCTACTTTAGCATAATATTACTTAAAAAAGCAGAAAGAACCCTTCCAAAAAAATTACTAAAATCAAAGTAAAAAAGTAGTAGGTAAAAAGGCTACTTTAGCACTGAGTAACACCTGACTTAATATTTTTAAGATTATGTCATTAGACAGACAAAAATGAAAAGTTATGGGAAAATTCAGGTAAAACACCCCTGCAGACAACAACAAAACCCCTCCAAGATGATCCAAACTCAAAGGGGAATAGTAGCAGTAGTGAATAACAAAACATTGGTGAAATGAAGGAGTTTTGTCTTATTTAGAGGCAGCACTGTCCATGTCCCTGCAATTCCCGTTATATGGATAAACACTGATCGCAAATGGATATAAACTTCTCCCAGAGGGCTTCGAACTTGTCTGGGTGAGTAAGTCAATGTAATAAATCCAGAAAAATAATGTCCAGGTTGAATAAAACCCAACTTCCCCTTCCAGAGACACTTATTTAAGTTGACCCAATGGTGAAGCCCTTCTGTGCAACGCATACCTCAAAAGGGGAGGTAACATATTCTGTTAAAACATTTTTGTTCTATATTTATTTTGTTGTATCGAAATAGTTAAATTGCTCAAGTCATAAGATCGTTATGATAAACAAAATCATTCAGTAATGGATGTTGGAAAGACAAAGGAGTATAAAATTATTAGCCTTGATCTAAAGGGGATTGATAGCCTAATAAAAAGAAGTAAAGCTATAGCCTAGATTAAGAGAGAAATAAAATATATATTTTTTGGGCTAGAAATAGCATAGAGAAAAAGTAAAAAAAAAAAAAAAACATTGCTATGTATGGGGGATATAGAGGCATCCTAAACCAAAAAAATTGTAAATTATAACAGGAAGAACAAAGAGTTAAATCGTACTATAAAACATTATACTCCCAACCCAAAGAAGCAGACATGGGAATGAAACCTGATCTTTTAACAGCTTTAGCTCTTCCCTAAATAGGAAAGAAAGGAACAATGTAATAAATAGGGAGATAACAGTACAACAAATTGACAGGACTTCATTTAAATGAAAAATAAAACAAAAAAGCATGGGGCAGATAGTTTTCCAACCAAGTGGTACAAATCCTTTTAGGATCTGCTCCTGGTAAGGATGGACATGAATGCTAGAGGAGTTCCCCATAGTCTGGGCTAAATATGAACTACAGACTGTTTTCATCAATATTACCAAAATAACTTGGAAAATATAGTCCCAGTCCATATCTAGTAGATACAGATGAAATAGAAAAGCTCATCTCATGGATCATATTCAAAAATCTTTGGAAGAAAACTTGATCTTGTCTTGATGCAGAAAAGCCCTTTGATTCTGTCTGAAGAGAGTATTTATATAGGACACTAGAAATATTTGGCTTTGAACACTGGAAAACTTCATATAACACCCCAATGGCAGTACTTAAGATAACATATCGGACCACATAATCCTTGAAAAAGACAGTCGACGAGGATGCCTTCTCAGCCCTCTTTTTGGATTATATACTGAACCATTGGCCCAGGCCATCAGGGAGGAGATACATTTATTGGGTATTAAAATTGGAGAGACACAAAATGAATTATGCCTAAAGTATATGCTGATGATAGCTTACTGACAATATCTAAACCTGATTCCAGCCTACTGAATCTCCTGTCAATATAACAACAGTTTTCCCAATACTCTAAATTTAAACTAAACTTACAGTAAATAAAACCCCTATACTTAATTTTAATACTCTGAACACATTCAGAAACAGACAAATTCTATGGGAACTGTACAATTATTAAATATCTTGGGATACAAATCCCTGAATGTAATGTAATATTACCACCACTGAAATTAAATTAGATTCAAAATGATAGGAACTAATTCCAACGAACATGCATAATAGACATCATAAAAATGTATATAGCCTACTCCCCTGACTTCCCTTTTTCTTCAACTCTTTGCCAGTTTAAATACCCATTTAAAAATGTATAATGAAATAGCCTGATCTCAGCCTTTAATTGGAATAAGAAAAGGCCATGGGTCAGATTTAAAATATTATAGCTAAATAAAGGAGTAGCCTAGGACTATTTAAAGCAGCAAAAAGTGGTGAAAGCCTAGGAATATTAAATTTTTAATCAAAGTACGAGAGTCCTCCTACACACTACCACTAAATCCCCAAAAAAGAGAAGCAAAAATAAATTCAGAAGTTTTTCAAGATGTATCTTTAATTTTTCACAGTCCTTCACTGAAACATCTGCAGGAATATTTAAGGCTGTGAAGGGACAAATTCTGACAACAAAAAAATGAAATAATGGAATTAAGTTAGTATGCTAGAAATACAAAATATTAAATTTCATACTTGTGAAAAACCCCAACTATACCTCATCAAAATGCTTTATTTTTATTTACAGAATCGTTAAAAACATGTCAAAAGGAGGAAGTCCAGGTTTTTTTTACCTTTCAAAAACTCTTATAAATAATTTTATACATGAACAAAGTAGTCTCATTTCACATTAGCTTGCTTTTTTTAATTCTCTCCTATTTGTTGTGTTCCCTGTTTGAAAGCTCTTTAAAAAGAATGTTGTTGATAAGATATAAAAAAAGGAAAAACTAAGCTAATTATTACCAAACCTCAGGAATCAGGAGCTGTCGTTACAACCCAGAAAATAATCTATATTTCACTAACTTTAAAGTCAAAATGTCCATCTGTTCCCACATCATTATACGTTAGCACAGTCGTTATAATTTCTTCCAATAAGAACAATGTTTGGGATTTGCTTTAGATTTTCTCTCACTGTGCAATGTTGAAGCTAAAGAATCACTGTGTGTTTTTTCTCTTTTATTTTTTTTCCATACAGTTGCTTTGTAAAATGAAAAAAGAGAGAAAAAGCTTCCTGGTTGATTAGAATTCCAAGAATGGACCAACATAGTGCAAACATGACTCATCATCTCTGCACTCACTGGCCTCGCAGCTGGGCCTGTTTTAACCAGCAGCAATCAGTTGCTACTCCTACGCCACACTATAAACTGCTGTGCTGCCTGTGGATCCTGTGTGAGATTTTTCACATTTCCATTTTCCAAGGGATGGCTCTTGCGAGAGCAAAGTGAGCATGAGGCTGAAGATGACCCGAACCGCTCGAAGCGTACTCATCTGTCTTGCTGATTTGCCCTGAGGCTCTGGCTGTTTAACTCCTAAATATCAGTAAGGCGGAGTCTCTTCATCTGGAATTAGCAGACGGTCGATTGCAAACACGTTTTACAACCGAGCCCAATAATTTAAGTCAGTTTCCACGTCTCAAATTTCCCAGGAGATCTCAAACAATGGAGAGTTGAACCAGCACTTTAAAGCTGAAGGCCACTTACCATTTATCTTGTTGCCTGTCAATAACGCTTTATCTACCAAATGAAAACGGGTACTGATGAAGCAACAGCAGTCCATATCAGAATAATAAATCAGACGCTTAAAAAATTATTGGCAACACTCACCTCAAAGAAATCCGCTCACTTAGAGTAATTTTATCAAACCCTCATGTTATCCAGACCACTGACACACAAACATTTATACCTTGTTCACCATAAACGTAGGTAAGCAGAATCCAATAACAGCGCTGACATTTTTTCTCTCTCACTTCCTAGTGCAATTCAGAACAAAGTCCACAATGCTTCCTGTGTTATTTCCCTTTGATATGGTTTTGGTTGGTCCAGTTTCTTTTCTCCAATTGAGTCAATACAAAAGCCAATAACACCTGGTCCAATGTTATCATATGATAACAAGGGAATTTTGTGCAGTCAAGTCCAGCTTGGTCTACTATATGTTTCTTGGTCCTGTTTGGGTTAGAGGAGCTCCACATAGTTTTCTGGAATCAGTCCTGCTCGACCATCTAGAGTCCCCTCCAGCCAGCCGGGCTCCCTGGAAGCATGAACTGTTGTGAAAGAATATAAAGAGATTAGATTAGATTAAATACCTTAAGAACTATACATCTGAAATGAGATATTACATCAGATTAACAAAGCTTTAAACAATTTTGGAAAGTCCAGATGATGTCATATCTTTGTAAACTACTGATATTGTAGGTTAATTCACAGTTTTTGAGTTAAACGTTTATCTGTTCAAAGACATATTTGCTGGCCTGTTCAAGTGACGAATTTATTTTTGTTTTAATGTATGTGTTAACCTCAGAACATAATTAAAATATATTTTTAAGATGCTGGATGAAGGTGGTAAGAGTGTTTTATTATCTATATTTAAACAAGTCCTTCACTAACATGGGCTGAAGGCCACTAGGGAAAGAAGCCATGATTTTAAAAGCAACAGAAAACATATAGTTTGCAAAAGAAGGCAAAACCTTAATTTTCAGAGGTATTTCTTGTAACATCTCTGATGAAACAAAAAATGGAAGTGTTTGGCCATAATGTACATTGTTGCATTTGATGAGTGTAGCATCCTTCTTTTCAGTTTTTAAGATTTTTTTTTGTTCACAATAGTGGCCAATATTGACATATGCCCAACAGGACATGGGGAGAGACATCCAACAAAGGTTCCAAAGTTGGGAGTCAAACCATGTAGATCTTCCGTATAAGGGGTGCTAGCTCTACAGCTAGGCAACACGACAACCCGGAGTGGTGCAATCACCATGAAAATTGATATCACGAGAAGGTAAACCTGCCTAAGAAACACCAGATCTTCCTAGAGGAATGGGCCACATTTTCAATCTATGTAATACATGTTGACGGCAATGATTACAAACACTAAAGCATTCAAACTTTTAAATTGAAAGAAAGTTGGAACATTATTTTTATTGTTATTCTATTAATAAGCAAACATATTTTTTTCTGAGTAAACATTTGGTTTCAAATGTATATTATGAGCTGAGTTATCCACAAGTCATATTAAAACAGAGACTAAGGGCCTGATTTATCAAGATTCCTGATAATTACCGCAAAATTGTGTGTAGTGCAAAAAAATTGCATGAGTGGGTTGTCCTTAATTTGCGGGTGATTTACTAAGGTCTATGTATCAAATCTTTGGCTGTTGCAGAATTAATTAGTATTAGGTTAGAATGTTGTGAATTCTCTTTTTCGTTTGTCAGTAATAAATGTGATTCATGTGGTGTACATGGGCTGCTCTCTGCTGCATGCACACAACATATTGCAGGGTTAGACTGATTAAAACTGCAGTATGTCTGAATTTTTTTTTTCTAAAATGTCATATGTAATGCCAATTACCATTGTGGTATAGTATATGACTACTTAATTTTATTAATTGTACTCCAGGAAGGTTAATCACTACAGAGGAAACTAATGAGGATCTACGAGGATCATAACTCACTGTCCGCTCAGTGGAAAAAAGGGACAGAGCAGACTGTACATTTGAGGAATCTGAGGTCCTTCAAGGTTTGTAGCAAGATGCTGCAAATCTTCTACAAGTCTGTAGTGGACAGTGTCATCTCTTCGTCCATCATCTGTCGGGGTAGCAGCATCAGAACCAGTGACTTAAAACGGCTCAACAACCTGATGAAAAAGGCTGGTTCTGTTCTGGGGACAACCGTGGAACAACGGGAGATAATGATGCAAAGAAGGAATCTTCATAAAATTAAAATGATTATGACAACCCTGAGCATCCTCTTCATGGGACTATCCTACAGCAACAGTATTAAGAGTATCTTAAGTCGGAGGCTTCTTCAGTTTTGCTGCAACACAGACCGCTACAGGACATCCTTTTTCCCCACAGTCATCATGGTCTACAACAACTACTTGAAAAATGAATTAGTAATGAGCTATAACAACACTTAATTTCCCTCTAGGATGATTAAAGTATTTTTTTATTTGAATTGAAATTTGAATTTAACAAGCACAAACCGTTGTCAAATCAGGCCCTAAGAAATCTAACACCCTAAAATGCTAGCTTGTGGACTAGTGTTATTTCAATTTACATATTCCCTTGCAGGTTTTACAGCCTCTACAAGGTATTTAGTTAAATAAAGCACAAAGACTTGCAAACTTTCTTTTCAAGTTGGTCGGATCAGTAACGGCAACAGAAAAACCTGATAGGGATATTCCTACTAAAGATTTAAGAGAGGAAGTTGGTGGTGCAGGCTGACCCAAATAGCATGAATAAGCATATACATAATCATTGAGTAAAATTTCAAATATTAGGCTTTAATCCGAAAAAAAAAAAAAAAAGTAGCAGACATCTGCCTTTGTAAGAGTAAATGCCTGTAAAGGTGCAAAGAAGATACAAAGTAAAATCCACAGCGGATTCTATTATAGCTAAAATGCTGACCTGACCATGTCCTGCAGCAGCAAGGCAAGGGAAGGAAACTTTGTTTCTATAGGACAGTTTTAACAACTAGGCGATTTGAGGTGCTTTATAGAATCAAGGGAGAACAATAAAAGCGTAAAATCAAACAATAGGGACACAACACATTATGTATTTAAAACCAATGACATTCTAGATATTATTAATCGTTTACTCAAAGGTAGCTGTAAACAAATGGGACTTTAGCTCCAATTTAAAGTAACTCAGTGTTTCAGCAGCTTTGCAGTGGTCTGGGAGTTTGTTCAAGATAAAGGGAGCGTAGAACCTCATAGCTTCTTCTCAATATTTGCTTCTGATTCTAGGGAAGATTAGTAGACTACAGTTGGAAGGCCTGAGTGGCCTGAGTGGTGACAAAAGATCGTCAATATACTTTGTTGCAGTTACTTTTTAGGTAGACCTGTGAGGACACTGCTGCGGTAATCAATCTGACTAAAGATTAGAGCTGGACGATAATTCGATGGAAATATCTATCGATCGACAGATGTGTGGTGCGAGACAAAAAGGGGTTGATAAAAAAGTTTGCTAAAAAAATGTTTTCTCCACAGTTTTCATTATATTGTATCAGGTAGCTTAATACAACAGTCATTACTCCAAATTAATCATTAACGGCAGCTTTGTCACCCATCACTCTCTCCTTTTAAACCACAAAAAGGAGCAAATAACTTTAGCCGCAGCAGAAATTGTTGATAGTCCTGAAGCAAACCATCACCATAAAACTAACTTCACTTCGGTCAGATGTCACAGCAAGAGAGCAAGGAGGAAGTTGTTCCGTAAAAATGTTTCAGTAGCTAAGGTAAATGTTGCATTTGGTTTTGAACTGATCCTCGACGCACTAAAACATTAAATGTAGCACTGAAAAACCAAATAAATTACTACAGTTAGTAGTTTTAAACATGACTGTCCTCCCCCGGGTCAGTGGTGAGTAGTATCTTTAATAGCTAAACTGCATTAGAGTCAGCTTTATTTCAAACTAAGCCAAAGGTTTTAGTCATTAATATAATAAAGTATCATGAAATGTTTAAAAGATTAGAAAGAGTCAAGATATGCCTTTAAATTACTAACATAATTAAAAATATATATATATATATATATATATATATATATAATAAAATGGTTAATATTATTACTTTTCATTGTATTTACTGATGTTACTCTGGACACTTGATTTGTTTCTGTCTTAGAAACTCAGTTATGATAAAAGAGGTGTTGGAAAAATGACTTAATTTAATTCTTAGTTAAAATTAGTTAATTGAAGAATAACAAAATGACCAGGGAGCTGCTTAAAATTAATTTTCTACATTTTGTGATATTTGGGATATGACTATTCCCTTTATCAATATGCTATTTTTTTATATCGTCCAGCCCTACTAAAGATAATCACCTAGATGAGTCTTACAAGGTCCCGATGCAACATAGGTTCTTTAATCCTAGAAATGTTCTTCAGGTGATAGAAAGCTGACCTTGTTATTGATTTTATAAGACCCTGGAGGTTCAAGTCCGAATCCATTACTACATCTAGATTTCAGGCCTGATCACTAGTTTCTAGTCGTATTAACTGAAGCGGTGTGTCAAGTCTTGATCATTCTTTTGCGGTCCAAATATAATTACTTCAGTTTTGTTTCAATTCAGCTGGAGAAAATTGTGACACATCCATCCGTTGATTTTCTCAATTGATTTACTTAGCTTTACATTACAATGTCACCAGGTGACTATGAATCCATCCAAACTCTGGGTATAATTTGCATAGTTATGGTAATTTATTTTATTGGCTGTTGTAATTCTCATTTTTCGGTAGTTCTCATTTTTGTCGATCTCTCATTAAGGTCATTCAGTTTGATCTTCATGTTTTTCTTAAGAGTAAAAATTACAGTTGAATAATTGAATTGCTAAATGAATCTGGGCCAGTCAAGCTAAAGCAATATGTGTTTTAATGCACCATTATTATTATGACTGCTTGAAAAAAAAAAAACATAAGGTTGCAGCCTGAGCTTCTTGTGGACAGATTAAATGCTTCGTCCTTGGCTGCTGATGAAAAGCTTGCAGTGTTCAGATACCACTTTGAGGATTACATGTCCCCAGGGACACAGTTCAGCCCAAGAGGGCTCACATTACACTGCTCCACATTACATAACTATCAATAGTATTTAAGATGCCCATGTTATTTAGAGTCTAAGGCCCACCGGTCAGCTCATAATAACAAGAAAACTGATTCCCTCCCATTCGCACTATTTGTGTTCAGAGCTAAGCAGTACTCATTTCAGAGTTTCTTCAACAAACACAGCTAAACAGGTGAACCCCTGAGTTGAATGTTAATGAGTGAGTGAATCTACGGATAGCTTTAATAAGGTTTCACCCTTTAAAGTTGTAAAGTTAATTGTTGTAAAGTGCCTTAAGATGACATTTGTTGTGAATTGGTGGTATACAAATACAAGTGAATTGAATTGAATCTGTGCAAATATGGCCTTCATGTAAACAAAGCGAGTGGCAGTTAGAAAAAAAAGCTGACGAGTTGCATTCTTCAAGTGATGTAGGAGAAAAAATAATTAGAGCTAATGAAAGATCCTCCTTTGTCAACATGTGTTGCTTTTACCTTGAAAAAACAAAAACTAAACAACCAACTTCTTTACTAGAATATTAAGAAAATCTTTTGCAGTGCAAACACAATCTTTCAAGCCGTAACCAGGAAGTCTGAGGAAATGCAAATCCCTACGGCTTACTTTGTGTTTTCACAACAAATTAACTTCTATAATGCCAACACACATCCTGTCGTTATCCTTCACTGCTGCCAGCTCCGGTGTCTGACTCACCATTCTCAAAGACAGTCCCGGCAATGAAGGACAGCTCCGAGTCGTGCTCTGCCTTGCAAGCGTACAGTGCTCGAGCCTTCCTGCCTGTGATACTACAAGCAAAAAGAGAGTGAAACATCATCAAGATTTTTTCTCACAAACTACAGATAATTAGTTAATATACAAGATTAACTTATGTACAAGTCTTGTACTAGATAATGTTTTAGTTTACCTCTTGTATATGAAAAAAAGTATTTAAAATCCATTTCTTTTATTGTAGCATCATCGTACACTAAGCAATCAAGAAAAAAGCCAGTGTCAAATTTTTTACTTGAATGTTCAGTTTGAAATTAAATTCAGCTTAAACAAAAAAAAACTTTTAAAAAATGTAGTGGTGCCGCCTTTTTGCCATTCCAAAATGTTTTCCATTAAATAAAACTTGCTAGAGATTTCAATATCTACCTAATTTTAGTTTCTATATGAGTGTCTTGGAATTTCCATTGAACAATTCATGTCTTTCTAATTTGCTGAGTAATAAATATAACAGGACACAGAGGCCTTCACTGTTCGGCACTGTTAAAAATGGGAAAGGCAGGAAAACAAATTTTTCTTTGAGAAAGAGAGGTGTGTCTTGACCATTATAAGTTAGAAAATGGCTTTTTAGATAAAAAAAGATACTTGCTTAGATTTGGCCCCATCTACAGCCAGATAATTCAAAGTGTAACAAAATGGGAGACATGCCTGGAAACATGCTTTTCTGATTTACTATCACAGGTGTAAATCTATGGGGTCAAGTCAGATTGTTATTGAGCTTTTAAGCAAAAAAGAAAAAAAACCTTAAAGATGTAGTGTTGTAAATACCTCTGAGAGAAAACCACCCCATTGTGGAGGACCTGTGATGCTTTGGTCCAGTTTATCTCCCAAAGATCCTCAAAAACGTTTTAGAGTGCATAGGATTATAAACCCATTCGATTTTTTTTTAACATAATCATGATTTATATGCCTTGATCAACATAGAAATTGTTCACTAGACATAAATTAAAATTATAAATCTATTTTTAGGGCTTTTACACATTTTTACCAGTGGTGCCAGTAAGTGGAGGCTCCCATATACCTCTTTCTGAGGGAAAGGCTACTATGGGTTTCCAGCCATCACAAAGAGAACAAAAAGTTAGTAGCTACTCTGTTAACACTCTAGTCTTCATATATCAAGCATTTAAATGCAACAACAGATATGTAGGTCTGCCAAGGTTCAGTTGAGTAACTCCAGCCAATCAGAGGTGTTGCTTTTTACTACAAATTAAATAGAGGAGCTTATATAAGAAAGGCTACTGCCTGGCACTGTATAAATAGTTCAGAGCGCTTCCTTGATCCAAGATATAACCCTGATTTTCTGATTTAGCTTTTGAATTTCCTCTTTCACGGGGAAGAAAATGGGGTCACATCATGCTTAAGGGCACAGAAGCATCTTCCCAGTAAACAGTTAAGACATTTACTTCGGTAGGGCTCAAAATAAATTTGCCCATCAGCTGAAGAATTTTGGCTCATTTTAAAGACTCAAAATCCTCTTTTCTTGCTGTATGTTTTACAGCTTACAACATTCAAGAATATTTACCAGCTAATGTTTGGAGACCTTACAAATCTATAAATGCCTTATTTTTTCCGATTAATATTTGCATTATATTTCCCAATATTGTTACAACATCCAGGAAAATTGAGTTTAAAACATTTACTCACAGTAATTGAGTTTCTCATTTGCAAATTTGCAAAAAATGTCAAACTCTTGTAGTTTTGTTGAAGCGGTAAAAGGTTATCTCACACATCACGGCTGTCTAGACTGAGATGAAACCAAGTGTAGCATCAAAGATATTCATTTAGATAGGTGTCTCATCAACAAGGATCTGGGTGTTTCAGGACACTGTAAACGACCATAGACTATCATGTTTAAAACCAGATCCAAAACAGGAGAAATCTCACAACGCCGTCTCAGTTGCTAGTGAATTTTTTTTTTTTTCTGGAATTTTATTTATTTATTTATTTTTGCTGGATAATGCCATAAAATAGAATAGTCTAGAAGCATGTTTTTCTACTTTTCTTTGGAATTAGAAGCATGTCCGGCTCAACAAAAGGCAACACAAAAAAAATAAATAAAAAAAACTGTGACCAACCTGACTGGGGAAGAGTCACTGGAAGCACAGGAAATCGGCTGTGGACTTGAAGGCGCTGAGAACATTGGCCAGGAGGGAGAACGTCGTGAGGTGGGGCTGGGAGATATTGCACTGAAAAGCAAAGTGTACACATTTAATCCACAAACATTTTCCACTACGTACGTGTGACAGATGACACGCAAAAGAGACTTTTCTTACTTTGTAGGTATGCTGCCACGACTCTTTGGGTTCAGTCTGAAGACACAAAATAAAATAAAAGATTTAACTACAGAGTAAATAAAAGTGTTTTTAACAAAAAACTAATTTGTAATGTACACATTTTATCTCAAAACTTTGATAAACTATTTTACTTCTACTAAATGGGCTTTAAGAATTATCTTACTTGTCAACAAAGTTCCTGCTTAGTGAACCCTCCTATAGGGAAAATAGGCTATAAAACATTTCAAGAATAAACTATCTGTATATTAATCATTTTGAGCATAATACTTTTTACTCTTAACATTTTGCAGCCGTTTTATTGCGTAAACATGCAAATCTCCAAAGAGAGACTTTTTTCCTCCAACAGAAGAAATGCTGGAGGAAACAGTATCAGTCAGACATTTTTTCCCCCAGTTATCATGGGCATGGTTATTTTAGTTTAGGCCATCTAGAGATGTATTTGAATTGCTACTTTTCCCAAGGTGGAAAAATTACTTTAGGGACTTTTCTAAGCAACTATTTGATTCACATGGGATCAACATAAAATTACGGACTGATGGACAGACCGCCCACGAAAATACAAGAAAGAATCAATTAAAGTTGATGCATCTATGCATAGGCTACTTGTTCAGAAGGGTTATTGCAGAGGGGACAAAAACTTTTTTGTTTTAATAAATCTTTTTCATGCCAAGGGGAACTTTGTAAAGCCTTGCAGAATAAATGAGAGACATCCTTTATGATCTGAGTAGCTTTCCTGACCAGAGGCATTTAACAGCTTAGGTTTTGGTCGACCCTGTTTATAATCAGAGATAGTTTTGTTTAGTTTCATTTTAATTCATCTTTACCAGGACGAGGTATTACATATAAGGATGGATTCAATGAGTGACCAGTAAATCATTTCGAAATCAAGGCAAAACCACATACCTTTGAGCAAGTGATTAATAATAGCTGGAATGTGATATCTTTTAATGTGTCATGTTTAATATTTTGTGTTATGCTTTTACTGTTGCTTTATTGCTGCTTTTATTGTATCCCCTTATAATGTAAAGCACCCTTGAATTGCTTTCTTGAAAATGGGCTGTACAAAATAAATTGATGGTAGCCTGCTTTATCTAGTTTAAATTCTGCTTTTATGTGTGTTTTGAGTTATCTTGTTTGAACACCAAACTGGGTATGTTTTTTGACCACTTGACCCAAACAGTTACCTGCAGGCTGATTGAGATTTTCAAAATAACAAGGCTGAAACACAGTCAAAAAATGCTGGGACAATACTGTCACAGTTTTGTTAGGAAATTCTAACATCGATTAACACAGTGCAGACCACATTTCCTACTCAGAAATCTATGCTTTTGAACATACCAAATAACAAAACTGGTTGGCCACAATTACAACGATGATTCAGTCAAAGTAGGGTTGTAAAACATAAGAACACAATACTAATTGTCAAGAACAGTGTTGGCAGCATCGTCAAGCAAAATATTTATTTTGGTTCCAGTATTTCTGGTGCATTGACGTGGGTCAAGTCATGAAGATGATGGTCTACCTCTAAAATCTTATCATTTCTGTGGATGCAAACTTCTGACTGGTTCTGTACATTTGCAAAATGATTAGTTTGAGGTTTAACATGCAACAACACCATAAAACTAAAAAAGAGAAATTGATGCAAGTGCAGTGTATTTAGTCAAAATAAATTCTTAAAAAAAACGTTTAATTTTTTTTTTTAATCCACTCAATTAGAATTAGAAAAATCAACAATTTTATAGGCTGCAGGAGAAACTCCAGTAAGAAAATGATGGATGAATCTACATGGCTTTAAAATTGTTCAGGTAAAAACCATCTGCTTCCCTTTGTGGCTGAAAGTAGCATACGTGTAACGGACCTAATAAAAAGAACAAACTATGAAAGTATTCATGTTAATTAATTTTTGACATCAGCTCGGCTACACATTTTCTATAGCAGTTGTGCCCAAGATCAGGAAAGTCTTGGTAATTTAATTTCCAAGTGGTCCATCAACATGGCACTGAAAACTGTAATTCTCTCTTCCACCTAAGCAAGCTGTCAGCCTTCACCAATACATTTGTCATGTTGTCAATCTAATCTGGTGCTGCGAGTTGTTGACGAACTCATACTGCTAAACAGCTTGAGTAATAACCAAGACAATGTTACATATCAAGCTTCAAGATTCTGTTACTTTAATTACATTCACCTTTACTATTGAAAATAACCATCAAAGAAAACTGGGAAAGCAGAAGAACGGAGAACCAACAATTTTCATTTGCAATCCAACACCGACAACTGCAAATATACCAAACTTTTGAAGAGAACATCCTAAGGGATGTGAGAGCCTCAAAGAGCTCTAGGCTTTTGGACATTGTTCACCATTTGATATTTGATTGTTTAACAAAGGAGGATTATATCACTCAACTAGTCCTTAAGAAAGGTCTAGTTACCAATTCATTTTGTGCAAATACTACACATTTTTTAAATCAGTTTCAAGATCCACCATTGTCAAGTATGTCAAGAGAATGAATATTTTTGGACTTAACTGTACGTATATACACATAAAAAGCCATGCCTTCCCAAATTAGCATTCATAATACTTCAATAAATACAGGCAAACTGGGTTAGTACACAGAGAGAGAGACACTATTTACTCAGTTTTATCAGCAGTGGCTCTGCCTTTTCTTATCATTTCAAACATACTCAAATGTAGCCCTGCATGTTTCAATTTATAAATATTTTTTCTTTTACTTTTGAAGCTTTTTGAGCGTGTGTTATCTCTGGGCTGCCTTTCTCCAGAATTTTATTTAAGAGTTGGTTGAAAAGTGAGTTACAAGCAGATGCATTCATCAACTTTCACTGAGAAAACAAAACTGTTTAAGGTCTAAATCACAAAATTAATCACAGCTGCGACTGTGTTACACTGGTCACACATTAAGCTGCTAAAAATAATCGAATTGCTCCCTTTATTCATTTAGCTGTATTGTAAAATATGACTGGGATATGATTTCCACTTGATACAGTTTTTTGGGTTTTTCCATATGGAACATAATCAGTTGAGCTAAAGTTCATGGAAGAGGCAGATACTGCAGGGTGACATCAAGTAAATTGGGTCAAAAGGTAAAGTTTTTTTAACCAATGGCTGCAAATGATTTCAAATTGTGGGCAAAAGTGTTTAAAAAAAAACAACTAATTGATTTGATCGGTCTATAGTTGCCAAAAGATGGCCCATTTTGCCTACACTCATGAACTTTGCAGTCTAATAGTGTTTTTTTTTGGATAGAATATAATGTGCATACTCAGATTTTCTTTTATCAATACAGGTTTAAGTATCTCTTATTAAAATCCTAATCATTATTTCTGAACGTAGATGTGCAGGCCCTGAGTTAGTCAGAAATTGGGGAAATAGCTATTATTATGTTTGTGGGGAAAAAAACAACACAATACTTTTAAATCAACTGAATGGAAACTAATTCCGTTGTTTAGAAAAAAAGGAAACAAGTATTTGCTTTCTCGGTTTTAAAATCACAAAATCAATGACAATAAAAACTTTGGGGGGGGGACTGGAGGCACCCATTGGACAACGTGCGGAGAACATCCTAGACGGGTCGACAGTCCATCGCAGGGCAAGATGTAGGATTATAAGAAGCAAACAACTTTTTAAAGCAATGCATCATGTAGAGGCAAACAAAAAAGATGGTTGGAATACAGACCAGAGTCAGCTGCAGCAAGGACATTATGAGAGCTATGGCAGACCCAGCTCCTCTTACAAAAGCCCTAAAAGTTAAAAGTAACACATGATCCAACTACCCGCTAGTGCCAATAAATCCATCGGTAAACACACTTTCTCTTCTTAATGCTTCATTAGCGGAGTCTGTCAAATGTGCCTGGGCATCCACCCGTGCACAGACAGAAAGCGTGGCTGACGTAGCGCCAACAAATAAACTAGAGCATACTCTTGAAAACTAAAACAAAAAAATATAAGTATAGACCAAAGCTTCAGTAGGAAAGAAAATAAAAAAAACTGCAATAAAAACAAGAAAATGTTAAGTTTTAAAAAAATATATTTTAGCATACTTCTACACCTCCTTTCCATTCCCTCTTTATTCTTCAACTACAAAAGAAAGCAGGCTATTATTCTATAATTTTTTTGTGACACTGTAAAAGTTTAAAACACAGATTGACCACCGACTGATTTCAATACAAGCTAAATGGCCTGTACTTGTATAGCCCTTTATCTAGTCCAGAGGACCCCAAAGTGTTTTACAGTACATTTGCACGCTGTTGACAGTAAGCTAAACTGTAGTTACAGCTGCCCTGGGGCAGAGTGACAGAAGCTAGGCTGTCATATAATCGGCACCACTGGGCCCTCTGACCACGGCCAGCAGGCAAAGTGCGTGAAGAAATGTCTTTCAGAGATTTTATGGATGGATGCTTCAGAATCCCCATCATTAACTTTTCCCTAAAAAAAAACTTTTTTTCAAGGAAAACTTCTATTATTTACTTCAATATAGTTTAATATGTCAAACTGTTGCCATCTACCGCTCAGCAAATCTAAGTTTTAGATTAAAAAAAACATGAACCCGCTGAACCTGGAGGATTCTCTCCTTTTTTATTACTATTGCACATACAAATAAGAAATTCACTGTTGCATAAAGTTTCCAGGCATGAGACTCTTCATTGCTTCACAGCTAAGGTAACTCTGGTTTTATGCTGAGAGATCTTTCCAGTTACAGTAAGCTCAGATAGAGGCAAAGAGCCTCAGGCTGAGCAGACAGTGCTTTTCCACCACCCTGGCAGTTTTCCATGCAGCTGCTCTCAGCAGCAGTTGCTGTTTTTGGGGACTGCTCCTTGAGCTACTGACAAAGCATTTCATATCCACAAGTCAGTGTTTTGTTTGGTTGTTCTCAGAGTCTGAGCAACTCAGCAGAACGTGGCAGAAAAACTAGTCTGGCTGTTCAGGTTTCTTCTGTTATTTTTATTAAAGAAAACGTAATCAGGGCTCAGATTGAGTGAGAAAAGTTATAACATGCACCATGCACACAGACTTTCTGTAAGAAATTTGCTGAATCCTTCCTAAGTAACAAGTCCTGCAGCTTAGAATTTGCTTAAACTTGGCTCAGTAAAATGACAGCTTTTATTAGAATCATGAAACAAACTTGAGTGACTCTCTCAGGAGAACACCTAAGGTCTTCTGAGTAACTGCTGCCAGGGTTTTCACAAATCTTCAGCAGAATCTCCATTAAATATTTCTTTACACAGAACAAATTCAATTTGTAAGTTAGCTCACACACCAAATCTCTCCAGTATAGGACTGATTTTACAAAAGGAAACTCTGCCAGGAGCCCAAGCCTTTTATCAGGTCTATCTTTGCCATGGCAGCTTTTTTCACATCTCACTGAAAAGACAAGCAGCCTAGGAAAGAAAGTTTCTGTCCATAAGGAGTAGGGTGAACATTGTGGTTGATAGTGGAGAAGCTGGAAATAACAGCTATCCTTAACGCAGATATAAAATCCACTGGTATTTGTTCACACATAATTTGGACCACATGTTGCAATTTTTTTTTTGGTTCAAACCCAAAATGTAGAGAAAATAAAAAATGCACATGGAGTAGGTGGGTGATATGGCCTAAAATCAATATCTCGATATATATAGCTCACATTGATAATGATGAATGGACAATAACACCCCCCCCCCCCCATATTCAAACGCCTTGCTTGAAAATGTGATGAGTTCTTGTTATTGTACAGCTTCAACCAGCCTTTTAATTGAGGGTTCAATTCCCACTCCTTTCTGTATTTCTTAAAAGTCCAGTTTAGACCACACAGACCAGCTGAGGAAGTGACTGGGGCTGTGAGTGAAATCAGTGATCTGGTGAGAGTGTGCAGTCATTTATTTTAGACATGAAATATGGTGCATTTAAATCGGAGCACGGGTTGGATCAGCTCAGGGAATGCGATTTATCAACATTCTGGAGTCAGCGGGACCCTGCTCCAACTGAGCAGGGTAGAGCTGCAGCATGCTGGGAGCGCTGTGGGCCCTCTGCAGCATGCCTGCTAAGTGAAAACAGTAACAATCATACATGTTCCACTTTAGTCTACAAAAGTATCCAATAACACCGGAAAAAAAGAGTCACTAAAGGTTTCTTAACACCTTCTAAATATAGCAACACAGTCGCTTCATTGGCAGCACAAAGTGGGGTCAAGTCACATGACTAGGCATGCGACGATAACACTTTTTTCAAACCGATACAATACTGATACCTGGATTTGAGTACTTGCCGATACCGAGCACCAATACAGATACTTCTGCCACACAAAAAAAAAAAAATGCATGACAAAATGGAAAACAGGTTTTATTTTCTTCTCTGAGTGTTACAACAAATGATGGGGAATTATATTAAAAAATAAAATATTAATAATTACACCAAAACGAAATATTTTCCGTGAATTTATTGCAGAGTTTCCGCATTTTAAGTATCAGTTCATGGTATCAGTTATCTCTAACCGATACAGTACATAAGAGCAGTATCAGCCCCGATACCAGTATCGGTGCTTCCCTACACATGACTGTACGTAGTTACGTAACTCAACCCCAGCAGTACATTCGTTCTTCCACTCATTTTTAAAGGGGCATGATCACCACAAACAAAGAAACAAAAAAATCTTTTTATTTATACAGAATTTACTGACAAAATTACATCGGTAACACTCATACATTTCGGTATCAGTAAATTTTCGGTATTCCGCCCAGCCCCAACACGGAGCGTTGATAAGCAGAAAAAAAAAAATCAAATACAGAATAATTTCTGCTGTAAGAAATAAAAGATATATGACGAAATTTAAGGACCATGGCAGATGAAAGGGAAATAGCAAACATCTTAACCCTTCTTAGAGAAAAAAAGTGCAAATAAAGTCATATAATATTTAATTACTCTGAATTTTTTTTCACAAATGCCATCCTTAGCCCAAGTCCTCTGGAAACATAAAAAAAATGCCTGTTTTTGAGATGAAAGCCATTTAATACCAGGTTTTTATTTGAAAATCTGGACTCTAAAAAAAACCCCCAAAAACAGGAAAATGACATAAAATTGTCTATTAGGATATTGCTCTTTTTAAAATGACCGATTTTTTTGATGCAGACTGTAGAAACAACATTCACAAAAATTATGAAACCAAGCATGGACACCAGTGTATGACATCTCTAAAAAACGCTAAAACGCTAAAAAAAGTCAAAACTACAATTTCAGTTTATGATGGCCGCAGAAACACAGGTGTGTAATTTTTTTTTTTTTTTTGAATGGGGATATTAAGGTCTGTTAGAAAAATGTCGTTTGAATGGGAGTCAATGGCACAAAAAAAATTTCCGAGGGACCTTTATGTTACTGTAATGAATATACAATGTTTTAAATCTAGTATGAGAAAAAAATATATATTTCTGTCAAACTCCTCCAAAAATGCACATCTTCGGAAAAAATTGTAAGAATTGCATTAGCACAACAACAGTTATTCTAAAAATGACACCCGCCTGCGCAAAAAAAACACCCCAGGGACTATTAAGGGTTAAAATATCACTAAAATTAAGAGGTCGTACAATTCTGACAAAAAAAATTATAGAAGAACTCAAAATTGAGGTGGCAAATGTAAGAGATGCATATCAATATTTTTTGTACCACTTTCCATTTGGAAAATATCCAGATGAACATTTCTGAATTTATCACATCAATCTTAGAGAACTTCTATCACTTTTTATTGCAAACATCTGATTTTGTAATGTCACTTCTGACTTTGTTAGAAAATATAATTTTTTGATATTGTACATTTATACCTTTGATAATATAAAAGAAAAGAAAAATCAATTAAATGTAACACTTTTCATCATCAGAGAAAAGATAATTTTTTCTTGTAAGTATGTGAATTTGATAAATTTAATATATTTGATAAATTTATATTGATATATTTAATATATAAGATATGTGAATTTAATTTATAATATTTGTTTTTTTGGTAGAAATTTACCCCAGGCCGATATTTTTTTGTTTTATCTACAATACCCCTAATACACCATTAGAATAAAAAAAATAAGGTAAGCCTATAAAACGTATAATTTTGTACACACTGCATGTTTGCCCACTAAAGTTGAGTTAATTAATCCTTATATCATTGAATGGATGACATTTTTAGATTTGTTTTCCAAATCTTGGTACAGAGTCTCAACTGTACTTTGCTCTAGACTTTGACTGGAACATTTTAACACATAAAAATGCTTTGATTGAAGCTATTTATTAAAGCTCTGGCTGTATGTTTAGGGTCATTGTGCTTGCAGAGGGTGAACCGCAGAAGTTTTATGCAGCTTCACACAAATGTTCTTCCATAACTGCCCTGTGTTTTTAGATCCATCAATCGTTTCGATCAAATCTGACGAGCACTCCCGACTGTTAAATAACAGCATCCCCACAGCATGCTACTGCCACCAACATGTTTCAATATGAGGATGGTGCGTTTAAGGTGTTACTTTCTCTTTACATGCTCTTCCACATAAATGCACGCCACACTTTTTAGATTTTTATTTGTAAAAAAACTCTGAAAACTTTACACAGTTTTCCCTTCACTTCATAATTATCCACTACTTTTTGTTGGTCTTTCATGCAAAATCCCAACAAATACACTGCAGTTTGTTTTTGTTACATGATAAAATAAAAAGTTTAGTGGTGTTAATAACTTACAAACCACTCTATGAATGGTGTAAGGGGGTACATAGAGAAACTTGATTGGTTGAAACGTTATGACTCACAGTGAGCTGGGTCGGATTTGCCGGCCGTCCTGCTCTCCGTCGTTGCTGGTCAGGCTGTGTCTAGGGGTTCTATTGTGGCTGCCGGTGCTGCTACTGCTACTGCTGCTGCTGCTGTTACAGTTTGCAGAGGAGGACAATGGCTGTTGTGTGTCAGCAGCTGGGGTGTTGCCAACACTGTTCCTCTTTTCACCTACAAAAATAAAGCAGGATTTACATACTGCCCTGCTGCTTTACTGCTACAAAAATCCTGACTGAGCACTATGAAGTCTGATTTTACAGAAATCACCTTAATTGTTTTGGGTATCTGCATAACATGGCCACATGCAATTCAAATATTTTTTGCAAGGTGACACTGTTATGCAATAGGAGTGTTTAAGAAGAAAATGTATAAAGCATATACAAGAATACTAAACTGAAAATGCATCTTTTTGTATTTTTGCATAGGGCTCACTTTTCTGTGAATGTGTCGGTGTGTGGAAGAGTGTGAGAGGCCTCTCGCTGCAGGATGGTGCTTTGCTCTCAGTGCTTTTCCTCCTTGACTTGTTGGGCTGCATGTTTGCTGAACTGCCTGCCGAATTTGGCACGTCCCTGAATATCTGTGTAAGCAAAAAAAAAAGGGGGGAAAAAAACTTCTTAGGAACACTGAAGAACAAATTTAAGCTTACAGTCATACACAACTTTCATGTGAGGAGTATTTCACTGCTGCTCTGAAAAGTCTGTTGTAATAATTAGTATGGAGATGAGAAGCCAGTCATTTTTAGTATGTGAATTTCTGCTTTACAACCACTGTGGACAAACTGGTTGGGTTTGAAAAATCTAGACGTTGCATAAGCCAACCACAGCATGAGAAAGTATTAAAATCTCTTACATCTTTCAACATTTTGTCAAATAATAACTACTAAGCTCTCTGTATTTCTGTTAAAAAACTGACTCAAGGGTTCTCAAAAAAATACATACCACACTTTTTATACTTGGATTAATTAAAACCTTTAAATAATTAATTTTTCTTCACACTCCATTTCACAATGATGCACTCTGTTGAGTCACACGAATCACATAAAGTCTCAATAGAACACAGTGAAGTAAGGTAAGGTAAAGTAAGGTGACTTTCTTAGTGCCGTTAGCTAAACCTGACAGACTTGCATCCGTTAAACTATTTAATCAAACTAAACACATACACAAAACACCACAAAGGCATGTATCTAAAATACCCAAATTGCCAAACATTAATGCCCATGGTAAATTAATTAATAAATAATAGTGGTTAAAGTTTAATTCATGCTAAAAAAAATTTTATAGAAGTTTTTAGAGTATTTCACTGCTGCTCTGAAAAGTCTGTTGTAATAATTAGTATAGAGATGAGAAGCCAGTCATTTTTAGTATGTGAATTTCTGCTTTACAACGACAGTTTTTTATAAAGACACGACTGTGGACAAACTGGTTGGGTTTGAAAAATCTAGACGTTGCATAAGCCAACCACAGCATGAGAAAGTATTAAAATCTCTTACATCTTTCAATATTTTGTCAAATAATAACTACTAAGCTCTGTGTATTTCTGGTAAAAGAACTGACTCAAGGGTTCTAAAAAAATACATACCACACTTTTTATACTTTGATTAATTAAAACCTTAAAAAAATAACTTGTTCTTGACACTCCATTTCACAATGATGTACTCTGTTGAGTTAAACGAATCACATAAATCACACAAAACACCACAAAGGCATGTATCTAAAATACAAAAATTCTCAAACACTAATGCCCATGGTAAATTAATTAATAAATAATAGTGGTTAAAGTTTAATTCATGCTAATAATTTTTTAGAGCTGCTTTACGAAAGAGTGTTTATTTTTTTTCTCATTTTGCCTGCTGATTCTCAAAAAGATCAAGTGCATAAAAATACATTTTATATTTTTGTGTGATACATCCTTCTACCACACATTCTCTCTCCGATGTCAAAATGTATTCTTGTGCAGAAAGAACCTTTTACCTGTGTCCAGTTGTTTTCCCCATTCATCGACTGAACACTGTGTTCTGTATGTCCAATGGCTGCAGAATTACTGTTGCCATAGTGAATTATGCAAGCCTCGAGACATGCAAATTTAAATTGCACTTATAGTTGTTGTGAACAAGTTTAATTCTAGAAAATAAGTTTAAAAAAAGCATATATATATATATATATATATATATATATATATGAATAATAAGAAACAATTAAAGTTTAGTTATCACTTTAAAAATTAAGAATTAATTCAATCTTCAACCATGCCTGGATTCACAACCCTCTTCTTACCCTCTCATGGTGCTCTATGAGGATTTCCACTACAATATTTTGGAACTTGATGTCCATGATGGCTGCGACCGTCTCCTCTTGTGGTCGGAGCAGAGTAGGCCCAAAGACCACACCCAGATTGGCGACAGTCATCAGGTTCTGTTGGTGGTGACTGGCCACGCTATCAAGGAAGAACAAAGAAAAAAGGAGTGCCAGATTTAATTAAAATGCAAAAAGAATTACACAAAGATACCTGATAGTGGTGTGCAAAAGTCTAGAGTCGTCTCACTTTTATGCTCTATTAATGTTTTAAACTTCCCCAAAGGAACCTCCTTGATGAACACACACAAAAAAAGGTACATCTGTCCAAACAACATGAAATTGTGGTTGAAATGTAAGAATTTAAAATACATAAGCATGGAGACACATGCTGATGTCAACATGTCTCCTGTTTGGGGGAGTTTCAACATCTTTGCTTAGGTTAAACTTGGATTGATATTATAGACTAAAAAGTTGGACTCTAAGTATGTACAAACTGACCATTACTCAAGTGTTTCTGTATACTGACATCTGCACAACTGCACCTGAACTGGACTGGCAGACATTATACTTTTTTATACCATTATATTTTACCTTAGTTCTTCTTTTAAATTTTTATACTGTATTTTCCCTGCATGCCCCTGTGTTCCCGTAAGCTGCTGGAACTGTGAATTTCTCTTGGAGATGAATAAAGTATCTATCTATCTATCTATCTATCTATCTATCTATCTAAAAAAAAAAAAAAAACTATTCTCAAATTATTTTTCTGGATTAAAAACAAGTACTTGTCAACCTTGAGGGTTAGCTTTTATATTTTAGTGCAATTAATCCTGAAAAATACCAAACGAATAGCATAATCACCCTTTGCAAGCCTTTGCAGCTATGCCTCTATTGTTCTACTATTTCAGCTTTCCCCTTCAGGGAAATGGTGGAGTTCAAAACAGGTACCGACAAAATATATTATGTCTGTTGAAAGACTTTGTGACTCAGCAAATTAAACAAGTTTTTTTATTGCTTACAAAAATTCAAAAGTTGTTATTCCACCAAACATTAAAGCTTTTTTTTTTTTTCTTCCTTTTATAAAGCACGACTTTGGGTCTCACAAGATATTAGCTGACTTAGGCTGTTTGATTGTTGTTAGTCAGCTTAGTAACAAGCATGCTGCTCGTGGTTTGGCAATGATAGCTGTAAAACTGTTATATTAATAGGAAATTGATTAATTCATTAATTCATTAGAAATTTATCAAAAACCTCAACTTATTTTTCTTGCATGCAAGGGAAACTTATAATAACTTTCCTTCAGCCCACTGATTGGCAAAATAAACAAATATGAACTGATGCAGTTTCAAATACAAAAAAATAAAATCCTAATTTTATTTATATTGCCAGGGAAATAATTTGCAAGGTCACAAAGCATTTTAATTTCCTTCATGGACGTTCAGTTGTAATTCATAGAAATTTCCTCCCAGAACTTAAGAGATGGTGCATTCACATGAAAGGAGTGGACAGATGGGCTGATGCTATGAAAGGATAATGCCCCCATGCTACAGCTGTCGCCATGCAAAAAGTCATAAAAATCCACTGTAAATCAACAGCCTGACAAAGACCTTTGAAGAAAAGCTGAAAGAGCAAAGGGAACAGAATGGCATCACCCGTCTGTATGCAGCAGGTCAGAAAAGGACAAAGCATAAAGGAAGATTTTAAGTCAAAGGAGTTTTTCATTTAAGAAATTATTTAGCTTCTGCAATACATATCACAATAAAACTAATCTGAAAATAATTAAAGCAAGTGAGTCATATCTGCTTAGAAAAGATGAAAATTATATATGTTACCAATAGCGAATGGACAAAAAAATAAGATAAAGGGAAAGGAACAATAAAATGAGGGACTTTTTTGATCTCTTCTCCCTTGACTGAACCCTGTTTATGATTTACTAATGGTTGTACTCTTATGAATTTGACCTTATACATATATGAACACACATTCATCTTTAGCAATAAAGCAATCACTCAATCAATCTGCAGGCTGATAGAGATAGACACCAAAGATCAAAGGTGCGCTCTGATACCGTCATCATATCTATAAAACAGTTATGATGACGGCCATTGATAGCAGTAATCCACCGAGGCTCAGGGAAATATGCTTGCCGCCAAAAGGCTTGCATGCGGTTACCCACAGGTAGAGTAAACATGGATGGTGGCCCATTTATCACAGCTTGCATCATGCTGCTCCTGCTGCTAAGGGAAAGCCAGATAAATCCACAGGGCTTAGATGAAGGTTTAGACTGAATACACAATGCCAGTCAGATACTTTAGCGAAATAATCACACATAAGCCACTACTGTCATGCCATGATTATTTTTTTTTAGGCTGGGGCTGATTTTTATGATACAGCAATCAATAAATAGAATAAACGGAATAATACAGAGGAGTATTGGTTGCAACATTCACAGTCAAAACATCTTAAAATCATATATTTTGTATATATGGTCAAGGAGAAAAACACTATTGAGGCTGAAACGTTTTATTAATGGTGCACTCCACTTGTCCTCAGAACAAACAAAGCAAAATCCTCTCAACTTTAACGTGCTATAAGTACTAAAACAATAATTTGTGATTTTTTTTGGTATCATAATAAACCAGAAGCTTAAAGTCTATATTTGGTTATATGTTCTGTTAGTTTTTCAAAACAGAATGGTGACAAAGCCATAGAAAAAGCAGCTTTTGAAAGATTATCAACATTCACTCTTCTTTGATAGGAGTTTGTCAGAATTCAACAGCTTCGCTGCAAAAGTTATATTATTATATATATTATATATAAAGGATATCTATTATCTACAGCACTCCTTAGGTGACTGCAGGGACTTTTTTAGTTTGGGAATCTAACTAGAAGACAGTCTTTTGCTGATTTGAGTATATTCTTCAACTCACTGTGATGGTGAAAAATAAAATTCTTCCACATCTTTAGCTTTCTAGCACTTGCCTGAATGTATTGTGCAAAAGCAGGCTAATATTTAGAATTTTTAGAACCATTTCATCTTAAGATAAGTAACCAAACAAATTTGGGGGTCCATCTTTCACTGTGGGTGTGGTGCTCCTTTTGACAATTTGCATGTTTATGTGTTTATTTCAATTTCATATACAACTGTGGTACAATAGTTCAAGTTTGGTTTCATCAGAATATAACACAGAGTTTTGGGGAGATATTAGTCAGCCTTTGACTTTATAATAAAATATTTTTTGCCTACTTTTATGTTGAAACATAACAAGGAAACAGGAGCTTTTTGTCACACGCATAACACCACCAATAGACCACAAATTATGGAAGCTTTGAGAAAGACAGCTGTGGCCGAAACAGTCAGCATAAAGAAATTTAAAAAACAACTCTCCTAATTGTGTATAACAATTTTAACCTTTGAGATATCCCCCAGAACATTGGAAATTGCTCCTTTAGTATTATTCCCAGGCTCTTCGCAGCCTTGCCAAGCAGCTTTTATCCCATTTTTCCCACTCAGTCCAATTTTTGTCATGTTTATTTTGTCCCTTTTATTCTTCCATTATTGCATAAATTGCATACATTTAATCCGGTGGAAGTTTTAAGGTAGCCTTACTTAGCCAAACGTATCCTTTTTTACATCTCTCTGTAAACAAATGAGCAAATGTAAGAAAAATGCTAGGACAGCTGAATATTTTTTTTAGTTCTTTCAATGTACTGGAATAAAAAAAAAAAGAATGCTGAAACTAAATAATTAAAAGAATGCTTCAACAAAATATTGGTTTAAGTGGGTGAACACTTATGCAGCCTAGGCTTTGTAGGTTTGTATTTTTATACCATGAAACCTTGCAGTTTAACAAAAGTTCTGAGAGCCATATTGCTTTATTTAGGGCTAAAAAGTTTCAAATAACAGGGAACAGGTTTGTATGTGTTTTGTTTGAGTAGTGGGATGCATTAGAAGGAGTGTTTGATGGTGGGGGGACGGCAGGACATTTAGCAAATCCCACTGAATTCCATTCAATTCCGACTTCCTAAAAAGCCTAAATGTTCCTGACACCTTTGCCTGTAAAATGTCTCATACATTGAATTATAAAGTTACCTCTAATTCATTCATAAGGCATAATCTGAATTTCGTAAATCATAGTGCCTTTGTCAGAATGATGTATAGAAATCAAGATCAACCCCAGAAAGCAATACATTCAAATTTATGCCAAATGTTTTCTAACTTTTTACCCTCACATGAATACAGTTATTCTTCTAATTTCTGACACTTCTGAAAAAACCTGGACACAAAAGTAAAGGAAAATAAATCATCCTGTTGTCTCCAAATTTTCAACCTTAAACCAACAATGTTTCAAACTAAACAGAAGTTACAATGAGTCAAAGTTTATTTTTTTCTTTCAGGACTGATGGCAGAACCAGTTAATTGGTACTTGACCGCACCAAATTGATTGGGGGAAAAAAGACCACGATTCAACATCACTGCTATTATTACAGGTTCATAATATAAATGTACCAGAGAGCATCTGATCTCTCTCTGCATTTTATCTGCACTTACTTGGCTAGGTGTTTCATCAGCAGCTCCAACATTTGTCTGTTCTTCTCAGGTAATCGGTGCACGAGAGCATGGATCTCTGTCACTCTGGCCTCTGGGTTGTCCATCTCTAAATAAAGACACATTTCATGGCGGTGGATGACTTTCTTTAAGAAAAAGAGACTTTCACACATCAGAACTTAGGAACCAGGAATCTTTCAATATGATAGAGTCAATCAGTACTTTCTCCAATACATTATAAGAATGTTTTTCTTTATTAAAAGGTCATGTGTCAATAAACCAACTAACTGACTGACTTAGCAAATAATTTTAAAAATGCAGTACGACAATTTTATTGTCAGATGTTGAACTGTAATGCTTTGTGGTGTGCAGAAAAGTAAATTGAAATACACAGCTATTATCTAGCATAAAAGAAAATATGCTGTCATTCCTTTAGCTGATTTGCTTTGTAGCTCTGCACAATACAAAAAAGATATTTGTAAATCACGAGTGGCACACACTAAATTAATTTGTACCATCTGAGGCTCTTTGAAAAAATTATTTAAAGCTGCTTTGTAAGAAACATTTGTATTGAACCAGAATTTAGAATGAAAAAAATACTTTGTTATTTTCTTTCTTGTTTTTATGTGTCCTGTCTGGAAGTGTGGGAGAATTGGTGTCTGAGTAACAAGTACAGGCCCAACACATTTACTTTTTTTAAGCAGAGCATTACAGCTTTTGTTATAGTACTCCACTTGATATATACAGTGGGGCAAAAAAGTAATTAGTCAGCCACCGATTGTGCAAGTTCTGCCACTTAAAATGATCACAGAGGTCAGTAATTTTCATCATAGGTGCACTTCAACTGTGAGAGACAGAATGTGAAAAAAAAAAAATCCAGGAATTCACAATGTAGGATTTTTAAAGAATTTATTTGTAAATTATGGTGGAAAATAAGTATTTGGTCAATAACATAAATTCAGCTCAATACTTTGTAATATAACCTTTGTTGGCAATGACAGAGGTCAAACAATTACTATAGGTCTTTACCAGGTTTGCACACACAATAGCTGGTATTTTGGCCCATTCCTCCATGCAGATCTTCTCGAGAGCAGTGATGGTTTGGGGCTGTCGCAGAGCAACACGGACTTTCAACTCCCTCCACAGATTTTCTATGGGGTTGAGGTCTGGGATCATTGTCATGTTGGAAGACCCAGCCACGTTTCATCTTCAAAGCTCTCACTGATGGAAGGAGGTTTTGGTTCAAAATCTCACGATACATGGCCCCATTCATTCTTTCCTTAACACGGATCAGTCGTCCTGTCCCCTTAGCAGAAAAACAGCCCCAAAGCATGATGTTTCCACCCCCATGCTTCACAGTAGGTATGGTGTTCTTGGGATGCAACTCAGTATTCTTCTTCCTCCAAACACGACGAGTTGAGTTTACACCGAAAAGTTCTACTTTGGTTTCATCTGACCACAGGACATTCTCCCAATCCTCTGCTGTATCATCCATGTGCTCTCTGGCAAACTTCAGACGGGCCTGGACATGCACTGGCTTAAGCAGGGGGACACGTCTGGCACTGCAGGATTTGATTCCCTGTCTTTGTAGTGTGTTACTGATGGTAACCTTTGTTACTTTGGTCCCAGCTCTCTGCCAGAATTTCACCAGGTCCCCCCGTGTGGTTCTGGGATTTTTGCTCACCGTTCTCATGATCATTTTGACCCCACGGGATGAGATCTTGCGTGGAGCCCCAGATCGAGGGAGATTATCAGTGGTCTTGTATGTCTTCCATTTTCTGATAATTGCTCCCACAATTAATTTTTTCACACCAAGCTGCTTACCTATTGTAGATTCACTCTTCCCAGTCAGGTGCAGGTCTACAATTCTTTTCCTGGTGTCCTTCGAAAGCTCTTTGGTCTTGGCCATAGTGGAGTTTGGAGTCTGACTGTTTGAGGCTGTGGACAGGTGTCTTTTATACAGATAACGAGTTCAAACACGTGCCATTAATACAGGTAACGAGTGGAGGACAGAAGAGCTTCTTAAAGAAGAAGTTACAGGTCTGTGAGAGCCAGAGATCTTCCTTGTTTGAAGTGACCAAATACTTATTTTCTGACCATAATTTACAAATAAATTCTTTAAAAATCCTACAATGTGAATTGCTGGATTTTTTTTTTCAAATTCTGTCTCTCACAGTTGAAGTGTACCTATGATGAAAATTATTAACCTCTATCATTATTTTAAGTGGGAGAACTTGCACAATCGGTGGCTGACTAAATACTTTTTTGCCCCACTTTATGTGTGAAAAACATTTATTAGAGATTTCTGTGGCTTTAATGTCTTGAAGTTATAGGCACGGAAATGAAAAACTAAGAGAGAATAAAGAAAGAAGATGAAGAAGAAGAAAAGAGGCAGGAGAGGTAGGAGTGTGAATCGACGATACAAGATAGAAAGGAGAACTAAGAGAACACAAGAAACTATCCCAGTCCTCCACATTCGATGGATGGAAGAGAGAGGGAAAAAAACAAACAAACAAAAAACAATATAACGGTGCAACATTAACAAAACAAATAAAAAATATATAAACTAAGAACTATATATTCACAACACACAAAAATTGGCACATAAACAAATTGATAAACATAACTTTATTGCTATTTTCAAGAATTTACAAGAGTGGAAGAACTAATCCTAAAACAATAAAGTTAAAATTAAAGTTAAAAATCCTAACAAAAAATATATATGTTTCCACTGTTTTTGAGGTGCAGGGGGGAGCTAATTAGAAAAGCTTTGAAAACCTAAAACACACTAAATGTTCTGAGCCACCATTACGCAGAAGCAGCACTTGGAAAGAGAGTCATAGATATAAAATTAAATCCAAAGTTACCCAAATTTTTGCCTGATTCATGTTTATATAATATTTTTATATTTAAAAGAAATCATTTCTGAGAGGAAGGGAAATGGAGAACTACTAATATTCCTAACAAAATTATCTGTCTATTTAAGTATCAACAAAATTCAATAATAAAAAAAAAGTTTTGTGAACTATTTCTGTCAACCACATCACTAAGAAATAATTCCACAATACTTCTATCTCAATAGTCCTAAAATCCATGAAATATCTCGATGACAAACCAAAACATTTTTGAACAATAAATTGTACATACCATGAATAATATTTAATGTTGATGCAAAGTATATAGTATTTATCATGCATACATACATACATATTTGTATTCCACCAAAAAAAAAAAAAAAATCAGGCAAAAGGTTAAAGGAGGTGCTTTTATAATGTGCAGTAGAAGTGTTTTCAAGGCTCTCTCTACCAACCCCAGTCAATAATTTGCACCTAATACGATCAAAAGGTATAAGAAAATCAGACTCGCTACCAACAATGGGACAAAGTGTGGATTTAAATCATGGATTAAACCTTAAAACTTCCTTTAAGCAACAAAAAAGTTGAAATCTGGGCTTTTTGTTGGGCCTAAAAAGGAAGGATTTTTTTTTTAAATAATCCACATAGCCTCAGACATATGTATTTATAACACTGGCAGAATAACAGATACATATTCAAGTTATATACCAATGCTAATAGACATTTCTGCATTGACACTAAATCTATCATGATCGATTAGTTAGAAATCATTCATCTATTTGGTCACCACGGCTGGACACTATGAAAACGCTTTGCCTTGTCTACGGTAGAAAGGTGACAGAGTGCTCACAATAGATCAGGCCTCAAACTCTGACTGTCAGCAGCAAGTACTGCAACATCGACTCAACTACAGGGCTGACAAGCTCTTTCACACACTTTAATATTTACAAACTATTTCCATATGGCAGATAAACTGCTTCAAAGGCTGAAGAATAAACCCTGAAACCAATCCTTTTTCAGATTGTAAAAGAAAAATAGTGCAGGGATGAAAAAAGACAAAAAAGAAAATAGCAGATTATAAATCTGGTAAGAGAATTTGGAGCTTTCAAAAATACTTTTTAAATTATCCATTCCACCGAACTTAAAATCACAGTCAAGCTGAAGACATTCAGAAGAACTGCCAACATGCCAAGGTTTGACCATCCTAGCAAGTTCATCATAAGAGCAGATTGCAAAATGCTAAAGGAAGCCTCCATAAACTCTCTAATGTAACAATGAGACCTGAGAGAACACAGCCAAAGACCAGCTCATTTGGCATAATGTGTTTTGTAAAGACTATAGCAAAGCAGAATTATTTGGACAACAGAAAAGGGCATTAACCAAACCTAAAGTGTTATTGGTAAAGAACTCTGTACCAACTGTGAAGCATGGAGATGGAAGGGTCATGGTTTGGCCTTGATATGATTTATTAAATTATCAAGAAATTAAGTTTGATCCGACATTGACATGTGAACATTCTTTAATAAAGACATAAGAATTTTAAGGGAATATCCATTTTATGATATATTAATAGTAAAAAGATCTAAGAATAAAATTATGGAAATTTCAATAAAATAGGTTTACATTTCTGTTCATAAAATTACAGATTTTAAAAATATTCAAAAGATATAAATATTTTTACAGGGCCCTGTATACGAAAAGCACTGGCCTAGTAATGTGAAAAAAAACATTTCAAGCACTTCATAGTTTCTCAGTTATGCAAATGAAGACATTTGCTTTACAAATTAGTGGATCCAGAGAGTTCTGCTCTAAACTGACATGAGGGGAGAGAATAAAGGGCAACACACATCAGAAGTGTCAGACAAGCAAAGAAGTACGCCCCCCCTCATTTTCTGTTTAGCAACGCACACCAATGGCATTTGACTGCCGGCTTAAGCTGGAAGGCAGGCCATCCGGCTGTCATTTTTTAAACCTCTTCTAGTCTGATGCCTCAGCTCCTCTAAAAAAACATACCACAGCTGAAGTTCAATAATCTGTCTCAGAAACTCTCTTGATCAAACGTCTGCTACGTCTCACCTAATCTTTATAGCCGAGAGCAAAATAAAAATCCTTTTCCCTATCAGGTGAAACCAAGCGATGATTTAAAAGATAGATATCAGTTTGTATTTGTTTATTAGAGAAATCCAAACTTGTTAAACCAGCTATTTGCAAAAAGGTCCTTTATTGCCACAGTATTGCCTCTTATCTCAGCTTGCCATTTCATCATTGAGACTAAAATGAATAAAACGCTATTATAAACTGAATGGGGATTTGTTTAGTTTTTGGAGGGTTTAAAACGTGCTACTTTGCAGGAAATTTTATGGGTTTTTTTGTGTTTTTTTTTTTTTTTTTGGGGGGGGGGGGGGTAAAGTATAAGAGAAAAGTAAAAATTTTAAGGGAAAAAGGTACTACAAGCAAAACTAGATATAACCACCCTGGTATTCTCCTGTCAGCATGCACAAAAGACGTGTATCACCGAGGTCAGATTCCGTCCTGCCACACCCTCTGCTCCACCTCCCCTTCCTCTTCTTAACTTTCTTTCTATACAAGTTTAGTTCCCACAAACTCTCTCTTTCTTTTACTTTAACCCCTGTCTCAGTTTTTAACCTGATATTTGTTACAAGATGACAGTAAACGAGCAGGAAACTTGAGGAGGAGCAAAATGAGTTATGGTGGTAGAAGGAACTGGAGAAGATGTGAAAGGGAGAAGCATAGAGGGATTAGTCAGCAGAGGGAGTTCACACCAGGACAGTGTCACCATAGTGCTCTGCTACTTCTTAAGGTATAGGCCAACAGACAAAACAACATTAAGAAAAACATTTAGCCCCATTCTACGATGTACTGATTCAGGCAGTGCAAAATGTAACTTAACTAAAAACTTTCCAGAAACAGTAAAAAATGTCAATATAGGAAAGTAAAGAAGATGTTATTTCAATCATTTGGTGAAGGAAAGTTCCAGATTAAATTTAAACCAGCCACATTTACATACTCAACAGCCACAAGCTCAACATAGGCAAACATGCACATAGCCCTTTCATTCTCTCTCTGGTTGGCTAAGCTATGTATTGAGCTGCTTCCTGGCAGTGTTGCCAGGGCCACCGAGTCATTTCCTGGGGTTCATTCCCATTGCAGTTCAGCTCTCCAAACGATTAAAAGTCAAACTTAAAAGACCTGTCTGCAAATCCTTTTAGGCCGAACACAATACAAATAAACTACACCGACATGATCTTATTTTTTCTATTTTAGATAAATAAAGAAATATGATTTCCAAACGTATTGTTGTTTCCTGTATAATTTTCAAATTTTGTGTAGTTACAAACAGACGTCATATTTTTACTTTGTAACTACCTTTTGCTACATTAACAGCTATACGTCTTTTGGGGAACTTCTCTACCAGCTTCACACAACTAGAGACATTTCTGTCCATTCTTTGCAAAGTAGCGCAAACTGATTCAGATTGGGTGTAAAGCATACATTTTTTTTTTATTTTAATTAATTCTAATTAATTATTTTAACTTTATTAATTTTATCAATCTTTTTTTATTTTTTCATTTATTGTTTTAAATTGTATTACTCATTTCTGTGACTTATGTTGTTCAGTGGTTTGTGGATGCTGTGTCTGTCAAAAGCGCTCTATAAATAAACTTTACTTACTTAATTACTTAACTTTATTTTAATATTCTCATAAAATGTGAATTGGATTTAGGCCTGGACTTTAACTGTAACATAATAAAATCAGAATATGCTTTGATGCCAACCATTTCACCATAGGTTTGCCATCCTTAGTTTCGTTTTCTTGTACTATTCTCTCTTCAAACTGGGAAGATCTCCCATCACTGCTAAGGAAAAGCTTCCCCCAGCATGATGTTGCTACTATTTATGGATCGAAGCAAAGCAGACTAGCGCAACCTATTTTTGTCAATTTTGTTCTTTAAACTAATTCTCCCACATGACCTATGGATGTCTGCAGCTCCTTTAGAGTTACCATGGTTAAAACAAATTTAAGAATTACAAACATTTACATAAATAAAATGAAAAAATGCAGTTTTAAAAATAAAGTGGCACTCTGATTAGAATGTGCAACTGTAAGCTTCAAATTTCCAATAAACTTAAACTGACACAAGCTGATAATTTTCTGGGAGAAAATCTGAACCAGTCTCTGACTGCAAGAGTTTGTTTTGTATCCCAGCAGCAGTAGGAGAGGAATGCAGTGGACTGAAACGCTTGCTTTGGCTGTTGGACACAAGAGATAATCAATCTTTTAAAAAGTCTCAGTAAGCCAATTTTTTTTTTTCCTTCAACAGGCGCTCTAGGTATGAAAATAGATCACTTTTAAGCTAGGCTTTGGCAATAAATAATAAAAAAAAAATAATAAACCTCAGCTAGTTTGCACCCTTTAGATTAGCAACCTATGGCTTTTGCCCTTCATTTCAAATTTGAAAGTACATGTTACTTCTTATCCACACAGGCATACACAGACTCAGGCTGGAAGCAATCTGCAATCACACATCACAAAATAGAAGAATCATAAGGCCGAAATAACTCCCATGTATCTCATTCGAATGATTGATATATTGTTTTGTTTTAAACTCTTTAGAGAACCTCCTAAAAATAATATTGTGAAAAGAAAACCAATAATATTACTATCACTGTAAAAATACCAAAATCCTTGCTTAAACCATACCAAAGCTGTGTGGGATGATTCAAGAAGATTTTATTTTAAGTCAGAAACTAACCAATGGTTACCCATTGGATTGCCCTTGTGTAAAAAATATGCTGTTATGTTTTCATCAGCATTTGAGAGGAAAATGTGATGCACAATAAGAAGAGACTCACTGGCAGCTTTGATGAAACTCCTCTGGTACTGGTAAGTCATGAGAGGCGCAGGCAGCATCCTGGAAAAACAGGAGAAGTCATGTAAACCAATATCTACTCAGGTAATAAAGCACTTAAAATAACTTGTGACCTTTAAGGCTGAATCTAGCAGAAATTGTGCAGTTATTAAACAGAAATGAAGAATAAATCAGACGCTTTCTGGCACACAAACCTAAGATAATGCTTGATGGCACTTGTTATTGTTTTAATCTCCCACTCTGGGTTGTCTAGCTCCACGTCAGCACAAGTCTTAGGATCTGAAATACACGGATACAATTACAGATGGTCAAGCTTTAAAAAATGACAACTCAATCCTCCTTTTAAAGGTAATTTTTTATGATGTGTGTTTCTGTATTTACCCACAGCCAGGCTCAGTAGTTTTTGTACTTTAGAGCTTACGCCAACAATTCTGTACAAACCCTGCTCACCAATACCTGAAGAAGCAGAAATAAAATCAGGAAGTTATACTTTGGAAATCTTTAGGTGATTACTGAATAAGATATTTAGAAAATATCTATTAAGATATTTTCAGAAGATTGGTTACAGTGAAACTAATACACAAAAAACTTTTTGTTTTACGTTATAAATGAAATTCGTCTTTTGGAGGCACAATATCCTTCATTTATATCAAATAGTTGCACACCTAGTAAAGGAAAAATCTTTTATAAGCCAGTGTTTCTCAACCTGGGGTCCGTGGATCCCTAGTGGTCCGTGGTATCCATCATATGATCTATATTCTTTTAAAAGATTCACTGATATTTATAGGAACATATTATTATTTTACTGAAATGCTACTGAGACTTTTATTTACCTAAAGCACAGAAAGCAACATGACCATCTTTTTCTCTTTGACGAGTGTAATTCCTTGTACGGGTGCTGCTCATCAAATTAGAATATCATGAAAAAGTACAAATCTGTTATATACGTGTTTCTGTTATATACGTTTGTAATAAAACTGATTATATATATATATATATATCCTGTTTTGCTAAATTTTTCTGGAAACTACCTCAATATGCCAAGGAGCTACTGTTGATTTATGTTTTTTGTTGTGGAAATTACAACTGAAAGCTCATACTTGCCTCAAAGAGTGAATAAATGCCACAATGCAATTTAAAAAGCAGGGGGTCCATGACCTCAAAAAGATTGAGAACCATTGTTATAACCATAAGAATAAACATAACAATGCGTAAAAATGCCGAGAGCCGAGGATGCCATTCACTCAAACAAGTTTCGCAGGACTTTCGGAAGGGAAACGGCCCCACATAATCACATACCCTCCACAGTACCCAACAGTGGGCTTTAGCAGCCTCTCTACATACTCATACTTTGATTCCTGTGAAACTTATTTGGAGTGTTTTTTGTTAAAATGACAATGTTCTAAATCCCAGTAGCACTTGGCAAACTCCACACATTACAGTTCGGATATTGGAACTGAAAAGACTTATTGCTGGGGTGCCTGCTTAACAACTAGTTGGTACATCGGTACCATGGGTTGCTGCAGAGACTCTTTATTATACTTCCATTTCCATCCACTTTGTTGTTTGAGGTGGTAAAATCAACTTGAGTCCTCATCCAACGTTGTTTGCAACAGTTCCAGTTGTTTTAAATGAACAAGTATCACTCTGACTGTTGATTTGGGCAGGTTTTAGCCGTAGATAACCAGTTTTTTATTTTTTTTTTATATTACACAAAATAATTTTTTGAACAGGTATGAGAAACTAAAATGTGTGCTTAATGCTGAATAATTTATTCCAACGTAGGGATGGGCAGTATACCGAAAATTTACCGAGACCGGAATTTATGATTTTTTCCGATGTCATTTTGGCTGTCCCAGTAAATTCGGTATTTTAAAAAAATGAAAATCTGTGTCTTAGTTTAGCGGTGCTCCTGCCCCTTTAGGAAATGAGCGGTGCCTTGAGTCATGTGACTATGCAGAGTCATGTGACAGAGGGGGGAAAGTTGCTATGTTTAACGAGTGTTTAGACTATTCTACCATCTGTTTTTCAGAAAAATGCGACTAGCGACAAATAAAGTTACTTCTTATGGTGTTATCGGATACTGATACTCTAATGTAGAGCACGTATGTTTGTTACTGCAGCAACGGAGCTGCAGCCAAACTAGAGTGTTTGTAGCCCAACAGCTCCACCTGCCCATGTCCTGCTGAGGCAGAGCTGATATTAACCCTGAGATTAGTTGTTGTGCCACGTGTTTCGTACCTGTACTCCGATATAAAATATTTTCTGTCTAAAATAAACAACTGCACAGTAAAATCACAGATTTCACTTAGCCCCCGTCCCTTCCTCACCTCATCTGGTCTGTGTGATCACTTCTGATTTTAAGCTGGACTCTTAAGAAATAAAGAAAGGAGTGGGAATCAACAGAATTAAAAGGCTGTTTGAAGCCGTTCAATAGCAAGAAGCCATCATATTTTAAAGAACATTATGTAAATGTGGCCACTAGCAGACAATGATTACATAAAAGGAGGGGGAACAGGAGAGTTTATCGTCCACTTACCGTAATTGAGGTGAAATGCTCAATATACCGTGATATTAATTTGAGCTCATATCGCCCAGCCCTATTCCAAAGTTTGTATATCGACCTTTAGATACATATTTAATCATTGTCTCAATATAAGATTCTTTATACAAATAAAGGAGAAATAGATTTTTTTATGCCTTTTTACAAAAAGTAGGACAATTTAATTAATTTAAAGCATGTTTTGATCCTTTTTTTTTTTTCGTTTGTACAGCTTGATCACCTCTGACCTGCTGATTGCTGGAGATAGGCACCAGACCCCCCCCCTCACCCCTTCCACAAATGATAGACAATATAGATGATGGATGGACAGATGGTTAGTACAGTTTTAGTTGTTCATAAATTTCCATCTAGAGTCTTTAAAACCCTTTAACATTGCTCGATATGTTAGTGCTGATTTTTAAACTTTAATCAGATACAAACTTTAACTTCATCAGCCAGTATTTTCTTATAGCCATATAGTTTTACAACACTTACACACATATCAAACACATATGAGTGTCCTATCCTTTTTGACTTACTTGGATGATCCAATAAACAATAGAAATTATGGTCAGAGCACAGCCGACAAATTAATTTCATATTTGTTGACCACTCAGGCCACTTCCTAACAAAGCAGGGCCCTGGGAGAAGAGCCATATTGTCCATGTTGAAAAACACTACTGCTTATGAAGGTCAACATACCTCCGCCATATTTGAAGGCAATTCTTTCTTGTCTTTTCTATTTTGAAGAGGCCAAACCCCCTAGACCATATAAGTAATTAGAGATTATGTTTACATTTATTCTAGAATAAATTTGAACAGGTTTTTTCTGCAATAAAAGATTAATTCATTTCAAGGCCCTTTATAAATCTTAACCATTGATTTCCGCCTGCTGTAGAGAGGGGCTGATAAGGCATTCTGGGATAAAAAAAATTATAAAATGATGAATACGTAATAGGGTGCTGAACAGGAATGAACTTTCTTTTTATGCTCAAAATACTCAGTGAGCTAACCTGTCTCTGAAAAACTGTGCTGAATCTTAACAAGGCCATTAAGGATTTATTTTAAAAGAGTACATTTCAGACCATTTAACCATACAAACTGAATTTATATAAAAAAATACTTTTTTTCAATGAACTAGAAGCTCAATAACATATCCATACAAGAATTACAATGTGAATCCATCTGCTGAAGAGGGAAGAGGTACCAAACAGGTAGCAAAAGATGTTTTAAGGGCATTGGGGAAAACAAGGTTCTGTTTTTTTCTTCTTCACTTTTTTATGAACATGCAGACCTTTACTGTGACATTTTAGAGGAGCATCTGAAGGCCAGGAGTGTCCAGAAACATCAGACCCATACTCATAAGGTGGCAGATTTAATTTAATCTGTAGCTGACCTAAACTTTTTCAGAGGCTTGCAATGTCAGTGATGCCACGTTAAGTATCCCACAGCTTTATTTTCATAATAAGCACAATCACAGGAATATCTACATGTATAGAATCATCCTGATAGTATACCTGGATCATATCTACAGTACTGATTCTCTCAGTGGTTCCATGAACATATTTTTCTTGTTTTGCATGATAGTCAAGTCCCACAAATTGCCATCCTTCAGTATGATTAGTTCAGATGTTCTGGTATGGAGGAATTATTTGTTTATCAACACAGCAGATGTGGACCTAACCTGGGTGCAGAAAGAGACGCAAGCCCTATAATAGCTCCAGTTCCCATTATTATTTGTGGTTATCTAGCATTTTCAGTGTTGGTTAGCTATGTTAGTTTGTGAGTTAGCAAGGCCAGGGGTATCGTTAACTAAATATTTTCTGATAACTTTTTTTAAAGGTGACTAAAAAATTTCGATGCCATCTGTCATTTTGAAAGATTGCAATTATCAGCCCTGGACACGTGTTGCTGACATGCAAAAATTCTCAACTTTATACACGGAGACTATGTGTAACTTAATCCCATGAGAGCATCTGAGCAACATCTCCTGGTATGAGGGGCCACATGGGACATTATTCAGGATTATCCTCTCACACACACATGTGAAATTTAATTCATTCACACACTATAGTGAAACCTTTCATATAGCATACTGAAATCATTCACACACTATACTAAAACCTCTTATATAGCATATTGAAATCCTTCACACACTATAGTAAAACCTCTCATACATTATACTGAAATTGAAATCCTCTCATACAACATAGTGAAATCCTCTCATACAACATAGTGAAATCCTCTCATACAACATAGTGAAATCCTCTCATATAACATAGTGAAATCCTCTCATACAACATAGTGAAATCCTCTCATACAACATAGTGAAATCCTCTCATACAACATAGTGAAATCCTCTCATATAACATAGTGAAATCCTCTCATACAACATAGTGAAATCCTCTCATACAACATAGTGAAATCCTCTCATACAACATAGTGAAATCCTCTCATACAACATAGTGAAATCCTCTCATACAACATAGTGAAATCCTCTCATATAATATACTTAAATCATTCACATACTACACAAAAAATTTTGATATCGAATTTCACTAGTATGTGTAAGAGCAATTCTACGTATGTGTGTGAGAGGCAACTTTCACTTGAAACGGAAGTAGTAGAAAAAAGGAGCGCATTTTCAAAACAAACGAAGAAGAAGTTGGAGAAGTAGTGACACATTTTACACCCATCATACTAATGTCTGCTCAGCAGCCTGAACGTGACATCAGCGAAGCAGCTGTGTTACTGAATACCATACTGGCCTCAGCAGAAACTATTAGAACTCTTAGTAATGCGACAGCAGCCGGACAACCACCGGTAGCCATTCTGAATGAGGACACGGTAACTAGCCAACTAGCATCGCTCTTTCCATCCCGCCGGCATTTCTTTTCATGCCCGATGTCCATTTAGTGAAACATTGCTGAGCTTGATAACGTGGTGCGCATTCTCTCCTTAATGGAACTGGACCTGAAGAAGCCGGCAACGCACTGCTTTGGCGGCGGGATGGAAAGAGCGATGCTAGTTGGCTAGTTACCGTGTCCTCATTCAGAATGGCTACCGGTGGTTGTCCGGCTGCTGTCGCATTACTAAGAGTTCTAATAGTTTCTGCTGAGGCCAGTATGGTATTCAGTAAGGCAGCTGCTATGCTATGCACTATGTTGTATGAGAGGATTTCACTATGTTATATGAGAGGATTTCACTATGTTGTATGAGAGGATTTCACTATGTTGTATGAGAGGATTTCAATTTCAGTATAATGTATGAGAGGTTTTACTATAGTGTGTGAAGGATTTCAATATGCTATATAAGAGGTTTTAGTATAGTGTGTGAATGATTTCAGTATGCTATATGAAAGGTTTCACTATAGTGTGTGAATGAATTAAATTTCACATGTGTGTGTGAGAGGATAATCCTGAATAATGTCCCATGTGGCCCCTCATATCCTGGACCTGGACACCAATTCAAACCCATATTACTGTCTGGGAACGGACAGCATGTTGAACAGTTACGGAGGCATGGAGCGCATCTGTGACTGCACAGAACAAGGACGGGTGATAGATCGCTGCAGCTTCAACACTGATGCACAAGGAGTGCATATGGGGATTTCCTCCAATTGAAGCGATCAGAAAAGCTATCAGTCAGAGAGTCTTTCTAACTTCTGATCACTTTATCTACAGCAATATTTCCTGATTTGAAAACTTTGATTTAAGTGGCAGTCCAACTCCAGTCGCCTGTGTTAACATAGTGCACATTCTGCCTCTATAGCTCGTTTGAAAAAAAAACAATAGCGCCATTTTGCTGGAAGGCATCAGGGAGCCTTTCGTCATTCATAAGTGGTTTTGCATCACTCTAATGTTTCTATCAAGCTTGGCAGCACGAATGCCGGTATATTCTTCCCTCGCCATGATGACCAGTACATTCCTAGGATACAATTTGACAGCAGTATTACCTCATATGTTGCCATGATGTGTCTTTCGAAACAGGATGATAAGCGGGAGGTCAGTACAGCGCTCTATCCCAAGCATTCAAGCCCCAGCAGGTGAGATGTGTGCACATTTTGTTGTTTTTATCAAAGCTATGTGGGCAACCAACAGCACAAGATACAATGCTGTCCCTTTCTGCACTAGAAATGCGCCGTAAAGCAGGCAGTGACATAGACCTATAATCCCTCTATAGCTTGATAAAATAGATAAATAGGGTGGTCCCGATCAGGCTTTTTTTTCCCTCGAGTCTGAGTCCGAGTTATTTGATTTTGATTATCCGCCGATACCGAGTCCCGATCCGATACTTCTATCGGTAATGCATAAAAAAAGAATAAAGAAGAGCGGAGAAACTGATCAAGGATGTTACCTTTGTTATTCACCTTATTTTAACATTTAACAATTCTGTTAACAAACAGAGCACTTTTTTGAGATAGCATAAATGATCAAGTAATAAATAACAAATTATTCACTTTTGGACTTTAGTGCAAAAGTAGCTTATACAAAAAAAAAATATTTAAAAAAATTGTACTTCATCTTAAATAAACTTAATAATGAGTATGTACTGTATATACATATCAGGGGTCATGTTAACTGAATGCTTTCTGGATTTGACAAGTTTATTAGAAAGGTGAGAGAAAAATCTGAAGGCTTTCGGTCATTTTTACATATTAATATGTACTGATATTTTCAACTTTACGCACAGATTACAGGTAAATAAATCAACTAAACAAAAGACTCCTTGACACTTGAAACAAGGCATATGGCTGACTGGGAGCTTACTGCAAGTTTCTGCGAGACACTTCGGTGCGCGACTGCAGCCTTTCCGGTTGGTCAGACACGCTACGATGTGCCAAACACCTGCTGCTGCTTCTTTCCTAAACCAGGTTTTTCTGCAGTTGAAGCATAGTTTACGGTTCCAGAAACTGTTTGTTCAGACTCTTGTAGACTTCTGATCGGTTTAATTGGAGAACTGTTTACTCACTTTAAAACTTTGGCTGAAGCAACGCGTAATTACAGTCTCCAGTGTGGCATCACATCGATACAGAATCTGAAACTATGTGATCGGGGCTGATTTCCGATCACATGATCAGATCGGGGACATCCCTATAAATAGATAGATCCTCTGTACGAAATATAATGGTCAGATGATTTACAAGGTTTTATTTCTTTCCACCTTACGGGCTCAATAAAATCATAAAACATATCTTTAAATATTTTACATACAGCACTTTAAATAGAATATCAAAAAAGTCCATACCAACTAGGACAAGCAGATGTCAGCTGAATATATGCAAAAGTAAAAATAAACCATATGAATGAAGCATAAGAGCAACCAAACAGACATAGTGTTAACTTTATACCTCGAGTTTCCACTGCGTAGATGAATTTTTTCATGACGTTGAACCCAGTAACATCCAGCTGGGCCACTGGTGATGAGAGGCAAACACAACGATCATGAGGCGATTAGCACCTTATAAAAAATACATTACGACATATTCTTCCATCTACCGGTTTTTATACACTTCAAAAAGGTAATTTCTCTTTCCAAATGGTCTGCTAAAGGGTTGTTTTTTAAACTTAGTTGTATTGCCGGAAAAATTATTCTTCAATGCATTCCCAAATATTCTCAGTAAAGTCAAAATCTTGCTAAATCAGAATATTCAGGTAGGCGGTCCATCTCAGTTTTCCTCAGACAGGGAACCTAAATCTGCCCAGATTAAACAACCCCATCAGACAAAAGGCAGCACTGATCATTCTTAGGCACCCATCTGTCATCACAGCATGTTCTTTTTTTTCTTTTTTTTTACATTACTCCAGAACTTTGCACTCTCTAAACTGAAGCCAATTTTTGTAAAGTAAATTAACCCATTTTCATCTGAAGATCTTAAATTACATGCATGTTTAGTATATTGTGATTTTTTTTATTCGGTTTGTAAAAAACATCCTTAATTTAATAAAATTACATTAGCTTTCTTCCTATAGAGTTTATTTTCTTAAAGGCAAAAATTTTAATTGCCCTCACCAGTAAAAATGCTCAATAAACTTACAAATATAAATTCTAATTTAAGGGTTCATTAGTCTTTCAGAACACACCAATTCCCAGGCTCCAGGGTTCTAGCATAGCATCCTTTGAGGCCGGCAGAACATTGTCTGAATCTCATCTTTATAGTCTGTTAATTAACCCTTCCCTTTCCAGATTAGTTTCTAAAACAGTTTCAGTATACATTTTTGTTTTGTTTTGTTGAATCAGACTGGTAATTTTACCCAACTCCAAAAGGTTTCCTTTTTTTTTCTCAAAACGGAAGAATGTGTTTTTCAACATGATGATTTGGAGAAGTAACTCACTACATCCGTTAAGGTTACAAAAGGGTTTGCTAGATGAAATATATATATATATATATATATATATATATATATATACATCAAATCCTTTTCCCTTAAATCTTGAAACTGATATACTTACTGGCTTCAGTTTGGTTGTCTTTGTTGAGATTATACACCTGCAAATGAAAGAACAGAAATAGATAAAACTGTGCAACTACAAAATATTTCTTTATTAAGATAGAATGTTTGTACAGTAAACGTTAAATATGGAACGTTTTCATAAAAAGCTAAAAAAATAAAAAAAATAATACATCCACTGGGCTTTTAGAGGCTTGCAGAATGAAAGCACAACATTTCCTTAAAAACTTATATTTGAATGAAAATATGATAAAATGTACATTTAAAAACAAACACGACAATGACGTTATGTTTATATCTAAAAGCCAGTAGCTGCCCCGGGTTGCTGGTTGTTGAGATACGGTCTCTATGATCCAACTATATGGTCGGCACAGCTCGGCTTCTACTGGGAAAAAATGGTGGAGTCAGCAAGTCAAGCAGCTACTTCAGAGCCCACTAGATGGACTAACATAAAACGTAGAAAACACAGAAAGGGCTAATTTCCTCCTGGTTCGGTAAGCTAACTCATTTGCTAAGTCTGCTAACCTTAGCTGTCAGTTAAACTCCTCTAAAATACATTCCTCACTGGACACAGTTCAGGTTGGTCACTGGGTGTAGCAGCAACAAATCAGGCAACCCAACAGCTGGGATTATGTTTTTATTGTTGTAACTACAACCTAGACAAACTAGATGTCGCTATCATGCTCATGCTCCATATTCAAACTTTAATACGAGGATTAGCAACTTTTGCCTATTGGCACAGATGCAAAAACTTGAAAACATTAATAAAATATTCCATAATATGCTAGGTCAGAGAACAGGGTCTACATCCAGTGGTCAATGGACAAGGACAGCTCTTCAGTCTAACATAGGACAACACAGAGACAGACATGGGAGACAACAATGCGCAGACTGACACTCACACTTAAGGCCAATTTTAAAGAAGACCAGTTATCCTAACAGTAATGTTTTTGCACCGTGCATGGGAGAACATACAAACTCCATGGAGAAAGACCCCTGACCTGGATTCGAACAGAGGACCTTCTTGCAGCAAGGCAACTGTGCTACCAACTGCAACAACTGTGCAGCTGTGTGATTTTCACATTAGAGCAGCAATTTTGTTAATAAAACGTTATTATTGTTCTTTTTATTCGTAGCAAAGATCATTTAGAATCAAGGTTTAGGATATATGTGATTGAATGGTTGTGGTTTTTACAAATACTAAAAAATAAAAGTTTTTATTGTGAGTTCAGGTTTTCTCTCAAAAAAATAAGTTTAAGTAGTAGTGGAAATTATCAACACAACAGTGTAAACAATCAGTATATGTACCTGCAGTAATGTAGTAAGGTCACTTCTATGCTATAATGTGTTGAATAAATGCTCTTAAAAGTACTCCAAGGGTTTTATTGTGTACATTTCAGGGAAAAAATAATCAACATTATGGGAGGACGGTCAATTCAAAAGAGGTTTAATTCATCAGTTTTAAACGTTCAAGTTTTAAAAGGTGCTGAAACCGTATTCCAACCCCTTAAAAAGTTCCACAAACTTCCATGAATTAGTAAGGGATTTACTCTGAATAACTCAGAGCAGTGGATAATTGTAAAGCGAGACATAAATGATGTGTTGTTTTCAACACTTTTTTATCAATACGCTTCCAATAAAGTGTGATGTACATTTATTTTTTAGTTCTCCCTCGAATCAATATAGAACACATTCTGCAATTACAGCTGAACGTCCTTTGGGGCATGTCTACAAGTTTTGCCCATCTAAATATAGAAGCCTTGCCACAGATCCTTAATTGGATTTAGGTCGGGACATGCCTTTTTTCTGTACTTAAGTCAACTTTCCCAATCGATTCTGACTAACTTCTGTGGGCTTGCAGAAAGGCATCCCGCACATAATAATTTTACCAACCCATTTCTTCAGTTAGAAAAAATTGGGTCAAAAATAAATAAATAAAAAAACTCTTTAAACTTCCTTTACATGTTTGCTTGTTAGTCTTAGAAATGACTTGCAGCAATATGCAAACAGAGCTTATTATGACTGTAATTTAACAATGTGGTTTTCTACTCCTTCAGAATTACCATGGAATGATTCACTGAATAATGCTTTCCTCTGGTCATTGTGTAGGATTTTACTAAGGGGTTTTAGAATAAAGGGGGTTGAAAAGGTATGCGGCACACTTTTTAAAATTGAGTTTATTTATAAAAAACCTCTACACCATGTGTCATTCTGCTTTCAACTCACAATTATGCATCTACTGGTATTGGTCTATAACAGGGGTTACCAACGTGATGCCCACAGGCACCACGTTGCTCTCAGGGACAGCATAAGGTGCCCTCTGGACATGTTCTAAAAATAGCAAACCACTGTAATGCACTCAGAGATTAATACAAATTGTAGTGTTGCAAATTGAAATGTATCGGTTTCCTGTCTTAAATCATCAGTAATATTTGTGAGCAATTAACATGTGATCAGACATAGCATATCAACATAGAATTTTTGTTATTATATAACTAAAAATAAACCATACAACTGTTCAAAAGTGTGTAATGTAGAGGTAACCCTTCACATTACTCAGCACCTTCTAAGTAGCTCTCAGTTTCAAAAAGGTTGGTGAACCCTGGTCTATAATAGGGATGCACTGATCCGACTTTTTCAGTCAAGATATCGATACCAATACCAGTACATTAGGCAGTATCGGGGCCGATATCCGATACCAGTATCGGTGCATCCCTAGTCTATAACATAAAACCCCAACAGAAGACATTACAGATCATGACTGTGACGTGAGAAAAGTTCAATAGATATGAATGGCCCCCGTGAAAAAAAAATATAACAGCCTTTTCAAAATAAAGTGAAAATGTCTAAGCTCGTCACATGAAAACAATAAAAAGCTTATTTCAATTCAGAATGTTTTTTTTCCCCGACACTGATTAAACTGCGACAGTTACAGAGCAAACGTGTCTGAACATTAAAGGTGTTTTTATAGATGAGGTAGATAACACAAACACATTTGAGTTCACAACGGGTCACCCAAGTTCTGCAGCTGCACGTTCCAGCTTGCATGGTGTCAATTACCTTTGCCAGTTTGCATGCAGACATGAGAGAGGTGTCGAGACATGAACGGTTGTGAATGTGGGCGCGGAGAGCAGCACTAAAACAGTTGCTTTGGGCTAACAAAATATAAGTAGGTAAATCTAAAGTAGACGATTTTTGTACACGTGACAAAGTTGTACACAAGCCCAGGGGACGTGATGTCCCGTCTTCTCCTCCTTTGTCTCCATCACCATTTGTCTTCATCATATAAGCACAAACTAGTAACCATGGCAACCTACCGGTTCTCTACCGTCCATAGCCTCCATCCACAACCTGCGATCCTCCTCTGACAGAGCTTGCATGGTGATTATTCCTTGCCTACACACAAAACACACAGAAAAGAGACATTAGCTTTTTAAAATGTTATGTCAAGTAGCAAACATTTTCAGTTAGAGGCTGTTAGATCAACACATTTCCCAGTCCTGAGCAACTGCACCTGCAAATACTGCACTCTACACACGCACAAAGGCCTCATAAGCAAACTGTTAGTCATCATGATGACATTTTATTTGCAAAAAACACTGTTAGAGGTTTCAAAAAATACATTTAAAAGACTTTCGGACTGATTTGGATATGCAAATGAACCCCCCCAACTGCAAAACATGTCCCTTTGCATGTGCCAGAGTTCTGATTTTAATCCGCTGACATCAGATTATCAGCTACCTCGATCAGATTTTCCATCATAAAAGAATCAGAGCCACATGACAAACATTCCATGAAAAATTTATCAGCTGACAAGAATTCATTAGCCTAAGAAGATTAGACGCATGATCCTGAGAGAACCAGCGTTCACTTGGTGTTCTCACACCTCCATCACTCACATAGCCTCATTAGCCCAATCTGTCTCTGTCTTCTTACAAGTTTGCAATCGATCCTGCGCTAGTCACTCTGTCAGCAGGAGAACATTCATCTTCTGCTTGCTCCCACGCTTTATGCCAGTCATGATCCACTGCCCCAATACAAGACATCACTCTAACCAGAGTTCCCAGACACATTCTGGGGCCTCTACTGCTAAGAAGTAAAGACCTGGCCTCTCTTTAGAGTGGTGAAGATCTACTTTGAGGAACTTGGATAATATGTTATCAAAGAGTTAGTTCTGTTAATGCCTAGTTTATATGCAGCCCAAAGTTTTCTTAAGTTTCAGGAGTTCAACACTTTTTTAAAAATACATATATACTTCCTGAATTGGGAACACCAAACAAAAAGACTTAAAAGGCATGACATGCAAGAGGAGGTAGGTGGTAAAAGAGGAGAAGGTACAGGAAGAACGGCACATCGGCTTAAAACAGAGAGCCACCACATCTCTTATTGATTAACCCAATAGCACCCTCATGTGTCTGTGGAGAGAAGATACAGCATTGCAAAACCAAAGATTTTGGGAATCCACTTTGTTAAACTGTGTTGATGCAGTGGTGAAACTCGAAAAATTAGAATATCGTGCCAAAGTTCATTTATTTCAGTGATTCAACTTAAAAGGTGAAACTAACATATGATACAGATTCATTACATGCAAAGCGAGATATTTCAAGCCTTTATTTGTTATAATTTTCATGACTTGGCTTACATATTATGAAAATCCCAAATTAAAATTTTAGAAAATTTGAGTGTTACATGAAATCAATAATACAAGGATTTTAAATAGAAAAATGTCAAACCTCTGAAAAGCATAATAATCCATATGTACTTAGTAGTTGCTTTGGGCCCTTTTAAATCAATTACTACCTCAATGCGACATGGTATGAAAGCTATCAGCCTGTGGCACTGCTGAGGTGTTATGGAAGACCAGGATGCTTCAATAGTGGCCTTCAGCTCTTTTGCATTGTTCCGTCTCATGTCCATCTAATCTCTATGGGATTTAGGTCAGGCCAGTTTTCTGGCCAATCAAAAATAACAATCCCATGGTCAATGGACCAGGTTTTTGTACTTTTTGCAGTGTGTGCAGGTGCCCAGTCCTGCTGGAAAATGAAGTCAGCATCTAAATAAAGCTTGTCTGCAAAAGGAGTCTAAAGTGCTCGAACTTCCTGGTAGATGGCTGTGTCGACTCTGGATTTATTAAAGCACAGTGGACCAAAACCAGCAGATGACATGGCTCCCAAAATCAACAGTGACAATGGAAACTTCACATTGAACGTCAAACTTTTTAGATTGTGTCTCTCCATTGTTCAAAATTTTCTTTCATCAGAAAAGACGACCACTGAGCAACAGACCAGCTCTTTTTTCTTCTCCCTTCCGGGTAACTTTCTATTAATTTACTTTGATACAGCAGTTTGAGAACATTCAACTTCTTTTGCAATTACATTTTGAGGCTTTCCCTCCTTATGGAAAGTGTCAGTGATGATTTTCTGCACCACTATCAGGTCAGCAGTCTTCCACTGAAACAGTCTAAAATACCACTTAAATGCTCAGGAACACTTAGTAGGTGTTTTTGGACTAAATAGCTGGTTATTCTTTGGCACTTTGAGCCTAAAATATTTAACTTTTTCACAATATTATAATTTTCTGAGATTTTGAACTTGGGGTTTTCATAAGCTTCAGGCCATAATCAACGACATTATAACAAATAAAGGCTTGAAATTCCTCTCTTTGTGTATAATGAGTCTATATCATGTATTAAGTTCACCTTTTACATTGAATTACTGAAATAAATTAACTTACATTAACCTTCAAAATATGCACATTTTTCGGGTTTCACATGTAATATACAGGTGGATCTGAAATAAATAAGTGGGTCAGTAACAGGTTAATTGAATACAGTCATTCAAATAAACAAAATAAAACTATAAAGTTTAATCCTAAACAAAGAAATTAATTTTAGGTGTTATTGTCTGTTAGTTATGTTAACTTAGGTGACAAGGAAATTAATCTCTGGTTTTCCGTAGCTACTTTTAAAAATCTATAAACCTAATAGAAGTAAAGCCTTGATATATCATTGTTTGCTTATTTTATCTTTAGAACCTAATCATTTCACTTTTTGAATTATTTAAATAAATTCATGCTTCACTGCTATTTTAACTTGTTTTTAGATCAGCTTCTAAATATAAACAGTGAAGGAAGTGAAGGAAAATTATTTCAGGAGCTTGTCATTTAAAAGATGACGTAGGTATTCCAACAATAAACACGCTCACCTGTCCACGGCTTCGACATCAAAACAGAACCTCTTTTCTATCGATTCTGTCTTCCTCCTGGTGCACGACTTCAGGATGAAGCTCTCCTCCTCACCCTGACAAATAAAAAAGGAAAGTAGCACTGTACTACAATCGTAACAGGATAAATGAAGCTCTAAATTATTCAATACAAATTTCCGGCTAAAGTTTTTATACTTCACAATTATGTGCGTCTTTCTGTTGGTGTATCACATAACATAAATCGCAGTTTGTGGTTGTAACATCAAAATAAGAACCCTGGATAATTAGAAAATAACATACCATTTTGCCCCCAGACTTGGGGTCAAATACAACCATTGCGAACCTCTTGGGCTCACGGTGGTATGTGCAGTAGTATTTAACCCAAGCAGAAACAAAGGGACCTGAAAAATTAAGAACAAGAGGTGAGATACAAAATGATCACAGACTGAAGAATAAGAGGAAAGAGGAATAAAGAGAAAAGGTAAAAAAAAAAAATGGACTAAAGTGAAACAACAGGAGCACCAAAAAAAAAGTATGAGTTGAGTCTGGGTAGAGGATAAAAATGTGCTACAACGGAAACCAGAAAAATCTAAGCCTGCCATTAGGTCTGCAACAGATCAGACACATCCGATGTGACATGCTGACAGAAACTGTGGTGGGCTTGTACTCACGCTTCTCCAGTACGAACAGGTAGCCCTCCATGGTGTGCTGGCTGACACTCTTGTGCTCATGAGGATTCTCCTTCATCTTTCTCATCAGACTCTCAACCTCAGACCGTGTGCTCTCAAAACGGTTCCTTGTCTGTATGCAAAAGTTCAAGAGAATCCAAATCCATGCCGATTACACATCACCTGATTTGTTTTCTGTCAACTGATGCCTACCAGACACTTCAAACACACAAAATGGTTGTCTCTGATGTAAATATGGGTTTCAAACATTTCTATGGTAATAGCTTTACTCCTGATGGTAGCATCTGACTAATATTTGCTAACTTAAAGTATTCACTGAGCATGGGAAAAGTCTTGAATTTCCAGAATGACCTTAAAAACAGAAATACTCTCTATAGGATCTACGTTTCTGTAGTAGAGGACGGTTAAACTTATGCCTTTTTAGACTGTTTTAAAAAGGAAATTTGGATTAAATTTTAGATCTAGAGTATATTAAATTTTCCGGAAAAATTTTGTTAATTAAAACATATTAGCTTCACATAGATACTTAAAGAGTAACTCACCGCCCTATCAGAGTATAACCCCGCCCACATCTATTTTTGAAAACATATCAAAAGGAGGCGCTTGTTTTTAGGGTTCTTACATTCTGTATGCTGATAGTGAGATCAGTCTTGAAGTGATTAAAGTCCTTTGCTAGCTCATAGCCATGGTGATAGTAGGTGAACAGGCCTTGAAGAAACGCCAACAGCTGAAACAAAGCACAAAAACATAGAGGGAGGAGATGGAGAAAAGAGGGGAAAGAATGAGTGGGCACATAAAAATAAAAAAAGTACGAGAAAAATCATTAGTGTTGGGCATTTTACATTAAAAAGTAATTAATTATAGTTACAAATTACTTTTTCAAAAAAGTAATTAAGTTAGTAACTCAGTAACTACACTAAATGTAGAGTGAGAAAAAGTAAAAGTAATTGGTTACTCAGCAAAGTAACAGTGCTGTTATTTTATGTTTTATAATGCAGTTATTTTTCATAATATCTGTAACGTCTAATATTTTTAAAACTGAATGTTGGATTAAAAAAAACCCACCTTATATAATATTTATAAACATTTGGTATTTCAACTTGACACAATAAGATTAGATGCATGCAGAAAAAGAAAAACTAATATACAAAAATGTAATACTGGTCACACATAATCACACACTGTTCAATGAACTGCAAAACTAAGACACACAAATGTGGGTAAAAAGAAACAAAAGAAAATCTGTCCATTCATTTTGCAAAACTATGAATTTGTAATACTGCTCAGTAAACAGAGAGCTACCCAATTGGCATTTTAAGATTAATTTGGCTTCATCTCGTCATATGACCTGGAAGCTTTTGAAGGAGAACCTGAATTATTATTACAGTAAAATAATAAATCTGTAAAATATTACAGTAAAATGTTCATAAAAAATATTCTGTCTTCAAGTGTTAAATAATTTCTGTCTGGTTCTTCAGATGTAGTAAGACATTTCAAGACTGATTTGGTGACTCCTGATCACATGCACAGGAATCTAATGAAGAAAAATCTAATTTTACAGTTACATATTAATAAGAAATATTACATAAGTCAATCTTTTTAAAAATAAATTGCTGTGTCATGTTCCTTGTTTTTCGAGCAACAATTTACAAGTTACTCCCAAAACTGTTTAACATGCTGTAAAAGATTAACTTTTTCTGAGTCAGTTTCTGAGCAATGTGTGCAACAACTTGTGATTATTTTCTCAAAATCCACAGCCTCAAGCAAAACTAAATGACTTCCACCACCAGAAGACTGCTTTTATTCAGAGCATCTGAAGTGCTCTGAACCGTCAACGTAATTTATTGTAATGAAGACCAGTTAGAAGAACAGTCACAGGAACATTTACATTCCACTAAAAGTAAATAATAACACACAGTGTTGTCCAAAAACCAGGGTTGTCTTACAGGCTCCACAAAGTCAAACATCTTCCTCTCTTGGACCTCCTGCACCTTAAAGACATACTCCAGAGAAACTTCATAGAAATGCTGCCTCACATGATCCACCTGGTTGTCCGCCTAAAATAGAAAATGCAATACATAAAACTGGTAAATCCAAGAAATTGGAGGGATGGGAGGAAAAAGTTAGGAGCTGTAGATAAATGTCTTTACTTCATGTAGATGGGCCTCTTTTTTCTTTGCTGAAAGGCTCAGATGCTTCTCCATCACTGCACAGTATTTTTCAGTTTCCTTATCGTATTTCTTCTTAGCTTCCTGCCACATAGAAAGCAACAGAATGCATTTTTGTGAAGCTTTTACTTAATCAGCCAATCTTTATTTGTACTGCTGTCTTCCGATAAGCATGTAGATCACAAACAAGATACAACAACAGTAAAAAAGTTTAAGGCTCAAAAATTTGCAATCGTTGGAAATCTTGTTTATCTCCTCCGAAATGGTGTCACATTTGGAAGAAAATTGCATTGGTGTCTTAAGCCACAGAATTGAGCATGAAAAATTTGCCAAATCCTCCCTAAAAATGGCAAATAGCTTTCTGAAGGAAGCAGTTTGACGGTATAGCGCAGTATGTCCCTCACTGTAAAAACAAGGCTTGTTTTCAGTGGATGTAATCTCAATGCAGCAAGATGTCAAGAAGAGATTCTGCAACCAGTGAAATCCTCATCTCTACTCTGAAGGAGGGAACTTACTCATGCAAGATGTCAATGCTTTTCCGAGCAGAGAATTTAAACCGCCTCCAGAGTTTGGAAGGTAAGAGGAAGGAATGACCTGCTTGCAGTCCTGACTTCAACCCTAGTGTACCATTGTTAAATCAACTTGGGTGTTCTGTTCTTGCCAGAGTGACCAACAAAACAGTATTGGCTGACCTATCACAAATGTTGGTTGAAGAACGGGATTTAATTCTGTAGCAGTGTGTGTAGCTGGTGAGCAGCTTGAGGAAGAGTTGCCAGGCTGTGGCTGTGGTTGTTTATGGTTTGACCATGTGCTATTATGTCTTCAACCTTAATCATAAGCTTTAATAAAACAACACCAAACAAGAGTCAAAAACAGAATAAGAGGGTTTGGCACATTTCTTAATCAGGGCCACCCATATATTATGTAAAACTGCAACACAAGCAGCAAACACATCTACCTCACGAAGTTGTACACTTAAAGGGAAAAAAAACATGAAAGTGTTCGATTGCAAAGAGGCATAATTACGAAAAATGCATCAACTAGACACAATTTTCCTTTTGAACAGTTTACACAGAAATGACCCAAAAAATAAAAACTGTTACTTGAACAGTATACATACAAGAATAGTTTTAAAAAAAAGTCAGAGGATGAAGCACAAAAATGAAAAGTACAGTAAAAATGTAAAAAACAATCTAAAACAAAATGATAAAAAGCGAAAACCAAATAAAAGCATTCAGTGATTTAAAGTTAGACTTGATGGAGCACTACAGAACCCTACTGCACAAGCAGACTAAGGATTTTTTTCTAACAGCAACTTTTCACAACAGCTTTATTAAAAGTAAAACTTTAAAAATAGTCTGTCAGAATCTCTAATCAAAGCAATTGGTTCTGATAGGTGGATTCTGATAGTTAAGGTAATCCTGCATTCTGAGAATGCAGCACTGTTATGACACTGGCAAACTAACAGATCTTTCAGACATGAGGGGGGGTTTGTTATTAAGAGTTATGAAGGTGAGGAAAAAAATCATTTTAAACTGCTATTTAAATTGTACAAGGAGCCAGTGCAAAGATTCTGTTATAGGACAGAAACAAAATCATCATGTGCGTCAGCATTCTTGTCATGTACCTACAGCATTTATGCAGAGTAATGTAACAAAAATTCAGCAACAGGTTACTACAGAAAATAGCTTAAAAATTTCTGATTTTTTTTTGTTTTTTCCCCCAACATGAAGTATTTCCATGTTTTACAAAACTAAGAGTGAATCTTGGGAGTCCAGCTGTTTATCAAACAATTTTTTCAATTTCAAAAAAATTTCAGTACATGGAAAAAGACACGTGATCACATGATCAAATGGGTGTACTGTACACTGAACTTAAAAATACTGGCAGGAAAAAGTATTCAAACCAAGCAACAAGCAGCTGTGTCTTGGTCCAGATGGGAATTAGAAAACAGCTGCAGGCCACATCATCAGGAGGGGTGAATGCTACTCCAAATAACAAGGCCTCTGTTCAAAGACTGCCTTTTTGATTCACTGTGTGTACCATACTTCTGTGAAGCCTTCATTCATTATTATTGCATATGTCATGTAAAGAATAACGACGCAATGATACAAAAACTGCTAAAAGTGCGATTGTTATTTTGTTGTATTTTTTTTCAATCTGTATTTTAAAATAAGATTTGTAACTTTGAAGAAGTTACAAAACTTGCAAGTAAAAAAACGACTTATGTTCACCAGCAGGTGGCAGTGTGGCACAGTAGCTGAGAATATCTTGACCTTTCCAAAGAGGGTGAAAGAATTAAATGTTTCTCTGCATGATCTAACATCAGCAATAGGTTCACTCATGACATCTACAATGAAGGTATAAACTGCTGATTCAAACTCCAAAAAAATGTATCATGGAAATCTCATAAAGCTCAAAAATACATCATCACAACTTTCATGTTCAGGTAAGCATTCAGTTACATTGCTATAAATTTAACATGCGTCCTATATTATCACGCAGATATATAATGCTGGGGAGGATTTATTGGTAGGTTATTTGCTTTTATAAATCGAGCAAACTTTTACAATAAATCCAAAAAATATATATATAAATATATATATATATTTTTTTTTTTTTTTTTTTTTTTTTTTTTTTTTTTGCGTAAACCTGCACCTGAAATTTCCAAATAATTACAGGCAGTTTGGACAAGGAGTCTGTCAAGTCGACAGCAACGCTGCAGGAGCTGCTGCCATTTCCTACTAGAGCTGGTTGTGCGTTACGTCCATAGACTGTAAAAAAGAATAGACAGCGCCTCCTCACTCCTCCCCGTTTACCAGAATGAAGCACTTTCATGGGGGAATTCAAGGGGGATTCACAGACTCCTCCTCCACAGCTCTGAAGAAGCATGTTCCTAAAAAGGCATAGGGGCGCGATCTTCACTGTAGACTCTGTCCTCGCGGGGCGTGTATGGACGTGTAGTTCGGTTGTAATCACGCCCATTCTGCTCCCGCGTCTTTAGCTCTGATGCTAAACTTGGCTCGGCCCCCTCATTAATTATGCAAGATTTCAAAAAATTATCTTACGAAAACCAGCCTGGTGCCCAGGTTTTTTATGAGCCCAGCGTTATCTCAGGAAGTATATGTAGCCATAGAAAGTTTAAAAAAAATGGGCACCAGGCATTAAAGTTGTTTTTAACGTGTCTAAACTCCAACGCTTTTCAATGGGGGCCTAGCGGCCAAATGGAGGTACTACAGCAAGGGAGGAGCAATGGCGGCCAGAGCAGCCAGCGGCCATTGGTTACGTCAAAGTTTCCCAACCCCTAATGGTCCGTGGTGGAATTGAAAGGGGTCCTTGATAATAAAATATATATTTTCATTAAGATCTTCTGACATTTATAGAATATTATTTTACTAAGATGTGTAGGCAGTAGGCAGTGTGCTTACATCATACCAGGCCTTACAATATTTCCTGCTCAGCTTAGTTTTAACTTCTCCTGTACACTGTGAAATGGTGAGGTTCACAAAAAGCCTGACTCATCTCTGGTTATGTTGTTTGTCCTTTCAAAAACCCAGAGCTACTTCTGTGTACAGAGTATGCAAAACTTTGTTTAAATTCTTGAACATCTTTTTTTTTGGGACAAAATCTGAGTAGGTGATATGCTGTCACAACATTAAAGTAGCTTTAAGCTAATCCTGTATTGGATCATCATTATTTAGGCTGTACTGCAAAAACTCTGGTTGACACAAAATAGCTATCTACTTCATTTAAAAGAAAAAAGGATGAAGAATAGATTGCAACGTCCATAAATTAAATTTAACAGTGATTAAATGTATCATGATATTTTACATTTTCAAATATATACATGCATTGGTTTTACTAACTTTATTGACTCAGTATTAGGGACTATTTGATATCTAAGACTTTGCATTAGTTGAACACTTTAAAGGAAATTAATTTATATAGTTTAAATAAAAGCTCTTCGGACTGTTTATTGTAAATTACTCTAGGCTTACATTAGTTAAGGTGTTGAAATATGGGATATCACTTATAAAACATTTAAATTCAGTATATATTCTTCAAAAGAGGGCAGTTATAATAATAAATAGTGCAGAGACTGTACCAAATTATTGTTTATTGAATTGAAAATGGTAACATTTTATGATTTTATTAAAGTTAAATCGCTACAAATTATGTACAAAATTAGATATGAACGACTTCCAAAAAATATTCAAAGAATGTTTTGTAACAGGCAACATAATCTGAGAGGGCACATGAATTTCAAGAAACAAACTGTAAATACTACCTTAAAGAATATGTTTATTACTCATCGTGGAGTGGATCTACAGAATGACTTAAGGGAAAGTTTGAAAAGCAGCAGTACATTGGAAAAGTTTAAGTAATTGTATAAAGATAATGAATTGAGTAACTATGTAAAAGAAGAGGAATGTTTGCTTTTTTCCCTCACCCTGACTTCCTTGCTTGTTAACTTTAACAAAGTAGGTATAAAAACTTAGGGATGTAATTTTCAGTTGAAATTACAAAAATTTGATATAATGCTCGGGGGGGTAGGAGCTAATAAGTCATACTTCTTCTTACTATTTTTTTTTAAGTTTGTATATGTATCAATTTTGTGCAAAAAAAAAAGGTTTTGTTCTTTCTTTATGAGTGGTAGAAATGTTTTGACACTGTATGTGACGCATTTATGATTTAATTTTAAACCTGAAATAATCCATCCATCCATCCATCCATCCATCCATCATCTTCCGCTTATCCAGGGTCGGGTCGCGGGGGCAGTAGCCTAAGCAGAGAGGGCCAGACTTCCCTCTCCCCGGCTACTTGGGCCAGCTCCTCGGGAGGAATCCCGAGGCGTTCCCAGGCCAGCTGGGAGACATAATCCCTCAAGTGGGTCCTGGGTCTTCCCCTGGGTCTCCTCCCGGTGGGACGTGCCCAAACACCTCAGCAGGGAGGCCTCCAGGAGGCATCCTGACCAGATGCCCGAGCCACCTCAACTGGCTCCTCTCTAAACAGAGAGTAATAAACGAAATAAAACACTACGATCAGCTATCTTAAGCGGGACTCCCCTTCTCTGGCTCGCTGCGCTGCGAATCTGTTACAGAGAGACAGAGGAAATTTACCCAGGTCGCGCTGCTAACAACACCTGTTGCTTTTAAAATCTCCCCTCGGTTCTGCTCCCGGTCCTCAGAAGCAAAAAGCGCTTAAAAAACACAACGGGGTTGGAAAGACCAGCCGGCTTCAGCTCCCAATGACTTGGCTGCAGTGTTCTGGGCTCTGTATACTCTCTGATGACAAGCTGGTTAGCTCTAGCTAACAGCTGAAGAGCTGAAGTGAATTTGAATAAGCTTTGCTGACGAACTAAACCAAAAATTTCAGCCATTAATTAATATTATAAAATGTCATAAAATGTTTAAAAGATTAAAAAGCACCAAGATAAGCATTTCATTTAAATTAAAAACATAATTAAAAATATGTATAATATAATGGTTAGTATTATTACTTTTCTTTGTATTTACTGATGTTACTCGGGTCTCTTGATTTGTTTCTGTCTTAAATCTTAGTTATGATCAAAAGAAGTGTTTGAAAAATGTATTAATTTAATTCTTAGTTAAAATTAGTTCATTGAAGAATAATAAAAAATATATAAATATAATGAATAAATAAAATATATATTTTACATTTTGTGATATTTATCGATAATTATACATAGGCACCTTAACAGCGCAGCAAGTGAAGCAACTGTTTCGCCTGTTTCAGCGCTGCCTCTCTGTAAAATACAGCAGAAAATTTGACCAGTTGCGGCGAGGGCTGGATCTACCAGGTGAATGGAACAGCCTCAAAACTCATGCCAATGATCCATGACAATTGTGGAACTTTTTAGCATAAAAAAGGTAAATATGAGAGCTAAGTGAGATCTGTTTCAGTAAGTATGTAAAACTTTATCTATATACGCTTTTCACACAAAAAAATCACAAAGTCCTTTGACAAAAAATAAAAATAAATACACAAGACATGGTTCAAAAAGCTAAAACCTCAATCAAGGTTTTGTGTGTTGTCCAACCTCTACATGAGCACAAACAAGGCTTTATCGATTAATGTTTCACTGCCAGTGTTGACACATCAATACTCATTCACAGTTCATGTATGTCCACTTGTGTGACTCGTCCCGTTGCTCTTCTTACCTTGGCTGCGCTGATCTGCTCTTTCCTAAACCTCTCCAGCGGAATAATCAACACATCATTGGCGTTTTCGATCTGCAGTAGGGCGCACAGACAGAAAAGCAGTTCTTATTTAGCAGCAGTACATTTTACAGCACGTATGATTTGAACTTGATAAATTTCAATCATCAAATAATTATCAAATCAGAACTGTACCACAACAAAATCTAGTAAAGAGAGGGAATGTTTTATGCAAAATGTCACAAGATACAAAAACACGGTTCCTACAGATTTTATACGATACATGTATGGATGGATGTATGGATGGATAACTTTTAGACAATGACATAGGGAATCACAGTAAGTCTCAAAATACATATGAGTATTTTATTTTTTATATTTATTTAGACCTGAAAAATGCTTTTTTTTGTTTCGTTTCCAGACTATATAGGAATCCTGTGCAGAACACAAAGGTCACATAGGCCAAGGCTTATTTGTAAATACAAATAACATGGAGTAATCATTTACAGGCTTTTACCAAAGGTTTTATTATACTTACAAAGGAGACAAACAGACATGTCCGAAAAAGTCTTAAATGCAATTAAATGCATATTAAATGCTAACTAATTTAGTCCAGATTTGAAGGTAACTCACCATCCTTGTCCTCTCGTCCTCCAGATTTTGTAGAACAGCAGCAAACTCCTGAAGTGACTTTGCTGTGGCAGTCAAGTTGGTAAAATGAGAAAAGTAAACAAAGGAGAAAAAAGGGTTCAGAACAAGCAGAGGTCGTACGTTGAATCAAAACACTCATTTAATCCAGTTTAAATGATTTTTCTTTTTTTTCAAAGTACAGGCAATTGCAAACAGGTGGGGATGAAAGTTATTTGTTCTTGCTCATTGGACCTTCAGAACAGTCTCTAAACTTATCCATGAGCAGAGAAATCAAGCGGAAATGATATACCTTTTCAGAGGTTTTGCTTCTGATGCTTTCACAGTCAATGCAGCTCTGAGCTTGTTTCCCTGATCACGAGCAAGCGAGACACCCCTACATTGTTTGGGTCAGAGTTTCCACTTAAGTTGCCTCTGCCTGTCCAACACTTCAGCCGCACATACAAACACAGGCACACTTCATCTCATACTAAGCACGAGCAGAGAGGGGGAGCACTTGTTAAAAAATGACAGCTTCCACAGGAATCACACCCACTACTGCTGCACTACTTGAATGAAGCTTTACAGCGAGCATTAGAGATGACTACCTGGCAAACATTTTATCCAATCATGCAGAATGATAGCTTAATTTCACCTGTTTTACGATAAGAAGCATCAATATGCAGCAGCAGACACTGCAACAGCGGAGAATATCAGTTCTGGCATGCCTATGAATACTCTACACAAACAACAGCTCGGCCCAGTTGAGCGGCAAGCTGTTCAGGAAAGATAGCTGGGGATAGTTAAACAACAGTGTAGGGTGGGTCTGATTGAAGCCAAGAGCCCCAGCCTGTACAGACAGAGCAGTGCGGCCGTGAGAGGGGTGTGGTGCGTGCACTCATACTGACACAGCAGGATGTTTGAACAGAAACCATTCAGATTAGTACAGGGAGTAAAATCGTTTAAATTCGAGGACACAACCAGATTGATATTAGGCCAACCCCTGTCAGCTTTATATCTGCCTCGGGCTCAAAGCAGTCGTGTGAAATTAGTGAGATGGATGGGATGAAGAACAAGCTAGGCTTAACAATATGAAACTATTAGGCAAGAGAAGAACTTTTTTTAGGAAGAGAAAAAAAAATCAACACAGTAAACTGTATATGATGTCAAACTCAAGGTGCTGGGACTAAATCAGGCCCACAATAGCCCTTTATGTGGCTCACTAAACTCTGGAAGTCCATAGAAATAGAACCTTTAAGTTCCATTTATTTGCACCAAAATACTACAGTATGTCATCACTCTAATGAGTGCTAATTTGAATAGTCCAAAATTACATCATTGTGAAAAGATAGGGGTTAACGGGGGTGGGGGGGTGGGGGGGGTTGGGTGCTGGTGCCTATCTACAGCTGTCTGCGGGTGAGAGGCGGGGTACACCCTGGACAGGTTGCCAGTCCATCGCAGGAAAAGATGTTCAATATAATTTAATTTTAAGAAGTACTTGTCAAAGACCAGATGTTCATTAACATTTTAGCGGCTCGTTTCTACCACAATCGGCCCTCTAAGGACATTGATGTGACCCAAACTGGAAATGAGTTTGACACCCTTGATGTAGACAAATATCTTGTCTGCTCAATTGAAACTCACAAAAAAAAAATTATGTTTTGCACACTGGGAACTGTAAGGCACAGATGCAGCTGTGCTTTTACAAACTTTTAAATTAGCAGTAACCCAGCTGACCAAAAATTTCACAAACTGTTAATTCTTCATTCTTAAACCCTGCAACTATTAATGCATGTGCTCCAAAAGGTTGTACAAGAGAGATTTGGTACTGTAATCCTCCTGAATAGTGGCAAAAATGTATCAAATGCACTCTGAGTTTACTGTAAATCCTGACAACTTAACAATTTGTATAAACGCCTATTATTAGACTCAGCTTTAATGTCAAAATAGATAGGGATTCTAAATACAGACTTGAAGATTTTAAAAAAAAAACACACAAAAAAAGCACATAGGCTTAAACTACCTTTTCTTTTTCAGTATGTAACACAGCACCATTGAGAATCTTATTAAAGGCTCCATATTAAATCTTTTTTTCTGGCACACTGCTGTTTAGAATAATATTTCAACACACTCACCTATGCAAATCTCGTCATCCGTCTCAGCATCTCCAATACATTGGAATTTGAAGTCGTTGAGAGAGTCAGCAAACTTCCTCTTTGCCGTTGACAAACCTGACAGAACAGAAAAATACGTAAAAAGGGTTAATTGAGGAGTCTTAAAAATAATATGCCTTTCTGAAAGTAATTCATCCTATTTTGTGAAGCAGATAATTTTCACCATTGGTTACATAGTCACTGAAGGCATCACATATTTGTATAACTTTGGGTTCTTGCTGCAAAAGTTCAAAAAGTTCTATTAACCTTAAGTCACATAAGGCCCTAAACGTCCTTCAACAGTTGAATATGAATCCAAATAAAACACGAGGCCCAAAAAGCTCCAAGGATATAGACACTCGCAGCAAGTTTGGCTTCCCTTGCATTATAACTCACAGGCAGATTTGGCTTCACTACAGCATTTCCTGTTGCTGGGCTGGCTGAGGTCAGCCGCACACACAGGCTCAGAGTGAAATAGGGGCAGGATAACGAGGAAGGCACAAACGGAGACACATTATTCATACGTTTCTTAGAAACCACACGTTGTGGGGGAGACTCACCGAAACCAGGGTCTCGCATGCAATCCTGACTAAATGAATCAAGGCGCTCAAGTATACTTAAAATAATGATCATTTTATTTGGTTGGTTTACAGATAATATCTGGTCTCGTGCTTTGGTGGTCAAACAAGAAAGAGAAAGAAGAAAAGGGGTAACATTATAGTGTGGTCAAACTCAGCAGGGAAGTCCTACTTTTCAAGAAGGATTAGGACATATTCTGCAAGATTAAAATAGAAAGTACAGTTTGAAGCCCACTGTTTGTTTGAAAAAACAAAGATTGGACGTTATGGAAGTGACAAAACAGGACAGATTATGCTGGAGTCATGGAAAGGACTGAGTGTTGACTTTGCTCATGTTCATACGGCCGGATCTGTGCAGCGTGCCAGTCAGAAATGAAACCCAGGCCTCTTGAGTCTGACAGAGTTTTGCCAGAGAATAAGATGTGCTGCTGGCACACACAGACATACATCATTTTCTCTCTTGAGACTGACAGAGTAAATCATTGTAGAATGACACAAAGCAGTGTGCAAGAGTATCTTTACATAATTAAAATATTTTAAGAGTGACCAAATTGAAACCAAAGACTGAAGTTTAAATATAAGGATGTAAGGTATTTTTATTTTATTTAGGTTAAACTAAATTAAGATTTTAAATAATCTATTGTCACCAGAGGGAAACTTTGTGTAGTCCAATAAAAAAGGGCTGTGTTTTCCCTATTAACTATTACCTGTGTAAATAATTTACTAAAAATGCACAATGCGAATTGATCACTTCAGTCTCAGAGAAAAAAAAAAAGCCAATAAAACAGTGTTTATTCTTAAATCAAGGGTTATCATGATATCTTAATAACCTATATAGTTGCATTTTCCCAACTTGAACCTCCTCCAGGAATCAAGGCAGTTTTCTGTGACTGTTAATCAGCACCATTCATTCCTACTGCATCTAGAAAAAATCATAGCAATTTATCCAGGTAGACATTTACCTGCCAAACTTGACCTGTTAGAGAATTAGTATTTTCATATTACCCTGAATGTTTATGGGGGGAGCCTGTGATCCAAATGCATCAAAGTAGTATAATACAATGCAGCTTGATATGTACTCTTGTTTTTACCAAGCTTTGCGTTGCATGTGAAAATGTAACTGTGAGCAACAAAAATTCAGCAGCAAGGAATTTTAGGGTAATGCATATACCATATCGCTTTTTACAACTTTTCAATTGGAGAAATAATTATAAAACTGTAATTTTTTAAAGGGAAAGTTAATATTTTATTGATAAAACTGTCTTTTTCAGCCACTCAGAGTATATTACACATTTGAAAGCATTGCTTCAATGTTAACTACTCAGTATATGATGTAGGCAAAATGCCTGTTTTCTATCAACATGTTTAACCAACCTTTTATTTGCTCTGTTTAAACAACGCATGAGGGCATTGTTTGCAGCACGGGTGGCCTCTGAGAGAATGAAAGGCAGCTCTGCCAGCAGTGACGTCTCATATTTTTGTGTATTACAAGAACGCCATCACTCCTTTAACACATACCACCACTGTTATGTTTTAATTCCTTTCTTTCTTGTTTCTCCATGCTATCACTTACGGTTCCCCTATGCATCTCGCAAGTACAGTGTGCCTTTTTCTGTGGTCCCTCTCATAAACTAACCACAAACCAATGATTAAGGCAACAGAAGCTTTAGAAGAGTTTTGAATCGCCATGTAATCTTTCATCACAGAATTAACTTTGCAGTGAGAGCCAACACAGTCTATACCCAAAACAAAGTCAACACACAACTTCCTAACTTGGAGGTCATGATCCAATATCTAACATGTACTGTAATAAGTACTGTAGAATAATCAGTGTTTTGTTTTGCAGATATACAAGTATTTAATTGTGTCATGTTATCAAATCAGTAAATGTTCAGACCTCAGCAAATACTGAAAGTGCTTGAGTATTTCTACTGTTTACACAACATGTTTGACAAATGGGTAATGGACAGATACTTGTATGAATCCTGAATGATACTCAGCAAAGTTTGGTTGCTGGCCATTAGACCAATGTTTCTCTTTCAGCCCTGCACTCTTAACAATCATATTAGGTGAGGTAAGGTAAATCACCTAACTGTTGGAGTACTGTAGCAGAAGGTGCCATTTCTGGGTCTCTAAGTCTCCATAACAACCAGTGGATTCATCGTAGGCATCAACTGGTTGTTTGGCTAGCATCACAGACTTGCTAAACATGGCAGCGAGGGTTTTTAGTCACATGAGACTAAGACAGAGGAATACAAAGAACACTGGTGGGTTTGGCATGAAATGAGGGATAACTATTTATAAACACACCTCCTACCACTTATTGTGGAATACTGAATAAAGCATGATGCTGTGGATATGTCTTTCAGAAGCTCTGTAAACCTTGATGAAGTGCATTACTCTGTTGAAAATAACGGGAAATTTCATATAAGAATTGTTGGAATCTCCAGACTTGGACGAAAATGCTCCAAGAGATACAGGCCTTACTTAACGAGGACACTCATTGTTATGGACTGTACGGTTTACATCCATCCAAGGGGTTTGCCACAAGTGGCTAAAGACCATAAACAGAAAGGATTTTGTTCTGAATAAAAACAACCCAAGTATTTATCATCATGCACAATAACAAGCATTCAGAATAGAAAAAGGCTAACTTAAACCTAGCTATCATGCCTGGCTAACGTTAGCTACATAATGTTTACACTTTGGAACTCATATCAGTTTCTAAGCCATTTTCTACAACTTTCAGTGCAAGTTGGCTCCAGTGCATAGTGTTTCACAGAACAGTCTATTATCTCACTACTTTTATCCTGTTTATCAAACAAATGAATAACTCATATACTGATATAGGAATTCATTTAATATACCTTTAGCAGTTACCAGAGGCCACTGTCTAACATCATCAATCCAGGTATCATGGTGTCACTGTAGAGGGTCATTTTATATTGACACCATGATGAATGAATCTCTTAACACTTGTCACTGCAGCAATGGAGGCGCCACAAGATGGCGACATACACAAATCGCTAGCAAAATTTGTCTATATGCATTTGACTCATTTCCACTCTTGGGGGTATAGCCAATAAGCATGACAGGAAAATAATGGCACTGTTGGATTGGCTGCTTTGCAAAAAGAAACAGCCAATGGCATGTCAAGTAGCATTATATTTAATCTTCCTAAACTGAATTATTTTTGAATATCTTAGACACCCTTCATGCAAAACTCTGGAAATATGTGAAGTTGTCATGAATATCGTAGAATCCAGTTCCACAGTGAAATCCGTAAAAACGAAATCGTGAATGGGCGGGGTCCACTGTACAGGCAGTGAAGACACATGTTCATGCTGTGCTGTCAATTCAAGCGCTAACCTGTTTTCTCTTAGTCTCTTCCTATAGTAGGTGCTCCTGACCCGCCCTGCTTGACGACCCTGACTAAGATGGCATTCCAATGGAGGAAAATTCTCCAAGTCTTGCAACCAACTTCTGCATCAGTTCTGTTGTTCTTTCTGTGTCTCTGCTGCCTTCTCCAAACCCCAGACGGTCTCGGCAGATGACCGCTTATGCTGAGCCTGGTTCTGCTGGAGGTTTCTTCCTGTTAAAAGGGAGTTTTTCCTCTCCACTGTCCCTTTATGCTTGCTCAGTGTGAGGGATTCCTGAGAAGTCACGACGGAATCTTCTGTGGTTCTTTAATTCCTAAATTAAACATTGTATTGTAATAACTCTTCTTGTAAAGTGTCTTGAGATGACATCTGTTGTGAAATGGCGCTATATAAATAAACTGAATTGAACCAAAAAAGGCTGTTGTGTAAGAGAACGTCAGAATGCATATGGAGAAATCAGTAATCCCTTAACATTCATGGAATCCATTCTAAAGTAGTACTTCCCATGGTTAAGTTGAACAGATATTAGATATTACACCAGGAGTATAGCAAGTGGACAGGATTACATAGTTGACTGACAGTAAAAAAGTATTTTTCTCTTTAAAGATACCTGAACAGAAACAAACGAGCCATTGTCTAATGACAATCTGATTTATTAAGGAAAAAAGTTTTCCAACCCATCGTATTCAATCTGAAAAAAAGTTGTTCCCTAAACATCAGCCACAAAGTGTTTTTCAGCATGAAGGGTCCCCCCATGTGTATATTTCAACTACTACAAATCTTTAACTTTATTTTTTGAGCTATTCAGAGGTGGACTTGTTGGAGTGCCGTCAATCACTGTATTGCAGAAAAATCCAAGTGCACTTGGGTGTAAGAGCAATACTTATGGGCTGGATATTTCCCTTCAGTATTTTTATCTAGCGAGCAGAAATAATCAATAAATGCAAGTGATCCAAGTCCTTAAGCAGCACAGCTATCAATGATCTTGAAACTACCAGCACATCGACTGTTGGTATGATATTCTTTTTCTCAGTTGGTCTGACACCTTTAGGCAAGTTGTAATAGAATAGGAGAAACACCTTAAAAAACATTGTACTTTTGCCTTGACAGTCCACAGAATATTTTCCCAGCATTCTTGTTTTTTTTTAAACTCTCCAATGCATCCCATTTAGGTCAGGTTTTTTCCCCATTATTGAATCATTAACACTTAGCTGAGGTAATCGGTCTTTGTCGGATACGTGACCTGCCCACTTCCTGGCGCCCTGTTGGGAAACAGCGTCTCACGTTGCCAGAGAAACCCGCAGTAGTTCTACTGAGGAAGCCAAAGTTGGAGAAGCACACTTGAGTCGCAACATGGATAAGAAGAAGAAGCACAAACACATCATTTATGGTGCGTTCAGACCACATGCTTTCAAGCAACGTTCACAAAGCAGCTAGTTTGACGCGTATACACAGGAGATACATTTTTACGCGGAAGCTTGCAAAGCTCGTAGGCGGGACTTTTTCTGCTGGATGTTTTAAAAACTTGCAGATCATGGTTGGCTAGGTAGCGTCGATATTGGGCAACATCACTGCAGTGAGATGCTCTGATTGGTTGACCTGCTGCATCAAGGGCGTCAAGACTGTCAAAAGTTCACCTAGCTAAACTTCAGGTTTGCTAACGTTATGCGCTTTGAAGGTTGAAATGCAGGAAAAGCTTTAAAAGCTCACAGAGACTGCGACGCTCCTCAAACGGCCTCGACCATAGACTTAACATATAATCTTGCCAGTGCTGACACTGCCCTTTGGGGTGTTATGAATTTACCATTACATGAATAAACTTATGAAGGCCAGAGATCTTTATTCTCAGAAATGTTCTACAATCAGTAACCTAGATCCATACAAACTCATTGGAATTGAATGGAGCTCTGACGTGTTGTTATTGCCTCCAACTACCGCATTGGACATAACCATCTAGTGATGTCAGCAATTTAAAAACTACAAATCACTGGAGGCATACGAACATTTTATAGCGTATTTCATAGCTGGGTACAAGAATTGCTCACATTGCAACCGCAAAAACACGGCCCACTACCAAGGTGATCTAAGCTTGGTTCAAGTTGGTGATTCTCAGTGCTCTTCGTGTCCCTCATGTTTAACAAGTTTTCCCCTTAAATCAGAAAATACGTTTTAAAACAAGAAATAGAAAGGTCTATGTTTCTTATTATTATTATGAGACATCAAGATATTTTAAAAATTATGTTATTAAAAGTTTTATGGGTCTCTAATGAGCAGAGGCCATTCGCTGTCTCTGTGTTAGCTCTGCCTTTTTCTGTCCAAAACCCCGTTTCCAAGTGGGAAACCAAAAAATTATGCTGTTGTCCAGATTATGATTTGTGGCATCGTGTGACCTGGTATGGCAGCCCTTCACACAGCATGAGTGTACCATGAGTGCACCTTGCTTGTACCAAGCAAACGAAACGAAGCTTCCTTGTTTACACCCCCATGTATCCCATCATGCAACACGCCTACAGCACCCGATCCGTCATCTGACAAAGGCCAAATGAGACCCTCAGCACCTTAGATCTTTCTCTTGGTTCGTCTATAACCTCCTGCATCAGTCATTTATGCCTTTTTTGTAAACCAGCCATCCCTAGGAAGATTCATTACCGTTCCATATTTTCTTAGTATGAGGATAATCGATCTCACTGTTCCTCACTGGTGTCTCAAAGCCCTAAAAATGTATTTTTGAACCTTGAGAGTGGTAGAAGCCAGTGACTTTTTTTCTCCTCTGTTTTTGCAACTTCCTTTGACTGGAAACAATCATTTGGCTTTTGAGATTCTTCTTCTTCATCTTGCAAGACAGGTACCATTTAGGTGATTTTTTTACAATTTCATGCAGTAATCAGGCTTGGGTGTTGCTAGTGAAATTGAATTAAAGACAGTAAGGTTTAAAAAAAATAATCAAGATTTTAGAAAGACTGCCAATTGCATGCTTATTTGTTTTGAATAGATGTTTTTCTGTAGTAAATAAAATAATCATTTAATTAACTTTGTATTTTTGTAGGTTATCCTTAGTCCAGTATTCCTCAAACTTAACAGTGGGTACCACCTGAGGAAATGTTGAGCTCTCAAAGTACCACGATCATGACCAACCTAAACATACAGTACATAAGGCTTACCCGTTAACAATAAACAATTAACAAAGGAGGCTTATTTACTCCTAATAAGGATTATTTATTGGTAATTGTTGCCAACCACAGCCACACTGTATGTGAATGGTACATTTCTGAATTAAATTTTAACAAAATATTTAGAACTTTCCTTCAAGTACCACTAGGGAGAGCTTATGTACCATTGGTGGTACACGTACCACAGTTTGAGAATCATGGCCTTAGTCTATATGAAACGATGATCCATTCCCTACTACTAATTAAGTGATCCAATGTGTGATGACAAAGAAGACAGACAAACACAAGAAATATGGAAGCAAACAAATACTTTTCTGAAACATTAAAGTGTATCAATAAAGCAAAAGAGGGAGACAAGATGAAATGTGCAAATACTTTTTCACACTATTGTATTTCAAGTAAGACAAAACCTCAAAGGAAGTTGAATTGAATGTTTTATTGCTTCTAAACCAAGTCATCATTGGTCTGACTGAAAAAAAAATAATCAGGGGATGGAAATATGTGAAATATTTTCAGTATGCTAGTTCAGATTGTTGATTGTAGATAAAAAAAATTAATAGACAATGTCCTCTTGTCACCCCTAGTTAGGGCTTAGTTTGTGTGTGTGTGTGTGTATGTGTGTGTGTGTGTGTGAGTGCAAGTCTGTTGGCCACTCCAGTCAAGAAAGGACAGGAGAGGATGGTGAAGGCTAAAAATAGGTGACCTTGTTGACACTGGTCTTGCAGCCCTCTTCCTCTCTTCTATCACACTTAAAAGACAGGATTCCTGACATGCCTGTGTCCTCTATTCCTTACTAAAAAAACAACACCGGAGAATGAAAGCAAAATAAAAGAGCACATTTTAGCATAACAAATAAAAATAATCTTAAAAGGTTTTGTGCTCATTGTTCGACGTAGATCACTCACCTTTTCCACTGTTCAAGTAATACAGCAGTTACAAGGTACATTATTTAAATAAAGGGTTTTATATAATATTTTTCATTGTGTCTAGGGTTGCTGGGTTTATAAATTTTACCTATTCAAAATTTACCTGCAAATTTTAAAGACAAAATAGACAGAATAGTCCATCAAACGACAATGCAAAGGAAAAAATAAACATATATAAGGACGGTAACAATTTTATGTAACAATTTTGCCATATTCTGGTAATTGTGTAAACTGAAACCCTTTCTCCATTAAACAGATATCATTATAGAAAAAATAGAAAATATAAACAATGAAAAATTGCCAAAATCAAACAGCTGAGGTGCAGGTGAAAAAAAAAATACACTGGTTTCAGGTCAGTAAATGCAAATCGGCCAATTTGTGCATTCGAAAACCACATCTTTTGTCCGGGAGATTAATAGGTGAAGATGCAGGGCTGCCTGACCTTAAAGAAATCATGTATTTGTGATAATTCTGTTGATAAGCAGTCACAACAGTGAAGATGAATCGGCTGCAATGAGACTCCAACCCTACTCACAAGGCTACACGATATACTGCAAATGTGCTGTCATCACAATATCAGAGTTAGCAACATGGCAAAATACATATTTAAATACAACGTTTGTGGGGCTTAATATTTACATGTTTAGGTATGAACACAAAATTCAGAGTTTGGAATTGGCAGAGAACATTGCAATCGGTGTAAGTCAACAATCTGAGCTTTTTAAATCCAAGTCTTTACGTAGAATTGTAATTTTTAGACCAAATGTCTTCTTGTCATTAAGACAGATTTAGTGAGACAAATTTTTTGAACTGTAATACTTGACTTATGGTCAGTTCGTAGATTAATAATGACACTTGCATACCAGGGACCACTGCTGGAATGTGACATCTTGCGGAGCAAAACACACACAACACTGTCAGCTGTACAAAAGGCATATGCAATTAACTGCAACCATGCAGCAGCACAACAACGGGCCGTTGTGTATTCGTGTGTCTGCTCCAGCCCACAAATACACAACCAAAAGAATGGCCTAGTGTGATATCAACAGGATATCCAGTGGTAGCCATAACTCTGCTATAGCTTTGTTCCACACACATGCGAATAATAACCTCATTCATCAACTGGTACAAGCTCACACAATATTCATCGGCAAAGACAAAAGACAGATTTCTGTCCCCTCATTTCATTTTTTACATTACCCAGCAACCAAGCACAGATTAGAATTTACTAATTAAAGACCAAAACATTGCAAGTCACACTGCAGCCCACAAATATAAGGTTTTTATCTTGATAAAGACTTAAACTTAAAGAGAGATTATAAAAGGAAAGTGTAAATATTACTTAGTGGCGGCTTTTGTTTCTAAAAGAGTACCAAGATCGTTTTAAATTTGTTTACCCTATGTGACCTCAAAGCAAAGTGTTGCTACACAATCTGTGTCTCTTGATACAGTATCCTTCAAATAGACATGGGATGATTATTATTTAAAAAATATTATTTTATGCTGAAAGCTGTTTACCGATTCAGTAGAATCCTAGCAACATAACAATATTTCTTTGGGATGTTCAAAAGAACCTGTGCAGCTCAAACTTTTTCTCTAGATGGACCGACAAAGTACACACTGTATCCTACCTCCTGCCCTGGTTAAATTGATGTATTCCATAACTTGAGGTTTCCTCGTGGTTAATGAACGTTTTCTAATAGACAGTCCTTTGTCGTAATTTGGTTCAACCTTGTTACATGGATAAGACAAAGGACTGTCCAATTATAAAATGTTAATTAACCGCGGGGATGCATCAGGTTATGGAATACATCAATTCAACGAGGGCAATAGGTAGGATACACACTGTGCCACTATGTCGGTCCATCTAGAGCCATATGTCATTATGGCTGACTGCAAAATCCTGGATTGTTCTTTCTGATTTCTTCTTCTAGGATTTAGCTATGATGATTGAGATGCTAAAAGAACATTGCCTTCATTGCAAAGCAACATAGAGACATACAGGACAAACAACCATAAATGCACCCATTCACACCTAAGGGCACTTTAAAGATATCAATTAATCTAGCAGTCCTGGTTTTAGACTGAGGGAGGAAGCCGGAGTACATGCGCAGAGAGAACATGTAAACTCCATGCAGAAATACCCCAGGTCGAGTTTCAAACCCAAGACTCACATGCTGCAAGGCAAAAGCGCTACCAACTGTGCCACTGGTGTCTAAGAGTTCATGATTTCAAGCATGGTTATGAAACATCTTACTTATATCACAGGGACAGGGAATTCTTGGGTTAATAATAAAAGAATGGTATACGAATATACCTCAAAAACATGATTAAATTTACATTGATTTTTTTAGGAATCCTTAGAGGTGTACCTTTAACTTTTGTGAAATTATGGTACGGAAATAAAGAATGAATTAATTTCAGGCTTTTTGTCACATCTTCACCAGATGTGCCAATAATTTTAGAGGGTGCTGTGTTTGAGGGAACAGAAGAGAAAGACTCAAGTTCCTCAAAATTTTTGGTAATGAGAAATGTTGAAAACTGAGAAAGGGATTGCAAATGTAAGAAAATGTAGCTTCATACCACAGTCATGGTAGTATACTGCATTAAAAAAAAAACATTCAGTGACAAATCTATACCCGATATGTCTAACAGAAAACTCTTACAATCCTGTTTTGTAAATTGTTAAGTTTTACAATTATCCAGTAAAAGAAGTACCTTTTTTTTTACCACTAATTCCTTAATGGAAACTAAGCATTGTCTATATGTTCATTTTTTTTTAAAACCCCTACCAAATACATCTCACAGCCAACCAAATCTCTCAGTCCCCACTTTGCTTGCTTTTTTGTAATACAAGTGTAATGGTTTGGATTACTTGCATTACTCATGTTGTGGCGACATAAATCTGTTAACACTGTAACATTACAGAGTCTTCTGTCTCTTTTGGGGACCAAGGGATGGCTTCCACAAACATAAATTACGCCTTTGTGGTGACAGCTTTGTAAAAGGTTAAGATGAGGATAAACATATTGTTAGTATTTATTGATGGGGTGAATTTCAAGAAATAAATAAGTAGATATCCATGAAAGGCATGCAAAGACAGAATTTCACTTATACCATAATGACTGACTTTTGCTGTGGCAACATATTTGTTCATTCTATTTCCTGTTTCCTTAGAAAAGGACACCCTTCTGTGTATATACGTCACTGCATGTTAAGTATAAACCTTGAAGCATGTGCAGTTTTTCCTGTATGACAGCATACAAGGTCAGTTTAAATTTTACCATAGAGGAAACATTACTGTCATGGCAACAGTTAGTAATAGAGGGTTGGAAAGAGTGCAAGTGAGTGAAAAACCTAGGAAGCGGATTTAGCTTCTTTTCAATTTTACCACGGTGACTGAAGGGTTAAGGGAAGGTAGGGGTCAAAAGCTTTCTTTCGTCTTTCTTTGCTCTGTCAGCATTAAGGAAAGCTAACTGCATGTCCGCACACTGACGAGCAACATATTGTTCCACCATATTAATGATTCATTTAGCCATGAAAGCAGAGCCTGGTGTGCAGCAAAGTCTTTCATGCATCATTTTCTCTCTAATGCCATCTGCTAATACAGGTAGAGCACAGCCAAATAAATACTTACCGATGTACAATAACATCAAAACTGTATCCATTGGAAGCTTGCCATAAAGTAAAATGTAAAGTGGTTTAGTGTTCAAAAGTCAAAAAATTATTGTTTCTGTCAAATGAATTCAGCTTACTCTTCTCAGGGAGGTCAACACTGAACAGGGTGGCATTAAAAACTTTACATGAGTCTTCATTTAAAAAAAGTAAGTATTGAATATTTATTTTACAGAAAATATTTAGGTTACAAATGAGGCTGGGCAATATGGCCTCAAATCTATATTGTAATATAATCCAAAACATGTGTGATAACGATATGCATTGCAATAAATTATTTTTTTTATTATAATATACGTGTCAAAATGACTACTTTTGAACATTTTCACTTTCCAGATACATTGAAGAGCAGAGCAACTTCAGATAGCTTAGAATGCCATTTAACGAACATTTATTGTGCAAAATACATTTTAAAAATATTCACTTTTTTTTTTTTAATAATACAACACAAAATTCCTCAAACCATAAATAAAGATGGAGATATAATAAATAAAATAAAGCTACATATTAAATTAAATTCCAAATTGTCTACTTTCCTGTTTATTTATATATTCAATATTACACAAAAAAGAAATCTGCAAACATTTGCATAAAAAATCATTCAAGTTCAACAGGCTTCTTTTTCATCAAATGAAAAACAACAAACTTTAAACTTTCAATATCAAGTGTGAAGACAAAAAGTGAACATCAGTATCCTTGCATACGTGGTTAAAAGTATGCGGGCAAAGCTTGATGACATCATCAAAATGCATAACCGCGGTATGGTAGTCTATTCAAAAGCTCTACCTTTGGCTAAATTTATATCATTTCTAACTTATACCTTTTATCTTGCCCATTACTAGTAATAAATACAGCAATATAAGCTTGGACAATTCACCATTCCATCACAGGGCTAAACCAATTTTCTATGCAGGAAATCAATCAACATACACATTAAACTATTTAACCACAACAATCACTGCTCAACTTACTAATCAATCGACCAATAAACTTTCCATTTAAGCAATCCGTAAATTAATTAGCTAACTAATCCTGCAGTTGTTAGAAACCAAGCCATTCAATACCCATACAAACAGACACATACACAATCAGGAACAGCACCTGCATTCTTCTAGATCTGTTACTGTGGCCACTTGCATTAGTTCGCCCGCTGGTGAGCAAGCTACAGTCTGAACCCAGCCTTACCAATCTAGTTTTACCCTCTAACACTAGCCAATATGGTTACGTTTAACTTTTAACAAGCATATCACCATGACAGTATAAAAAAATGAGGTAGCCTTTACTCTTAACTGAAACAATGAAATTTGACACAGCGTGAAAAGACTTAAATACTTGGTGATTTACAGCTACGAAGTTATCCCACAGTCTTTATAGTCTATAACGTTCATAACCTTTAAAACAATCTCTTAAATAAAGTTAATTCACATATTCAAGGGAGGGACAACAAAACCCTTTGTTTTTTGCATTTACTTACAATAATACCCCTCAAACCTCTGTGTGGTACCAGCAGCTTCATGCATTATAAACACCAACAGGACGAGACGCTGCGCTGCAATTGGGAGTCATGACAGTAAAACAGAAAAACACACAGAGGACCTACCAGTGCACTCAGAGCCCCACATTTGGAAGCACTTATAAAAAGCAAACATGGGCCAACAGATGACACAGCACTGAGGGTTGACAGAGCACACCCAGTGTATGCACATCACATTGGAAACATTCCCTTTGTCTATCTCATCCAATGGCCTCCAGTGCATCTTAATGTGTCAATGCAGAGCCTAAGGGGGAACATGTGAATTTGCAAAGAAAGTTTCTGCCTTCTTCAGCTCTGCATACCTGACTTGATAGAAGGTGCAACACCTCAAAAGTAGAACAATAAAGTCCAGTTGCCTTCTGATCAAGCACTACAAATGTACTCTTTTTAAACAACAGCCAAAATGCTCATCCTTACGAGGAATCGGATTGAAAAAAATTGGGAAGTTTTACAGAACGAAAAAAAATATGAATCAATCTTCAAGCAATCTTTCATTTCTAATGGCAATTGTAAAGTCTGTGGAGTGTTGTTCTTGCCACTGTTTGTTTAGAATTGGGTTTGCTTTGCCCTGTAATAGTACCATGCTCATCAGAATCTGGTTGAATGGAGCTCAGAGGCCAACAAAGCGATGAACAATGGCTATATAAATCCTGGGAACAAAAAGACATCAACAATGGCAAACAAAAGCCCAAACTAGAATGAACTGAAAGTTAGACATTGGAGTGGGGGCAGGAAGGGTTTTAGAAAAATGGAAGAAGCAAAACAGAAGAATATCCTAAAGTTATTAAGAGAAAAAAAGGAACTGAGCTGAGAAACAACTGTGCGAGATAAAAATGTGAACAGTTACTGCCGCATTAAGGAATCGGGAAAAATAGAGGGAAGATGACATATCACATGAAAAAAAAGAAACAACATAAATATCAGTAATTACCTTTGTTTTAGGTAAGTACATATAAATAATGTTCTTTAGAAGACACTGCTAATGGAGTTGTTAACAAAAGAGAAAACCTTGGAAAATTAAATTAAATGACCTGTTCAACTTTTAACTAAGGTTTAAAATGTGTAGTGCAGTTTCTCCTGTTTAAGTTCCAAAATATTTCAGTTTACTTTCATGCACCATAAACATGCTGCTGTATTTCATGCTCAGTGATCCGCTTGTGTTTCTGCTATGTGTTTACCAAAATCTGTATGACTGCGGTACCTACGCCTTTAAATTCCACCTTTTCCGTTACTTAGAAATCAGTCTTAAATCAAGATTAAGATAATCAAGTTTTGACATTTTTTAATTGGTTCTGAATTTTGTTCGTTGGAAATTCGATACATTGAAACAGATTTTATCCATTTAAGTATCAGGTGTTAAGCCTATCTGTTTTCACCTTTATATAATAGCCACAATGGATTACATACAAGTCCATGATTGACAAAATCCACTGCATAATCAAAACAGCTTTCACATAATGACAGACTGAATAATATAATCTGCATTCATTTATAGTGACTAATAAAAGTAAATGACAATGTGTATGTATATGAAGCAATTTGGTGTCCTTTTTTAATGTGTTAGTTCAGAATCAGTAAAATATATTTCAAAAAAAAAAAGTGATGTCTTCGATGACTGGTAAATCCAAATCAATTTTTTATTCCATCCATTCACCCTCTTATGCTTGGGTCACATCCTGACCAGATGCTAGAGCTACCTCAACTGAATCCTCTTGATGTGAAGGAGCAGCGGCTCTACTCTGAGCCCCTCCGAACAGTCATGATACAGGTTAGTTTTATCCTACTGATAAACCGTTGTTGCAATAGTAATCCTGCTCAGTATGAGAGGAAACGCAGGTACAGACATGTGGTGTACGGTGTACCAACCGGACTTATGTGGCGCTAAGATATCATTATGTCTAGGCGAGATTCTAATTTAGTGACGGTCAGTCATAATCCCACAGATGGCAGTTTTGCCCAGTGTTTCCCACACATAGACGATTGTGTGGCGGTGCGCCACAGGTTAAACTCCGACCGCCACATATTGCGTTTTGTACTTTTTTTTACGCTATTTTACGCACACCGCCAATACTACCCGACTGCAACTGCAACACCTCCACCTCTTCCTCAGACAGCTTTTGTCTGCGTGACAGCAGGGGGATATTTCTGCAGGCGGAGAGCTTTCCCGATGTTTGGATTTAGTCCTCAGCCAAGCGCAAGCGGGGTAAGATATTAAACTGTTTTTCCGGTTTAGGAGGAGGAAAGCGGGAGAAACCATAAGACACTGCAAACATGGGCATACTTGCTAGGGGTGTGCAATTTGACGATTTAAGACCGTGAAGCGATCTACACGTGTGACGATCTGTCATTTTTCGGAGATCGTTTTATCCTGATTCACAATTCTGCTGCTGTATTTCTGCCTTTGTGTGCGATTAAAATCCTCCGCTCTCTCCCTGCTCTAAGCTAATGACCCCCCGCCCCTCTCCTTCCTCCCCCTTTGCATGTGCGCAACCTATAAACAAGCATGGCGTTGCCGCGTCTGAGAGCGTAAATTAAATTTTCGTTTCGAAGTCGAAGTCCTCATCCGTTGAATGGAACTGGTTTGGTTTTTCACCAGACGACAAAGAGGAAACAAACAATATTTGCAAAGTTTGCAAGGAGAGCAAACTTTGTAAAAGGCAAGTGATCGCAATACCTTAAACTTGTTTAATCACTTGAAGAGAAGGTATCCCAAACAATACAATGAGCCGTCTGGTCGCCGACTGCAGCAGCAGTGGCTAGCGCTTCGCCTTCTTAGTTCAGCAAGCGCTAGAAAAAATAATCATAAAACTTACCCCCTACGACACAGACGGCAAACTATCCGTGCAGTTACCCGGCTACTTTTTTTACCCAGACACCACCATTCCACGCATGTATGCTGAATGTGCAGAGAGTTGCAGGGAAAATTAGCAATATGTTTGGATGGATGGAAGAATAATTAGAACTGCTTATATTACAGACTACCTTCATTATCTTATGTAGCAGCAGCACTTTGTATGGCGTTGTGTTTTTACACTACAATGTTATCACTTACGTTTTTATTAGGCAGCTTTATGTGTGCCTGTTTATAATATCAGCTTTCTGCAAAAAAACATTTGAACCAATTAAAGCTGCATTTACCCCGTTGTATGAGGATTATTAATTGGTGTATTATAGATCGCACAATACATCTTGCACATATTTGCAGCTACATATTAGTGTTTTATTTTCAAAGATTAAATTTTATTATATTTTCTGAATATCATATTTTTAAACTAAAGTAAGTTCATGTTTGATTTCTGTTTTAGTAGACAAGTCAAGATTACAATTTTATATAATACATTTAAATACGATTATGATTTAGATGTTTTTTTCGTTGAGGTTATTTGAAAAATGAAATATATATATGTATATATATATATATATATATATATATATATATATATATATATATACATATATATATACACAGTGTATGTGTAGTTTCATTCAGAACTTTTTGTACATTTCTATGATCTTTGGTGTGGGAAAGACATATCAGTATTTTAGCCCTGTGTTGGTTATCCCTTATTTGAATGAATGTATTTATTTAATGTTTCTCTTCTTTAATGTGTAATTTAAGATTTTTTGGTGATCATTTAAAAAAATCATGATACATAATTGTTGTGGAATGTTATTTTTTAAAATAAATGAATACTATGAACTATGAACTATGAAAATTCAAATATTTAAAAGTATTATTATTTCTCTTTTAAACTCCCCAACCCATTTGAATGTCTCCCTAATTCTGAGGTCTCATGGTTGGCAAGTATGCTTTTAACACACAATCACAGATTAAAAAGTGCTATAAAACATTTTATTCTGAATACAAAAGTTTCATAGTGTTGATGTTACTGTAGGTCCCGACCCTTGGCAAACAAGCGATTGCGCAATCTTTAGAAAGTTAACTATAGTCACAAGCGTGCGGTAACCCCACCACCACACATTGCTTTCAAATCTGTGGGAAACACTGTTGCCCCATTGGCTCTTCAGTCAGGAACATACACCAAATGTCTGAACCTGCGGTTCCTCTCATACTGAGCAGGATTACTATTGTAACAACACATTATCAGCAGGGTAAAACTAACCTGTCTCACGATAGTCTACTTTATGCTTGTTTTTTGTGTGTTTTTTTTACTCTTATAGTTTCCACCATGTTGTTCCTTATACATTAAACCCCAAGTTTAATGTGTATATCAACACTTAAGGCTCCGCATTTTAAAGAAAATGCATCACTATTGCAATATCAGTGTGTGCAATATTAATATCTTAAAACAAAAGTTTCATCTTAAGTGACTCAGATGGGTATTCAGAACAAGACAGCTTGATCAGGACATCAATATCAAGAAGCAAATGCTCCAACAGTTTAGTTATGTGACGAAATCTAATATTTATGGGTTTGTCTTTGTCTTGCTGTGGGAGTAAAAAGGGCCCACTGCACATCACTGAGTATTTCATAATATGCAGCCTCATTTCTCAGGTCACATAGATGTCGTATCCTGGCAACATGGACAAAGACCACAACAAAGTGTAGAAAGTTTAGCTTGTCTTTGGATGTGTTTTAGTGTTACATCTGTATTTCTTCCTTCCACTGTCGTTATTTATATCTATCATCCTTCCTCTCTTTCTCATGTTTCCTGTCAGTCTCCTTCAGTCTTTATGCTACGTCACTCTCTCTCCCCTCTCTGCCTCTGAAGCTTTCTGTAACCGCCAGTCAACCTCTTTCTCCCACTCTCATTTTGGCACTGCCACGCCTGTTGCTGACACAGCGAACAGAGACAATCAGGGAGGCTTTCCTCTCTCTGTGTATGAAAAAAAGACAACACATGCAGAGTGAAATCACCCAGCAGACTGCCTGCTGCCACTGGAAAATCTGCACCAGGAATTTGGGACAATCTGACTTGGAATCCATGCGGGGAGCCAGAAAATGCCCTGCTCTGGGTAAAACTGACCCCAAAAATTAAAGGAAAACACCAAGTGTACTGCCAGCTTTAAAATATTCTTGTGAAATGAGGAAAACATAGGCACCACAAGTATACAAGTGTCACCAGTTCTTCCTAGGAAGTTTTGCTACTGGAAATATGGGGCAAACCGTAAAGAGAGCTTAGGTTGCATGAAGGTACCAAAATAAAGATTTGTCTATGATAAACCTGCAACAAAATATGAAAATATTTACAATTAAATCAACAGAAACTTTGTGTTCTGCAACACCAGTTTGTAGCAACTGTACTTTTTTGTTAAACATGGCCTGTTTCTGATTTGCAGGTTTTTGTTTGCCCTTGCTGACAAATGCAGGCCATCCTCAGGCCTTGGACAGTAACAGTTGACAATAAAGCAGAATTGTGTTATTACTGATCTAAAGGGAATTTTTTCATACTTAAGATCAGTTACAGAGACAAAACAGAAACTGTTCAATTTCTTCCCACTACCAACCAACAAAGTACATGTTTGGAATTAAGCGTACTGTAAGTGTAAACTACATCACTTAATACATTTATTTATTTTTTTCCATTAGATTACATTTTCCAGTACTTTATTTATCAACTAGTATTTTAAGATAAGAGGAGCACTGGTTCAGGAGGTAGCGGCTTGTCCTGCAATTGGTTGGTTGCTGGTTCAAACCTCCACTTCATCCGTCTCACTTCAAGACTCTTCACCCACCTTTCCTGCTGGTGGTGTCAGACGGCCCTGTGGTATGAATGGTTAAATCACTGACTGCGGTGTAAACTTCGGAGGACTCAGATATGATAAATGCTATACTTGCAGAAACTAGTTGGTTTCAACACATCTTCATTTGTTTGTTTCTATTTCTGCTACATTTAAACTGATCAACCCGCCAGCTCCGCCAATGGGACACTGTTGTATTCGATCTAGGAGCGACCCAGATGTTAAAGAGGTTAAACACCTTTTAATAGAGATTTCTTAAAAAATAAGCTGGTGATCTCGATTTATAGTTTATTTGGGCTGCAAGACAGCAAGAGAGTGCAAGACTTTAAGCAGGTAACAGGAAGGCTAAACAGAGTACGGCAAAATTTCTTTCTTCAATCCTTTAGAGCTTGTAAAAAATTTTCATGGAACATGCTAGGTTGTGGAGTTAGAGTTAAGGTGAGAATCTACATTCTCTAGGGCAGAGGTCCTAAATCTCTGGGCCCAGGGTCGGTACCAGGTAATGGTTCATTCGGTACCATCCAGAAATAATAAGTAGCTTACAGTATTTCTGTTTTATTTATTATGTGAGTCTAAAAAATTTGTTTTTTTTAATTAATGTTTTCTCTCCATACCATCCGGCTATAACGCTCTCTTAAACATGCTTGCCTCGGTCCAGTGAAACGTCACTGCTAAAAACAAACCCACAAGCTAGGAAAACAATCAAAAACATAAGTCTTTGAAAAGTATCTTTAGAAACGGTCCAGTGCAGACTCTGAAGAACCTATGAATTAACAGAAAAAGAAAGCTACATTAGCTATAACAGACAATACAAAGTGGGCTGCACAATGGCGCAGTTGATACCATTATTGCCTTGCAGGAAGAAAGCCCAGGGTCAAATCACGGCATAGGGTCCTTCTGTATGGAGTTTGCATAACATCCCTGTGCATGCATGGGTTCCCTCTGGGTACTCCGACTTCCTCGCACAGTCCAAAAACATGACTGTTAGGTTAATTGGTCTCTCTAAATTGCCCTTTGGCATGAGAGTGTGTGTGCATGGTTATTTGTCCTGTGTGTCTTGTGTTGCCCGATGACCACTGGAGATAGGCACCAGCTCCCCTGTGACCTTTTGAGGATAAGCGGAATAGATAATGGATGGATGGAGACAATACAAGGAGTTTTTCTTAAAATATACAATTAATGTTTCATGCACCGAACCCGCTCTAAATAATATGCAAACGGCTCAATTTACATTTATCATTATATTTACTCCGTTTTTATGCCAGACATTTCTTTTTATCTTGTTGCATTAATCCACCAGTGAATGTTGTCTGACATTAAACTGATCCATGGCAAAAAAAATAAAAATAAATAAAACCTTGGGGATCCCAGCGCTAGGAAATACAGTAATGCTTAACATGCTAAACCCATTAGATGCAAAAGATTTAATATAATAATTAGTGCAGTGCTACACTGAAAATCCTTTTGGTTGTTGCTATAAAAGACAAACAATCTGAAGACACAGTTTTGGAAAAAAACGTCAGTCCTCCAAGATCTCATCTAATGGCTTTACCTGATGTGACATCCATAACCTATTAGCAGCACAGGCCTCCTCTTCAAAACAGGAAATGAACCATGATATACAACCTTCCTCTAACAGGGAGCTCACAGCGATAAGAGGAGCTGAAAGAAACACATTTCATATAAAAGGGTAAGAAAATGAGCTATATGGTGAAAGATTAGTTTTCCTTCTGCATGCAAGACTTTTCGTCTCCAGTTGAAACTGTCATTGGTGCGAGAGAATCTAAGTTCCCATCCCAAATCAAACAGAGGTAGAGCAACAAGAAAAAATAATTCAAATATTTTATTTCATTAATCAGGCCCCAGATTATTTAATAACACATGCTAAACTAATCCAGGTTAAACTTTTGAGCATGTATGCTGCTTTGCAATTAAAGTTGACACATGACGAGAAAATGTTATTTTACTTTGCAAGGCATATCCTTACAGATAAAGCATGTAGGTCACTGTTCAGATCAGGCTGAAGGGGTAGCAGTGGTGACAGGCAAAAAGAGACAGAGAAGAAGATGGAAACCACAGCAACCAGATTAGTAGCAGCCTCTAAATAGTCAGTGTCCACTTCCTTTACATAAGAGGACACAAACCTGCCTCTGGTCCACAGAGTTACACAAACAAGCCATCTCCCTGTAATCAATACTTTACCACCTATAATTGTGATTTGATTTAACAAGCAGCTAACATTGATCTGACATGATAGAAGATGCAGAACATTTATTTCTACTATAACAAGCATGACAAGTAACCTTTCAGTTAATTCCTGGTAAACAAAAGCATAAATCTTCAGATTATGATAATGGTACGCTATAGTACATACAACTCTTTACAGTTGACCTTTCAAGAACAAGAACTGCTGACCTAGAAGTGTTTTGTTTTGTTGATCAGTCTCTCATAAAGCCTTGTATCCCGGAAGCTTCAAGTGTGGATAACCTCAACTATGTTCCTGAAGAAACTGGAAACAACACTGGGAACCAATCATCAAGCCTTGCCCAAATTGTTCAGAGACATGACTGATCTGTCCACCCTGATTTAGTTGCAATTCATTTTCTTTTTATTTTGTCTTACACTAAACATATCTGTCTAAATTTCTTTGAAGGAACAGTTTCAACATTTACAAGTATTTTCTCTCACCAGAATAACTTTCTTAAAAGTGTTCTTGTCTTATTAAGTTCCAAATTGAAAAGCTCATGGAAAAAAAAAATACTATAAAACTACAGAGAAATGCGGGTGATGCAGAAAGTATGTTTAATACTCGCCTACTTTAAATCTGACAAATGAGTCTCCTGGAATGCATATTCTAATTTACTCAATATGTCTGAATACAGACATTTTCTTGTAATTTTAATTTATAATAGAGATTATTCAACTAAATGGTGTTCCAATTATACTGCAGGCTGCTTTTTGATAGATTACAGGACTGGTTTTAAGCAAATATCCTTTAATCCAGCATATCAGCACTACAGTACAAACGTTTCTCAGACCATATCACTTAGCAGGAGAAACCGTTATCATACATTTATTGTAGATTTAATAAGTTAAATCCCATAAATTTACAACATTTCCTACATTACATAAAAACCTCCCTAAGTAACTGGAGTGTCCTACAGATTCCAACTTGTGTTGTTTAGCTGCTAAACTTGCAAATTAACCCTTCAGCAAATCTTCTAATAACTAAGTGCTAGTGCTGGTTCTACTGAAAAGGTGAAGACTGGAGTGAGTGTGTACTGAAGAGCAAAGTCCAGATTCTTTGTTCAAGACAACAAGAATGAGCAGTTCAAAGCAAAGACATAAACCAGGAAATAAATCAGTGGTCTCTTATAGGCTTGGCTGAAATTTTCCTTGACCTCATTCCATCAAGATGAGATAAATGGAGGGAAGGATAAAGAAAGTCATCGACACAAAAAAAACTATTTAAAATCTATAAATGAAGAAAAGTAGCCTACATGTATTTTCTCTGAAATAATTACGGTTTCCATTTACAACTTTTACACTTTGGCCCCCCTATATTTTTCACTGCAGTTTGCTGCTCACATTTCCTACTAATTTCTTTGCAATATAATTGACGATAAATACAAGTTTTGTGTTTTCAGGAGTGTTTAAGGTTCTAAGCAGTTACTCTGAAAAATTATTATGATTTGGGCAAATAAAACCCTACTGATTACTTCTATAAAGTATATCTATAGAGAAAACGAACATAAGTTCTCCTTTAAACATTCTGCCATATTGTTTTTGTTTTGTCTTTTTCCCCACACTTCATACAAAGTATAGAATATTAACAGATTTGTACAGTAGCCACCCTTCCTACATTTTTTGTGTTGCTGCTTTGGGAAGTTTGAAACAAGAAATCCCAAACAAGAACAGGAAGAGGAAGTAGGCATCCAGATTGTTTTGCAGCTAGAAAAACTGCAACATATTTTTTATAGCCTATGGAATTATTCTACTAGAGCAGACCATTGTAAATCTCAACTTCTGTGATTGAATTTTTTCTTAAAATAGGTATATTTACTGATTTCCACACAAAACACTCAGCAGTTCTTATTCAACAATCTTTTTTGATTTGCCAACAACAGCAACAAAAACTCTTCAGCAATTCATGCAAAATAATTATTTTTATACGCACTACTGAATTGTAAGGACCAGAATTGGTGAGGAATAGTAGTATTTGTACAAAATAAAACCAATTTTATCCCCGCCTAAATTAATGCAAGCAATAATAGAGATATAGAAATCACTAAATCCTCATTGTATAATTCGGAGTCTTACAAGTGTCAGTTTCTCTTACCAAAAAAAAAATACTAAAATTAATTTAGACAATGGTTACTTTTACATTTCTATGATTTAATGGGGGTTTCAGTTTCACTGATACAGAATTGAAAATACATCAAAAGTTAGCTGTCAGTAAAGTTCAACAAAATCAGTGTTGTCATACAGTAATATTGACATCCCCTTATTTGGACAAGTTCCATTAAGGCTCTATGATATTAGCAAAATGTTAAATTAGGTTCAGCAATGATTTAAGAACATTTCGACCTCCACACTTTGCATACTCATAATAATCGTTTCGTCTTGAATGTCCTGTTTAATGTACGTTAGATACATGTAGCAATAAAAAATACAAGTTCAGATATGGCAGCAACATGTCCTGTAAAGGGAATCAGTTCTTTCTTGTTTTATCATAGCTGACATAATGCAACACCAAGGAGAGGAGTTGAAGTAAATCAAAGATGAACATCTAGGAATGCCTGCAGCAATATCAACACAAAGGCACTGGCTAGATGGTGAAAAATGCTACATTTGTTATGGGCTTCAATAGAAACTTAGATTTCCCAGGTTGAAGCTAAACTTTCCTTAAAAAAAAAAGGTGATGATGGTGGTACAGTCTGTACCACCTGACGGTCTTTAACTTGGTCAAATCTACTGTCAAATCGCATTAAAACAACTCAATAGATAAATAGAATCTGGACTGAGAAGTGCATATAATTTTTACTATGATGTGTACCAAAATGTGTAAGCTGGTAGATCACAGTACCCTAGATCTTGCTGTTATAAACCTCTATTGTTGACCTGATCTCCTTTTCTTGTCCTAGCCTCTCTGCCTCTGGAGGGAAGAGAAATATGCATTTAAATAAATATCCTCTTGTCCCTCATGAATAGGCCTCCATGTCCACCAGATCACTGCCCAACCCCCAAATCGACCCCCACCATTATCAATGCCAGATCTCAACCTTCAGCAAGCCCAACAGCAAGCGAACCAAGCACCTCCAATCTGTAATCTCCCCTTCATTAATCCTTTATTCTCCGTTTTTTTTCATTCTTGTCAAGGAGTTACTAGGTTATCAGGCCAATCCTATTATTTCACCACCATGTGTAATGCTTAGTGAAACTCCAATGGCTTTGCCTCAGTGAGGAATCATTAAAAGAAGCATATCTGTAAATGTGTTGAATTTACATGACCATAGCTACAAGGCAAATCTGCACTGCTAAAAATGTATTTGCAGGCATGCTGCTGTGAGGATGGAAGCACGCACATGGGAGCAAGCTGTCTGCGACACCTGCTTCACCTCCAAGCTACCTGCTGGAGAGTTAAGTAATGCAGAGAGCCAAGTCCTGATGGGGTACCGTATGTTACTCTTACTCTCAGATGGGTTAAATATTAAAAAGGGGAAAAAGAAGTCAATTCTTTTCAATTATCTCCTTTCCAGTAAGAGAATAGAAGCAATCCTACAGGCACGATCATTTCTTATTATCACACTGGACACATGCCGTTACATTGTTTATATTTTATGGCTCAAGGCGAAGAAGAAGTGCAGCCTTCTAAGATAATTGACATCTTTTATTAGCCATTACTCAGTAGCAATAACTCTATTCACCCACTTTCAGGCTGGATCGGAGCAATCAGAATGTACAGCTGAGTGGCTTTTAGTTTTTCAGCTTTCTCTGCAGCCGACATGAGAAACTGAAATAAGACACTAAACAAATGAGGGGTTTGGGTGTTTACAATGAATGTAGAAAAGCATGCAGACTGAGGAGGTCTGAAGTTCTACCATTTAGACTCAGAAATCTTCCGAAAAATTGGTACCTTACAGTGACTGTGCCAGTGAGAAACTCAGATATGACCGGTTAGAAGTTTCATTAGACAACATACCACAAGACTCTCTTCAGTGAACACACTGTTACTGAAAGAAGGCTCGATGCCCTTTCATTATCAGTTTCCGATGTAAAGGAAACTCAATTTCCCGGGTATGTCAAAACATGTATCCAGTTCATTCAGGTTGTGAACGGGTGACAGAGATTAAGAATTTTGTCCAAGCAAAGTGCAGTAAAGTTTATTATTTTTGAAGCACACTGGAGTTAGAATATTGGAAGTCTTTTGGAAACATCAGTTTTGATGTAGGGATCTACACTTTTCATGTAATAAAAAGAGAGCTTGAATTTAACAATGGTAGATCTTCAAATTGTTAATTTAGGAGGCTAAAGGCTGTTTTCATGTAAACTCCTAAAACCTTTGTGATTCAAAATATTAGTAAAACACTGATTTACATTAACTGCTTTCAAACACACACTATGGTTTTCCAGATGCTTCTAATTTTTAACAAATATTGACAGCTTATAATTGGATGGCTAAAATCATATTCTGAATGCTACTTTTATACCTTTTTATGGTTAGTAGGTGAAATATTTAAACTGGTGTTCAAAATATAATAATAATCAGCCACTAACTTTGAATTAGCGGATTGCTATTGATAATATTAGTGTAAAAAAAGTTTTACTCTTTAGCTTAAAGAAAGTCGCAACTTGGGAGCTTGAAACCAAACTTAAAGCAATCTTTACTACAGTTCTATAAACCTTACATGTAATTCAGCATATATAGAAGTGGTGGGAAATAGCTTTGCCAAAACCACAAAAATGTATCTGAGAATAATCCAAGGAGAGAAAGAAGGGCTTTTAACTGAAGTTCAGTTTAGGTCTTCAGTTTAAAGGCACAAAATGACGTTTGACAACCTACAAATAAGTCAGTGCATAACGTCAAGAGGAATTAAACACAGTAACCGATGTCAATATGTTTTCCTTTAGTGCTGAGAAGCCTAATCAATAGCTCTTTATTACAATCCTTATCTGGTCTCCCACTTGTCTATGTGATGGTCCATTGACAGTGAATGGAAAAATCAACTTTACAGACCCACCATGTTTAGCCAAACAAATTAGCTTAACATTGTTGTTGTTAAGCCATTTCACTTCTGAGCCAGGAAATTTGCTTTTATCACCATCTCATATCTGACAAGATTCCTGTGGTCATGGTGTCAGCTGCCTCTTAATGTCACATCTTTGATTTGCAAAGATAAATGTAAGGGTTTTTGTTTGTTTGTTTTTACTGACAGAACAAAATGCTTAGTGAAAATCAGATGCATTCAACTACAAGTTTAATTGTACTTTAGAATCCAAAGATATAGGAAACCATGATTCGGACATTTGCTCACTTTCTCTTAATAAAGGAACTCAATAACTTTTGGGGGGAAAAAATATCAGGTTATCTGAGAGTTTAAAATTAGAAAATAATAGAATTGGCTTAACTTAATAATTAACTTATGAACGGGAAAGCATGCAGAATTAAGTGCAATAAAGGATAGGGACGTATCAACACTACATTAAAACTATCTGATTCCTGATGCGACATGCTTACTGAGCTTAGTAATACATTTTGGTCTGGGAAAACAACTACGAACAGTATGACCAAACACAATAGACTTGATTCAGCTAGATAATTGCTATATAATGATTCAGAAAGTGAGAGTCACTGACATCAGTATTGACTCTGAGAACTGGCTGGGAAAATTGAACCTGTGTAAACTATGATTTAGAAAAGCCCAAAAGACCAAAGTGTCAGCGAGATGAAATATAGGACTGCCCGATAATAGAAAATCTTGGGATGGCGATATTATTAATAAATACTGAGAGGATATCAGTTGCTGTGCTCATCGGCACATTTGAACTGCTGTTATTGGCACATCTATTTCCTGTAATGACCATCAACACCTTAGGAGGCAGAACAGATTTGGCAGAATCATTAGAGCAACATCTCAAGATATAAAAGAAATTAAAGCATGGGAGCAAATATGTCTTCCAGAAGGAAAATAGCCCTAAACATATTGCCAAAATAGTTACAAAATTACTTACAGATAAAAAACTTAAATGTTTTAGAGCCTGTCTCAGAAAATTTGTAAGAAGAGCAGAACATTTGTATTCAAGTTACGCGGTCAACAAACCAGACACAGTTACACAGATTCTGGAAGTGAAATGGGCCAATTTATTGTGAGAAGCTTAGGAGAAATTAAACAAATTTTTTGGTTCAAGCCATATGTATTGAAGGCAATTCAACCAAATACTAATTAAATGTATTTAAGCTTTGGGGTCTGATTAAATAATAAAACAGTTAGGTCTCAATAGGCGAATACTGTACTCTTTTTGTTTAAGCAAATATCATTTGAACTAACCTGAAATTAGCAACAGCAAGATGAATATGTTAAAATTAGGGATGTCCCAATCCGTATTTTATACCTCCAATCCAAATTCAATCTTTTCACCTTAAATCCGATAAAATTTGGAGTCCCAATACCTATTTTCTTTTAGGTTTAAATTCATAAAACTGATATATATTTTTAGCAAGTAACTCAATTTAACTTTTTATGAGATCCCATGAAATCAAAATCTTAAAGAGAATTGAAGTCAACCTCAGTTGAATATTTCAGACAAAAGTAAAAGGCAAAACACTTACTTGCTACAGTATCGTAAAGAAAAGTATTTCTGGCAGGCTACATCCTGGCATGCACCATACTGCCCTCCCCTTTCATAGGATCACATTTACTCTATATTTTTGCGTAAATACCAGAGTGGCTGAGGAATTTAATAATAATAATAATCTCCATCAATTTGTGAAGATGTTGAACCAAATGAAAACAACAACTTTTAAGACATGTCTGGTTTGCAACGCTATGCAGGTTTGAATTATCGCGCGTTTACCATCAAACGTAACTAGGAGGAAGTTTCATAAAAATCGGCACGACTTGTCAGTTAATATAGCTGATCTCCAATCACTGAAATATATGAAAATATCTGTCCAATCCGATCTCAAAATCAAGACATCCCTAATTAAAATACATAATTATAAATTTACAATTAGATTTTTGCATAAAAAACACTGCTTTGTCTAATATTGTCTAAAGTACCAATTTCAATTTAGATTCAACCATAACTGTAGCTTTAAATACAGATAGACTGTAATACTTTAAATAAATACCTCATTAAACAGACCTAGATAGTGATGTTTCAAAAAAGTTATAAATTTACTCTCACTATTTAAAAGCCTATGATATGAAAATAAATTGAAATAGAGTAATTTTGTATTGTTATCTTAAATTTTATACCAAAAATAATAATCCACTCTCTTAGAGCTCCTTCCATCTGCCACCAAGATAAAACCCTAAACAACCTCAAACCTGTAGACATGCACCCAAATCCCTGCCTTAAATCTCAATCCTCTTCCATCCACACCATCATAAAACTTTGAGTGAGTGATAATCCTGACCTTCTGACCTAGAGTGCCATAACCGTCACAGTCTGACCCGACAGACAGTGTTCACAGGCCAAATCAGACAGTATAATAATCTTAACGATACATTTCTAATAAGAGAACATGGCTCCAAATTGCATCTTTAACTGTGACATAAAAAACTACATGAAACTGGGTGTCACAAAGATGGAGGTGAGACAGGGAGCAAGCCTTGGAGGAAGGAACGTTATAACCTAGGGATTAAATATTCTTAGCAGGGGGTTATTTTTGGAGCGAGCAGGACAAAAACAGGCAGTAGCTGAATGCAGACGCACACACTGTTAAATACACAAACATGCACTTCATTGCTCACCATGCCAGTCAAATGTGGTTTGTTTGGGTTGGCTCTGGGCAGCAGAGTACAATGTTTAGAAAATGAAAGAAAGGTTTGATTACTTTAAAAGCAAATATAGATTTTTTTTTAAATAACAAAGTAACTGTATATTTATACAAATGTCATACGAGAGCTTGGTCACTACATGAAGATGCATTATTTGAAGAATCTGCTCCATGATCGCACTTTATGTTTCAGTTTAAGGCTCAGAAATGTTTGTGGATAATCCACTAATCACAAGATTTAGGGTTCAAGCTCCAAATTCTTTACATGTCAACATTGTCTGTCTCTTCTGTTCTCTCTCTGTCCATTCTCTACCAGGAAACCAGTCCCACCTAAAGATGCTCAAATCCAAAAACAAAGTCCATTGAAATGATAGCATTCATAGCTTTACTGAAATAAATATAAAAAGATTGCAAAAAATCAAGAGATCTTTTCAAAAAGGCACATGGTTGTAATTTACCGCCCTCACCTTTGGAACATGCTGCCAGAGGACCTCAGAGAATGTTCATGTTTTTAAGAGTAGGCTTAAGATTCACCTATTTAGCCCAGAATTTATTGCCTATTTATCTGCACCTAATGTTTTAACTGCTTTTTGGTCTTGTATTTATCCCGTTAATTTTATTTTACTCTTATTTAAATTATTTGCTTACACATTTATGTGTTCTAACCCTGCTCATCTTTACTCAGCCCAGTGCCCATTTCATTGTCTATTTTAATGTCATTTCCATGTTGCTCCGGAGCGTATATGGGGCTATAATTGGGGGGAGGGGACACAAATGTTTAACTTGTGTGTGTCTATAGGGGGTGGGGGTGGGGATATATGTTGGGTTAATTTTTTATTTTGTATAGGACTTAGAACTGCATTTCATTGTATGAAAGGTTCTTAATAAATAAAGTTGATTGAGTGATTGAAGTAGCGCTGAGTGATATGTCCTCCAATCTATATTGTGATATAATATAAAGCATGTGGGATAAAGATATGTATTGCGGAATATTCTTTTTTGTTTATATATGTCAAACTGACTTATGCTTGTGAACATTCTCATTTTCCAAATACATTGCAGCAGAACAACTTCCAAAAAGGTTTGGAATACCATTTAAAGAACATTTATTGTGCAAAATGAATTTACAAAATATTCAATCCACCTGTTTAGCACGTTTCCAATAATATCGTTTGGGCTGAGCAGACCGCTTTTTTGGACTACCTCTTTATTAGTCCGAAGCGGGCCGAGGCGACCCAAGTGCACCTACTGATTGATCCAGTAGTGATGTCACTCTCACTCCTACCTAGTAGCGGTAGCCACTGATTGGCCTGGTGGTGTTCGTTTCAAGTGACTTTACAGAGAATGGCGTAGCATGAAGTCAAGTAAGTTAAAAACACTGGAGGGGGAAACTAAAGAAATGAAGGAGCAAAAATCTTGCTGTGAATTACCACAACAGCCAGAGTGGGGCAGACTGCAAGCACTAGATGTGCTTCGCAGAAATAAACAACATTTATAGTGAAAGGCGAAAGAGTGTGGGATAGATGCTGGCTCCAGCATCTGCATCTGTAATGTTGGAAAACAGGAGGAACGAGGAATTATTTTTACTGGAAGTTCTGCTACACCGAGCCTGCCCATATCCTCACCAACCGCTGCGTTCCTGAGATTGCTATGGAATCTCAATCAGGCCCTTCTGGTCCGAGCTTATGCTACATGGCCCAGGCCAAGGAGATCATAGTGGAAAAGGGGCATAAATGATAGTATCCACATGGTGTTGGTGAGGAATCTAATCTTCAAAAAAACAACAACAACAACAACACATTTTTGGGCAGTTTACTGGTGGAAGTAGAGAGATCACATAGCAAAGAAAAAAGGGGGAAAGGAAGGGAGAGTGAAGTAAAGAGGAGAAAAGGCAGACCAATAGAAGCATGTTAAGGAAGATTGATTGAACTGAAGTATTGTTTGGTTTTACTGTTTTCAGATGTTATTATCCTAAACACAAAACATTTCATGTTAAACTGAACATTAGACATACATTTGTACACCACTGTACATTAGATGACAAGTGTTACACTTTTTGACATGCATGCATTGGAAAATGGATTTTTAATCCAGGCACCTTAATATGTATTCTATAACCTATAGAGCACCGGATGTCACGTGACCCCGCTATACTAGCAGGAATGAATCTAATGAAATGAATGTTGCAGGCTGCGATTTTACTTCGTTGGAGCTTACAACCAATTTTACAACGGAAGAGATTATTTTACATACACCGGGAAATTAAAAAAATGTTAACATCTCTGACCTTTACCACGCCCCTGGGATACTTTTTTAAACTTCAGAAGCTATCGGAGCGGACCTTTTACAGCACCTTAGATACCCTGATGTACAATTTCCTGGATAAGTGGAGCAACAAGCTGCTAGGTTATCTCCATGTGCTTTTTATGCACGTCAATATCTGACCATTAATCATTCCTTGCTTTTAAAAAAAAGTAATAATTACACTTTAGTCCTCGCTGTGATCACAAGACTTGTAAACAGCAGCATGCATACATCACAAAGATTATGATTCTGCAAAATTTTAGGTGATATTTACTAGTTGCTATGTGAGCAACAAAACAGAAAAATCAATGCCAATATAACTGTAGGAAGTCCGCTGTGAATATTCATAAAAGCATAAAGGCACGCTAAGAATCTTAATAAAAGCAAAATGTCTGTTTAGTTTACTGCTCTGCCTTTTCTGTTACAGTGCAATGGATAGGCCTATAAGCCATTATCATTAAAACTGTGGACACATTTTGATTACAATCGTTAGAAAAACTAATGTAAAGGTAACTTTAAATTATGTGTTGCGTGAAGTTACCTGAAATCAAATGGTCACTACACAAGCCAAATCCATTGAGAGACGGGTTCCAACTCTCAGTTTTCTGAGCTCGATTATAACAGAAATCTTTTCCTCCGAGCTGGACCTTTTGGAATGCGATAAAATGTCTTTAACCTGACCTCGGTAGTTTGTGCAGACAAGGCACAACCTGAGTAAACCATTTTTTGAAGCTGGATAACTGTTGAATAGCCGGTTAGCTACATACGCTTGTTTCCATTTTTCTGCCAGTATGATGTCATCTCCTGGAGCTCTATATTTTATTTAAATATAATTTATTTTAACAAGAAAAAAATCACATCTTGTCCAGGCTTAACCCAAGTGCTAAAGGCTTGAGACACCCCTGCACAAGAGGATCTTTTTTTATACTTTTACTTTTTTTTATGGAGTAGGAGGGAAAAGCAAAAAAAACATTCTTGTCTCATCCCCTGCTGAGAATGTATAAAAAATGGCCAGTTATGAGTAGCTGTCCCCACATGAAATCTAACTCACTTAACTAGTTGCAATACAGGTAGACCTGTGACAATATATTAATTGCATGATAACTTCAGTTGAGCTTAATAACTTTTCTAGCCACAGTAGTTTTTGTTTGCATTCTTGTTTGTTTTCCTCATATGTCTGCCTCTTTCTATCAGAGATACTTGATGGAAAAAGGCATATATGGTCCAAATATCCGAAGTGGCACTGTAAAATGGGAAGCCTTTTTTAATTCAAAAAGTTTGATCCTTCGGTGTAAATGCTTTGTTGTTACATTTGTTGAAAGGAGTCTCTAAACAGCAATATTGTCATTTATCACAATGTTTTTTGGGGCAATTTATCATCCAGTAAAGTTTGTCATCATGACAAGCCTACATAGAAGTCTCTAAAACCAACCCATGCAAAGACAAGTTGGACAATAGCTTATTGTGTTTAGCTCTGAACCCCGAAGAAGCATATTGTTTATTTGCTGATTAAATCAGATAGCCAACATAGAACATGTATGTAAAAGTATAACCATGATAAACTGTAAATCAGATATTTCAAGGGGGCAGTACTATGGTGTTGTGTAGCAATTATGTCAAATTTCGTACTAAGTTGCAAAACCCACTCTCTTATGAAATGCAAAAACTTGTGCTCTTTGGTGTTTCGAAATTGGCAACGATACTGATAAAGTAATTACAAGGAACTGACAAGTAACATGAAAAAAACGATGAAAATCAATGGTAGGGGAGTTCCTGAGGACGGCAGGTTAAAAAAATCGCAGATTAAAAAACAAACAACAACAACTTGAGAGCCATATTTTTGGTTAGGCTTTTAGCATTAATACCCAATTTTGCTTATCCAAATCTGCGACTTTACTCATTTAACTCAAAATTATTCAGATCCCTGGCAGATTAGGATTTTTTTAAGGAATGTAATTTCTGATTTCAAAAGAAAATGGTAAGTTAAAAGAAGTTTGTACCATTTAAAAAAAGCTGTGGGACAATTTTTATTGCCACTACAGCAATGAAAACTCTCCACTTTTCAGGTCATAAATCCTCCTTCCCATCACCCTTATCTTTAACGTTAACCTATTTTAAGCTATATCATGGTTGTTTTTCTGCCATCGTCTTTTAATTTATTGTAAAGCATTTTAAATTGAAAAGTGATGTATGAATAGAAATGTTTTCTAGCATGCGTTCAATAAAAGACATGAATAAAGCTGAATAATACAAAAAAAAATTGTGGATACTGTTAAACAAAAAATGTTGCGGAAAATGTAGTTAATCCAAGCTAAACTTCAATTCAATATTTCAGTAACCATGTTTAATTTTATCAGCACAACAGCATGAAAAAAAGACGAAATTCATATGAGTAGCTGTTTTAAAGTAGAGTACATGCTTCTGCTTTTATAAAAAGTAGGCAATTTTCCCTCCTTTACTAATGTACGTGCTGCTGTTTCTGGGTACAATAACAGCCTGCTTTCGGATTAAAACCTCCAGACTCAGCTTCCTGAAACATGGTGCCAGATCCTGATTCGCCTGCCAGCTGCTGCCTTCTTTCTTTTGTTCTGAATCATTTAGGAGCTTTGATGTGAGGAGAAAACATCTATTTTATCAACAGCATGTGTCAGCGTGCCTGTGCGTGTCATGCAGGATGGTGGATTCATTTTGCCAGGCTAAAGCCACACCTGTTGTTTTATCTCTTAGATATCACTAGCTGCGAAGCAAAGGAGTCAAATGTGGCTTGTTCAGATTGTAGGGCTTCGTGGTAAAATTTGAGGATTCTTTACAGAGAAAGTCTTTTTGCTGAGCAGGATAAAAACACAAGTCTGGACAGTTGAATTAGAAGAGGCCTGGGGTTTCTTATTAAGGGATAAAAGCTGTAAGAAAAAAACCTTTGCGGCGCTGCAGGCTGTGGGTTTCTAGCTCATTATCACACGGCTTGAATTTCATTGCGACTGTCCTGGAGGCAAAGAAAAAGAACTTCTGAAAGTCCACTGAATCTCCAGCAAACTTGCATTACCTGGTTTGAAGGGAATACACATGGCTGCAATGTAACATGAGCAGATTACAGTACTGGCACGGAGAAAGACTGAAAGAAATAAGCTTTTATGTCAAATCTTCAAGACCAAAAAAAACAAACAAGTAAGATCAAGAAAGTTGTGTAAGAAAACTTTTTAACAATTAGGATCTTTGTATACTCTCTCTGTGGCATTTTATTCCTTTACATAAACCATGTTGTATTAAAAAAATGAAAAATATGCTACAGAGGCTATTAATTTTGACTAGGAAAGCTATTTTTTTATGACAGCTGACTCAAACAAGATCAAGACTCAACATGAATATTGTTAATTTAATATTCAACTCAGTTTATTACCATAGTTAGTAACTCTCTAAAGAGATAAAGGATCTTATACCCAGCAACACCCTACTGCTCATGGCTTAATTAAGCTCAAGCTTCACTGTGCAGACTATCTTATCCAATGAAGATCCCTTGTCTCAGCTCAGTACTGAGCAAATAGCTCCAGCAACAGCACAGGTACACCCATTTTCTGCTTAATTTCACCAGAAAATTATCGGATCACGTCGGGGGAACATAGACGTCTATAGAGCATTGAAGTTTCAGCCCAAAATGGTAATGTCCAACAGCCTGGCCACAAAAGTCTACCTCATGAAATCACTTGAACTCACAAAACAGACCAGGTGTGTATGTTAGGGAGTGGAAAGGAATACTAGTCTTAAAAAATAAAAAATAAACGTTAAGGAAAGATTTTCAAAATTATGTATAGCCTAAATGTAAGTACCTCTTTTAAGCAATAAACCTTGAGGGCACTTAAGCAGATTTTCCCAAGCAGTGGTTAATAAAATCCAAGTCATGTGGATCTTGTGACACTTTATAGAGAGCAATCGTTTGCTTTAATTCTTTAATCCTTTTTATTACACTTCCTCCCTGCAATTAAGAAAAACATAAAACACAAATGGCCTCTGTTTTATTGAAGATTATTTTGTTCGTAGTTATTTCTAGACTGAAAGATTATAACACCTGATAAATAATATGTACTAGTTTCCAACTACAATGCCTAATCAGTTAAAAGCACACAAATTAATAACCAGGGGGCATGTGAGGGTAAATCTTTATAAGTTTACCATAAAACCCAACTAGTACATTTATTCTAAATATTCAAACTAAAAGACAGAATCTCACGTTAAATGCAGGGAGGAGGCGATAAAGTAAGCTTAAATAGTTTACCACTCTCCATCTGCTGTTACGCCAGTGAAATTAAACAATTTGCCTCCATAACCACCTGCGTTATAAGGCTGCTCTACCGCTGTGTCTTTTATGGCCAAACCGCAACAGTCAGGTAGCAGTGTACACAAACTAAAAAAAAGCATTCCTCAGAGTTTAATTTCTCACTTCCTGCTTGACTCCACGTGTTGTACAAGCTTTACAGTGCACCAATGTGATGGGATTAATGTGTAGCCAGCAGACCTACTTTCATCCCTTAATATCACGTTTACTTTTAAACCTTTTTGTCTTACAGCAATCCCCCTCTCCTAGGTTTGTTCTTTTTATTTGTACCAAAAAAATCCACAACGGAACAAGCTGCTGCTCAGTTAAATTGTTTTTTTTCCACTGCAAGTACATGTAGGTAGTAACACTTCATTTAAAGAAAAGCAACCTGTTGGGGACTATTAAGTTTACGAGCAGGCCTGCCACTTTTTATATGGCTGGTTGTTCTATTAAGCCTAAAAAGGCAAAAATATACAGTTCGCCAAATTGTTTTGTTCCCATCCAACATCATCTACATTTCTGAGATTAAGTTAAGGAGGGAATCCCAAACATTCCTCTCCCCGGTCCATGCTCTGGGATCCCAAGGACTTTATAGGCTAGAAGATTTATATAGACTTTACATCAAGTTCTTTGTCTATAATGGTGTCTTTTCTCAAAAAGACATTCTTGGGAAACCTTTAAAGAGAGGTTGACTGGAGAGATTATAGTCAGATGCACGAACCCCCTCAACTGCCTCCTTTCAATAAGAAGAAGCTGAACTCCCCCAGATAATGGAGCAGTTTACCTCACATCTATATGCTGCCTGTAGTTTTACCAATCCTCCCATAAACTCTAACCCACTTCCCTTTTCCTACTGAACAAAAGTATGCCCACACCATGTTCATGTAGTAGAGAAACTGCTGACAATTGTTAAAAATAAATAAAGCCATACTATATCTATTTAATCCTTTATCCATTAGAAGAATATACTATGTTATGTCTTTTTCACTAAATTAACATAAATTTAATTCTGCCCGGGGTGTGAATAGTTGTGAGCCCAAGTTTTGTACTGCAGTTTCCATATTATATGGGTTGTGTGGAGTATTGTCTGTTTAAAGTTTGAGGCCTTTGTCACTACTCCATGACAAAGGATATGACAAACATTAACAAATATTATACCTTAAAGGTTTTATCATTTTTATTAAAGCTAGTTCGTTGAAACTGATATTGACAGAGAACGCCAGCTATATTTGTTAATAATTATTATGAGATTCAATACTGTATATATCAAAATTATCTTCCCAACATTAATGTTACTTTAGCCAAGCAAGTGCACAGAAAAAGTCACCTGAATGATTTCAGAGTGTGCATGTGAAGCTGTTGCTAATGCTTGTGCAATCAACTTACTATAAGTGCTAGGCATACATCCATCAGTGAAGTAGTGGTCTATGCAAAAGTACAGATGCTTCAGGTTTAAAAATAATGTCCGTCATAAGAGAATCCCACTTCCTGATTTAAGTTCGCATCATATCTGAAATCCAAACATAACAGCCTTTTTGTATTTATACCCGAGCTATGAGAATACTAACCAAGTCTACAAATGATCACAATGTTGCTCTTATAGGTGCTACCTTTTAAAGTATATAATTTTATATATAATAAACAGAAATAAGGCTTATACCATACACTATGTTCATTAGCAAATTAAACCAGTTTTATAATATATATATATATATATATATATATATATATATATACACATACATACATATAAAATAAACAGAAATAAGGCTTTCACAGAGACTATATATATTAGCAAATTAAACCTGTTTGTTTTTCTTGGAAAAAAAACACAAAGTACTGAAGGGTTGAGTCACTGTGCAAGTGCTGAACAGCATAGCTAATATGCCTCAGCACTAAAATATTTATCAGCCCTAGTCCAGCTGAAGTCAGATAGTCCATATCAAAGTGTCACTAATGACGCTAGATGGAGTTCTCTAATGCTTCATCAGTATTTAATCTTTGTTTACACACACTTATCAACCAAAAGTAAATTAGATGGAACTGTTTGGTGCATTGGATGACCTAACAAGCATCTCCAATGGGAGAACTGAGTATCAAAATACTCTCTAACATGCTGATCTTGATAGAGTTGATCTGCTTGTTATCAAGTTCCTTTTTTTAACTAAAAATGTGGATCGGGGTAAAAAAAAAAAAGATATCACATTTTCACAAATAGGGGAGAGATGTTTTACCAACTTGAGCACAGTTGGAAATGGTAACATGATTGGTAATAATTCTAAACTGGAATGGAGCATATGAAAGTGGGCTACTTGTCTGAAAGCTTACTCTATTGATTCTATGGCTTTTATGCCATCTGCAAAACCCTTTAAAACAGTATGAAATAGGCTAGACTGTTTGTACTGGGTGTGTTTTAAAGGTGTTTCCTCTTACGAATGTTTTATAAACTTTACTGTATTTTATTTCATTTTATTTTATGAAGCTGTGTCAAAGACAAATTTCTGTTTTTATTGTAAAGTTATCTATCTATCTATTATACAGTACACAGAACTGCAGTACACAGTTTACTGAAAGCAGATTTATAATTTTTATGTTACATTGACATACAATGTTATGTTACAATACGTTGAAATTTCAATGTAATTCATCTAAGTTTCATGTGACAGGCCAGTGGATAATTCTGAAGTAGAAGGAAAGCTTGAATGGAAGCTTTTAGTAAAAATTAACTTTCAATTGTTTTATTAGGCTTTAAGTCTGGACTTTGACTGGACCGTTTTAACACATAGATATAATTTGATCTAAAGTATTCTATTGTGGTTGTATGTTAAAAGATGAACCTGCACCCTAGGCTCAAGTTATTTGCATCCTTTCAAACGTTCCATTCCAGTACGGTTATGTCAGGGTGTGTGTGTGTGTGTGTGTGTGTTTTACCTCTTCTCTACAGAAGCTCCAGCCTGTTGTCCGGGTCCAGCTGATCGCACTCAGCCTAATCAGGGTGCAGCAGTCTTAAGCGGAGCGCCTACCTGGAGCAGACGCCAGATCGTTCACGCTGTTGGCTGGTTGCTGTCTCATCTCTCCAGGTTTCTCTGCTGATAGCTGAAGACTGAGTCGTTGTCTCTCCCTCGTCCCCTGGTCGCTCATGCTGCGCAACACTGAGCTGGTTCTGCCTGACCACCCTCCATCCTCCCCGGAGATCGCTGCGTTCTGGGTAGTGTTTATCCAGTTACCTGGAAGACCGGCAAGCACGCCCTGTCCTTCCCAAGCGGTGAGCAAGCCCTACGGATTCCCCAAGTAAGCCTCGTTGCATTTGAGCTTCTCTCCACGTCACGTGGCTCTGCTCACCTTTGTCTCCTCTCATCCCCAGTCGCTGCCCTCTTCCAAGTTCGTGTAGGCTCCTCCTGAGTTTTATGAATGGTCTCCCGGCTGTCTTCCTTGGCAACTAAACAATAAATTGTTTTTTCATTTCAACCCCCTGAGTTGCTGTCCGTTTGTGTGTCTGCACTAGAGTCCTGGTTCCGGAAACATGACAGAACGATCTGGCCCAAACGGACTCTGCGACACACCTACGTTCAGCGGTCTCCGAGCAGGGCGTGCTTCTGGGCCGTCATGAGGCAGCTTTACAAAGCATGCAGCAGCAGCAGACCGCGCTTCTCCAGAGTTTCCACGAACTTACCAGGGTTATCCACGACCTAAGTTCCAAGCTCACTATCCCGGGGTCTGCCTCATCAGCTGCCGCTGATCCGCCTCCCACATCCGCCTTCCGCGAGGTTGTCTCTCCCCCTCCAGAGCCCTTCTCTGGGGAGCTGTCTAAGAGCCGGGGCTTTCTGCTACAGTGCTCGCTGGCGTTCGAGCGTTCCCCTCGCACCTTTCGAGATGACGCCAGTAAGATCTCCTATATGGTTGCCTTATTCAGAGACAGAGCTCTTCAATGGGCTCAGGCTCGTTATGACCTAGACTCTCTCGGCAGCTGTTCTTATGACCAATTCATTGATCGGTTCAAACAGACCTTCTGCTTGACGAGAAGTGAGGAGCAGACCGCTAAACTTCTGTGGGAGCTTAAACAGGGCAATCGCTCGGTGGCGGATCTGGCTGTTGAGTTCCGCACGTTAGCCGCTGAATCTGGCTGGAACAGACCAGCACTTAAAGCCGCTTTTCTACAGTCCCTTAATGAAAGGATTAAGGATGAACTCGCTTATCGAGATGAGCCCGAGTCTGAGGATGATTTAATTGATCTCGCCATTAAGATCGACAACAGACTCCGCGAAAGGGCAAGAACAAGGTCTAAACCACAGTCTGTTTACGCGCCCCCGTTGGCCGCCTCGTCAGCGCTCCCCACGCCTACCGCCCAGCCTCCGCGGCAACCTTCTCCTGAGCCGATGCAGATCGGCAGGGCTCGGCTCTCTCCGGCCGAGCGGCAGCGACGTATGGAAGGCCGTTGCTGCCTATATTGTGGAGCCCCTGGTCATTTCATTTCAAACTGTCCGGCCCGTCCAAAAGACCCAGTCCGACAGTGAATCTGGGGGTCCTGTCGGGCGGTTCTCTTTTAACTAATCCCCGGCCTATTCTGCCCGTTTTAGTTTTAGACCACCAGATCCATATTTCCCTCCGTGCACTGATTGACTCTGGCTCTGAACAGAATTTAATTTGTCCTAAGATTGTGCAACAGTTTAACCTTCCAGTGGAAGCGCTTTCTTTTCCGTTTAAAGTAACTGCCCTAGATGGTAGGACCCTTACTGCTATCACTCACCAAACAACACCCCTTAATTTGGTCCTTTCGGGAAACCATCATGAGCAGGTCTCTTTCTTTGTCTTCCCAACACGTGATGCCCCCCTAGTTTTGGGGTATCCCTGGTTAGCAGCTCACAACCCAAAGATAGATTGGGCAAAAGCCCGCATTGAGTCCTGGAGCAGCTACTGCTACCAAAACTGCCTACGTTCGGCAGTACCAAGAACTAGAACCACCCTGTCTTCCTCGATCACTGACCAGCAAGATTTAACCAGAGTCCCTTCCGAGTATCACGATTTGCACCTTGCCTTCAGTAAGTCCAAGGCTCTCTCACTCCCTCCTCACAGGCCCTATGACTGTGCCATCGATCTCCTTCCTGGGGCTCCTCTCCCTTCCGGTCGCCTCTTTAATCTCTCGGGCAAGGAGAGAGTCGCCATGGAGACGTACATAAACGATTCCCTGGCTGCAGGCATAATTCGCCCTTCTACTTCTCCCCTAGGCGCGGGTTTTTTCTTTGTAGAAAAGAGAGATAAAACCCTGCGTCCCTGCATCGATTACAGAGGTCTCAACTCCATCACCATAAAGAATAAGTACTCCCTTCCACTAATCACCTCAGCATTCGAAGCCGTGCAGGGGGCCACAGTCTTCACCAAACTCGACCTACGTAATGCCTACCACCTCATCCGCATCCGTGAAGGTGATGAATGGAAAACTGCCTTTAAGACCCACATCGGCCATTACGAATACCTGGTGATGCCTTTCGGCCTCTGTAACGCCCCAGCGGTTTTCCAGCATCTGGTAAACGATGTCCTTCGGGACTTCCTGAATGTCTTTGTTTTTGTTTATCTAGATGATATTCTTATTTTTTCAAAGGACCTCCAGCAGCATCGCCAGCATGTCCGTCAGGTTCTCCAACGTCTCTTGGAGAATTCACTTTTTGTTAAAGTTGAGAAATGTGAGTTCCATCTAACATCTGTCTCTTTCCTGGGATATGTTTTCGAGGGTGGACGAGTGAAGGCTGACCCCGGGAAAATCAAGGCTGTCCAAGAATGGCCAACCCCGACGTCCAGGAAGCAGTTGCAGCGGTTCCTGGGGTTCGCAAATTTCTACAGACGCTTCATTCGAGGCTTCAGCGTCCTTGCAGCCCCCCTGACCTCACTTACCTCCACTAAGCGACCGTTCGCCTGGGACCTGCCGGCAGACCGGGCCTTCCAGGAACTCAAGGTGAGGTTCACCGAGGCACCCATACTCATCTACCCAAATGTCAAGTCTCAGTTCATCCTGGAGGTTGATGCCTCAGAGACCGGAGTAGGGGCCATTCTCTCCCAACGATCATCCCAGGACAAGAAACTTCACCCCTGTGCTTTCTTCTCCAAGCGTTTTACTCCTGCAGAAACTAATTACAGCATCGGTGACCGAGAGCTTCTCGCCATCAAGCTAGCTTTGGAGGAATGGCGCCATTGGTTGGAGGGCTCGGAGCTCCCGGTTGTTGTCTGGACAGACCACAAGAACCTGCTCTATATTCAAACAGCTAAGAGATTAAACCCTCGCCAATATCGCTGGTCTCTTTTCTTCTCCCGCTTTAATTTAAACTTAACATACAAGCCAGGTTCCAAGAACACCAAGCCCGATGCCCTGTCTCGGCAACACTCCCCGGACGTCCAACCTGAAGCGCCTGCGTCCATCCTTCCTCCATCCTGCACTGTGGGGTCACTCACTTGGGATGTTGAGTCCCTAATCCAACGCGCCCAAGTCGATGAGCCGGATCCAGGTGGTGGTCCTCCACATCGCATCTATGTCCCTTCCTCGGTTCGCTCCAGAGTCATTAGGTGGGGACATGCATCCAGGTTCTCGTGTCATCCCGGTACCAGCCGAACCATCGCACTCATCCGTCGCTATTTCTGGTGGCCTGGTCTCAACAACGATGTTAAGGGGTACGTAGCTGCTTGTCCAGTGTGCAACCAGAGTAAAAGTCTCCATCAACCTGCCTCTGGTCTGTTACAACCTCTCTCCATCCCAACACGACCCTGGTCACACATTGCCTTAGACTTTGTCACAGGACTCCCTACCTCTCATGGAAAAACAGTCATCCTGTCCATAATCGACCGTTTCTCCAAGGCCTGCCACCTCATTCCCCTCACTAAATTGCCTACCGCAGCTCAGACCGCCAAGCTCCTCTGTCTCCACGTCTTCAAGTTACACGGCATCCCTACCGAGATCCTCTCGGACAGAGGACCCCAGTTCATCTCCAGGGTGTGGAAAGATTTCTGCACAGCTCTCGGCGCCCGAGTCCAACTGACATCCGGTTTCCATCCCCAATCAAACGGTCTATGCGAGAGACTCAACCAGGAGCTTGAAAACGCCCTTCGCTGCCTTTGCACAGCAAATCCGTCCACCTGGAGCACCCATCTCCCTTGGATCGAATATGCACACAACTCTCACATCTCCGCAGCTACTGGTGTTTCGCCTTTTGAGGCCTCCCTTGGGTTTCAACCATCACTCTTTCCCAGCTCCATTCCCAATTCAACCTTACCATCTGTCAGAACGCACATCAGAGCCTGCAGAAGAGTGTGGGAACAGACTCGGGCCGCCCTGCAACGCTCATCAGCCATGAACAAGCACTACGCGGACCTACGACGCCGCCCAGCTCCACAATATACACCTGGCCAGTTAGTATGGTTGCCCGCCCGTAACTTCCCCTTTAAAGGGGTTCCAAGGAAACTGGCTCCCCGCTTTCTGGGCCCCTATCCCATTGAAGCAGTCATTAGTCCTTCAGCCCTCCGTCTGAAACTCCCTGCCCATCTCCGTGTGCACCCGATTTTTCATGTCTCCCAGGTCAAGCCTGTCTTTGCCAGTCCCTTGTGCCCTCCTTCCGAACCCCCTCCTCCCGCCAGGATCATTGACGGGCATCCCGCCTACACTGTCCGGCGCATTTTAGATGTACGCCCCCGGGGTCGCGGCCGCCAATACCTGGTGGACTGGGAGGGTTACGGCCCAGAAGAGCGCCGTTGGGTTCCCGGTTCCTTCATTTTAGATCCTTCCCTTATCACTGACTTTGAAAGGGCTTCTGCCTCTTCCAGCCGTGCTCGGCCGCCTGGAGGCGTCCGTTGAAGGGGGGGATACTGTCAGGGTGTGTGTGTGTGTGTGTGTGTGTGTGTTTTTACCTCTTCTCTACAGAAGCTGCAGCCTGTTGTCCGGGTCCAGCTAATCGCACTCAGCCTAATCAGGGTGCAGCAGTCTTAAGCGGAGCGCCTACCTGGAGCAGACGCCAGATCGTTCACGCTGTTGGCTGGTTGCTGTCTCATCTCTCCAGGTTTCTCTGCTGATAGCTGAAGACTGAGTCGTTGTCTCTCCCTCGTCCCCTGGTCGCTGCTGCTGCGCAACACTGAGCTGGTTCTGCCTGACCACCCTCCATCCTCCCCGGAGATCGCTGCGTTCTGGGTAGTGTTTATCCAGTTACCTGGAAGACCGGCAAGCACGCCCTGTCCTTCCCAAGCGGAGAGCAAGCCCTACGGATTCCCCAAGTAAGCCTCGTTGCATTTGAGCTTCTCTCCACGTCACGTGGCTCTGCTCACCTTTGTCTCCTCTCATCCCCAGTCGCTGCCCTCTTCCAAGTTCGTGTAGGCTCCTCCTGAGTTTTATGAATGGTCTCCCGGCTGTCTTCCTTGGCAACTAAACAATAAATTGTTTTTTCATTTCAACCCCCTGAGTTGCTGTCCGTTTGTGTGTCTGCACTAGAGTCCTGGTTCCGGAAACATGACAGGTTATGTATTTAGCTCTATCCACGGTGCTACTCCCTAGTATGTCAGTGGGAAGTCTATGGTGTGCTTAGGGTGATGTGCAGTACAGCTTTCTGCCTTATTACACTTTTGGTTTTAAGGCAATAATAGTTTCATTTTAGCCCTCTTAGAGCAGGGAAATTTCTTTTAAATCTTTACCTTGATTTCTTTCCATCCAGTTTCATTCAAATACAACTTGCGTCTTGCCACTATTCCATAATGCTGGACTTCTGGAGTACAGGACTAAAAGCTACCATGGGCCTCTTGTAGATAATGGACTGAATAGTGCTCTGTTGGGTGTTTAAAGCTTGGGATATTGCTTTATAGCCTAACTCTGGTTTAAACCTCTCACTATGTTGATAACTGATCTGTCATCTATGTTTCTCGATCTTCATGATTATCCTTATTCTCTAATGTCCTCTATCAAACCTCAGAAGTCTTCCCAGGAAACTTGGATTTTATTACTGAGATTAAATTACACACAAGTGGAATTTAATTTATAATTAACAGCAACGTGGCTTTTTGCCCTGGATTTTATTGACAGCTGTCATTGTAAAGCTTCATTAAAAAGAAAAGGAAGTAACATATTTGTAATTTATGTCTGTAAAAATATGTTGAGAAACATGCATCCATTTAAGTCTACTTCACGATCATGGGCTGCTTTCTGTTTATGTCCAAACCTTTTGTCATGCAGATAACATGATCAGAAGTATTTCAGGGTAACAAATGCTCACTATTTTCTATTGAAATCTAAACTGACTCGCTTAATTTTTACCTGCCCAACAACATAGGAAACATTCAAAATTTCGGTTGATTAGCAAAGTTTAATTGCTACAAAACTAAAATGACAACGAATAGTGTTAACAAAAGGAAAATATGTGTTGCGTCTTCCATTTCCAACCTGAATTGTTTTGGGGGGTTTTCTGCCAAAAATATATTGTCCTTACTTTAAAAAAAAATGTAATTTTTTTTAGCCTGCACTAGCCAACGACACAGAGAAATAAGTATGTTAGATATGATCAAACAACGTGCCTTATAAGGGTTGAATGAAAAAATGCAGGGCGTGTCGTTGCATGCATTTCAAACTGTGTCTGAGACTCTACTCCACACAAAAAAGTGAGACAACAAAAGCAAAAGAGCTGAGCCAAGTCATGCCCTAATTTCCCTCTCTTATATCCTACCTAACAACCAGAGAAAGATTCCCAACCCCCACTGTGAAGCACTATATAGATCTCTCAAAAGAATGAATAAAGTCACATTCTGTTCCTCGAGATCACAACACATCTGCAGTAAAACTGCAAAAACAAATGATGAATGTGTATGAAAAAAAAAAAAAAAAGATGGAGACTATAGACATTCAGAGATATGCTTTCGGATTTAGAGACACTGCAGCTCAATTTTCTGCTCCCATTCTTTTCATTGCCTTATTCTCATCCACATCTTAGATAGCTCTGCTCCGTGCTCCTCCTCAGGCAGCGTGAATGACAACAACACCCTCTTCTTTTTCTTTTCCACCAATAGACACTTTTTCTTCCTTTAGCCCTGCAGCATTTAGTCCGGCTTTGCTCCAAACATCTTTAAAGAAGGTTCACTCTAAGCCCTGCTAGATAATTAGTTATGGTGTTTTGTGTTTCTGTGTCTATGACCCTCATTTATCAGTCCTGCTGACAGCTGAGCCAATGAATGACTGCCAGTGCCCTTCCTACAACTCACCAACAGCAGCGTGGGTGGTTACAAAATTATAAAGACCGAGTCACAGAAAAAAAAAATGGGAAGAATCAGAGAGACATGCAGCACAGCGGTGTGTTTCAGGGAATTTCCACCTCCCCTTACAGGACATTTACACGAAAGCACTCAGTTACCGATACAGACTTCTTACATAAAAACTGTATATGTAAGCAGGGAGGGTTTGATGGATTCAAGCAGCCAGTGTGAATCTCCAAAGGGGAAATTAGTCCTCAAAGTCACTGCCAACAAGCATCAGGTGGTGACAAAACTTTAAATTTCCTTATTATAAGCAAAACAAATTCTGAAAGGTAAAAGATTTAGGGAAATATATAAAAGTCTGAAAAATATTAAACTTCAACTTTATAGGGATACCATAATTACAGTGAATAAACTGTATAGTTAATAGTCAAAGTCAATTTTTCTTATCAATATTAAGATGATGACAAAAAATGCCACATTCTTGGGATATATAAAATACATTATTATAAATCTGATCAGAAATTAGATTTGTTTGTTATATTTGTGATTTAAATTGAACAAAAAGCAGACAATAAAAGATTTGGCATCTATAAGCCAAGACCACAGCAAAATAAATGTGATTTTAATAACTAGGTTATTAAATTTTTAGACATCATATTTATGTTTCAGCATCTAATGGGAAAGTGAAGATATCCAATAAATTGCACTGAAATTATGAGGAAATATCTTGAGGGTTAAAGTTAAATAAATAAATAAATATACACAATGAAATAAGCGGATGCTTGTATTCTAGGAACATGTTAATCTATGTGGAATAATGTAATCGGTTTGCTGCAGGTAGGAACACACATGATCTCAGACTGTAACACAAATATTGAATGAAAAGAGACACCATTTTTTCATCACAGAAGGCTCCAATATTCACCAATATGTCCAGAAAAAATTTAAATGCCAGCTGGACAAAAAGGTGCAACCCAAACATAAATTTACTAGGGTTAGGTTCGATCTGTCTTGGAACTCAGAACCTTGAGCTTCAAACGGCACACGAACTGGTTGTCTTCTACATGTGATAATAATCCCATCTTTTATCTTTATGTATTGACTATGAAGTAATGTTGAAAGAAATAATTATTTCCTTCCAGGTCTGGCTAAAAAAAAAAACAACCAGAACTTTGTATTAGAATGTTATTATCGTCTGACAGAAACAAAACTTGAAAATGTATGAATAACTGTAAACACCAGTCAATTTCAGCCTAAAGACTTTTGTTGGATTTCCTTTTTCTAAGTATAGATTCAACAAAATAACGGTTTCTTGAGAGGAGAGTGAATGTTTTAAAACGGGCTAGCTAGGGTCAAAAGCCAAATTTGTTGTTGCCAAAGTTGTCACCTGAGAAAGGCTGTGGGCAAAACACATCCCCACGATTTGATATATTTGTAGAACTTCTGCAAGACAGAGCGGGCGAAGTAAAGATGTAGGTTGCTGACAGACTCTTGATGAAGAGAAAAGAATGCTGAGATTCAAAAGATATTGCAAGAAAGTACTTTATTTAGTGATTAAACTTATGCAACTGGTTTATTGTGCCTTTAATTTACTTTTTAAAATATTTGCTTAGATTTCAGTCGAAATGTACATCTAATTTTGTTTCAATCCCCAAAACCTGGGATTTTGAGGTGTCTTTACTTCTGAAAGCTATTGTGTGTTACTAAAATTTCAAAGTTATGTTTTGCTTTTTTTACGTTTTTTCAATCACTTTTTTTCACAACCTTGATGTCATTTTTCACAAATCAAGACACAAAACTCACAACCAATGACCAATATGCACATTTTTCAAAACTCTAACCGTTTTCTCAAGTGCTTGGATATAACACACATAACACTTACATAATTTGTTCATTCAACAACAATCACCTGTTTAATATGCACAACTTAACATCAAAGTACTACTATTTCAAAACACAATTCTCACATTACATTTCAAATGAGTGTCTATTCATTTCCTTTCAATTATCTAACTATCAATTGATATAACTGCTCAAAGTGATAACTGTTCTGTTGCAATATTCTCAATACTGTATTGCTACAAACAAACAGTCAATTGCACTGCAGTGTTTTGCATCAATATATTACAGTCGCGGCCAAGGGTTTTGAGAATTAAATGAATATTGGAAATTGGAAAAGTTGCTGCTTAAGTTTTTATAGTAGCAGTTTGCATATACTCCAGAATGTCATGAACAGTGATCAGATGAATTGCATAGTCCTTCTTTGCCATAAAAATTCCACAGCATTCATTGCTGTCATTAAAGGACCTGCTGAGATCATTTCAGTAATCGTCTTGTTAACTCAGGTGAGAATTATGACGTGTACAAGCCTGGAGATCATTATGTCAGGCTTATTGGGTTAAAAAGGCAGACTTGACATGTTAAAAGGAGGGTGATGCTTGAAATCAGTGTTCTTCAATTGTTAACCATGGTGACATGCAAAGAAATGCGGGCTGCCATCATTGCGTTGCATAAAAATGGCTTCACAGGCAAGGATATTGTGGCTACTAAGATTGCACCTAAATCAACAATTTATAGGAACACAAGAACTTTAGGGAAAGAAGTTCAATTATTGTTAAGAAGGCTTCAGGGCGTCCAAGAAAGCCCAGCAAGTGCCAGGATCGTCTCCTAAAGAGGATTCAGCTGCGGGATCGGATAGCAACCAGTGAAGAGCTTGCTCAGGAATGGCAGCAGGCAGGTGTGAGCGCATCTGCACGCGAAGTGAGGTGAAGACTTCTGGAAGATGGCCTGGTGTCAAGAAGGGCAGCAAGGAAGCCACTTCTCTCAAAAAAAAAACATCAGTTACAGTTTGGTCTTCTGCAGAAAGTATGGTGAATGGACTGCTGAGGATTGGGGCAAAGTCATATTCTCCCATGAAGCCTCTTTCCGATTGTTTGGGGCATCGGGAAAAAGGCTTGTTTAGAGAAGAAAATGGGAGCGCTAGCATCAGTCCTGTGTCATGCCAACGGTAAAGCACCGTGAGAACCTTCATGTGTGGGGTTGCTTCTCATCCAAGGGAGTGGGCTCACTTACAATTTAGCCCAAAAACACAGCCATGAATAAGGAATGGTACCAAAAAAAAACTCCAACAGCAACTTCTTCCAACAATCCAACAACAGTTTGGAGAAGAACAATGTATATTCCAGCACGATGGAGCAACGTGCCATAAGGCAAAAGTGATAACTAAGTGGCTTGGGGAACAAAACGTTGAAATTTTGGGTCCATGGTCTGGAAACTCCCCAGATCATAATCCCATTGAGAACTTGTGGTCAATCCTCAAAAGGCGGGTGGACAAACAAAAACCCACTAATTCTGACCATCTCCAAGAAGTGATTATGAAAGAATGGGTTGCGATCAGTCAGGATTTGACCCAGAAGTTGATTGAGAGCATGCCCAGTCGAATTGCAGAGGTCCTGAAAAAGAAGGGCCAATACTGCAAATACTGACTCTCTGCATAAATGTCATTTAATTGTCGATAAAACCCTTTAAAACTTATGAAGTGCTTGTAATTATATTTCAGTACATCACAGAAACAACTGAAACAAAGATCTAAAAGCAGTTTAGCAGCAAACTTTGTGAAAACTAATATTTGTGTCATTCTCAAATCTTTTGGCCACTTGATTCCACTGTGAATTCTCTTTACTACTGCATTACTGTTCCAGACATGTGTTGACTGTACATGTAGTACCATAAAGGTGGTTTTGTATTGTAAGATAGAGTTGTAAGCTTGTATTTCTGTTTCAGGTTTATTTGACGTCTAGTACAGGCAGCAAAGTAAGAATTTCATTGTGCAGGGAAACATTTTTCTACTGTCGCTGTGCATATGACAATAAAGACTTTGAATCTTTGAATAATGAAATCTGTTTCACATATTGTGTTGTACAATGTTTAATGATTGTACAAACAATGACTTAGTGAAACTGTGGGTTGCTTTTGTGTAGGTGATCTATAGTTTTGTTTCAATGATATTTCACAGTAAATTTGTTTTTTGGAACCAATGTTTGTGCAAGCGCAATATTTATTTAAAGATGTGAATGCACAATGCAATGTTTTGAACACTGGATAGCCTGTGTTACAAGTGATAAGCGTTTTGAGTTTCTAGAGTTGTGAAAAATGTCATCAAGGTTGTGAAAATTGTAGCAAAGTGATTGAAAAAACACTGTAATCCCTAAGGGGGAAATTAAGTTGCCACGGACATTTAAAAAACACATAAACAGAAAAGAAAAAAACATTCACACTGGACTCTGCTATAGACCGCAACTGTTATGCCTTAACATTATAAAAAAAGCGATATCAAATATAAAATCATACAAATGCTCATTATAAAAGCGAACAACTTTTTTTCCTAACTTCTTTCACACGTTAGGGTGTTTGACTATTTTGCTTCTGCTGACAGCATTCATTAATTGGACACAGTCATGCCAAATAGTTAACACTTTATACAGCTGCACTGATGCACTGAAGGAATGTTGCTCTTTTTCTTGGCACTTATCATGACTTATCAGAGTACAAGCTGCATACATATGCATACATTTCTATGGCAGCTTTTGGCATTTTCCATTTTAAATAGTTGTATCTAAAACTACTTTTTTTATCCCAATTTTAACCAGAATAGGTATATTTGACTAGTTTAAAAGTTGTTTTCAATAAAGTAATATTTGGCAGCTCCATCACGATCCATATGGAAATCTTAATATAGTTCTAAACCTTGCAAGATTACAAAAAGAAAAGTAGTGGGAGCCTGGACAAGTTTTCTGACAGACTGAAAACATGGCGACCTCATGAGTCTGCGTCACGTAAATCATCTTAACTCAATATCTTGTTTCCAGCGTAGCACCAGAATGTCAGCCTGGTAATTAGGGTTTATTTGGCCAATTAAGTCGTGTCATGTTAGAGGTGGAACAGCAAGCCAAACATGTTTACAGCCTCCATAATAACAAGGTCAGCCTGCCGTTAAATGACAATCTGCCAAAACACTGATATTTGGCTACATAATTGTGCGAGTGTTTTCATATAAATTGTTTTCATTTGCATTTTTGTATGTTTGAAAATGATTTAATCATGAGAATTTTTGTAGCTCTGAGTTTTTGTGGTTCCAACCACTGGTGTGTACACATGCTACCCCCTATAACTGATACAGTATGAGCAGCAGTTCAACACCCACACACAGGATAGAGCGGCTATAAACTGGCAAAGTTGTTGATCTATGTGTGAAACCATGCTGTGTTCAAAAAATCACACTTATGACTAATGACACGACAGAACTGTTTTTTAAAGAAGCAAAAAAAGATATATAAAAAAGGATCTTTGGGTTTTCAAATGTTCACCATGTGATCACCATACGTGACACTTATCTGCAACCATTTTTGGTAACACAACCCGAACAAGGCAGCACCATCATTGTAAATGGTTTCACATGCCCAGAAATTAGCTTGTAAGGGCCTTTTTACTTGATGATTTTTCTCACTTTTAGGAAATAGTTTACTTCAAATTACTTCCTCCAGAGGTTCAAGTCAATAAAAGTTAAATAATATGCTTTCTGCTCCCATTGAAAGAAATCTACAACAGTAATGTCTGATGGCAAAATGTGTTGTGTAGTCAAACAATAGGAAATATGACAAAAGTTCAGCTACAGAAAGGAAAGCAATGAACAAGTAATTCAACTGGTACATGGGTAACTACAGGCTTAACTTTTTCAAGGTTTAACACAGAATAAAAACTCAAGTATGAGCCTTTATAGACACATATACACAAAATATTTATTCACTTTCACGTTAAGGACTTCCCACAAATCTGCTCAGTGGCAGAGGAGATGGAGGTGTAAGAAATTAAAGACTTGCTGGCAACACCCTGCAGTAAAAGCACAGTCCTCAGGAAACCATATCATCCTGTTTGAGACCCCAGCCTTTTCGTACAAAGCAATTATTGCTTTTAATAGTTGCAAACTCAACTGAGCAGCCCTTTGTAGTGACAAAATTTCTGAGCTCCTTTAAGAAAGTATGCCACAGCTGTTGCTGATCGTTATCTGGGGGCAAAAGTTCAGGTTAGACAGAAGGAAAGGTAGTTGCAAGATTAGCATTTTGTAGAATTTGACAAAATTGCATAACACTGATTGTTAGAACTCATCGAATCAGTATCTGATAGAGATGTTTAAAAGCCTTACAAGTCCAAGTTAAGCCTCTGGTCATGGAAAAAGGCCTTCTTTAATCAGTCCCAAACTCTCAGTCCAAATCAAGCACAGAGTCTGAGCATCTAAGCCAAGTGTGAAGTTCTTTTTTTGCGACTTAAAAATGACTAAAGTGAAAGTCTGAGATTTTACTTTTACTTAACCAGGAAATATCTATTGATATTTAAAATCTACATTTCGAAGGGGAACTTGTCCTTAATCTTTTGTACCAGAGTTTGGAATCCAGATTAACATATCACACTTTTTGTTGCATTTCTTGAGTTTTTCTTAAGCTGTTTTGCTTCAGCTAAAAGTGGCTGCTTCTGCAACAGAACACTGTTTCTAAGTGGAGCTTTTGATCCATCTCTGTCAAAAGGTTTAGGTTCCACATAAATGTCAGTATGAAGGTTTCCCCAGCAGGACATTGCATTCTACCAAACTGATCCCACGTATATTGATTGTTCAGTGTAAGGCATCAAGCTAGACACCTGACCCTCAGCTCAAAGACTAGACTCAGATTCCTGCTGGTGCAAAGCAACCTGCTGATATGACGCATTACTTACAAAGTATAGGACAGAAAAAACCCTAATAGAGCAATGAGTTGGTATTATTAAATAATGAACTGATGATGGCAGTGCATATTAAAGCAATCACATTCTAAGATAATGTTCTTGGAAAGAAATACTTATCTTTTGGGGTTTATGTAACGCTTTGGAAAGAAAAGAAGTACTGATTGAGTTTCTGACTCGCCATTCAAATGTGGCACATTTGTATTTATTCAAATGTACTTTTTCAGAGAGAGAGCTCTGTTTTAGCTTCACTTCTTCCTCATCACTGTCGCCACATTAACAGTTCATAAACCTCAAATACCAAGCAAGCACAAGAGACGTGTAAAAATCGCGCCTGGCTTTTCCTAAAAATCAGAACACGTGAAGGTCTTTAGAGGCACTTGTAACAGATATTCAAATGCATCTCAGAAGTCAGCCTTTATCAGCATGACGTGGACAGTGCGGGCATCAGCATACCAACATAAATGCCAGCACTCATCAGTTTGGATGAAAGCAAACACTCTCCCTGAATGCCCCATAATAATACAAGCCGATAGGAACAAACATGCTGACAGCTTGAGAGGTCACTATGCACTGTACAGGCAGATCAGTCTGATCTGAACTGTTCTTGTTATGTTCTTTATCCGTAACACATACAGACACTGACAAAAGTGTAAAGATAAATTATGCTTTCTTACTGAAGTAGAATAATCAAATTGAAAGAAATACTTCAAATTCCAACCTTTAATGTATGTACATTCATATTAAAAAGGGTGGTGGGGTTCGGGGGAATCTCTAAAGTTTAACACTAGAAGACCCAGGATTTTTTGCTCTACCTATAAAGCCCACAGGTAAGCCGAAAGGCTGGATGGCCCCCTGTGAACCCTCCTTTTGTTATGTAAACGGGGCAATCACTGGGACACCACAGGAGGGGGGATATGCAGAGCCACTTCACTCAAAACACCTTGACATAAAATGGGGGAGGGGGACAATCAGGTAGGAGCAGGATTGCTAACTGACTGTCTGAGCAGAACATATGAGCTGAATCAAAATGTAATATCTGTAGAAGGATGTAGACGTTATCAGAACCCTACAACACTGGGCTTCCAACATCCCCACCAGACACATAAGAAAAGTAATAGAACAGAACCACATCAAATAAAGCACTCAAAATCTGTGGTAACCCCACTAGTCATTTACAGAATTGCTCATCAAGTTGATATCTGTACAAGATTTATTTTATGTAACATTTTTTTCAAACTGAGATACACCCGAAACACATTTGATTTGTTATATTTAAGAATTTGTACATTGTTTTTGTCTTTTTTGCTCTTTCCCTCTATTTTCTCTTTTCCTGTCTCTCCCTGTCTCAACTCATAAAAACCAGACTGACTGTTGCTGTTTGCCCACACTGTGATGTTATGTTATGTCAAAGATATGATATTATATGTCTGATTTCAAAATATCAGTTATGTATTTGAGCAGTGCCAGGTTCTGCTCAACTCCTCAGGTCACCTTTACGCGGAGGACAAAAGACATTCACACCTCAATTCTCACACATGCTCAGAGGACGCACCCAAGCGGCATTGCCATGCGAATGACCAATGTGGCTGATGTGACTGCAACCACCCCGACTAGTTTTGTGGCCGTTGACCCACCTGACTCCTTGACAACTCACTAATTACTGTTTATCACATTGTGGATAAATAGCTCACTGCAAAAAGCCTACCACTTCAGTACCCTCAAGAATTCTGTGGCGTACAAACCTCCTCTCCAAGGAACGAAGATGCAGAGAAGATTCAGCACTCAACAGGCACTGGAAATGGAAATGGAAGGAATAAACCCTTGTGACTCAGATGGAGAAGAGATAAACGTTCAGCCGGATTCGGACTCTGAGCTGTCTTCAGGTAAGATTCAATTTCATATTATTTGTTATTTTATATTTCATTTCAGGCAGGAAGGTGGAAATAGTGGTGCACATATCACCATGTGAATAGAGTTTTGGGGCTTCTTTCATCAGACAGCCTCCATTTTGTTTCTGAGTGCAGGCCTCCGTTTGTTTCTTTTGGTTCTTATCCTGAGGTCCTTGCACCTTAGCACATTAGCCACCCTATTTGAGATGTACTGGAATGATTATTATTATTATTATTATTATTAATTCATAATTTGAATTTGTTCCCATTGCAGATGAGGAGACTGCTCCTCAGCCAAAAAAGAGAGCTCGGGTGGGGACTGACCAGACAGAGACGGCGAAAGATGGCACAGTGTGGTGTGAAAAACAGGTGGGGAAAAGTCTCCATTTCACCCCTCCATCTCCATACGGCGCAGATGGAGAGCCAACGGCTAAGGCCAGGAGGTCCATCTTGAGTCGTCTTCAGAGCTTCCTGTGTTTTATCACTCTGGAAATGCTAAGTTCCATTCGACACTGTACTGTTGAACATGCACAGCAAATGGAGCATGTGGACTGGTTCATGGCCCTCCCTGAACTAATGGCATTTATTGCTATTGTTATCTTGCGGGGGCTGACCAAGGTTCCATCACTGCATGACTGCTGGTCAGCAAACCTGGGAAACCCCCAGATCATGGCAACTATGTCCCGAAATCGCTTCCAAGAAATCATGCAACACCTACGCTTTGACGACAAGGACACCCGCAGTGAGCGAGCAAAGACGGATAAGTTTGCTGCAAAAATCAGTGTAAAAGCAATCATGCCACTCTGCGATGTATAGGCTGTTACAAATACACATGTGGCAAATGCAGAAAGGAGACGGCTTGGCAGTGCATGGATTGTGAGTGATTATTGAAATGTACTCACCTCACTCATTGTTACATACTGTTTAGTTTTCTCTGTGTGCTTGAAAACTCAAATTTCCCTGAGGGAGTCACCCCAAAGGGATCAATAAAGTTTTAAGCCTAAGTTCTAAGTCTCACTCACTTCCACTCTCTAACACTGTATCCTGATAATACTTTTTTTATTATTATTATTATTAGTAAATATCATGAAGGCCCAGTTGGGATAACCCCAGATTTTGAGTGCTTTATTTGATGTGGTTCTATTCTATTACTTTTCTTATGTGTCTGGTGGGGATGTTGGAAGCCCAGTGTTGTAGGGTTCTGATAATGTCTACATCCTTCTACATATATTACATTTTGATTCAGCTCATATATTCTGCTCAGACAGTCAGTTAGCAATCCTGCTCCTACCTGATTCTCCCCCTCCCCCATTTTATGTCAAGGTGTTTTGAGTGAAGTGGCTCAGCATATCCCCCCCCTGTGGTGTCCCAGTGATTGCCCCGTTTACATAACAAAAGGAAGGTTCACAGGGGGCCATCCAGCCTTTCGGCTTACCTGTGGGCTTTATAGGTAGAAAAGCCAAATGGCTGCTCTCTGGTAGTTCTAGTGTTAAAGTAAGCGAACTGGAGCAACGAGTGGCATTTTGGCATAACCAGGTTTTAATAACAACCGGGAAATGTCATCTAAATATTAGCTTGGATCTGATGCATAGACAAAACTTCTTCTATCCTACCAGCAGTAATGTAAACTTGAAAAGTTTTCAAAAAACAGCTAAGGGTGTGTTCACGCCAAAGCATTAGAAAAGCGCTGCATGCCCTTAGGACGCTTGAACATCCGCACCGCGCCGCAGGTTCCAAAGAACACTGGACACGCTTCAAAATATCCAATTTTGATGCACGTGAAGCCAGAAATACACAACTTGTGGGAGGACCCTGGCTGGGACTGCTCCATAGCGGTCCGCTGGCCGCCTCCTCTTCTTCCCCCTCCAACTTCTTCTGACCCTCCGAGGCCAGGAGCGGGGCGCCAACTCCGTTGAGCCATGCATGTGGGAGCCCTCTGCCTTGGGAGTGGTAGGCCGCTGTGGCTGCCTGGGTGCTCTCCAGGTTGTGCTTGGGTGGAGGTGACGTTCTCAGCCTTACCTCCACTACCGCCCTGGGTAATGCCTTGGCTGCTGCTGTTGATCTGCTGCTGCCGATGGCTCCCAGGATGGCATTTCCTCACTTAGCCTGATGTTGTCTGTGTTTACTGCTGCTTTTAAGTGTGTACGTACATGGGAAATAGGTTGGGAGCATGGGAGGGTAGCTGTGATCGTGTTTTTTAATCTGGGTTGGGGGTGGGGGCTATGTGGGGTCATTTAATTCTGTAAAGCACTTTGAGTAGCTATATTTTATGAAAAGCATATTATAAAAAAATCTGATTTGATTTGATGATGTGCTGCCACACCTGCCGTCTAGTTCGCGCTAATCTGACACGCGGATGAGGCAGAAAAGCGATTTGGCAACACAAATCTGCTTCTGACGTGATGTGGGACCCCTTGACGCGCGTCAACCCACTACTACATGGACTTTGCATGTAAATCATACACTCACAGCGTTTCAAAGGCGTTAGGTGTGAATGCACTTGTACAAGGCTCCCCGCCCCACATGTTGCAAGGACAGTCATGGTGTGGAGATCGCCACCTATCCCTTTTAATAGAGTAAAACTGTTGTAAAACTGCGGTTCATAAGCTACATGAGCATATAGCATCACTAATTAAATCAGCTTGTTTTATCCTTCTGTGATATTCGAACAAATTTATTTAAAAAAAATGTAATAATCTATTTCTTATATTATACTAGGAACAATAATATAAATGTATGTTTCTCATCTTAGCTCATCATGTTAGATAATTTAAAACATTTTGCACATATTGGTTAATATGTTTGTGTACAAGAAGTTAGTGTTACCTGAATGAGCAGACAAATTGCTCTTATAAGATAGCAATAACAGTGTCACATGCTTACTTTTTAAAGAAATTATTTCTTTACATCAGATCCAAAAATAAATCAATAAAATAAAGACAGGATGTTCACAAATAAATGTGTTATGATATGCCGCCAAAATATTTCTAAACTTTTTAAATGTGTTTAACCGGGATGACAACTAACAGGAGCCACAGGGGTCTTCATGCATGTTTGTTTACAATCACCTACAGGCTGTTAGCCTCGCTATGCTGATTTTTTCCCCCCCTCTTAATCAGCAGTTTCCATCCGTCCCATTTAAGTGACACACATACACCTGTCCAGCTTTACTTACATTTCAGAGCCTGGATCAGCGCCTTGCCGTCTTTAATCAGCTCCTTGATGAACTTGTTGGTTTTGTCCAGCTCCAATTCGTGGGACTTGAGTCTGTCCCTGAACTGCGGGCTGTCCAGGTAACAGTCACTAAACTCCAGAGCAGGTAGTCCCATTTTTCTACTAATCCACGAACAACAGTGGGGAGAAAAAAAGCTTGAGACAAGCGGAAAAAAAGAAGAATACGATGTGGAGCTGGAGGGTGGCAGAATCCCGGAGCTAATACTACTACTTCTGCTGTCTCTGCAATGATGGGGAAATCAAATTACAACATGTAAAACAGAAATTCCATAAAACTCTCCCTAAATAACCCTATTTATTCTGAATTTTACGGACAATCAGTAGTCCTCTTTTTTTCACCAACTAAATAAAATAAAAACACGTCGCAGATAAAGGAGCTTGGTGCGCTGCAAAGCAAATGTATCCACAGTCTCATGTAAAACTGGTAGCCTACTACATTCCTCTCGACCAGAACCTTTGCGATTTTAGAAAGGAGGGATGGAGGTAGAGAGGGGGAAAAAAACAAAATTCAGCTCCAGCTCCTAGCAGCTCCAAACGTGGAGCGATACGTTCGCTGCTGGGCGGCTTTAAAACAAGCCCGTTTAGAAAAGCACATCCCAGCAGACGGCCACTAACCTACTCCAGCACAGATAATCCTCCAGACTGGCGTCCTTAATGACCAATAAGACGCATAGAATGGAGAGCGTCACCAATAGGGAGGGTGCATGGCAGACACTGAAGAGGTTACGTACAAAAAACCCCAAAGAGCATTCACTCTGATTGTGTTTTAGGAAACGGTTTTTATGCCATACAGTTTGTCTAACAAAAGGTACTTATTATAATCAAGTTTCCCACAAAACAATTTAACGCTCTATAAATGTTTTTTTGTTTTTTTTACATCTACAGAACAACATTTAAACAACAATTCCTAAGCTGTTGTATTGTGTTGTCATTTAATCATAATATAAGGAAAAGGCTAAAATATACAGATGCTACTGGTGACATCACATAAGGCATAATCACATGAAACAATTAATCTGGGTTTGAGTGCTTTAAAAAACTTTTTTCAAATCTGATCCCATCTTAAACCTACATTTTTTAATACTTCTGTTATAATCACTTTAGATATAGTTTCTCACCATCAGGCCCAAATGTCTTGGTCAGTTTAATCAGATATCTTTTTCCCTGTCAAATTAATCTAAACAACACAAGCTTCCATGTGAATATACTGTTGATGACATCATTTTCATATACAACAAGAGAGTAATCTGCTTTTGAATATGTACTACATTACTAGTTTCGTTAAGTTTTTTTTACCCGCTATTTCTCAAATTTCTTATTTACAATATGTTTACTTGTATTCCATACAACTGCAGCACAATTTTTAAGCCATACCTTAGAACAGTGCATAGATTTCAGTAAGACTGGGTAACAATAAAATGAAATCAGAGATCTTCAGTAATCACTTCAGTAATCACTACAAACCAACAAAATAATCAGACTGATGTTTTTCGTTACAATGAATTTCAAACTCAGAACGGCACAGAACTGATGCAAAACTGCTCATTCTGCCATAGTTTTCTTTCTTGCTGGGCAAACATGACTTATTTTGAGTCCAGCCCTACAAGTTAGCCCAACTACAAAGGGAAGAAATAAAAAAAATAAATAAATAAATCCTTTTTTTCAGAGTCCATGCTTTATGATCTGATGTAGCCTATTACTCTGTTGTTGCTCGTTTATATTTGTTTATATAAAGAAAAAAAATCATTGAATGTTAACTTTGATTATGTGGACTGTTCTAGTCTCAACTGCCCCATAAAGTTGTACAGAAAGCAAGAAAATGTTACGTTCTAACACAGCAGGCTACAAAAGAAAGACAAGTTTAAGCATTCACTACAATAAGCATAGAATAGGAGGGATGCTGGTTTGTTGTAATTTAGTTACAATGATTACATCATATTGTCAAAAGATTTCCACCCATATTATATTTGAAAAATTATTGCTGTGAAAGGACAGGTGCTGGTGAGTTTAAACTGTTACATCTTGTTGCTCATAGACGATCTTTACGTTTAGCGGGACGGGAGCTAACTGGCAAATGGTCAAACGTCTTGCCATAAAGAAGACGCTGATGTCATTTCAAAAGAAGCAGGTAATTTCTGTGAAGCAAATTCTCTGCCTGATGGTTCTCAACATCAGTTCTAACGCCCTCTGTTGGAAGAATGTGGCTTCAATTTACATATAAAGAAAGTTTAATCTTAAAATATTTTTTGATGGGATAAAACACGACTGATGATAAAAACGTTATTTTTTTATTCTTAACATAGCACACACTTATTGGACTTTTTTATTTTTATCATAGTCAGATTTTTTAAAATTATTTAAACAAAGTTTCTGCTGAGCAAGTCCATAATTGGACTCCGATAAGAACAAAAGCCCTAAATTGCATTCAAATTTTCAAATGTGCATATCCAAAGATAGAATTATGGAAAACAAATATGGCATGCAGTTTTATTTGTGTAGCACGCTTTCAACACAAGGTAATTCGGTAGTAAAGAAACCAAACATATGATAAAAGCATAGAAACTAGAAACAGCAAAAGTATATGATAAAAGCATAGAAAGAACAAACAGCAATTAGTAGTGAGACAAAAATTTGTCAAAGTATGAAAATTAAAAGCAGTAATTAAGCATAAAACATGAGAATCAATAAAATAAAATATTTCAAGGTGCTTTACATTATTTGGTGGTAGAGAAACAAACAGCATATGATTAAAAACAGCAATTTAGTAAAACCATAATAAAAAGAAAATGTATGTAAAAAAATATTTTAGAACATTACTCAAAGGCCACTTTAAACATAGGGGTGTTCATCTTTGATTTAAAATAGCCTAATGATTCAGCAACTTTGCAGTCGTCTGGAAGTTTGTTCCAGATTTGTGCGGCATAGAATATGAAAACTGCTTCTGCATGTTTGGTTCTAATTCTAGGGATGTTTAGTAAACTAGAGCTGGAGGACCTGAGTGGTCTGCTGGGTTGCTATAGTGACAACACGTCTTAAACATAATTTGGTGCTAAACCATTTAGTGATTTATAAACTAATAGGAGAATTTGAAAATCTATTCTATGAGTTACAGGTAGCCAGCATAAAGACTTTAGACCTGAGTTGATGTGCTCTACTTTCCTGGTTGTAGTGAGGTTACGAGCAGCAGTGTTCTGGATCAGCTGCAGCTGTCCGATTTACTTTTAAGGTAGACCGTGAGGACGCTGTAGCAGTATTCAATCCGACAAAAGATGAACACATGGATCAGTTTTTCAAGGTCCTTTTTTGAAATTAGTCCTTTAATCCTATAAATGTTCTTCAGGTGACAGAAGGCTGACCTTGTTATTGCCTTTATGGGACCCTGGAGGTTTAGTTTTGAGTCCATTATTACTCCTAGGCCTAATCATTAGTTTCTAGTTGTAATAACTTAAGCTGTCTGCTGACTCTTGATCGTTCCTCTTTAGGTCCAAAAATAACTACTTCAGTTTTGTTTCTGTTCAGCTGAAGAAAGTATGGGACATCCAGCTATTTATTTGCACAGTGCATTTACTTAATGCTTGGATCAGTGAATAGTCACCTCATGACATTGTAATGTATAACTGAGTATCATCTGCATAGTTATGGTAATTAATCTTATTGGTTGTTGTAATCTGGGCTACTGGGAACATGTAGATATTAAACAGAAAAGGCCCCAGGATAGATATAGATTTTTATACTTTCTACAACCCCAAATCAGAAAAAGTTGGGATGATATGTTAAATTAAAATCTAACTGAAAATAGTACTATGTTAAATTTTGTTTAAACTGTATACATTGAAATCAACACAAAAGCACATTATTTAATGTGTTCCTTATGAATTGTGATGTTTCTTTCAAAATAAGCACATATTCCAATTTCATGTCTTTCAACATTTTTTTTAAAAGTTGAAACAATAAAGTATTTACCTCTTTGTAATGTTGACATTCCTTTTCACAACACTTGAAAGACCCTTATGGACCGAAGACATCAAGTGTTTCGGGTATGATATTGTCCCATTCTTCCAGCAAACAAATCTTAAAGTGGGCAACAGTACAGGATCTTTGTTTTCGCATTTTGCACTTCAAAACACACCACATATTCTCTATTAAAGATAGGTCGGGACTGCAGGCAGGCCAGTCAAGTACCCGTACCCTCTCCCCCCTGCAGCAAATGTTTGCAGAATGTGGTTTTGCATTTTCTGTAGAAATGTGCCAGGGCGTCGCTGAAAAAGATGTCTTCTACAAGGCAGCATATTGTGCTCCAAAATCTCCATGTACTTTTCAGAATTAATGGTGCCATCAAAGAAGTGCAGGTTACCTTTGCCGAGGGCAGTGACACAACCCCATACCAGGAAAATGTATATATATTTGTTACATTACAAAGTAAAGGCATTTGCTCTGTTATCTATAAGATTAGTGCTGAAAACAAATGTATCTCAATTGTCAATAAGCAGTTCAAAAGCTGCTGGTGGAAATATTTTTGGTTTGAAATAAAATTATATCTCGCTTCATATTATTTGTATAAAAACAAAAACTAAATCCACAAAATATACTTTGATGCAATAAGACAAAAGGTTTTTCATGCAATAGCACAGAGACACCCTCAGGAAAAGAACCATGCATATAAATACTCACTCCTAATGGGAGTTGAATAATTAACCAACATGCATATTTTTGGAGCTTGACAGGAAGTCAGAGTACCAGGGAAGATTCCACATATGAACATGGAGAATATACCAATTTAAAACAAGAAATGTATTGCTCCAAGGGAATAATACCAGCATCACATCCTACCGCGATAAGAAGAACATCAAAAACAGAAGTGAGCTGCAATTATCTATAAACAGAGAAAACATAGAGCAGCGCAGAACCTTCCCAGCATTGCCAGTCTATCAAAATTACTTTAAGAGAGAGCTTGGACAACTCATCCAATAGGTCACAAAAGAACTCAAAACATCTAAAGCACAGCAGGTTTCACTTTAATCAGTTGAGACCAAAAAAGTAGAGTGGGCCAAAATATACCAACAAACTGCAAGTTTTTATAATTATATTGCAGTTGTTGCCACCTCTGGTTGCACAAACAGTAATTAGGTTTAGAGGCAATGGTATTACCATATAGAAAACAGATCTGTCTGTCTACTCTGATTATCTGTCTTATAATAAAAATTTGTCAGTAAATTCTGTAATAGGGCAAACACTATTACAACACTACTATATCTCTTAACATTTATTTTTTTCAGCAAAACCTGCCATTCAATTCTTTTTAGTCATACCTTTTTATTAAGTGAAGTGCTTTTCTCTGGACAAAAGGTCTCCTTCAATTACTTTTTGCCAATGCAAATATGAATATTTCTGTTTCTGAGCTTTTATAGGGCTCCAATTGTAGCAAGTGTTTTGACCAAGATGACTATATAAGGCCAGCTGTCTTCCACTTTTACATCAATTAACTTAGCAGAGTTCAACCAACTTCCCTAAAGCTATACAAGTTTGGACCCCCTTTTTTAATGCATTGCCCATATGTCATTCACACATGCAGCGTGTTGTTTATGCTTCATGTGTTAAAACAGTTCCGATATAGAAGCACAGCTTCCTTCCCCAAAAGCTGAGATCATCTGCGTCTGGCTGATCACTCAATTCTCCATCTGCTTCAGTCTGCCGGGCCTCGCACCCACACTAAGGAAGTGGTCTGTTTACTTGTCTATAGATGCAGGAGGAAGGTTCAAAAACCAGCTTAATCCGGTTTGCAATCAGGTAACATACATGCAAAACTATATTTAGAGCTGACAGCTGCTGGTCTGTCTCTCTGATAACACAGAAGAAATATTAATTTTAGGTCTGAGGTTTCATTATAGTACACAGGTTTGCTATTTGACATTATGCAAGAACTGAAGCAAGGCTCACAGTGGTTAGATGTACACAACGATTAATCTGTAGATCTATAATGACCTCCACTTGGTGTATCTCAAAATATTTCCTAGACATAATAAGGTCAGGATATCTTTACAGCATAAATAAAAATATTAATCACCATCACCCTCTCCTTATGCTTTATTGCCATCAAGACGATTTTAATTAGACATACAAGCCCTCTTGTAAGTGTATCTGTTGGGAGCTCTACTAAGTTTTTGTTTTGGCTGATAAAGTAGACAGGGTCTGGATCCTGCCTTCAACAAACTTTTTCATAGGTCTTCAGAAAATACATATATGTGCTGAAATTCACACTGCTAGTTGAAAGCATAGCTTTTGGCTAATTGTTTTATTGCTTCTAGGTTGCAATGTGCAGAAATTAAGCCACACCCACAAAATATTTGCATATATTTATGCTGGGGGTTGGACTAATATCCATCATGTCGAATTTGGGGGAGTTTAGATTATGTGTAAATTAGAGCAGTATTACCATGGATGGCTTAACATCTGCCTTTGAAATGGCAATAAAGCCACATTCTCTATCAAACACTATCTATGCTATAATCGAAGCTAAACCAGTTTTTTTTTCAGTCATTGGTCAAAGCTAGATGTTGATAAGGTAAAGGGAGTCATAAATTAACAGTTCAAAGAAAAATATAAAGGGCTTGGGATTAGGCTTTGCATCCTCGGATGTGGTGGCCATGTTGATAGTCTCACGAGTGTAGACAAACAGTAGTTCACTATAGAAAAAAACAGTACATTGCACGAAGAAAATAGGGTTAGGGGAAAGAAACTAATATACATGTTAAAATCATGATAAGGATGAGGAATATACACAGATAAACTAAGTAGGGAAGCCAGGGACTGGTATATGGACAAAATTGTCATTATAAACTGCTTGGTTCCACATGAAACACCTAATAAAGATTGGAGCTCCAATGACGACTTGTTGCCGCAGTTCTGCATAATGGACATTTTCTTACATCATCTGTTTTGTGAGTGCTTATACTTCAGAACAGTTCCGAAGCTACAAGCCATTGAATATCGTGCAGTTTTCAAACGGATAACTGTGAGAACACAGCAATCCAGACAAAAGTAAACTAAATTGCGCTCCACTTATCTTAGCAACCTTTTGTATTAAACATAATTCACACATGTGCTTTTAATTATGTATTTCAAAAGTTTCGATGTTATGCACTACTGTCGTATCTATATATGTTATTTATATGCTGTGTATATACATATTACTGAGAAAAGTAAGGTGTGGCCGATCGGTTAATGATACTGGGGCTGTCATATCATGCCGTGTCTGTAGTTTTCAGTGTGGCCCAAGAGTAACAATGTTGCCCAACCTGGATGAGAGGTATACATTTAATTCACTGATTTTCCCAGTAACAATCATAATTATCATTCCGTATAAGAAGTTGTTGTGTTTCTGTACGACTGTATTAGCCTACCGGTGTGTTTTGGTATGCATGTTAAGGTTGAAGGAAAGACACAATGTATAAAAACTTTTTTTTGAAAGTATACCATTTGTACCTTACCAGGATGAAAATACAGAGAACACACAGTCATCGACACCGCGTTACAGCTGTGATCGAAATGTGCCATTGGTACTTTATTCCGGATACTCCGTGCTTATGAATCCAAGCAGAATAAAATTTAAAAAGAAAGCCTGTTTTCCTTTTTCCTTGGCGATCGTTTATTGTGCTGTTTTACCCAACAACACAGCAACAATTTACCATGGTTGAGTGGGAGATCAACAAAAATTAGCCTTTATCTGTTGAATGCTGGAATGTCATGACAAACAGAGATTGTGGTAGCCTACAGCTCTGACCTTGCACGTGAAAGTTAAACCATAAGTCTTTTATGTTGACTTGAGAAGCTAAGGACTTTAGCACTCTTGATCTCTGTAAGGGATACTGGCATGTGCCTTTATCTGATGCAATCTTTAGCTTAGGATCAACCAATGTAAGCAAACGGTAACTATTAGCATGCCAGTAGTACCCATTCACTTACATTGGTTTATGCTAAGCTAAAGCGAACAGACTGCTGCCAGATCAGGGGAATTACTGGGCTAGTTACAAAATGCTTTTTTCACACTTATCTAATACTGGGGAATATGGCAACAGAATTTTTTTTACTTAGGGGTGGAATATCCCTTTAAGCAGAGACAGGGAAACTGGTTAGAGTTGATGGAAAAACAGATCAAATTAAATCAATAACAATGCTGGATGAAAAACTGTAAGATGCTTTAAAAGACTTGTTACTAAAACAAGTATGCTGGTATTTCTTACAGGTTAGATCAGGTTTTACAGGAGTGTTACAACTAACGGTTCTGATTGGAATAACCTGAAATTATTACTTTTCCAAGTGTAAAGATGTATATTAGGGTTTTGTAATTTTACTCTGGCTGGGAAGTCGATTTTTAAAAATGGAGTTTGTCTACCCATGGGTTCCTGAACCAACCCACCTGCACCCCAGGTGCACGCAGACTCATACATGATATCTGAGTTTCTCTCCCGTATTGACGTCAAACCAGATGCATCCTAGATGCACAAAGGAGCGTTTCCGCAGGTCCTTCCTCCCTGCAGCTGTCAGACTATACAACCAAAAATGCTCCCAACAAATATAAATATTTTACACCTGCACTGTATCTTACATTTGCACTAAACAACCACACCGATATAATTTGCACATTATTTTCAACCTGATGTACATATTCTTATTCTGTGTTGATGTACATATTCTGTCTATTATTGTATTTTTTTTGTGTATATTTTTTCTGTTCTGTTACATATGTTGTATATTTGTTGTTTCTTTGGCTGCTGTTTATGACCGAATTTCCCCTGGTGGGACTATTAAAGGATTATTCTATTCTATTCTATTCTATATCATATATGGACACTGCAGACCAATACTGCTGCAAGCTGTGCCACATCCCTCCCCCTCGTATTCAGTCTAGCGCCGGGGCCACCATTACTGATGTCAGTCTGGTTCACACGGACAGCAGCTAACTGCTAATGGGGCTTTAAGAAAGGGAGTTGGGGCTATAGTGGACAGTGCATGTCATGTTGTAAATACTCAGAGGTCGTAACCTGCCAAAACAGCGAGAAAGCTCAAGTAGGAAACATCTATTGAATGCATTGAATTCCGAAAGTCACAGCCAGGTCGGGTCCTGTCATAACTTGAACCATGTTGTCATTTTGGAGAGAGATGCTGAAGCAGAGCCTACGGGGTCAACCCCCCTCCTTCCGGTTAGCAGTCAAGAAGCACCTCATTTTCTGTATTATGATGACCATCCGGTACGACGAAATATCACACGGAATCTCATGAGACAATTCTGCATTCAGAAAAAAGGATCAGAGAAGCACTATTTTTTTTCACTCTAATTTTTTTGAATGGCCTTAAAGACTATAATATATCACAGTAGTAATACTTTGTAAGCTTGGCCTTACTTCCACTTGTGCTGTGATTGTGCATTTAACTGTTTAGCATTTGTCTCTTTAAATACGAAAAACAGACAGAAAAGGTTACATAAATCTTAGTTTTCATTAATCACAGTTTCTCTGATCATTTCATGCAGCCCGTAGAAATAGCTCCTTACAGAAAAAGTGTAATTTCAGAGGAGAGTTTCATACAGTGCATCTAGTGCTGAATTCTTATACTTAATTATAAAGGTTTACTGGTGTATCATTAAAAATGTTTATGTCTTATTTATTTAATTGCTGTGTAGAATGATTGGTTGGTATTTTTAAATATTCCTGTGTTGGAAATGATTTAAAGTGGAAAATAATGTTGCATTTGACTTGATGCTTACATCAAAATCTCTAAAAATGTATTACAACAAAGACCAGAAAAATTGTTTAGTAGCTAAGTTGTGCTATTGTACATTCATAATAAGGTTAACATATTCTGCCACCTGCTGGCTTACAAAGGTAGCATGCTCAAAAACAACAAAAAACTCCATGAAGTTTAGAATAGGTGGGGTAAATGTAGATCAGGATTTTTGAATATCATAATTTTCCTTAAGTCTTCCTTACTTAATTAATCATTGAAATCTTTAAGAAGTACTCAAATTTAACACCATTGGTGGGAATAATTTACTCAGCCTTTGCAGCTTCTTTTTATTTTGCAAGGTTGAGAGGCACAGCTTGCACAGATATATAATGCAAATAGTATTTTTATTGTTTAGAAATTGAGAGAAGTAATCCCAACACCCAAAATATACTTTTTTTTCTTTTCTTTTTTTTCTTTTATTTGTCTATTATATGCACATGGCAAGTCATGTAGAACAATTAGGTTACTAAAAAAAATCTTTGTCTTTTAAAAATACATTTATATGGTATTGATGTCTAATTTTTTTATATATCTTCAAAAGAAACCAATTTAATTACAGTTCAACAATAAAAGGCAACCTTGATTTTTTTGACTAAACGAAAAATATTGACAAAGATGGAGAATTTAGCAGACTAAAAAGTTAGAACATACTATCCTTAGACTATTTATTATTAGTCTTACTTCTTTGGCTGAAATAACTTCAGAGTCCGTTCTTGTAACCATTTATCAGTTTTTGATATTGGCTTGAGGAAAGCTTGCTGCAGTCCTGACTTTCATTAGTAAGATCTTGTTTTATTTTTCTTTAAAAAATATTTTAGCGGTCTCCTTCTGCTGAGCCTATTTCATGTCAACCCACTGCATTACAATGAATTTAAGATCTGAACTTTACTCTGCCAAGTGCTTTCCATTTTCTTAATTCTGAGCCAGTTCTTTGTAGACTTACAGGTATGAATTGTTCTGTTTCAGCTTCACTTGTAGATTATTTTCCATTTCATCGAAAGCCTGATTTCCGTCGAATACTCACTATACTCATAAGCTGTGGCAATTTTCTTTCACTGGGCCTTAGACAGCTCTTTTGATCTCACAATGTTTTTCCCGCTCATTTTATTAATCAGGACGCCAAACAAAAAGTTTGAGATCTAAAAAGAGTTAAATCTCATTCAAAATGCTTAGTAACTGTTACAATAGTGTGTAATTCGGTAATAAGCTTATGTATGATTTCAGTATTTTCGGAGGGAAGCAATTAGTTGTCTCTTGTTGAGCACAATCACAGCTCTTTCTCATGCTGAAGCTGTGTTGATCCCAAAAATTCACACACAAAAAATGTGTGGTGACTACTGGACAAAGAGCAGAACTGGAAGTGGCCCCCCAACTCATATACTGCCGAGGGTCCTGTACAGGACTGCGTTGGCTCTGCAGAAGATAATTTCTTGCTATGACACCGGTTTGTCATCATCACAGTTTCTTACAAAGCATGAAAAAGAGAGGCAAATTGCCAAATTAATTTAATGGGTATGTCTGCAGGCATGTGAAGTAGAGCCTTTTACCCTGTAATGTGACCTGAAGACTATTCCATCAAAAAGATTCTAGTCTATAAAGGAATCTAGCATATTAAATATATATATATATATATATATATATATATATATATATATATATATATATATATATATATATATATATATGGTGCAATGGTGCTCATATAGTTAGACAGCTCTGTTGGTTTCCAGACTTTGGCGCAGTCCTGTGTCCTAGATGCCTGTCTCACTCTTTCTTTGCCTCTCTCTCTTTTGTCGGAGGAGGTAATTTTAGCCTTGACGCCGGCCTGTGAAAATGATGACGCTGTTAGAGGGGTGGCGATGTGAGGGGATGAGGACTGAGAACAAACACAAACTTAAAGCCCTTAAAAAGCAGACACTTATCAAGTGGAAGAAAGAATGACAAGCTCGTTTTAACCAAACTACAGTTAAGAGAAAGAAAGGAGGACATGCTGGCACATAGGAAAAGCACATGACTTTCCAACAGGTATGTGATGGATTCACTATTAATCATTATTACAGACTGAGATTGTGATTAAAAATTAAGGTTTGCATTACCATTATGTTGATCTACAAAACGCCTGTGTGGCCTCTGTTACCCAGGTCATAATCAAGCTGGATGTTTAAGCAAAGGGTCTCTTCCCTTTTCTGGTTTTTGAAGATATTTTTACCTCTTATTTTAGAGGCTTCTTCAGGTCCAGCGGGCTGATATGGAGATTAGGCATAGCGGTTTTTCATCAACTGAACCGGGATAAAGTTTCCTTTGCTTTCAGCTTGTGGGATTTCCAGAGAATTTGGTCAACTATTTGACTAAATCAACTGTAGAGATTCGATCTCTAAAAAGTCTAACATAAAATGAAAAATATTAAACACTTCACACTAAATTACAAAACAAAAACAATGTATTTCTGAGTACAGCAGCATGACAGCAGTGTTTACAAACTGATATTTACTAAATAGATTTACTTTTGAAATGTTATAGAACCTTACTCAGGTTGGTTTTACAACTATGGAAGAAAACCAAAGTCTCATTTTCATAGCTATTTAGACTATGATTGAGGTAACATAGATTTTAATTAAACAAGGTTGTACAATATAATGTATTATTATCAATATACAAAATTTTTTTACATTTTTTTAAAATTTTCTCTCAAAAATTTAATTACTTTTTTTGTATTTTATGGCACACTTGTATTCTGTTTAGTCATCATCAACTTCAACATTTATTTTCCCAAAAACTATACTTGAATATAACTATACTGAATTTCAACAAATTATCTTTTTAAAATACATTTTTAGCAGGTCACTGATTTTTTCTTTTTGTCCATAATCACCTAGCAAAGGTTTTCCCATGTCTTGAACCCAACAATATTTTGTCTTCTGAAAACCACAAACTTTATTTTTAACCGTGTCCTGTCTGTCAGATTAGTAATCAGAGTTGATGTCTAAGTGCCAAAAACAAGCCAACAAATTTAGTTTCCCAAGTCTAGGTTTTGCTATAATGCACCATTTGATATATATATATATATATATATATATATATATATATATATATATATATATATATATATATATATATATATATATATATATATAAACTATTAGAGCAGTCACAGGGACAGAAAAGAAATCAAAAATAGAAGAAATGAAGAAACATGGGTTATAATATTGACAGAGAAAAGGAGAGATGATTAATTCAATTTTCAATTCAGTTTATTTATATAGCGCCATTTCACAACAGATGTCATCTCAAGGCACTTTACAAAAAGAGTTATTACAATACAATGTTTAGTGTAGAAATTACAGAACCACAGAAGATTGCGTCGTGGAATTCTCAGCAATCCCTCATACTGAGCAAGCATGCAGCGACAGTGGGAAGGAAAAACTCCCTTTTAACAGGAAGAAACCTCCGGCAGAACCAGGCTCAGCACAAGCGGTTATCTGCCGCGACCGTCTGTGGCTTGGAGAATACATAACAGAGACACAGAAAGAGCAATAGAACTGATGCAGAAGTTTGTTGCAGGACGTGGAGAATTTTCCGTCACTGCAATGCCATCTTAGTCAGGGTCGTCAAGCAGGGCTAATCCGGAGCACCTACTATAATAGAAAACAGGTTAGTGCTTGAATTGACAGCACATCATGCAGTTGGGGAGAAGTAGGAGAGAAAGTAGGAACAGACCCTAATAATGTCCTCCAACAGCCTAGCCTAAAGCAGCATAGCTACTAACATTAACCTGTCTCCTAGCTACTAGGAGACCTGGCTACCAACACTCTGTCTGAGTCCTCCTGATCGAGGCTCAGCCCGTGGACGGTGTAGGGCCGGCCTACCCCGTCATGCCGGGGTCTTCTCGGAGTCGGGTTGTTTGAGAATGCAGCCCAAAGTGGGTGGTAAACTCCATGTAAGGCTAAATACCGGCACGAGACCGATAGTCGACAACTATCTTAAGGAAAAATAGACAGAACTATCTTAAGGAAAAATAGACAGAACTATCTTAAGGAAAAATAGACAGAACTATCTTAAGGAAAAATAGACAGAACTGAGAGGACAGAGTTGAAGAGGGCGAGAAACGTTTAAGAGATAAACGGGTGGGGTCCGCACAGTCTGCCCGGGGGATTCAACCCGGCAGGTAATGGGCGGCCGCACTGTGCGGGAGGATCCCCTTGAGGGACCTCTCTCCGGCGCTGGCTGGCCCCCGTGGGGCGCATTTCTTCCGCGGCGGTAAGCCGCGACCGGCTCCGGATCTTTACCTGGCTTACATTAATCTATCTCTACCTAGCTACTCTACCTCTTCCTATCTCTTCCTAACTTTTGACACTCTGCCTGACTACTAACATTAACCTGTCTCTTCCTATCTACCTGTCTGACCTGACTCTAACTACCTATAAACATATCTCTAACTGTAAGCTTTGTCAAAGAGGAAAGTTTTTAGCCTAGTTTTAAAGATAGACAAATTGTCTGCTTCACGAACCAACCCTGGGAGCCGGTTCCATAGGAGGGGAGCCTGATAGCTGAAAGATCTGCCACCCATTCTACTTTTAGAAATCCTAGGAACTACCAGTAAACCTGCAGTCTGAGAGCGAAGGTCTCTGTTAGGAACATATGGAACAATCAGGTCTCTTATGTATGATGGAGCTAGATTATTAAGGGCTTTATATGTCAGAAGGAGGATCTTGAATTCTATTCTAGATTTTACTGGGAGCCAGTGAAGAGAAGCTAAAACAGGGGAAATGTGATCTCTTCTTTTAATATTCATCAGAATCCTAGCAGCAGCATTTTGAACTAACTGAAGACTTTTAATTGTATTCTGTGGACTACCTGATAATAGACAGTTACAGTAATCCAGCCTTGAAGTAACAAAGGCATGGACTAGTTTTTCAGCATCACTCCTGGACAGGATGGTTCTAATTTTTGTAATATTCCTAAGGTGAAAAAAGGAAATCCTACAGACTTCTTTAATGTGAGATCTAAATGACATATCTTGGTCAAAAATGACACCGAGGTTTTTTGCTTTATTACTGGAGGCTAATTTAATGCCGTCCAGGTGAAGGGGCTGACTAAGTAGTTTCTTTTTCAGAGCTTCTGGTCCAAAGACGACAACTTCTGTTTTATCAGAATTTAGAAGCAAGAAGTTTAGAGTCATCCAAGTTTTTATGTCTTCCAGACATGCCTGTAGTCTACCTAACTGATTGGATTCATCAGGATTTATGGATAGATATAGCTGTGTATCATCTGCGTAACTATGGAATTTTATCCCATGCTGCCTAATTATTTTACCAATAGGAAGCATATATATAGTAAAGAGAATCGGCCCAAGCACTGAACCCTGTGGTACTCCGCAAGTAACTATTGAGGTTGAGGAAGATCTATTGTTTACCTGAACAAACTGAAATCTGTTAGACAAATAAGATTTAAACCAACCTAGTGCTGTTCCTATTATACCGACACTTTGAAGCCGTTCTATGAGAATATTGTGATCAACAGTGTCAAAGGCAGCACTGAGATCTAACAGGACCAGAATGGTCACCAGTCCATTGTCTGACGCTATGAGAATATCATTAGTAACCTTGACCAGAGCTGTTTCAGTGCTATGATGAGCTCTAAAGACTGACTGAAACGTCTCAAACAGCTCATTATTGTTTGAATTCTCACATATCTGGTGTGCAACTATTTTCTCAAGAATTTTAGATAAGAAGGGAAGATTAGATATCGGTCTATAGTTAATTAAGTCGTTTTGATCAAGAGAGGGTTTCTTAAGTAGAGGTTTAATTACAGCAATCTTAAACTCCTGTGGTACATATCCATTGACTAAGGATAGATTCATTATATTTAAAATTGGAGCAGCGATCAGAGGGAAAACTTCTTTTAAGAGTTTAGTTGGGATTGGGTCTAAAACGCAAGTTGAAGGTTTAGATGAAGCTAATAATTTTAGTACATCACAAAGTTCGGCTGCATTAAAGCAGTTTAAGCATATATTAGGTTCCACCATTTTTGAGGCTGCCTCATTAACTAAGGAGGAAGCAAGCATATTGGGAAGGTTCCCAATTATCTTATTCTTTATGGAGTCTATTTTATTTATAAAGAATTGCATGAAGTCGTCACTGCTTAGAGCTTGGGGAATGGTTGGCTCGATAGAGCTATGATCCTGTGTGAGTTTGGCAACTGTATTAAAAAGAAACCTAGGATTATTTTTATTCTCCTCGATTAAAGATGAATAATATGCTGTTCTAGCTGTGTGAAGGCTCTTTTTATATAGCAATAAACTATTTTTCCATATTAAAAAGGAATCATGTAAATGCGTGGAGCGCCATTTTCTCTCTAGTTTTCTAACATTCTGCTTTAGGGTACGTAGCTCTAAATTAAACCAGGGAGTTAATCTTCTATGGCTAGCCACCTTCCTTTTCAAGGGGGCAACTTTGTCTATTGCCCGACGCAGGGAGGAATTAACGCTATGAACTAAAATGTCAAGTTGTGAGGGGTCACGAGTTAAATCACTGTTTTCTGTTCTGCATTTATAAACTGAGGAAATTAAAGTTGGAAGAGCTTCTTTAAAATTTGCTACAGCGTTGTCTGATAACGTTCTGGTATAATGAAGTTTTCTTTCAGGTTTGATATGATCCATTAGAGTAAGTTTAAAAGTGATAAGGAAATGATCAGACAGGATAGGGTTATGTGGAAAGACTGTTATTTCTTCACAGTCAATGCCATAAGACAGCACAAGATCTAAAGTGTGGTGACAAGAATGTGTTGGTCCCTGCACATTTTGAGTAAAGCCTATTGAGTCTAGGATAGTGTTAAAAGCTGTATTTAGACTATCACTTTCATTATCAACATGAATATTGAAGTCTCCGACTATAATGACTTTATCAGTGTTTAAAACTAAGTCAGATAGAAAATCTGAAATCTGATCTAAAAATTGAGAATAAGGTCCTGGTGGACGATATAAGACCACAAACAAAAGTGGCTTTACTGCTTTGTTATGTGTATGAGGAAAGCTAAAAACTAGATGCTCAAAGGAACTGTAACTATTATTTTTTTGGAGATTAATTAGTAAATCGGAATGAAAGATAGTTGCTACTCCACCTCCTCGACCAGTACTTCGAGGGACACTAAAGTTTAAGTAGCTAGGGGGAGTTGACTCATTTATTGTGACATGGTCCTCTTCCTGCAACCATGTCTCTGCAAGACAAAACAAATCAATATTATTTTCACAAATTAAGTCATTTACTAAGAGTGTTTTTGAGGGGAGAGATCTTATGTTTAGTAAACCACATTTAATTGATTTGTTTTTATGTTCAGTCCGAGTTTTATTTATCTTTATGAGATTTTTATACTTTGCTCTAGTAGCATTAACTTTTAATTCATTAGTTTTGGGTAGTGGACGGGAAACTATCTCTATAGGGTAGTGGGTGGGTGGCAGTCCCTGTTCCTTGACCTGGACTCTGGTTTCCCTGAGCTCGACTCTGGGTTCCCTGAGCTGGACTCTGGGTTGTCACGGCTTTGGGGAACTAGAGATAACCCTATCAATGTTCCTGGAAAGAAGCGAAGCTCCGTCCTCGGTGGGATGGATGCCGTCTCTACGTAACAGTCCAGGTTTTCCCCAGAAGGCCCCCCAGTTATCAATGTAGCCCACATCGTTTTCTGGACACCACCTTGACAACCAAAGGTGGAACGAAAGCATACGGCTGTACATGTCATCGCTAGTACGATCAGGCAGGGGACCAGAAAAAATTACAGAGTCAGACATCTTTTTGGCAGCCCTACACACCGAAGCTACGCTAATTTTAGTGAACTCCGACTGCCGTCGCCGGGTGTCGTTGCCACCAGCATGGATAACGATCCTGCTATACCGCCGTTTGTCCTTGGCCAAAAGCTTCAGATGGGACCTAATGTCCGAAGCCCTGGCCCCTATTAGAAAGGAGGAACAGAGAGAATACCTGAACTACCAGAACTATATTTTGGTAATCTGCTTTTACATCTGCAGAAAGAGAGAGACAGCAAATCAAAACTGAGAATCAGGATACCACAGCAACAAACAGCATCTATTTAGTATATGACAATGCTACTTAAAAGCACACAGATAAAAATAATCCAAGATGTACTTATTGACAACCGAAGCCTGAGTTAGTATGTATCTGTGAACACCTGAGTCCATACTTGAAGGAAAACCTTTTTAAACACCTCTGTGTGTGTGTGTGTGTGTGTGTGTGTGTGTGTGTGTGTGTGTGTACGCTCGTCTATTTAAGGTTTCTATATATGAGTGTCCAATAGTGGATGTGAGGACCAGACCTGGACCCAAGGCACCCAAAGCGGTTAAGATCCTTTTTATCAGATATATTCTTATATATTTTGAAAAAACAAATTAGTAAGAAAGAAACATAACAAACAAAAAACTGACCTGCCTTCTGATTCGGTTTCAGCATTCAGTCTTCCTTGGATGAAAGCCATTAATATTCCACATCTTAACTTGGTAATATTAGCCAACCTTGCCTATCAAAAAAATGCTCCAAAGAAGAGCACCGTGTTTGATTGTATGGTATTAATTTGTTAATGTTCAAGTTTATATTTGTGTCCAACCTACCTTCTGGAATAGTGCCCTGAATTGTAAGATCAGTTTAATCAGACCATAAAAAATTCTGCCATTGAGATACCAATAAATGAATTTTGATTTGCAACCTTACTATTTATTTTAGCCAAGTGGTAAACATGGGACATTGATTTCAAGGGTTTGGGAGACATCCCTTGGCAAGTTTCTGACTTGAATTTTTGTAAATTTCAGAGAAACAGATCCGTTTTCAATGTTGCTGTTGTCTCTCATTTTCTAATGTCTTCAATAGTGATTTCAATGTGCCATAAATACTGTATTTGATTAAAAAGTTTTGGAATTTGTTGAAATCTTTTGTTTAAGTCTGATTTCTACATTATGAAAACATGGAATTTTACCAGGGGTGTGCACACTTTTGAGAGCCACTGTGGAAGTTTAAACTCCACTGCTTTGGATGATTAAAGGGCGAAGAAGACATCAACATCTGTTTCCATAAACTTCTGTTTTTGAACTTTCCTCCACTTTAAGCCAAACATCTTTACACCACTTGAAGCCAAAACCCCCCTGACTTCACCAACATACACGCAGGATGAAGCTCTCCTCCCACACATCTGACTGGGTCATCGGTTGGACTTTTGACGTCATTCCCAGCTGCTGCGCCGTCCAAAGTTCCTGGTCTGGGAGCCATTATGTGATATACCTTGCATTATTCCAACTCAGGTCTTGTTCCTGAGAAAACCTACTTAGTGAGGGGGTAGGCTTCACATTCTACTTGTGGCTTTCATTTTTGCTTCTTTTTTCTTCTACCTCTTCCCAGCTTACTTTTCTTCTAACAGATTTTTCCCAATGTGGAATGCTTTGGCTCTGACAAGGCAATATCTTTGCTGCTTACAAATTATGACAAGCAACAAGGGTTGTTACACTATCACAGCCAGGCTGGATCCACAACTGCTTTTTTGTTTTCATAGGACAAAGTTCTTCATAGTTCCTGCTCAGGGATCTTTGTTCTTCAAGACAAATACAAAGAAACTGAACCCCAAAACTTTGTATTTGGAATATGGATTTGCATTGGTTAAACTTTTGAAAAAAGAGATGGTAAGGCAAAAAGTCCAGCTAAAGGCTAAACTCAACATATGTCATTTAAGCTGTCTAAAGAATGTAGGGTGTTCTTGCAACATCCAAGCAAGAATTTGGATTTAAACGCCTTCTGGTCCATGGTATTTATTAGACTATTACAACTTGTAACATTTCCAGCTGGGAGGAAACTCTTTATTGCACATTCCCTCTGTTATCTCCGTGTGCTGTTTATTTTGTTTTCTGGCCTTCCTCTGCTTTTAGGTGCAAAGTCACATCATCGTCATCATCACCACCTGGAAATTATTTTCAAAGTGAGGTTCTGTCTGTGAACATGTACTGTCATGTTCCTGATCAGTTTGGCCAGAATCCAGTTTGGATCCTTGAATGGTTTTAACACAAGAAAAAAATAGAAAGAAAAAAAAGAGGAGAGAGGTTCTGATTTTTGGCAGGATAGAAAGGAGAGCATTTCCCGTAATCACACAGCACATATGGCGTGGTCCTGCCCTTCATGCATCTTTTCATGTTTCAGATGTAGCCCTCCAGGTTTGAATGGTGACCAAAGTGGCTCTCCTCTGTCTTTACAGAGTCAGGAAATTCGCTCTACCTTGTCTGCACCTCAGACTCTGTGTGGGATGTCTGAGGGAGATGTGACAATGCTGCCATTTGGACCCGTCTCTCTGGACCTGTCGAACCAGGAGCAGCGTACACTCATCAGGCTGTACAGCCGAAATGGAGGGTATCACCTGAGGATTTTACCAGATGGAACAGTAAATGGTGGGAGACAGGAAAATGACACCTATGGTGAGAAAAATGCTTTTATCAACTTATTCTTTGTGGGTGGAGTTAAATTTCAGAGTTGGAAATCAGCACACTCAACATTAAGTCGGAAGATTATTTGCTGCATTTTTATTATTTTAATCTATTAATTTTACAGATGGTTTTGTCTAAAATTGGAAGTTTTTGTGGATTATTTTAAAGTAAATTTAGGATTATAAACAAAAACAAAAAAACAAGATTAGTTAAGACATAATAAAATCAACCTTTTCCTAGAATTGATTACTATTTGGTTTTCTCCTACTCAGTAAAAGTTGAATGTTCAAAAACTATACTACAACAAAGGTCCCAAAGTACTTTTTAAGTTCCAGTAAAATGATCTGTGAAAGCAACAGGTAGGGTCACCAAAAGTAATCATTATGTTTTGTGAAAGAAATCTAAACATCTGGATAGCCAACCTGGAAATACTTCCAGGAAAGTAATGTGAAAGTAACCTTTAAGCTTAAGGAAAGTAACCTATAAAAAACTGTACATAAAATTATTCAGAATGTGCTGTGAAAGCAACCTGTAAGCTCTATTGAATTAACTTCTGTTCTACGCCAGTAACTGGTACATGTTCTGTAAAGTAATTAAAAATGACTATTAAATTATGGTGAGTAACCTGCATATTCCATGATAGTAAGCTGTAAATGTGGGTTGCCTCTGGAAATAGTTTCTTGAGTAATCTGGGCTCTTGTACAAGGTTTTAACATCACCAGTTCTGGTTGAAGCTGCCTAATAATCTTGGAGTTTAATAACAGATTCTTACCCTCTGAACACATTTGTACTGTGAAGCAACTTTTTCACGAAATAAGAGAGGCAAATGCTTTATTTTTGGAAAACAGTTGTTACATTATGTTAGTATGTTCTCCATTTTAGCCTTGGAAAAGCAACAAAAAGTCACACAGAAGTATGATGTTGCATGTGTTGCAGACATCCTGAGGCTGAAGGCGGTGAGTGTGGGATTTGTTGTCATCAAAGGGGAGATGACGGGAAGATACCTGGCCATGAACAAAAACGGACACCTCTATGGATCAGTGAGTTTTGGATTTTCTAGTGTTCACTTGTCGGAAATCAGCTCAAGTAAATAATTGTCTACATATTTTTAAAACAGTAAGATTTTCATCTGATATAAATGACGTTAAAAAGACATTGTAAGTTTTTATTCATCCATATAATCGCTGAAATAAATTTACTAGAACCATTGAGTCGATTTGATTGACGCTGATTGCCCCTTTCTTTTTTTCTCAGCAAGTGCTGAATGATGAGTGTTACTTTTTGGAAAAGTATGAGGAGAACAACTACAACACATATTGCTCCCAGAATTATAGCTGGTATGTTGCTTTGAAGAAGAACGGCCAACCTAAACGGGGACCAGACACTCACCAGGGTCAGAAGGCCATTTGTTTCTTGCCGAGGCCTGTGGGGAGTGCGTAAATTCAGAGAAATCATGGTAAAACAGAAATTATTTTAGTTCACATGATTTTCAACAATGTTGTGCTGCGCAAAGCATTGTAATGGTGACTTAAAAAAAAATCCAAACTATAAAATTTAGAGGTAAACAGGTTTGAGCTGTTCTCTCAGCGTAACAGTCCAAATGTTTGCCGACAAGGAAACTTTTATTTGTATCTACCCATATGAGCTAATGTGAGAAATGTTTTTTTAGTACAAAGCCTCCTGTCTCACTGTGGTCAGAAAGTTAATCAGGCACCGCTGCAAGTCTCTCCTGCAAAATTAGCATTCACTTTGAGGTCTGGTTTAGAACACTGATGTTTGGAGAAGAATAATTACAGCTTTTTCACAAAAAATGAATTTTTTTGTTGTCTGGAACAGAGAAAAAAAATCTACAGTAAAAAAATGAATATTGAACATGTTTAGGGTCTGCAGTACAGGCGAGGATTGCTTTGAAATGAATTAAAACTGGAATGAATGAATGAACGAACAAACGAACGAACGAACAAACAAATGAACGAACGAACGGCTTAATTCTCCCACATCATGGGAAATTCAATTTCAGATGGGGTGCTCATTTTTGAAGGAACGATTTCCTATTTCTGGAACCACTTGTATGTATGGAATAAAAACAATGAAAAATGTAGCATCTTTAGTAAATAAACGTAACTGCTAATAGACTATACAACTACAATTTGCCAATAACACATGTAACATATAACACATATTTTCACCAGAACTGTGCTCTATAGTCGATGTAATTGCCAGTCAATGCTTTGGGGGAATACATGCTTTATATTGCAAGGCCAGTTTATCTAATATGGCCTTTAGAGATTTGAACACTAGGAGGATTAGAGTACAACAAAACAGACTGCTGTGTTTGTTTGTTCACATATGTTTTTAGAGTATATAATGAGCTGCACTTCTAAACTCAACTCTTTGTCAGCCATTGCTCATTGAGTAGATGTGCATTTACGAGCTTAAGTAAATAAAGTGTCTTTGACCAGAGACGTCACTGCAATGGTAGGCAGGCACACCAGAAAAGGTCTACATCCCCTGCTGTTCTAGTGGGGAATTGCTTTGCATCAGTGAGACACCAACGGAGAAGTATAACAGGAAAACCTTCCTGTCGATGCATGTGCGTTTGGGTGCAATCTTGCTGACGGAGAAGTATAAACTAGGCTTAACCGTTGAATCTGAAGGAAATGTATCAATTAAATGAACAAAATGGAATATGTCAATATGGTTTAAACCAACCTAGGGGTCCTTTGATCCCTGCAACATGTTCAAGCCTTTCTAAGAGAATATTGTGATCAACTGTGTCAAAAGTGGCACTGAGCTCTGAAAAAAACAGAACAGTCACAAGTCTATTATCTGAGGCCTCAAAAATATCAAAAACTTTCACCAGTGCTGTCGCAATGATAAGATTAGCGTTAGAATTTGACTGAAACTCCTCGAACAGTCCATTATTGTTTAGATGCTCACACACTAGATTAGCAACTGTGTTCTTAAGGATTTTAGATAAGAAAAGATTAGATATAGGTCTATAATTTTTTCAGGTCATCATGATCAAGAGTGTTTCTTAAATAAAGGTTTAACCTTAAAATCTTGTGGTACATATCCATTTACTAATATATTCCTCATCTCTAAAATGGGGGCAGTAATCAAATGGAACACTTCTTTAAAGAGCAACTCATACTCTTTTATGGTCTTCTTCTACCTACATTTCCTGTGGCAAAAGGAGCCATTATCAGGTGGCCTGAGGGACGTGTTGGGAAGAGCGCCGCGCGCCATCAACACTTCCTTTCTATTACAAGTCCAACCCAATACAGAGGTGTGGCTAAAGACTGGGCTTGTTTTATACTCCACAGCAGCAGGATAGTTTATGTAGGCAATAAAGGCTGAGCCAGTAGCAATGCCCGATTCAAATGTAAGTGCAGTATAAAAGTTTAAACTGAAGAGGGCACCCACTGACAATTTTCTGGTAGAAAATTTCATATTTTTACTCAAAAGTACTAAAATATAAAAAAATATATACCAATCATATAGACAGCACAATTAGACACTTAGTTATACAGTTTAACAAAAACAACAATGTTTTTCGGGGGGTGAGTTGCAACAAATAATTTTGTTAGGATTGTGTCCCACTATATATATAAGTTGAAGGTTAGATAAAGCTAATAATATCTGATCATTTTTAACTGAGTTTAACTGAATCAAAACCATCCAAACAAAATTGCAGTTACCTGAAATGCTGCTTCACTTACTGATGAAGAAATATTCATGTTTGGAAGGATACCAATGATATTTATTTTTGATCAAATGTATTTCATTTATGAAGAATTCCATGACGTGATTGCTACTGAGTGCTGGGGAAGCAATGACGCTGTGTAAGTTTGGCAACTGTGTTAAAAAAAATTTCTAGGATTGTTTTTATTCTCCTATATTAATGATGTTTATAACATAAAAAAAAATCAGTTATGTATCAGTGTGTTATTCGGAATGTACTAAAAAGTTAGCTGACTGCCTGCAATTTGGAAGTGGAAAAAAGACAATTTTTTTGATAGTGTATATGTAACTAGGTAAGAAACTATCTATGTTGCTGTACTGAATCAAAACTATTTGCATGTGGTTTGAAGACAGAGATGAGACCAAATGCATATCCTTGCCACAATTCCGTATTATTTCTCTGAAAACCTGTTTGAATTTAAAACATATAGTTGTAACTTCATGCTGTCTTGATGCTTGATGTATTTATATATTGTTTTGCTGATAATCAAATTTCACTCAACACTGTGAAAAAATGTTTTCAAGATATAATGTAATGGAAAAGTAAGTAAGTAAGTGAGTTGGATATATTTTTGAAATAGCAAGAGTAATATCTGCATGATGTGACTTGTAATTACGGTGGAGTTACCTCTCAGTCAGAACTGTGAACATGAACGTCACATGGGTTGTGTTGATGGCTTTTGATGACTCAGGCTGAAAGGTGATTGTTGCTCTTTAAAACTGTTATTCGCTCAGGCAGCAAGGTCTCTGCTCACAAAGACAAATATCAAAGTTTTGCTGTTCAACGTTAAACACAATATAAATAAAAATATTCTAAGATCAAATCTCTTGTTTCATGTGGTTCTTAGCTCAATTTTGTGTTATGTAGTCTTTAACAAACATACATGATCATGTTTGCATATTTTATTTTTCAACTGGGTTCGGCCTTGTAAGTTAATGTGATTTATTTATAGGACTTAAATTACAAAATGTATCTTTTAAAAAAATGATGGAAAAAAGAAGAGAGAGCTGAGAATGATGTTATGCTTGGAACACAAAACTCAGGCATAAATCCATAACACAATGTCCACCCAAAAACATTTTAGCATTTATATGCCAATTTATCCACTATGGTGGAAGACGTTTTGGGAGACCAAACCAACTGCCACTGTATAGATTAATTTAAACACACTCTATTTCATTCACAAGCCAAGCCAAAATTGGAAGCATTATCACAGATCACAGATAAAGTAATTTCTGATCCATTTCTTACCTGTGTTATTCTAATCTTTCCAGGCATGAATGTGTAGTTGATCTGCCTTGTCTCTGTGTTTGTACTCTGCATTGTTTGTGGTAGACCAAAAGACTGTCAAACAGGAATTCCCACAGGGTTGCGGTTGTTATGGCAGGTTTATTCTATTTAAAACAACAAAATATTTCCGCAGAGGATTCTGATAACACAGGCCTCCTCAACAACACCTCTCCTCAGTTCAGCTCAACGTGAACTGAGGAAAAGTAGCATGCACACAGGTTAAGTGACACCTAAAAGGGATTAAGAAACTCAAAGCTTCCCCACCAAAATAAAATGCAATACATATACCAAGAAATGGCTAGAGCATCTGGTCAGGATGCCTCCTGGACGCCTTCCTGGTGAGGTGTTCCAGGCATGTCCCACCGGAGGAGACCCAGAGGAACACCCAGGATACACTGGAGCGATTATGTCTGTCAGCTGGCCTCGGAATACATTGGGATTCCTCCTGAGAAGCTAGCCCAAGTAACTGGGGAGAGAGAAGTCTGGGTCTCTCTGCTTAAGCTGCTGCCCCTTGCAACCTGACCCCGGATAAGTGGATGGATGGATGGATGGATGGATGGATGGATGGATACCAAGAAAAATTAATGTATACAGAAAATAAGAATATATATTTTTCATGAAATATAAAATACCTTTTCCTTTTGCACACCTGTTACATATGAGCATGCTCCTTCCAGTAACTGAGTCATAAGAATAGGCTTTAAATGATGGAACCATGTTTTAGTTTTGTTAGTCTCACTTTTTTCCACATAAAATAAGAATACAGTACTGACTTCATGAGAATTTGATAGCACTACAGCAATGCAAGTCAGAAAACCTTATTCAAAGGACACAATCCGTTATAAATTCAAACTGAATAAGTCAGTGTACAGTTTGTTTTCCCACACAATAAGTAGTTATATGGTAGTTAATGTTATGCATGGGCAGGAAGGAAGCTGATACACAATCAGACTTCAGATTTTGTCAAACACACATTCATTTTTTTTCAGATATGCAGAAAAAAAGATAGTTGTGGCTCAATCTGATTGTTGTCATTGAACATGGAGGAGAGTAATTTTAATTTATTATAACTGGAAAATAGTAGATGTTTATACTACCATTGAACACAAAACAAAAGCATTTTAAACTTGAGAATTATGAGAAACTTTATGCTCTCAAAAACATCAAGTTTTTTTTTAGTTACTGACTGCTTTTGCCTTAATTTTTCCTTTCTTAAATCTAAAAGTAAAATTGCTTTACAATTCTGGGGCAATTTTTTTCCACCTAAACGTTTTCAGTGTCCGAAGAACAATTTGTCCTCATGACCTGTTTTGTTCACCAAAGCTCATCCTATTTTCATAAATCTTTGCAAACCTAGTCACTCTATTCTTCTCTTATTCTGCTTTAAGAGATTTTTTGTTTTAATCAAAAAAAACACTCCATGCTCAATGTACAACTGTTTTACTTCAGACATAGCGGGTTCAATATCCATACATGGATATCGTTTACTGTTTTTAAGACGTGTAGCTATAATTTAATAATGTTTTACACTTTCAGAAATGTACATGTTTTCTTGCTCTAAAATCAAATTCACATTTCTCCTTAAAGTAAATAGAATTTTTTTTGGTTTTAAAACTAACCCTGAAGTGGCAAGGTGAGGGCTTCCTATTAGGCTTACAAAGAAGGCATAAAGTTTGTATGTCTTTAAATTATGTTTTTTTTTGCTGTTATTATCTTTGCAGACTTTTTAGATTTCATATCACATTGTAGTATTCACTGTTTTGAATATGAAAAAAACCGTTATTTTTTTGGGGGAAAAATTAACAACATTGGTTTTGCCACAAGATGGCAGCATTGATATTGTTTCTAAAGTATATCGTTAAGAGGAGGCATAATTTTTCTTACTGAGGTTACAAATTGTTGCTTACATTGATGAATTTCATTGAAAAGAATAAGTCCAATGTATAAGAAATGAAAATACTAATAAAACAAATGCTATTGACAATCATTTAAAGACAACTGTGAATTCACAATGGCAAAGAAAAGCTGTCCAACGCTGTTTAAAAAAAAATTTCTTCTACGTGGAAAAAGTTAAATAAGCTTTGATTTGAGTTAATTCCTGCTGCATGCCTGCTGACGTGTTTACCATGAAACCATGACAGCAGAGTGAATGGAGCGACCTCTATTCACCCCGCTAAAATATTTTCACCACAACTTTGTCGGAAGCAGAAGCGTTATTCATCTAATCCATTCTTAATATGTAACGACTGAAACAGAACATGGCCCGAAGAGGCTGCTTTAGAGGCCACCCTGCCAGAAAAAATTTCTGGGAGGAAACACACTCTGGAACATGGTTAAAAATGCTTGGGATGACTGCAGCTGATCTTTTAACAGGTTTCAGATTACTGTTGGACTAAGATCCCAGAAACATACCAGTCGGATTTCCTTTCCAAATAATACAGATATGTTTGAAATTGCATTTTTACATTTAGTCCTCAAATTTATTCTAAACATAGCATTTGGTCAAAATTATGCAATAATGCATTTCAAATTAATGATGCTGGAAACTTCAAACAATGTCAGAGCTTCTAAACTTCCAATAATACTAAAAATAATAACTGACTTCAATACAAGCTGGTAGCTTGACCGTGCCAACTGAGAAAAGGGTTTGTTTGACAGCACTCATTGGGTTTATGAATACAAAGCACAACAGGAAAGCTCAAGGAGCTTAGTCAAGAACTAACAAAGGGGAGATTTACTAGTCATATGGTTTCCTTTCGGGGCTATTTATAAAACTGGAGGGAAGTGTTATAGTCAGATGACACAAAGACTAAGCATTCTGATCACAATGACGGATGTGTTCAGATGAATAAAGGTGAGACAGGGAACCCTGAGAGCATTTTACTGACTGTACCAAGTGCTGAATTTGAAAGTAGAAGTTATCAGGACAATTGATAGGAAATTTAAGATTTCTTTCATGTTACAAACTCTACAGCCTCTATTTGTTTAGGTTTGGGTTGGATTAATGTTAACTGAAACACCATTAATTTTAGTGTGTATTCAAGCTTTCCTTTCCTTTATAATGATACTCCCGTTTATATATTTTTTCTTTGCCGTTTTATTTTACACAAACAGACTTGCCTTGCCTACTACCAGTCAGAAAATTACATCTCAGATATACTTGATTGATCCTACATACCAGGACACCACATCCATATTTGTTCATGAATACGTATGAAAGCTTTCAAAAGGCCACATTTAACATTAAATGCTCAATCCTTTCACAACTTTTGGGATTTGGTAAATGTTGCGATCAATGACTAGACTATAACAGCAGCACAAGCCATTATCAATGTGAATTCTTACATTTTAAAAATTGAAATAATAAAGGAGCACTTTCGCAGATGGATTAGACTAGAAGGTTCTGTTGAATATCTTAAACATATCTTACCATCTCTTGGTTCAAGTATAAATCCAGATTATTTGATTTGCGAGGCTAAAGTTATTTAGGCTGAAAGTCTTACAGCTAATCCAAGAAACTTACTTTTTGACTCTGTGGTGGCATCAGCCGTTTTCTTTGATGTAGTATGTTGGAACAGCAGTTTATTGAAAGATGAGAGAAAGCTGTTGGAGAACTAGTGAGCACCTTCAGTGACATCCTGCTGCATCTGAGGTGCAAAAGGATATGTTATTGTAGGTCCTCTCTCTCAGCAGCTGTTGGACTCTATAAACCTCACTGCTCCAAACTAGCTGAAACTCAGTAAGTTTACATCCCTGCTGTCTTTGTACTGTGATTTGTTTTTTTTTTAATTTCGAATAAAATGGCTCCTGTTATTTGTGCAGCCCTGTTGCTTGCATAGTTTTGTTCTTTCATTTTTGTAAATAATCTGTTGTTGTTTCTTGAGCGCAAATATACATGCGCATTTTGTAATTTTTCAAATTTATCCTACCCACTTGCAAAATCTTTGAATTGGTATATGCCATTTTGTAACAACAATTTATGAATTCAAAACAAGGTATTAGCATAAATTACTATACATTTTTAGAGACTGGAATTGTTTTAAGATAGTCGATGTCCAATTTGGTCTTGAATCCTTGAGGACTAGCAGCTTGCTTTAGCTCCATTGAATTTCTAATCTAGATTCGAACTAACTAGAAAATGTAACTATAGTAAAACAATTCTGAATTACCGGTATAGATTTTGTTATCTTGTTTTTATTGTTTTTTTGTTACACATGAAGTAAGATTTGTATTTAAAATCACAATACAGTAATTATCTAAAATTGTGAATGGTTCCAGTTACAAGCAAATGTAAAGACCCAAGGGTTGGCTGTGGAACATGAGCATGATCGTGGCATAGTTTATCTAGGTTGGTTTTAATTACAAAAATAAAAACATAATTACAGCTGTTGGGTTGCATTGTTCGCCGCCAATATGCCCTTTGACTGAACTGTGTTTAGTGAGGAATCTATTTTAGGAGTTTAACTGACAGCTAACGCTAGCAAAGTTAACAAGTGACTTAGATTACAGATCCAGGAGGAAATGTTTTATGCTGGTCTATCTAGTGTAGGCTTCACCTAAAGCTATACTAGTTTCTGTTCTTCTGTGGTCACTCCTCTCTTGAGACGGATAACAATATGTCTGTGGCTCTGAAGCAGCTGCTTGACTTGCTGACTCCATCATACTTCCTAGTACCAACCTAGCTTAGCTGACCATATAGTTGGATCATAGAGACCGTATCTGTCAACCCGCAGGTCATGGCCAGTAGATGTCAGCATTACCATCATTGTCATGCCGTTTTAAATATATATTTTATTATTCTATTATTTTTATTTTATTTTATAGGAGATGTACTTTCATTCTGCACCCCTCTAAAAGCCCCATGGATGTATTATTGTTTTTTTAATGTAGCTTTTTATGAAAATGTTCCTATCGGATAAGGTTTTAAGATAAAATATTTAGTTCACCCTCAAATCCCCCAATTGCCAACCCTCACCACTTCATCTTCAAACAAAAGGCAAGGCGATTTTATTTATATAGCACACTTTCAACAAAAGGCAATTCAAGGTGCTTTACATGATTCAGTGATAATGATACCAAATACATGGTTACAGAAGCGTTATTAGAGAAAAACAGACACAATCAATCAATAAGAAAAGATGATGTAAGGAACAAATTTATGCAATATAGATTAAAAACAGATAAAAAGCAAATTTATGATATATAGAATAAAAACAGATAAAACACAATAGATTAAAATTGAAATAAAAAAAATAAGAATAAAAATTAAACCAAAAGAATCAAATAGTGATCAGAAAGCGCAATTTAGGGCTCAAAGGCAGTTCTGAATAATATTGTTTTAATCTTTGATTTAAAAGAGCCTAACGATTCAGCATTTTTGCATTCTTCGGGAAGTTTTTTACAGATTTGTGGAGCATAGAAGCTGAAAGCAGCCTCTCCCTGTTTAGTTCTAATTCCACAAATGTTAAGTAGGCTCGAGTTGGAGGACCTGAGTGGTCTGCTGGGTTGGTATAGTGACAGCAGATCTCCAACATACTTTGGTGCTAAACCGTTCAGTGATTTATAAACTAGTAGGAGTATTTTAAAGTCTATTCTCTGAGCTACAGGGAGCCAGTGTAAGGACTTAAGAACTGGGGTGATGTGTTCTACTTTCCTAGTTCTAGTGAGAACATGGGCAGCAGCGTTCTGGATCAGCTGCAGTTGTCTAATTGCTTGTTTAGGTAGACCTGTGAGGACGCTGTTGCAGTAATCAATGCAACTAAAGATAAACGCATGGATCAGTTTTTCCAGGTCCTTCTGTGACATTAGTCCTTTAATCCTAGAAATGTTCATCAGGTGATAAAAAGTTAACATTGTTATTGCCTTTATGTAACCCTGGAGGTTCAGGTCTGAGTCCATTATTACACCTAGATTTCTGGCCTGATTAGTCATTTTTATTTGTATTAGCTGAAGCTGTGTGCTGACTCTGGATCGTTCCTCCTTAGGTCCAAAAATAATTACTTCTGTTTTGTTTCTGTTTAGCTGGAGAAAGTTACGGGACATCGAGTCGTTGATTTGTTCAATGCATTCATTTAAGGTCTGGATAGAATCAAAGTCACCTGGTGACAATGTAATATATAGCTGTGTGTCATCTGCATAGTTATGGTAATTTATCTGATTGGCTGCTATAATCTTGGTTAGTGGGAGCATATTGTTGTTGAACAGGAGGGGTCCCAGGATGGAGCCCTGGGGGACCCCACATGTGATTTCTGTTTGTTCTGATGAGAAATTTCCAATGGACACAAGAACAGCCTATATTTGAGGTAAGACTCAAACCATTGAAGAGCTGTACCAGTGAGTCCGATCCAGCTCTCCAATCGTTACAGTAATATTTTGTGATCAACAGTGTCAAACACTGAACTGAGGTTCAACAGAACCAGAACTGTGGTTCTGCCGGCGTCTGTATTTATGCAGATGTCATTGAAAACTTTGACTAGGGCAGTGTCAGGGCTGTGATGGGCATGGAAACGAGACTGAAAATTATCTAAGGAGTCGTTTATTGTCAGAAATGTAGTTAGCTGTTGAGATACAGCTTTTTCATCTTACTGATGAATGGGAGATTAGAGATTGGCCTATAATTCTGTATCAATGTATTATTAGAAGATATAGAAGTTTAAAAAGGCTAAAACAAGTAAGCGACCTGTCTGAACTCTAATTTACAGGACCCCACCCACTTTCCAGATGGCTACACAAACAAACACAAACAAACACACACACACAAACCTGGTTGCCTATTGGCCTGTTGGGCTGTGCAGGGCAGGAAGGGAATTATTCACTGTAAACTGAACAACGACTGGCTTCCTCTGGGAGTCCCCAAGCCTGACAGCAGCCAAGATCTCTGCAACACAAACCCCTCCACACACACAAACACACACACACACACACACACACAGAGGAACTGAGACATATTCTCTCATCTGTTACTCCTCTCTCTGTCCTCAATTCCATCTTGACTTCTTTGCCGGCCTGGCTGTCTTTCAGTTTCCAGCCTTTTTTAAACTCAGTCTCCATATTTTCTCAATAATCAAAAAATATATTTATTCTCACAATCTTTGTTTTATTATGTATTTTGACTATTTTTACTTTAATCCAACTTAAAAAAATACCTGCATAAGAAGTTTTGATGGACCGTTTTGTTTTAGTTCAGTAAGCAGAGAAACACTCTTCTGTGTTACTGTCTCACCTTCATCCTGCTTTCTGATAATGAAAACAGATATGCTTTGTCAGTGTCGCTGTGTGCATGCTATTCCTGTCACCTTTCTCCTCCACACAAGCTATGCACCGCTCACACACCCACCAACAGGAACAGAAACAGAAGATGCATATCCGCCAGCTGATCCAACTGGAAATGCTGACACTGATATCCCTGTCTGCCACTGTTATCTGAGACAGCAGGAGAGTAAAGCGAAGCAGAGGAGGAACATAAAAACAAAGTGTGAAAAGGACATGAGGAGAAGTAACGGGAGCATTTTAAAAGCTTAGAGAATTACACAGATCTTTGTGGTTTTTCTTACAGCAAATGTTTTCCAAATAGATGATTTGACTAGGTGGACAAATTTAGGGAAGTACCAAACATGAAGATATAGAGAAACCTCCAGTATGGCCAAAAAAGGCCTGCTGGGCTTTTGCAGGAAAAAAAGGAAGACCTTTATTAAAGCTGAACCGTATGGATGGATTTATTGCTTAAAATAGCTTTTTGGCCACATGTTAATCTTCAATAACTCCTTTTGTCTTATATGTGCTGTCTGAACTGAAAAAAGTACATTATTGAATCTGATGTGTTGAGTACTGACATTTTGTACTAATCCTGTGAAACTTCAAATTAATATATAGATTATATTTTTTGTTCAAAGCAGAATAGCACAGATTGATTACCTGAACAAAAAAATGTTTGTAATATTTATATTGTTAAACAGTTCTTTGGCATAGAGGTAAACACATTTGTTGAGACTAGAATCTTCAATCTGTTTTAGTTACATTTTATGCGTTAAATCAACGCCATTTTTGCACACATTGATCAACAGCATGGAAAATTATTCCTTTTTTTAATTCAAAACATTGTTGTTGTTTTTACAAAGTGTGGTTTGAGCTTGGATTTATTTCCACCTGAATCAACCACTTTTGACTCAGCGGGGCTAAAGACTCCCCTGAACAGTTTTACTGTCTCTGCTGAAGAAAAGCATCTTGACAGCATGATGCTGAGCTGCCGCCTCTAAGTTAAGCCACTGGGATTCATGGCTTCTGAAGGCATTTGTTTGCACTGAAGTTTTTTCTGTGTTACTAGAGAACAGGAGGCTGAATATCAAGGCCAACATTTTTTTACTTATATTTAAAAAAAAAATGTATTTCTATTTCCCAAAGAAGTAAATATTTAATTGGGAATTTATGGAAAATGGCGTGTACTTGTAAACTGCTTTTTCTAGTCCAAAGAACCCCAAAGTGAAAAGTAAAAACAAAGCTGTTACTGTAGCAGTGAAGCAGAGTAAAAGCAGGATATGAACAATGAGAGAGAAAAAGAATGAAAACAAGATTGCAAAATAGTACATTTATTAATATATTTACTGTTTGTGTTACACTCGTTGCTGCGTTGTTGTTGTTTACCGGTGTTGCTATTGCCCCTTCCGCAGACTCTTCATTTTCTGTGAATAGCCCGGCTAAGGCGGGGTTGGGAGTTTACATTTCAATTCATGACTAGACTCTCAGACATACAGACAGTTTAAAATACTTGAATAAATACTCTTAAACAGTATGGGTTTATTCACTATAGTTTTTACAAATCTTCCTCGTTTCTTTAGCAGTTCTAAAAACAACAAGACAACTTGGGGATCATTGTTTTTGTAAAGATGCTTAGGCATTTGGTTTGTAAGGAATTTGGAATTAAACTAGCTAAGTCTTGTTTCTCTACACTATATGTCGTAAGGGAATACATTTTTACTGGAGCACAAGCAATACGAAGTCATCACCAAGACTAGATCTTACTCTAAGATTAACTGTGCTAACAGCTTTAAAAACGTCTTGAGTCATGATCTTATAAATGTCCTGTGAATATAAATAGAGTGATTGTTCCTCAACATCTGCAATCAGCAGAACTTATCAACCACGCAGTCACAGGTTCTCAGTGTGAGTCTCTAAATCACTGCCTGTACTTCCGCTAACAGGGGAGAACTGTCAGCTATTGTTCTAGACAAGAACACACACACACATACACACCTCATGTACTGTAGACCGGATGCTGGCCTGTCTACTCAGCTGCGATGTCTCACTTACACAAATACACTCTCACACACAAGACCAACTGTGGCGATGACGCCTGTAGTAGTCAAAAAATATCCCGAATGGAAAAGTTGGCTTTAAAAGTCAGATGACTTTCTGTTTTTGCTTGAAATTATTTTTAACATCTTACAATTGACAGAACTCATACTTGTCTGACACCGGGTTTGAGTTTAAACACAGTCATTCACATTGATACAACTGCGATGACTGAGAAAACTAATGTCTAGTTTATCCCAGTGATTATTCCTTCCGCTTTAAACACATTTTCCCAGTAGGTCGAAGGATGTGTGACGTTTTGGACTTCCTGTTGATATTCAGAACTTTTGAAAAGCCCCCTGAGAACTTTTGTTCAATTTTAATGTGAAAACAGAAACAAAAACTGGTTGTGAGACATAATGAGGTTCACAAGAGAGAAACATCACATCCTGGAAATATTGCTATCCTCTAAATGCAAGGTCCTTATATATTTCTTCAATTAAAATAATAAAAAACTCTGTGTACAGTCTCCTGGATTCCAATAAAAACCTCCATATCAATGCTGCTATAGATTGTCAGCCCAGATGGCTGCTAGTTGATGCATAAAGTATTCAGCAAATGGTAAGGCTTACTGTATATGTTAGGGACTTTCTGCTATCTAGGGTTCAGATTTATGATTAAAATATACCTAATTTCTACATTTGGATACCAAATACTTAAGTAAAAATGTACTGTATGTGCGTTGTGAAATGAACTCTACCTTTTTAAGAATCACTTTGACAGCAAAAGCACATATTGTTTATATTCTTAAATAATTTTACAGGTAGGCACAAACAACAAACAAGGGATTGTGCGTTTCATATATAAATACATTACAAACTGGTCAGAAACAAGCAAATAGACATTAGTTGGTATGAAATATTTAGTGGTTGCACATATTGGACTTAAAAAAGCCAGTTATAAAATGACCAAAATAACAAAAATGCAAAATGTCGAAGAGGCATAATGACAAACACTGCCAAAGTAGAACAAACTGTTCTTGTCATATTTAGGAGAGATAACAATAGCGGCTGTGCACAAAGTGATTTTCTACGTATTTGTTTTCATCAATCCCTGGATGGATAGAAGACCTGTTTCTTATGGCCAATGACTATACTCATATATTGACAAGCAACAAATCTGTGTTGGCATGAATGGTAAAAAGGCCAACATTACTGAGATAGAGAGAGAAATCAAAATCAAACCAAGGAATCTTAGTTTCACGCACATTTCTTGATAACAAATGTGATTTTAGACTCTCCGTGAAGAAACTCATTCAGCTTACTTGATTTATTGCTTTATTTTTTGTCTTTGTTAAACTATGGTGCATTATTTTCTCTGTCTATTACAATAAGGCAGAAATGATTGTTGTAATTCTTGTGAAAGCCCACTCCCTTAACAAAAACTAAAAGCAAACATCAAAAGTATAACAGTCCTGATGAATAAAAGCTTCATGAAGCATCCTCGTTTTATTTCCCTGGAAGTCGTCATGGAATCATTCTTATTCTGGCTGTACATGCGTAAGCAAAGCCATTACTCCCACTCCTTTTTGCGTCGCTGCCCAGTCTCCTTTCTGGGAAAGAATTGTCCAAGTTAAAGCTCTTATCACTTCCTTTTCCACTTCCCTTTCCTGCCATTCAAAACATGAAACTCAATGGGAAAAATATCTAGAGAAAAACAGAGCTCAGAACAACCAGCTGAAGCCTATTTATGGTAAATATCTTACATTCCACATATCCCTGATATGTCAGAGTTTGATTGTGGCTGTGACCGTGTCATTGCAGGAAACTGTGGCTTCCTCTCTTTTTTTCGGTCTTACTCACTCCCTGTTTTATTCTGTTCCCACTTCCTTTCCTTTCCTTTCCGTTCCGTTTTAGGCAACATCCTTTCTGTGTGTTCCCAAGACCAGATGAGTTACTATAATAGTTCTCTTGTTGTCCAAAAGGAATTTCCAAAGCAAACCAGGCTTTTGAAGTGGCTCATTGCTTGCTGACCTCAGTTGGTAAAGGTGGTGGTAATGGGGGACATAAAGGAGAGGAGGACAGCTATACAGAAGGGATAAAATGAAGTAGAAGGGGCAGGAAAAGGCAAATTAATTATTTGTTGATAAAACAATAGTAATATTTTTGTTTTGAAAGATACGTACATTTGTCCAAAGTCAATACTTATGTCTACTTTTTCCTTCAACTGATAAATGTGAAATCATTAAATAAATACAGTTTATATACACGCCACTTAATTAGGCACACCAGTCCAACTGCTTGTGAACGCAAATCACATGACGGGAACTCAATGCATTTAGGCATGCAGACATGGTCAAGACGATCTGCTGCTGTTCAAACAGAGCATCAGAACGGGGAAGAAAGGGGAAGAAAGGTGACTTAAGTTTGAACCTGGCATGACTGTTGGTGCCAGACAGGCTGATCTGAGTATTTCCGAAACTGCTGATCTGCTGGGATTTTAATGCACAACCGTCTCTAGGGTTTACAGAGAATGGTCAGAAAAAGGGAAAATATTCAGTGAGCAGCAAGTTCTGTGCTAAAATGCCTTGTTGATGCCAGAGGTCAGAGGAGAATGACAAGACTGGTTCAAGCTTATAGAAAGGCAACAGTAACTCAAATAACCAGTTGTTACAACCAAAGAATGCAGAAGAGTATCTCTGAATGCACAACACGTCGAACCTTGAGGCAGATGGGCTACAGAAGCAGAAGACCACACCAGGTGCCACTCCTGTCAGCTAAGAACAGGAAACTGAGGCAAAAATTCACTCAGGCTTAGCAAAATTTCTCAATAGAATATTTTAAAAAATGTTACCTGGTCTGATGAGTCTCGATTTCTGCTGCAACATTTGGATGGTAGGGTCTGTTGTTGGCGTCAACAACATGAAAGAATGGATCCATCCTGTCTTATATCAACGGTTAAGGCTAGTGGATATGGTTTAATGGTGTGGGGGACATTTTCTTGTCATACTTTGGGCCCCTTAGTACCAATTGATCATTGTTGCAATGCCACAGCATTCCTGACTATTGTTGCTGACCATGTCCATCCCTTTATGACTACAGTGTACCCAACTTCTGATGGTTACTTCCAGCAGGATAATGCACCATGTCATAAAGGTTGAATCATCTCAGACTGGTTTCTTGAACATGACAATGAGTTCACTGTACTTAAATGGCCTCCACAGTCACCAGATCTCAATCCTATAGAGCACCGTTGGGATGTGGTGAAACAGAAGATTCGCATCAAGGATGTGCAGCCAACAAATTTGCAGCAACTGTGTGATGCTATCATGTCGATATGGACCAAAATCTCTTAAGAATTTGTCCATTACCTTGTTAAATCTTTTTCACAAGGATTAAGACAGTTCTGAAGGCAAAAGGGGGTCCAACCCGGTACTAGCAAGGTGTACCTAATAAAGTGGTCAGTGATTGTAGTTTCCATCATCATCCAGCATGTGAGATTACTTTGTGTGATTTAATCATAATAACTTGAATTTCTGTATTTATGAAAGAATTATGCTCCAAAAACATGACTGTCAGGTTAATTGATCACTGTAAATTGTCCATAGGTGTGAGTGTGTGCATGGTTGTTTGTCCTGTTTGTCCTGCCCTGTGATGGACTGGCGACCTGTCCAAGGTGTACCCCGCCTCTCGCCCGTTGACAGCTGGAGATAGGCACCAGCACCCCCGTGACCCATAAAGGATTAAGCGGTTAAGAAAATGGATGGATGGATGAAAGAATTATTATTTTTTTACAAAATAAAACTGCATCATATTCAAGCAATCTATTTGTTCCCCTTCATTCTAATATTCATGATACAACACAAGTCAGTGCTGTTTTACAATCATTATGTAGAAGCTTATATTTGGGAAATTCTGATATCTACTAGTATGGCACTTCTGTCAAATGACTTTAGAACAATTTGCTTGCATATTTTCCCAGTTTCATATGAGCAAATTTAAAAACCTGACCTGAACCTTCCAACTTTTGCCAGTTCAGTTTTGCTGATTCCCTCAATTCCCGTGGATGAGTGAAATAAGTTATCTTAAACCCCAATAATATTTTATTTCAGATGTAAAAGATGTAAAAGTAAAGAAACAACAAAGGCAAAGAAAAAAAATGAATTATGGTGATGTTGGTTTTGACAGAAACAATAAGTAATCTGAATATAAATGACGACTGGATCTATATTTACCTTCCAGGACACATCCAGAGGATAAAAATATCTTTGGTTGACGTCACATGGGCTGGAAGAGACGAAGCCACAAAAACTTGGTGGGAAATCAATCACCTGCCTACTTGTGTATGTGAGTGAGTGACTGGATTTGAATCCAGCACAATGAGAGGAAATAACAGTTTGGAGACTGAGTCAGCACAGCTTCATCACACTCGGCGAGAAGGAGTTGAAGAGTTCAGCATGTACATGTTATCATTTAGCTTATAAAAGACATAACACCTCTGCCTGTTTAATGTACAGACATGTTATCTAAATCTCTTTGATACATTTTCTGTTTTGTCATATGCTTAACTAATGATTTGATGTGGGTGTACCAAAAAAAGATTACTATGTGGGTTACAGTGTCTAAATAACCTGTGAGTAATCTGTGAGTGGTGCATTTCCAGTCCTGGTGTTTCCATTCATTTAAATACTGTGCTACTTATACATGTGGAGAGATATCTAATTAAACTAGTAAGATTGAATTTATTTGTTAGCACCTCCATTTTACAGATAATCAAATATGAGATATTGAAAGTGACAATTTTTAAACACTTGGATTTTTCTCTGTCAAAAGTACCTGGGGTAGTCACCATGTCAAGTGGAGATCAGTGTAAAACAATTGTTGAAAGGAAACTGGACGACTCTGGTTCAGTATGCTTGTTTTAACCCCTCTATCATGCTTATATGCTGTCTCTTAGCCAAACCATGTTCTTTTAGACCACTCTAAGTTATTTCATATGAATTTGCATTACTATTGCATGTCTTTTGGTTACCTCTTGATTAAATATAACATGCTGAAATTTGATTTAAAAGTACATTTAATAGCATAATATTTTCATAAAATTGTATCTTCCATCCTTTTTAAACTCTTATCCAGCTTTGAATCAGTCAACTACTAAAGTAATATGAGATTACGGCCACGGCTTACTCCAAATTAACTCTCAGAGATGCCTGAATTGTAGACATTGTGGAGTCACATAACTACATTTTATTACCCTTAATTATGAGTGGGTTAGAGAAAATAATTTACGGTTGTCAAAGCGGAAAGAAAATGTCCTCAAGACAAACAGGAATTAAGAAATTGTTTGTAAGAAATGACTAGTGGCAGACAGCTCTTATTTATACCTGAAAAACCCAAACAAACTAAAGGTACGTTCAGACCGCAGGCTTTGTCAGCGTCAGGCAACGCTCATAAAGCAACTTGTGCGACGCATATACACAGAAGATCCATTTTTATGCTGAAGCTTGCCAAGCTCGTGGGCGGGCCTTTCTCTGCTGGATGTTTTAAACACTCGCGGATCGTGGCTGGCTAGGCAGCGTCGACGTCGGGCAACATCACTACAGTGAGGCGCTCTGATTGGTTGCCGTGCTGAGTCAATAGCTTTAGGACCGTCAAAAGTTCAACTAGCTGAACTCCAGCGTTGCTAGTGTTATGAGCTTTGAAGCTTGAAATGCAGGAAATTCTTGAAAAGTTGATGTTATACAGCAGGAGCTCACAAAGCGCCGCAAAGACCGTGACGCTCCTCCAACAGCCTCCACCATAGACTTAACATGTAATCCTGACGTTGCTGACTCTGACAAAGCCTGCGATCTGAATGCAGCACAAAACTGCAAAAGTCAAAAATAATGAAGCAGATAACCAGCATCCTCATTGTACTCAGTGAATATGATTGATAAAGAAAATTGTAAAAATGATCATGTCATCAAATGTAAATGACAGATTTAAATATTCATGTTATTTTATCACAAGACATAAATGTTTAATTGTCACCATAGACTGTGAAAAAGAATAGACAACGCCTCCTCACTCCTCCCTGTTTAACAGAATGACACACTTTCATGGGGGAATTCATGGCGGATTCACAGACTCCTCCTCCCCAGCTCTGACGAAGCATGTTCCTAAAAAGGATATAGGGGCGGGATCTTCACTGTAGACTCTGCTCTCGCGGGGCATGTATGGGCGTGTAGTTTGGTCGTAATCGCGCCCATGCTGCTCCCGCGTCTTTAGCTCTGATGCTAAACTTGGCTAGCCATGCCTGACTGCTGCCGTATCTGCGCTCCTCGGACGGTTCTCCTATTTCTCAAACCTCAAAAGGTAAGAACTAGTAACTTGAAATAATTATTACAATGTAGTGTTACTATAATTAAATTCAAACGAAACAGCCTGTCAATCAAAGTCCGGCTCCTCATTAATTATGCAAGATTTCAAAAAATTATCTTACGAAAACCAGACTGGTTTCTATTTTTTTGACTAAACCAGCATTATATCAGGAGGAATATGTAGCCATAGAAAGTTTAAAAAAAATTGAAACCAGGCATTAAAGTTGTTTTTAACGTGTCTAAAGTCCAATGCTTTTCAATGGGGGCCTAGCGGCCATATGGAGGTACTACAGCAATGGAGGAGCAATTGCGGCCTCCATGGTATGCGGTCACAAAGCAGAGCATTAACAGCCTTGATTATACACATTTTGGACAAGGAGGACACCGGCAACGGAGCTGGTGAGATGAAGCCACATTTTCAGACTTCTAGAGCTTCGCATACACATGAACACACAACCAACAATCAGCCCCCACCCATGTCTCTGAACTGAAAATACAAATATAGAATCTCAATGAAAATATGTTTCATTTAATAATTATATCACATCACATTTATATGTATATCTTCAGGTTATACAGCAGATGCACTTATTGGTTTATTAATTACGTGAAGTTCAAATATAAATACTGCAGTGGCACTCTTGCATAAGGCTGCACACTAGAGGTGCTGGCACACATTGAAGATCTCACCACTGGCAGCATTTGGATAGGGATAGCCGATGTAGATTCCCTAAAGCAGTCCTATTAGAGCTGCTGGGACCGTGCAGCCCCTGGCATAAACGGTGTTCCACTCAAAGCTTTTTCATTTATTTGTGACACCCAAATAATATTTTACACAGATGAAACTTGGTAAAACTAGACTTAAAATGCCCCATTTCTCTCAGGCTTTAAATATCTAGGAGTGCTGAAACGTATTATGTTCTGCTGTAATTAGGGTTCCAAGCCTGCGCAGGGGGCCATACATTAATTGACGCAGGGATGGGTGAAAGCCTTCTTTCAAAAATGTTTGTAGATTTGGAAGAGTGAGAGAATTTGGCAAAATAATGTACGTCCATGTATTTTGACAAATTGTAGAGTCTCTAGAAAGACAGTTTGGTCTGTGTTCTGACTTAACCCCCTAAGCCCGAGGCTGTTTTTTTGTTTTTTTCAGAATTTGGTATATGTTCAATCTGGAAGGCTTTTTACAGCTTGTAAAAAGTCTGAAATGTTCAAATTGCTATCACATAATAGGAAGGTCTATGGGAAGACTGAAAATTCTGAAGAAAATAACAGTGGGCATGAGTAATTGAGGTTGAAAGACAGAAAATATGAAATATGAATATGAAGCAGCTTGTTTTCATTGTAACGAAGCGAATAACCATCATAAATAGTAACTACTCACTCTTATTGACTTTATTCCAACTGTTGGTGTCTGTAATAACAAATAATTGAAAGCTAAAAGTTAAATGTTACTCTATGTGGCGTGCCCCCAAAAATGGTGGCTAGCTGGCTTAGGGGTTAAAGTGATGGTTAAACTCTCCCTCTTGTTTTTGAAAATACCCTCTAAAAAAACCTTGTTATTTGTCAAATGTTGTTAAGAGTTGAACTCTCTGTTCTGTATTTCACCCATATTTCTTTCTCGTCATAACATTGTTGTGGCATTCGTTCAATCACATTGGTAAGTATTTTCCTGATTGTAAATATGTATATACATTCAGTTTATTTCAACCAAACTGAACAACAGAATCTTATTCAATAGGATGGGGATTTTATGTTCGTTTGGGAGTTTCTATCTGCAATTATGCATCCATGTGTATGTACATTTGTGTGTGGGTTGCTAATTATAGCTTTGTTTCCCTGGTAACACCTGCAGCTCACACTAATGGTGTCAGCACCCCAACTTCCAAAAATGTTTTGGTCAGTTACAATTTTACATGTCCAGAGTCTATTCAAAAAAAATTTTTTTGTTGCTTTTTGATAATGTAACTTCAAAGCGACCTTATTCTCAGATGTTTTTTTTTTCATTCACAAATTTAAATTGTAAACACATGTACGCATGCCTGCAAACACACCCTTCTCATCAGCTCCCAACATGCATCTGTGATCACACAAAGTTTGATATGCGTTGGGGGTGGTGGTAGATTCATTATTTTAACTCCTGCCTGCTGCTTTTGTTTGCAGCTCTGCAGCTAAAAGGGAGCGATCAGCCAACCATGACAATTCATAATGGCTTTTCTGCCTCATCCACAAGTCTAGAAGCGTGCCTCCGGTCAGGGCTATCCTAGTGTACTCCTCCCTCCATACCCCGCCCTCCCTACCTAAAGCCTCTTCCGCCCTGGATGACTGAGTGTGTGTGCACATGTGGGTGGATATGTGTGGGATGTTGTTTGTGAGTGCGGAAATTCAGCCCCATGTTGGTGACTATGACAGCGGAAGAAGACCCCAATGAAAAGAAGTGAAGTCAGCCAGAGTATCTGGGGCCCCTGAGCCTGACTGATCATGCAAAAACACACAGGCAATAGGCTCACTATTGATGCAGAGCTGCATCAGAATAAAGTGTCCTGGCAAAAAAAAAAAAAAAAACATCATGCAACCAACATTTTTTCTGATCTTATCAGTAAAATGTTTAATATTTTGTTTCCATTTTTGTTAAACTGCATGTCTTGTTTGCTAACGGTATATTTGGTCATGAAATCAAAGTCTTTGAGTTTAGAAGGGTTCCTTACTATCACTCCAATCTTTGGTTCCCTCCACAGATTTGCTATCAGATTCAAGTTGAGACTCCAGTTGAACCACCCTAAGAAGAAACATCTTATTAAAAATAAAAGATTACTTTAAACTTAAAGGGGTATGATTAATATTGGCCTTGAATTCATGCCTAAGGTTCTTATTGTGAAGGATTGAAGAAATATGTCCCTTTGTTCATCGGCTACCTTGGCACTATGAAATGTGTACACTTCAAAGTGCTTCAAGCAAAAAGCCTTATGTATTATGTCTGTTCTACTGAGTATAAGAAGAGTGTGGCGGCAGTGCTGAAAGTCAAAATTGGTGAGAAGTTAAACACACAAACTATAGCATTCTCAAGACTTTAATCATCCAGTCTAAATGTACCTGAATATAGTTTCACAACAAGAACATTTTCCAAGAACCTGCTTACAATAATATAATTCAGTCATAATTTAAATTGTCTACAGTTGGAAATGGTTTACACTCAACAAAGGGAAACAGGGAGTTATCCTCAATTTAAAGTATTTCTTTAGGTTTTAATATTCTAAGGCCCAATAAGAGAACCATAGCCCCAATGGATTTTTAATCTTTAATGGATTTTTAAACATTTTTATGATAGTGCTTCATGTGTGAGCATGTTTTATCAACTTTGGAAGAAATCACTCATAATTTAATTATCTATGAAGGTAAAAACTTCTGACTTTGAAGGAATTAAAAACTCAGTTTCACAGGTTACAGTGAAATAATTATGAGGTTAGGGGTAAATAACAAGATTTTAATCCCAACAGGTGCTGTAGCTCCTCTATCTTTGCCCCACAAACAATAGAGCACATAACCCATTTCAAATCTTCAATTGTGCATAAGTTACAAAATGTAAGAGATGTGACAGAATCATTGGTTAAAGATTTATTTCTGAAAAATTATTGTTTTTTAATTTTGTAACAGGAGCCCTGCTTCCATTCAATGTTTGAGCTAGACAGTCAGTGGACACTCCTGCAGTGGAAGCTACCAATCAGTCTCCTTTGTATTCCACAGTGAAAAACACCTAGACTAGATTAAATTAAGGTTTTAGTTTCCACCTAGTAACATATTCATGATTTTTCTATGTGTTGTGAGGATAAAGATATCTTCACAAAGTCTTCCATGTGTAGGTACAAAGTCTACAATGCAGCTATATTTAACACATTGATTTTTGGTAGTTATAATATTCACTCTTTACTTTTATTGCCTCTTTACTTTTATTGCCTGTCTATTGTCATGTGCACACAGTTTACACCAGGCAATGAAATTCTTAAATGGCAAAGTTTCCCAACATCTAAGTATAAAAAAACACAAATATAAAATATAAGAATGTACACAGAATACACACAATATACTGTACCTAAAATAAATGCTTAAAAGATCCATGTGTAAAGTCTGCATTTGGCAGAGGCACTGAAGGCATACGAGATATGTAGAAGGCAATGAAAAAGCGAGGGAAATCACCTAGCCATCCGGTGATCATTTTACAGGCTGAGGGGAAGTGTTCCTGGGGAGGGGAAGGAGCCAGACAAATGACTGACTTAGACCTAAGTGGGTGGCAGCGCTCGACTTTTAACAGAGCATCAGTCCGAAGGCAGAGCAACAGGAACCACAATGAGAAACAACAGCTTTCATGAAAGACGTATGAACAAAAAAAAGATAATGTTACAGGTTTCTGATAGTTTAATCCAACTTTTAATTAGAATAGAAAACTTTTTTGCAGAGGGAAATTGAGGAAAAAACTAAATTAGGAGGCAAACTCTGGCATAATAGTAATTGAGAAGAAAATCTTCATTTATAGATTTAAAAAAAAATAAAATTGTCAAAATCTTGAAAAATACCAAACTGAATATATTTGATGTTGGAGAAACTCAATTTGAATCTTCTGCAGGAACTGAAGCTAGATTCTACATTGTATTGTTTATAAGATTACATCTTGAAAACTGCTTGCTTAAAATAGGTCCACTGCCCAATCCAGTCATTTTGACAGAAATGATTCAGTCTACGTTTATAATATTGATTTTCCTGTTATAAAACTTGATTTTTTTGGCCTTTGATTTATTAATGATTGAAACAATTCAAACGGAAATTTAGTAGTTACTTTGATGGCGTGTTTGTTGCTGAAAAGCTCATTTGACCAAAGCATAAGGTTGCAGTACCATTAGAACATTTCTGTTTGTGATAGACAGAAAAGGCCTTTTATTATTTCATTCCTCCCAAACAACCACTCGACATGTATATAGCATCTAATGGTTGTTATAGAATTGGTGACTTCATCTGCATTCATACCTGATAGTTCGGTAGACTCAGTTTGACTGGGGACCAAAGTTGCAACATTGTTGCTGTTTTTAGCTGGTGCGGTTCACATTCACACTGCTCTTTCTTTAATACAACAATGCTTTTGTGCAGCAATATCACCTCCCCACCTGTGGGGGTGCTATGGTCGTGCTGTATTTCTGCGTGGTGCACGGGACTCTTCGGACACTTGACATTACAGTGAAATGTAAACAAATATGGAGTGGCAGCAGACTGTAGTGGTTTTAGGATTGTTCGGTTGTGTTTGGCAAATGTGTCAGGTAAATACTGCTTTGAGTAGGGACACATACAACTTCACAGCACAGATAGCCTCCTTATACAGATGTAGAGCAAGGTATGCACAGGATCTGACATCTATTTAGCCAACAGGAGTGGTTGTTTAGTAGGGATGGGAATCTTACAACATCTCACGATTCAATTCGATTCTGATTCTTGGGGTGACGATTCGATTCAGAAACGATACTCGATTCAGAAGCGATTCTCGATTCAAATCAATTTTTTTTTCTTGATCAATACTCTTTCATTCATCATTTGTAATACACACAACTTGATCTGCCAAGTGTCTGTGATGAAGTGAGCTATGAATGTAAAAGGGCATCAACATAAAATTGATTTTACAATCTATGTTGAGAGAAGGGAACTGGTTCAAAAGTAACAAGACATGAAATTGTAACTGGACATCCAAGACCTTTTAAACAAAATTTCTAGTCTTGGGAAAAAAATGCTGATATATTTTAAGAAGAAAAAAATAAAAATAATATGTATTTTGTTTGTTCTTTGGTATGTAGTAGAAAATACATTGAAAATATTAGTATGCACCAAATGTTGCTTATCAACCATCTTTAAACAGAAATTTATGGCTTATGTTATTATTTTCATTGAAATTTTAAAAGTCCTAACGTTATTGAACTCAGCATATATTTCGGACTTCCTTTAAAGCGCCACAGGTGTGCAGCGCTGCTGGATGTTTATGTGTAGCTTATAAAGAAAGATCGCTCTTATATACTTGCAGATTTATAAAAAAAAAAAAACTTTAGCCAAGGTTGTCATTAGCATGTAGAAGACCTTTTAGACGGGCCAAACATTTATCTTCAGCAAAGACGGGGCGGGCTGGATTTCTCTTTCGTCTTTCATGCTGAAGCTTTAGCCTAGCGGCTACTCGCGCTAGCACTAACGCTAGCTAGCCAACGGCGCATAAGACCTGTCAATGCGATGGTGGCTGTTGCATGACAAACACTACGCGAAGCGAAAATGTAAAAAGGTTCAGAAAACATATTTTTTGAGAACCGATTCTCAAACATTTCGAATCAATTCTGAATCTTGTTAAATAGGAATCGAGATTCAGACATGAATCGATTTCTCCTCACACCCCTATTGTTTAGGTTGTATTTACCCAGGATGCCCAGCACAATAATCCACCTCCTGTTTTTAGTGCAATCCTAGCAAGTTTACCATTCACATCGCGCCGCAACAGAGTTTGTTTCAATCATACCAAGACCAACATTTTTAGGCGGACTAGAATTAGCTTTTCTGGTCCGAATCAGAGTTCGATTGCCCTTTAACACAATCCCAAACCAACCAGACTTTCTGCTCAAACAAACTAGAGTTTGAACAAAACAGGGCTGGTGTGAGATGCCACTCTTCGCTGCATATTCAATAAATTAAAATATATTCTGATGAAGCTCAGAATAAAAGTAGCTTCTGAAAATAATTACCTTTAAGCAGCAATTAAACTTTTCATTAAGCCCACATTTCTGAGTTAAAAACTACTTTTCAGTGATCTGATGTCATATTCTAATCTTAAAAGTCATATTGTTATTAACTTTAAGTTTCATGAATGTAAAGGCTTGAAAACATCCGTCTGGTCCAGTTTGTAATTACTCCCAACACTGTGTTACATTTAGTGAAATGATTTACTGAAAGAAAATATTCTAAATTGTTCTAAATGACCTCTGTGCCACGCCATGCCTATACCAAAAGAGAAAAGGGAAATTATGAATTACAAATCAAGATGCTTCCCTTTAAAGAGGAGAGCATACATCGTAAAAATGATAAGTTAAAAGCAAAATTTGATAATGATTCCAAAAACAAAAGTGGCTTTTCATGGAGTATGTTTTTTAACTGATAAGAGATTTACACAAATTAAAGGGTAAAATTATTGATTTAATAGTTGCTGTTTTTTTGCTAAAGAAGCTAAAAATAAATTTATTTCAAATGTTGTGAAAGATTAATAAGTTTGCCAACTAATTAATATTTTGCTTTAATTTTATGAAGGAAATATTATATTTAAAAAAAATTGTATTAATAATAATGATGGTAATAGCCCTGAGGTGGACTGGTGACCTGTCCAAGGTGTACCCTGCCTCTCGCCCAATGACCACTGGAGAAAAGCACCCACCCCCTCACAATCCCTCAAGGATAAGCGGCATAGATAATGGATTGCTGGATGAATACTACTACTACTACTACTACTACTACTACTACTACTACTACTACTACTAATAATAATAATAATAATAATAATAATAATAATAATAATAATAATAACTTATGATCATTAGTCATGTGAAATGTTAAGATTTTTTCCCCAAGGTATTTGTCATGGAAAAACATTGAGAAAGTTGCCATGGTTCCCCAAAATTACCTCTAAAGGTTGCACATGTTCCCTTTAGTTCCTTGGAAATATTAAGACATCCCAGTATTGCATTTAATTATTGAATGAAACAGAAGAGCATGGTGTGCATCAAAAAAACCTGGTTTGCAGTCATCCATACACAAAGTTGCTATAGGCTAAAGACACATGGAGTCAAAGAAGGTAAGTTTAGACTGTATCTGCAGACAGAAACAATATGAAACAGATGGTAATTTCATGAACAATCTCTTACTAAGCACCTTTTCCACATTTCTACTGGAACTGGAGCCAGAAAACTTTTCTTCTTTTGTACGTATATTTGGAATTCCAGTGGATATAAACAGTACTTTGCTCTCTCAGCTATGGATTTTATTCCCATAAACTTTTAATAAAAATAAATATCAGAGTTCTCACCTTCCCCCCTTAACCTAGCTGGTCTGTGGCTGGGCTGTTATTATCCTGGCAGTTGAGTCAAAGATGCTTAGGCACATACAAATAGATATCACTAAATACGCTCTTCTGGTTCTGTAATATAGGTTCTGCATGAATCTAAAATGATTTGGTTTGTGCATGTAGAAACTTTCAGTTTAATAATCAGTAGAGGGACGATTAAAATGTTCAGCTTTGGAAAGCAAGACAGACGACTATGCTTGTGGATAATACAATCGTTTGCATGAATTTGCTTTTTGATACGTATTTGTTCCAATGTGCATGTGCTTGCACCATTGTGTGTGAGTGCATGTGTTCGGGAGACCTGTAAGGCCTCTGGTATCCAGCAGAGGAATGCAGCAGTCTCTTGAAAAGTAGTTATCAGCTAATGAGAATTCCACTCGGAGCAGGAAGGAAGGGCTTAGAATGCGTGTCCCTCTGCGAATTGGGGCGAATGTTAATCACGATGCCTCTGAGCATGAGCACAAGCACACACACACACTTACTCAGAAACACACACACACACACACACACACACAGGCATGCCTGCATGCATGCACAAGAGTCTAGACCCAGCAGAGAGCTGTAGAGCTTGACACATGAACTGAAAACAAGTGGGGAGGTGGAGGGGGAAGATGAGGAAAGAGAGAGGATGTTTTTAAAAACTAGGCTTGGTGTTGTCTTCGTGGTTTTGGAACTAATTGGTTTCAGATGAAAATCAGTGAGCACAAACTTGAGAAGGCCCTAATGTTGCCTTGCACTCAGTCCCCCCTCGCAAAAAATACCCCTCTCTTCCCTGTCTTTCCTTCAATTTCTCTGTTTTTGTGGCTTTTGGTCTTCCTGCCACACTGATTGGTTAATTATTCAAACTTCATCCCGTTTAAGTGTAACGATCCATTGAGTAAAAGTGTTGGCATCACAGTGAAAGCCTCTTGAATAAGACCTATACCCTGTTTGCCTAATTTCAGTACAACAAATGTATAGACAGCAAACACAGTCTGAAAACTTAGCATTTCCAGCTTTTCTTTCCATCATTCCTATCCCTCATTTGTGTCCCTGTTTTCCATGAAGGACACCCGGGCGTCTAGAGATTCTGTCCCTAAGGAAGAAACAAGCGTCCCCCCTCTTCTGTTTTTTCATAACCTATCATTTATGTCTGACAGACCTCCTCCAGACAAATGGCTGCCATATGGAGAAAGACGGAAAGGCAGAGAAAGAAGGATGGAAGAGGGAAAAATTGTCTACTTTCTCCCTCTTGCATGCTAAGTTTCTTTTTTTTCCTGCAATTTCAAATGTAATTAATTAAAATGCTCCTTTGGCTTTTTTTTAATTTTTTTTTAATGTTTCCTTACCTTCATTTACACCAAAACTGAGAGAACATTTTCAAGTGCTTAGTCTGTCTCTAGCCTAAGGAGATATCAGTAGTAACAGCTAATTTCTAAGAGATGTATAGCTTCTGATCGATGCCCCCTATAACCTCACTCATACAGTCTTTGTGGTCTATATTTTTGTGCAACATCTGAGTAACAAAAAAAACCCCCATCTAATTTAAAAAGCTATTTATAGGTACCTTCTGTAATAGTGACAAACATGTAATATTAAAGGCATTAAAATATTAATAGTGCTTTGCTTAGGAACTCATGCCTCTTGATTTTTTTGTTCAACCTCTCATGTTACAACCGATTTTATATATATATATATATATATATATATATATATATATATATATATATTATATATATATATATATATACATATATATATATATATATATATATATATATATATATATATTATGGTTTTCTATCACCAAGGGTTTTATTCTTGGCACTAAGAGTTGTAGAACATGCAACTAACAGCTGTCTTAGTAACAGATTTTGCTCCTTGTTGCCTCTCTGATTAATGCTGTCCTTGTTTGATCTTTCAGTTTCGGTACATGGCCATGATTTAGTAGGTTTGGGATATGTTGTTTTACCTAACCCTATGTTAAATGTTTAGTTCCTTGGGGTTCGTGATGTTTTTGATGCTCAAAAGGCTGTCACATAGCAGTTTTATTTAGGTAACACGCAGGTTGACAATATTAAGTTAAGTTTGGTTAAGAACAATGCATTTTCCAGCATGATGGAGCAACGTGCCATAAGGCAAAAGTGATAACTAAGTGACTCGGGGACCAAAACGTAGAAATTTTGGGTCCATGGTCTGGAAACTCCCCAGATCTTAATCCCACTGAGAACCTGTGGTCAATCCTCCAGAGGCGGATGAACAAACAAAAACCCACTACTTCTGACAAACTCCAAGAAGTGATTATGAAAGAATGGGTTGCTATCAGTTAGGATTTGGCCCAGAAGTTGATTGAGAGCATGCCCAGTCGAATTGCAGAGGTCCTGAAAAAGAACGGCCAAAACTGCAAATACTGACTCTTTGCATAAATGTCATTTAATTGTCAATAAAAGCATTTGAAATGTATGTAAGTGCTTGTAATTGTATTTCAGTACATCACAGAAACAACTGAAACAAAGATCTAAAAGCAGTTTAGCAGCAACCTTTGTGAAAACTAATATTTCTGTCATTCTCAAAACTTTTGGCCACATCTGGATGTTAAACTTCGTTTTGTGCCTATGAATATGTCTTCCTGTTACTCTACATTCTTTTTTCTTTCTTTTTACAACATTTTATTTTTCTCTTGTACTTTTCTTCTTTTTTGCCTCTCCTTACTTCTTCCCTTTGGACTTTCTCTTGTCAGAATTAAACAGTGGCTCATTTCTTGACCCCGAGGGAGCTGCTGGTCGACTAATTCCTGATTGGGTCTTTTCCTCCTCATCTACCCCCCTGTCTGATTCTTTGTTCCTTCATTCCTTCCTTCCGTCCTCCCTGGATCCCCGGGAGTAAAGCTCCCCTGTTCCCAATGGACAAACAGCACACTTTTGTGTCCTCCATGACTCTCTCCGTCACTGCAGCCCTCCCCGATTCATCACACACCTTTCATTCTCTCAAAAAGTGAAGCAACGTTTAATTCAAGGGGAGTAGGGAAATTGTAAGCAGCAGGTTTATGGGCTCGAGGCTGAGTCCTGCAGGGCCTAGAATCCAGCAGAGCAAAGAAACCGGCCTTTGTTAAAGAGGGATTAGTATGGAAGCTGAGATGAGGGTTGCCACCTCCACCAAAACTCTTCACACCTCAGCCTCTAATCACAAGCACTTAAACAACACACCCAGTTTTACACATGACCCACAGTCTGAAGAAAATATCCACTACCTGCACAAACTTGTGCAGTCCATTTTAAGGTTTGAAAATGTCCACACCGGAAGAAAAACACTCAGACACACAGATATCTGGCTTCTGTCTGCATTAGAAAAACAGAAACTTAGCTCTTAATCTGAAAACAAATTGTTTGACTAAGTTGTCTTTATTACACCTATAAATGGCAGTTATAAAAAAAGTGCTGCTGTTGGTTCAATTCCGCAAGATCGAGAACAACAGGGTTCTTCAATTATTATCCAATGATCACCTTGCATAACATTCTCCATAGAGGTTCTAAAAAGAGGAAACTTTTTTTTCAGAGTTGTGTTGTATTACCAGCAAAAAAGTAAAAAACAACAAAGCAGCAGCAGCAAAAAAAACAACAACAGAAAAAAAGAAAACAACAATAAAAAACAATGCAAGGCCAGTTCTATGTCTCTTTGTTGATTCACACGTCAAACACATTGATTGGTGTGTTTTATTAGAATCAGCAAAGTGACTGCAGCACTGCTGATACACATCACAACAAAAAAAATGGTAGGTCTGTGACAACCTCTCTTACCATCTCAGCCACCTATTCAAATTGGACCAACTTCAAAACCTCTTCTCTTGTCTGGAAACTCATAACCTGTTACAGAGGAGCAATGGAGGCAGACTTGGCGGCTTGAAATATGATACGTGAAATGAGCTATAAGCTGAGGTCTATTTACCTCAGAAGAATTCATTTGCATCTAGGAATTGATGTTGCACTCAATTCAACTGTATTCCACATGGAAATAAAAATAATAATGCATCTGATTCCTTCCATCAGTCAAGGGACTTCAGAAATAGATGTACAGTTTGAATGAATTGATTTTTTTTCATTGAATGAAGCTAACATAGAAGGTCTTGCAAAAGTATTAATTCCCCTTGAACTTTGTCACATTCCCTTCCATGAAAGAACAAACATTGACTGAGCCATTCTAATACATATTCTGCTCATATCTAAAATACTCTATTTAAGTTCCGGTGATATGATGCTGGTTGTTGTTCCAAAGGAACATCTACCCCTGTCTCAGGTCTATTGCACCCTCTGGTCTGTTTTTGTTCATAATTTCTTTTTGTCCTCAGAACTTGGAAATTTTGACTTCTGAGTGGGAAAAATCAACTGGAATGCTCTCCGAAGTCAGACTTTCCACTCGGAAAGTCTGAGATTTTATTTTGCCTCGACTATGACTTTCAATATGGCCACTGTGCACATCAACAAAAGTAGCTGTGGTGGAAGAATTTCTGTTTTACAAGTCACACTAGTAAGAATGTGTCTAAAACCCACATAGAGCCTGCAACTCTAAACTTAACAAAAATAAAAGTGGTGTTTGCAAATGGAAAGTTGAATGCGTCGCCAAACTGGAATCCCATCATATCCAATTATGTTAACTGGAACGCTTTTTACTCGGGTGTGACGTCAAACCCAAGGTTTTTGTTCAATTTTTGTTTTGTTTTTTGTTGTTGTCATCTAAATTTTTGTCCCCTACATGACTTGTGACAAACCACTAACAAGACTTTATTCCAATTATGCCTTTCATCTGGCACTCTTCCATGAAGACTAGAGTCTTCGTTAAAATCAGATTTTTCAACGTAATCTGTTAATTCTGTGCAGCTCCTCCAGAGTTATCATGGACTCGTTAACCACCTTTCTGATTTATGCTTTACAAGCCCAGCTTGTCGGTCTAGGTTATTGGCCATGTCTTAGAAGGCCTTGCAGTTGTGCTATACTCTTAACATTATTGGATGGTGGAAAATTAAAAAAAGCATATTTCCTCTTCCTACCCCTTCACATCTATGCATTGGTTTTTTGTTGTTATATCACAAAAAACATAATGAAGAATGAGGTATTACGATAAAAAAATGTGAAGCTTAAGGGCTACAAAAAGTTTTGCATTGGACTTTATAAAATGGTAAGAATTACACATCCAGACATAATAAAGAAAAACAGTAACTATTGACAACATATTAAAGGTCTGGTTTATTTCCTCCACACTCTAATACTGACATTCCTGAGTGAAGACTATATTAAAAAAACACTTTGAAAAGAACATCCAGTTTGACAACTATGATTTGCAGCCATGACCTAAAAACACAGAAAGTGTCTGCTTGAGACTGCTTTTGACCAGATGATTCAGCTGAGGCTTTAAATCTTTTACAGACAGGTGCACAAAGGGCAGCCTATCGACCCTTACTGTTGGACCTATTTTAACCAAACATCAATATGTCGTCATAAATAAAAATAAAAAAGACATTTAGGGTCTTCTGAAGAAATCCTGCGCATATGGATGGAAGGTGTGTGCTCTTATAGCACACATGAAAGCCAGCAAGAATGATCAAATAGCACAGCTGGACTTGATGTACCGTGGAGAGAATGACAACCTAATGTTTGAGATTTAGCATCTAACTGGAAATGCAGGTAAAAATGACTCTTTGATGGCAGATATCAAATGGCCTTTGTAGGTTCCATAGCTTGCCTTTTATGTTTCTTCCTCACTTTTACTTCCTCCATATCCTTTCACCATCCCACTGTTAGTTCCATGCTGAAGTTTCAGTTCGACAGCTTGACTCTCCCTCTCTGTGTGCTTTGAACTCCTCAAACTGTCTTTTGAAGGCCATAGTCATAAAATGTCCTTTATGCTGCAAAGTCTCTTTGATGGGACTGTTACTTTGTACAATACACTGCTCAGAAACTCCAGAAAGGCAAGACCACACCCACACAGATGGAAGGGCATACAGGCAGATAGATCTTGTGAGTGAGGTCTGTCCAGTTTGGAGGTTTAATCATCCATGAACAGATTTTCTTTTGTTAAAGATTAAATTGGAAATTATTTAGATATGTGTTAGTAGAGATTAAGAACTGGTTGATTGTTTTGCATGAAAGTATGGCAGGGTGCAAAAAAATTTTCAATTCAAACATTTTTAGAATTATTAATTACCCCTTCAAAAGGTGACTGAAGAACTGCCAGAGTGATAAGGGAATAAAATAATACATTGGGCCCCTCCCTAACCTGTTGCTATGCATTGCCAAATCTCTATCTGAAAGAAGGCCACATAAGTTTTCATCACCTGGAACAAAGACAAATTTTATGTATGCCACTGTCCATATTATTTTTGATTAAATCCACTTTGTTAACAGTTAAAATGAAATTGCCAAATCTGATCTAAAAATAGAATGATTACCAGTCCATGACTGAAATGCATAAACTCAGATGCAAAACCAAATGTTAAATCTAGCTGGATTTCTAACTTTATAACTTCACTAGAAAGCATCATTAAAGATGCTTTTGTTTTTATGTCATGCAGAAAGAAACATCAGTAATCCCATAACATTTGAGCTAAGGCTGAATAAGGTAAATTTTAGCTGGATTTTTGCATTCTGCAGAGTGGCCTCTTTTCTTTGTTTAACTTCTTTCTCCTTTGTTAGATATTTAGGGCTAGCAGCACAACATGACCAAGAAATTTACAACAAGACTCTTGAATTGATAAAATTGATAAAAACATCTTATATATCTCAATATATTGGTGTTTGATGTTGGTTTTGTTGTCATTGTACCACTTTTTAAGTGACTCAGAAAACAGTGCTTGTACGTTCCATCAAGAGTTGGGGTCATGAGTCTCTTCAATGTATATTTTGTGGGTCAGAGACCGGAAAGTTTGGGAACTACTACCATAGATGACTTCAATCAAATTGCTCTCATTAACCATACTACTACATTTTAATGTCACTCCCAAATATGATTTTATTTTTACTGATACTATCAATGATTAACCAAGAAACAAGAACACAAGGAAATACTTAAATGGAAATTCCTATCTGAATTGTATTTGTTCTATCTTTGAAGAAAGTTTGGAAAGAAAGGGGGGATAAAAAGATGCCCGCCTTCTATGCTTCAGCTCTTGGTACAATGAACTGCCATGATAAAATTAGGGTGCAGGGGACTGTTGGTAACCAGGTAAACCAAGTTTTTATTTTCCAGTCTAAAGAGCACAGTCTGTGAAAAAAAACAACAACACTATTGTAGTGCAAACATTTTTTAATGACTTAAGACTTTCTCCAAGTCTGGTTCAGAGTATACAAAAAGGTCAAATAAGGTGTTTAAAAGTGTGAATACAAAAATCTGGAAGATAAAAACATTTCATTAAAGAATCTAAATGGAGTCATGCCAGGTTTACTCACTTATAACAATTCCTCGGGCTGTCCACTGTTTTCCCTTATGACAGCCTCTAACATCAATTAATTCAGATGTTGACTGTTTGTTTTTTAAATTACATTTCACAAAATTTAAATGATGATAAAATCCTGCATATGGAAATTAATGTTTTTATATCCTGCTGTTGTTTGGTAATAACATTACAGTCTATTAAAAAAGGGATGCATCTCAGTTATTAACTTTGCATTGAACTTTATAAACTGGTTTGTCAGCTTTAATCATTAAAACCTCAGACCGGATGCAATTAAATTTTATTGGTAAACAAAAATATATTCTTTTACCGTTTACATTGGAATTTTATTCCATTTTAAATATACTTCCATAAAAGTTGTTTAACCTTTTCCCCGATTTTTATTCACCAAAGCATGGATTACCCTGGCTACCAACTGTGGCCATTACTATTTGGATTGGGTTTCCCCTAAGCATCCCAACACTGAGACAATCTTTGTTCTATTGTAAAATGTGAGTGCTGAGAGGCTTTTAGGAAGCTTGAGTCTGGCTTTTCCCAGGATCCCCTTTACCTGGGCTTGAGAACAGAGGTGGGAGGAAAGAGCAGCACAAAAAGAAGACGTTGGGGAGCAAGAACACTTCTGCAAAATTGTTCATTATGTTCTAGTTTACAACAGTAGTGAAAGAAGTGCAAAAGCATCTTATCATCTTATCATCTGAAAAAGTACTAGAAAAAAATCTATTATTTGTAGTTTTACTTTACAGTGAGTGTTTTATTCATATCCATCCATCCATCCATCCAAGCAGAGAGGCATGAATCTCCTTCCCCCCAAGTTACTTGAATCCTCCAGGCAAATCCCAAGATGTTGCCAGGCCAGTGGAGAAACATAATCCATCCTGCGTGTCCTTGGTCTTTTGGGTGTGCTCCCAAAGGGACGTGGGTGAAACACTTTACCAGAGACTCTGACATCCTAACTAGACACCAGAACCAGCTCAACTGACTCATTTGGGGAAGAAACTGCTCTACTCTGAGCCCCTACAGGATGACTTAACTTCTCACATTTACGCATCTTCATACAAATCGTTAATCGGGATGGCCCTTTATCAATTCCCAACAGACTGAATGTGTCCCATTGCTCAACTCACAAAAGAGCACAATGAATGACAGCACTTTCTTAGTTTAATTTTGTGTAATTTCTTTAGAGAATAATTACGGTGAGCGGTATGCCTAATTTAGATACAAATCCAAAGTTTTATGTTTTATTATTAGAGCCTTTCAAAGGCATTATGTCTACAGAGGGTCCTAATAATTCACTTTGTCAGATACCAACCTTTTTATTAGCATCCTGCTGTATAGAGCCATGAGAGTTTAAATCAAGGCAGCTGGATTTTTCTTCTAGCCTTAAAAACTGATGAATGAACCTTAATGAACCTAACTTTTAGACTTATATGTATCAGAAGTGAAGCAGCCTCTTGGATGAGAGATGCGACGTTTTCAAGACAAGAAAAAACGTCCAGCTGCCTTCATTTGAACTCTTATGATTCCATACCGCAGGTTGCTAATAATAAGGTTGGTATCTGGCTAAGTGAATTATCAGGAGCCTCTATGATGCTTTTGAAAGGCTCTAATAATCAAAATAAAACCATGGATTTGGCATGTCCTGGATGACTGAGAATCTACATCGAGGTATAGAGCCATATTTTCTTGCTTACATTTACAGAACACAGTGGGGTGTCCTTTTGGACTACATATAGAATTAAGCTAAATAAAAGTCACTGTGGACACAACTAACAGAACGTTTCTTTTTTTAAGTGCTCTTGCTGCCCTCAGTGGAAGGTGATGGGCCATATCACCCAAACCAAAATCCACCCATGATTATTATAAAACAGGAAACACATATTATCATCTGCATAAATGCTGTCTTTTATTTCCTCTATGTAATTAGTAGAGGGAAAAAAACATTTTGTCATTCTTTCTGAGGGTTTACTCTTTAAAGCATCAAATTCACAGCTGCAATGGTTATGTTTTCTGCTTGAATAATAAAAGCAGCTTGTGGTTTATTGCTCATCATTTGTCAAGGGGCAAGTTCAAAATGAATGACACAGAATTCAGGGTAAAAATGTGTTTCAGGACTAAGAAACAAGTTTTGAATGAAACAGACTGTTTGCTTGACAGGTCTTCGGCAGCTTCTGAAATATCAATCAGCCACATACAGAGGCCAGCGGAAGAGCTGTCAGGTTCGAATATATGAAACAGATTTCTAGGACAAGACTTTGTACAAACATCATAAGACCTCTGTTAAAGCAGTTTGATGATCAACATGTTTTCTTTCTTAACTCTTCTTCCGCTCTTTGGTCTGTGTGGCGTGGCTTTTGTGACTGTGTGTGAGTGCATTTGTTTGTCTTTACAGTGAGAAGGTAAAAAGGATGTAGATCACTCTGTTAAAGGTCTGCACTGTGAAAACATCCTGAGTGAACGCTGAGATACACACACACAGAGGAACACACAAAAATCCAAAACCATGTCAAGTAATAATCAAAATTCAGCTGAAGTAATATTCTACACAAAAGTTCAAATGAAATATTTTTATATATTTCTTTGTTATTGGAATAAAACATAAAATTAAAGCTGCAAGTAGCCTCGACCAGCCCTAGAGGAGAGAGTGGGCTAGATTCCGGCTAAAGCATCGGCATCTGTAATGTCGGAAAACAATTGATGCCACAGAACCCACGCAGAGCAGTGCGCTCAGAAAAATCACGCTCTATCTGCTGCCCACCTTTTCACACCAAACGCGTATTTCTCTGCGGCGGTCGACAAGCGGTACTACTCCGCTGTTATTTATGCAGAACAATTTAATTTTTTTAATCATAGGTAAGTAAATAACCTGATAAAATTATTATGCCATGTTTCTAGAAGTTTGTAAACTAATTTATCCATTGTGGAGACACACACAGCCAGAGAGATATTGTGTGTAGTAGTAGAGACTCTAGTGTAGATATACTGTTGAAATACACATATTTGTTTATCTACTCTTCACATTTATCAAATATATTTTCTCTTCCTGTTTCCCATATGTGACTAGACAGGAGGAGAGCTATCTATATCATCTCTATAGTCTGTTTAGATCCCCAAATGACTGCGGTATTTTAGTCTGAAAAATTGCCTTTATTTTTACAATTGACCAGATTGACACGCGTGTCTTAAGGTGCGTTCACACCGCACACTTTGTCTGCGTCAGCCAACAGACCCAACGCATGTACGTTCAGGTTTGCAACGCTTGCTCCTGAGTAAAAAAGAGTGCGTGGGCAGAGCATCCTCTGTTGCCATATGTTCTGAACTATGGCAGATCGTATCGAGAGAGTGGCTTGGCTTTATTTGCTAGATAAACCTAGACAAATTCGACACCGGGTGCATCAACGCCCATTCTTTAGAAGCGTTCTGAGTTTGGGTAGTTTAACCATTTGCTCCAGGAGCTGTTTATGGATGAGGTTTGCTTCAATTTTATGACCTCCTAGGCCGCATTGGAACTCAAATCTCCTACCAGGACACCAACTACAGGTTCTCTATTCCTCCTTAGGAGCGCATGTTCATCTGTCTTCAGTAAGTGTTATTTCAGATTTTTGAAATCTTTGCTTGTTGAATGCTTTCACTGGTCCCACGCTTCATTCAAGATACATGTAGTGACATCACTACAGTGATAGGCACTGAACGGTTCACGTACTGTGTCAAATGCCACAAGTCCATCAAATGTTCAGCAAACTAAACTTCTGCATTGCTTGCATTTGCTACGTTGCCACTTGCAATGCAAGTAATGCTTGAAAAGTTAACGGAGCAAACGCACACAACGCACCGCAGAGACTCTGACGGACGTCTGACATACTCGACCATAGAATTTACATGTAATCTTGCAGCAATTGTGAACGCACCATTAGTGTAACTTTCTCCCAGAACTGACGCAGATCACTCGCGCCTCGCTCAAAAAATAGACCAGACGCTAAAACGATCCCTTCAAGGCACAAGGAGGCTGCGATGGACCGCGGCACCACAATGTGTCTGGTGTAATATAAACCCTTTAAAAAGAGCGACGAATGGAAGCAGTCCCTGTTTTGCCCCGCTTCTGCAGCTGGTGTGAACCAGGCTTTAGTGATGACAAATTTTTACTGAAATTTTTGTATGCTGAGCCCACCCGTGTCCTCACCCACTGACACGCTGAGGTAGCAATTGAAACCCAAGAAGGGCGTTTTGGGCCTTGCCTAGCCAACACAGTCCCAGCTTATCTGACCCTAGGCGAAAGCAAGCATTAGCCTTTGCTCCTGGATTACTTTCTTGTCCTCCTTGTAGATCTTGTTCTCCTAGATGAACCCGCTGGGTTCTTCGTCATCCCTTCACTCTTACCTCTCCATTCTTTCACACCGTTCATCACTCTCCCTTGGTCAGCCTCCCTTTGCTCCTTCATTTTGCTACAGTTTAAAAAATCAACCTGGTCCAGCTCCACCGGATCTCCTGCTTATTCAACCTCTGAAAATCAAATAAAATTATTTTTGTTGCATTATGTTCTAGTGTACATCCAAGCATATTTTAAAGCGAATACTACTGAACCTTTGGATAATTTGACGTTTTCTTCAGTTAAAAAGGTTAATTTCTGTTAAATTACTTATGTTGTCCCTTAATTCAGATCCTACATCCACAACAGGTGTATGGGAGGAGCCGGTCCAGCACCTTCTGTTTGCATAGGCTCATTATGTCATTGATTGCATCACTGAGTAAAACCAAAAAAAAGGTTTTCTTTTGTGTATTGTTCTCCTTAATCTTGAGTGGCATTGTATGGCGTGTTGTACTTTGCATATCTTGTACTTGTGTAGATCAGTTTGTCAGGTAAATAATCTTCCTTCTTTATTTAGATATGTTTGTTTTAGCCTGTTTTCTAATGATAGAGACTAATGAAGTTCAGGTATGTTTCAATTCTCTTAAAAAAAGGATTTTGGCAAGTAAAGACTAACGACAAAATGGGTATCGTTTCAAAAACAGAGTATGTAAAAACGGCACCACAATACTAAAATATTTTGTCCACACAATTCCTCACAAACTGTGTGAAACTGCTGCAGTGCATATGCTGGGCCTATTGGTGGCACTATGATGCTGCCAGAGAAACAGAAAAGAACAAAGAGCATGTGCAGTCAACCTGGTTGAAACACGACAAATCTACCTTCAAATGAGAGCTTTATTCAAAAGCAAATGATGTTTGTGATTCTCCGGATCCATTTTTTGCTGCTGGTGATTAAAGAGGGACAGAAAATCATATTCTAAGATCCAGAAAATTTTAGGTTTTTGCTTTATTAGGACAACAACACAGTATGGCGCCATGTTTGTTTACTTTATTACAGAGTTGCACATGCCCTTTAAATATAGGAATGGGACGGCAATGTCATCTACACAGAAAAAATGCTGGTGAGATTGTAAACTCAGAGACAACTGAACTTAGCAACACCCTGAGCCAGTTTGCCACTGCTTATTGGCGTGTAACTATATCAAAGCAACTATATGATGTTTAAACGTTTTTTTTGCTCGCGGGTCCCCCCTCAGGCCAAAGGCATAACTGCAGCCTGATTAGTAAGCTTGTACATGAGGCAGGTATCATGTGTGAAAACTCACTCATGAATGAACAGAAACAACAGCTGAGTCAGTCCCGTCCTGGACAATTTACAAATTTGCAGCCATGACTTCAGCTGAGGTAAGAAATGTTACTGCTGTGCAAGTTTATTTGGGGTCTGGGCTGGAGTTTTGGTGCTGCTTGAAGCTGCTCTCTTCTTATGCTCAGCTAAATCCATCCTTCAGTTATCTCTCACTCCGTGGATTTTATGATGGAGATAGCGCACGCTACACATAAGTGTGAATGTGCATGTCGCCGTTACACATGCCGCCCTGGAAAGCACTCAGGAAATGTGTTTTTTTCGACCCGAACACTTGCTATTTATTTGAATTTACAGACAACTGGGCAATCGCGGTGAAAAGGCCAGGGCTCATTTTACTGACAAGGGCATTGCTGTAGCATGTATAGGAAAAAAATTTGAAATTTGTATATAGTTATTACTGGTTAACTTATGTAAATGTTTAATCTTCAGCTTTTAAGCTGAAAACTGAGCTGGAGACTTAGTAGTCAGTACTTTTGTCTTGCATTATGGTGGACATAGTGTTCAACTTTGATCCCTAAGTTCAGGGTTATAAGCATCAGATCGTCACTGCTCAGAGAACCTTCCGATGCGTTCTTGGCTGCCTTTCTTTGACCCGGTTTTATGTGTTTTCAAGTCATGACATACAAGAATGAAAAATAAAAAAAATTGTACAATTATAAGAAGAACTTGAAGTATAAGTCAAAATCTTTTTTTAGCCATTCATTTCCCAGTATAGTGTCTAAATTTGTCACAACACCCTATTCTATCAGCAAATCTGACCACTAAACTAGGGTATCTATGTATTGTTTCCATTTGCCTCACCTCGGGATTTTTTTTTTCTCCTTGTCGGTTTTCTTTGTCAGTGTGAGACAGATGAAAGTGCAGCTGCCCCACAAAGCTAAATATAGTGCAGAGGCATCTGTGGTAGGAAGGTTTTGAAATTATGTAGATAAGCACTTTGCAGGAACGTGGGCTGCGAAAAAGTGAACGACTGTAAGATGACTCCCAGGGCAGATGTGTGTAAGATGAGGTAAAGAGAAAGTGATTTATTGGACTTCAGTCAGGAAGTTTGAAACGTAATTTGATCTTTTATTCCTGATTATAGTAAATTGGTAATTTAAGAGATTATAGGTTAGAAAAATTGGTTTCGTAATATGCGAAAACAAAGAGAGGAGAAAGGATAAAATTTAAGCACAAGAACAAAAATTCAAGTTGTGTCTTTGAAAATCAAGAGTTGGTTTCAATCAAAAATTGACCTTTGTACTTTAAATGAAAAAAGAATATTCACATAGTTTTCTAGTCATTGTTGTAAAAGTAATTAAGTGCTTGTACTGTCCATCAAGAAGGTCAGATGGTGGCAAACTGCAAAGGTCACAAAAGAGGGAAGGCAAGAGCTGAAAAAACAAATGCTTATCGTCGAAGTGGCCTCGTGTCAGCAGCGCCATCTCTGACTGTCACCACCCTGAACGACACACATCAGAGTTGAAGGGTCAGCAGGGGTGAAGAGGTGTGAGTTAAACAACCAATAAAGGCAGTGATTGAATGACTTGTTAGCCTTTTGGACCACAAGTAAGCTGCATTTCTGATCTTGGGTAAGCAAGAAGATTGAAATTTAGAGGCCACAACATTTATGAATCAGACGCACATTTACACAGCTTACATTTTTACATTCACAAATTTCAGTATATATTTGAATGAACCTGTGTTTGATGAGGCCAAAATAAACTTTGCATAAAAGAGAACAGGCAGGAAAATTATGAATGCTTTTCAAATGTTTTACAAATCCAGTTCAACATAACCACTTGTTACAGTTAGACGTTTGGGTTTAGCTCTACCAGAGCACCAACTATTAGGGTCACTTTGAGAGAAGAAATGACACAGCCAACACTTTGTGCAATTAGTAGGTTAACATTATACCTTAGAATAAGATTTTATAAAATTATTTCATTCTCATACTTTCTTTAAGATTTTATCCACACTTTATGTTCTGTTAATAAATAAATAAATAAATAAATAAATATTTTAAATTTTGTCTTTGATCACAAAAATAAGTTTGACCCATTTATTAAATGTGTATTTATGACATATTTTTTATTTATTTATTTATTATGTAATGGAATAGAGAAAAAAAATCAATTTTGATAAAGGTCTGGACTTTGACGAGCCATTCTAACACATCCTTTTATTTAAATCAGTCCATGGTCATTTCGACTGCATATTCAAGTTTTCTTGTTCAGAAGGGATTCTCTGTCCTAGTATTAAATCCTCTAAAAGTTTATCCACTGATAAAGTCCAGTCCATCGTTTCATCTCGACTGACCAGATTTATTGTCCCTGCAAATGAAAAAAAAAATCCCAAAGTGGGATGCTGCCATCATGTTTCTCAACAGGAAATGTCTTCGGAACCTGCATTTTCTTACATTCAGATCAAAAAATTAAGCTGGTTTTATGTGATCAGAGCACCATTTTCCTTGTCTTGTTAATAGAACTTATATGTGTTGACTTCCAACAATGCCTTCTTTCTTTACAATTTCCCATAGCTCTTTAAGGTACACAACTAACAGTTGTAGAACAGATTCTCGCAACTGAGCTGTGGATTTCTGCAGCTCCTCCAATGTTACAAAATGTTTTTTTTGCTGCATATCTAATCTAATCAATGCTTTCCTTGGATTAACAGCCTAAATAAAATCCTGACCCTTAATAAAAGTCTATTGTTTTAATGGCACATACAGTGTAACACACTTCCTAATAAGCAGTATAAAGTACAGAAAATAGATGCATTTTTAATATTTACCTCCTTTCAAACATCTTACACCATAACAGAAGGAAAAAAAGGTCACATCAACCCTACTTCAAAATCACACAACAACCTAGGGGTGGCTGTCAGATTGTTGATGTAAAGAAATTACAGAAATGGTCAAAGTTCTTTTAATCCAGTGTCAGAAAAGTGTTTGTTCGCATGTGTCTGTTCATTGAGCAGGGGGTGAGGAGAGGGGGTGCTGAAGGATGATGGTCTCTTTCGGAAAACTCTCACAGGAGAGTTAAGGGGGATGGCAATTGGATGTGACACAACAGAGGATAGGTAGGGGGCAGGACAGTGGGTGGGTGGTGTGACCATTGTGAAAGGTTAGGCTACTGTTAGCAGGGAGACGACTAGCAGGGGGCGGTGGGATGTGGCAGTTTGAGAATAAAAGGGACAGGATGCGGTGTGTGTGTTCCCTTGACAAGTGTGTGTGTGTATGCAACTTGGGGCAATCTGTGTTGCTTCAGGTGTCCATTCACCACCCCACGACCCAGCCAACTACCAGGCACAAGAGGCAAAGGTCTGGCAGCTCATTAGCCTGATCAAAGACCTCACTTCTTCCTCAGGTTTAACAAATACAGAGAGAGAGAGAGAGAGAGAGAGAGAGAGAGAGAGAGATGGGGCAGATCGGAGTGAGAGCTAGAGGGAGAGGGAGACTTGCAAAGTGCGTTTACCTGGCTAAGCCTATTGGGCCTAATCAGCCTGATATGCTGGATGTGGAGATCAATTAAGGAAATGGAGGTGTGGTGATGAAAAGAGGGGTGGATAAGCAAAAAAAAAAGGAAAGAGCCACTTAAATCTGTTTAACATCCTTATCAGGTTAACTGAGTCACAAGTCAAAGGTTATGCAACTATCAAATAAACAGTTAGGTTGTGCATATTATGACAATGTTAGCATGATGTGACACTTTAACAATACGTTTTTTGAATATAAACCTTGTTATAAGTAGATAATGTCTTACCTGTGTAATATACTCTGTTGTTGATTTAAGGTAAAATGCAGCTATTTGGCTATTAATAGTCAATAGACTGCTTATGGCAGTCAATTACATAAATAATTTATGAAAAATTATTAATATTTGGGGAACCACCTGGTCTACCAGGAACTATTTTATTAGCCAAATATCTATATATCAGTCTCTAATAGTCCTGCCCTGCTGGAGCTGAGGTGAAAATTAGGAAGGAAGGAATTCTTTACCATATATTGAATATGAAACCTTGCCATATGTGTGTGGAATAAAAATTACAAACAGTGACTATCCAAAATACAAACATTTATTTACAAAAGAAGAAAACGACAAAATTTAATTAACTGAAGTTAGTAGCAAACGCTACAGATCAAAATTAATAAATTTCAAAATAAAACAACACAAATGGATAAAAAAATGCAATAAAAATAGAAATAATGAATTTTTATGTGCTTTGGAAGAACCTGGATGCAAAATCAAACCCAGGGCTTAATTAGCAGGTGCTGAAATGAAAGCTGAATTAGTTTACCAAATGTGATTAGTTTTCATTAATTAGCACCATTAATTTATGTGTAAACCAATAAAACAATGTAACGAAAATTAAAACATTCTTTGGATTAAGAAATGTTATGTTTAAAATTATCTGGGTGAAAGTAATTAATCTTTGGAGGATTACTTTATTGATGGATTGATCACCGCAGTAAACAATCTAATTCCAGCATTTTTATAAAATAAGGTGAGTTCAAACACGGCTAAGAAGATTATATTCTGTTCTTAAACAATCTATTTTAAACCGAGTTCTGTTTGAACCGTTAATATTGATCTTTGTTCATGAAATGCAGGCCTAAACAAACATGTGGGCTTGTTTAGCTTAGCTCCCTGAAATGCACATGCGGCGTTTGAAGTGGCTGAAATACATTTATTAAACATTAACCAAATAACGGAATAAGCCCTGTTAGGATGAGTAGCTCAAATTGCAGGATTTAAATTACTCTTTGTGGGGAAAAGTCTTTTGAAAACACTAAATAAAAATTCAGGCCGAGTCCTGGTTTACCCAAACAAATTTTTCTCTGCCCAAACAGACCCTATGAACGTGACTTCTAAAATTTGTTTCAAATGATAGCATTTATTTCAGCAAAACTTTTCCTATAGGCTGGACATCATCTTGACTGACAAAATGTGTATTCAAGACCATGAGGACCTATAAATCAACAAACTTTACATTACAAACAGTGGAAAATAAGTAAAACATTGAAATCCTGTGGCCCTTTGCTTCAGTTCAAAAATCGCTAAAAGCACAACATCTTTCTTTCTTTCTTGCTTTCTTTCTTTCTTTTTTTCTTTCTTTCTTTCAGCATTAACCCAAACAAAATAACTGCAGTCAATAAAAGCTTTTTTGCAGCTTGTATTTAAAAAAATACAAGCTGCAAATTCAGATTCAACACATCATGAATTTTGAGTTTTACTGACCACCACAATATGCCAGACATCTAAAGGGCCAGGTATGGACCATAAAACACCAGATTGTGGTGTAAAGGTTCATAATATACTTACATACAAAGGTTTACATACATCAGTAAACACTAAAAAATTCCACAGTGGTCTTAAGCCATTTTCACACGTGGCCGGGGTTTTTAAAAACAAAGATTTTCCTCCACTCCTTAAAAAAAAATATCCATCCACACATAAACGGATAAATGCGTTTTTCACCACATTCATAGACATAGCAAACCTGTAGGGGGCAGTAGTTCTCCCAAATCCTATCCGCTCAGGGTAATTTTCTATCCTCTATCTTCAGCACGCAGCAGTCATACAGCTTGTAAAAGCAAACAAACAAAAAGCCCTTTGGCAATGGATAATACCAACACAGCTATGAGGGCATAAATGCTGTTTATGAGAGTAAATACAGGTCACACACGTGATGTTTGAGGATAGTGACGTTACGGTTCTTCAAACTCAGTTTTCAACCTTCCACACCCAGATACTGAAAATGGAGAAAACGCAAATATCCACTTTGGCCGGAGTTTTAAAAAAGATTATTTTTTGGTGCCGAAAATCTCCATATATCTGTGGATGACAGGTCAAACCATAGAAAATATCTCCGCGTTGTGAGATACCCGGCTACGTGTGGACAGGGCCTCAGCCTCTGTTGGAAAAACTGTTAGTTTCCATGACCAGGATCAACTAATCTTGATTTATACTAAAGGGAAGAGCTAAAAGTGGGCAGCTGTAGCTCAGTGGTAGAGTTGTTAGCCTGTGATCCCAAAGTTGTGGGTTTGATTCTATTGTGTTTTTGGGCAAGACACTTTGACTACTGACAGAAGCAGGTGTTTGGCTTCTGTTAGTGTGCCCCAGGACAGATGTGGCCTGGGACAGCTTGCCATCACAGATGTGTGCATTGTGTGCATTGGTGATGGCAAGCTACATTGTAGCCACAGTTGTCCTGCGTGCATGGTGATTTGCACATCATCAATGTGTACATGAATAACCGAATGTACTTTGAAGCACTTTGGGGTTCTCTGAACTTGATAAAGCACTATACAAGTATAGGCCATTTACCATATCTAAAAGAAGTAGGCCTATCTACTAAAACAAACATATAAGTTCTAATCATGCCATAGAGAAATACATGATATATATAAATTATATCTATACAATATGAAACTTTACATGAAACTTTCAGATTTCCATTTTTTATGATACAATATAGAATAATTCAGTACATTATTTTTACGTGAATTAGTAATGAAGAGTAGAAAACCTTAAAACAGACTTTATTGATTCCACTGCTGCATTTATTTTAATTTATTTTATTTTGTTTTCTGAACTGCAATCGCAACTATTCTAATTTTATTTTATTCACAGTTTAGATATGAGTCATCACATGTTACTAATGTAGCTACCCTCGGTAACCGGATAGTTTCCTCAGGTGACTCAGTGTTTGAATAAAATCTAATCACCACCACAGACTAACTTTCTGAAACTCAAATGAGTCATTTAGTTTTAATTATGCCATGTAAATTTGAAGTTAGCTATTTATATTTTCTTTTATATTTTCTTTTCACATCGAATCACATTCTGATTCAAAACCTCCGATACCTATAGCAACGCTCTCCACCTCATCATCCACCACAACAAAAAGCTTCACTTTTTGAGCTGCACCCTCTCTGCTCAGGAGATTTCATTGTACTATTTAGAGATTTCTCAACCAGAATCACCATATCCACATTAAACGTAAGGATGTTTACTGAAATTAGGTAATTTTCATGCTGCGTTTTCACGACAAGTTAATTTAAAGAGATTTTGTTCTACTGGCTTTCCTCCTTTTTGAGAATGTGAGCTACCAAAACCTTGACCAAAAAGTAGAAAAATATCTAGCTCTTCTTCTAATGACACCTTTTAAAATACAGTACGTATCATTTGATAATGTTTTGGTAGCAAAACTTGTGTTGCACTTCTCTCATCTTGTCTTATTTTCTTCCCTTCACTTTAAATTACCCGCATCTTGTTTCTTACCCAGGGATCATTTTAAACTCATCTCACCATTTTCCCTCTCCTCTTTTTAATTTCATCTGACCTTCACTCCCCTTTTTAACCTTTCTTACCAACGTTTTGTTCTTCATATAAAATCCTGTCATCTTTCCCCCCTCTATCAACAGCAACACAAATATTTTTCGTGGGTAACCAAACACAAAATTATATAAATTCAGGGGAAAGGCGCACAAAAGCAGAACAAATGATGAAATACACATACAATAATTTAAACATTTCTCTCAGCAATTAAATCTCTTGAAATAAATAATGTCCTTATTAGAAAATGTGCAAGTCCAAACAGGTAACGTAGGCAAGTGTTGCTATGTGTTTATTCAGGAGTCAATGTATGTACAACTGAATTAAAATTATTTTTCTTGTAAAGTTATTTCTCTTGTAAAGTGATTTTTCTTGTAAAGTGCCTTGAAATGACATATGTTATGAATTGTCACTATGTAAAAAACTAAATAAATGTAGGTGAATTGAATACAACAGCAAAACAAAACGTGTTGTTCTAGGAGTGGGCCGGACCCTCTTCCAGCCGGCACCATTGGCGAGAAGAGGATTCCTGGATATAGACAAACAGGTAACCAGCTCATCTTACATCTGTTCCAGTTTTAGGAGAAGTTTTGCTCTAATTTAACAGTTTCATAATTTTATCTTAGTTGTGTAAAACCGTTTTTGGAAGTGACTCCACATTTAAGGACATTATAACAGATAAAGCATATTTTGATGATGCATGGATTTAGAAACTCCGTGATTTAGAAACCAGAAAAACTATTTTGTTTTTTTCATGACAACTGTTTACATGAGAAGTAAGAGTATGCGGATCAAAAGCAAAAATGTAGCTTTCATCAAACTCCTCTAAAGTGGAAGAGCCCCGCTGGGCAAGAGGAGGAAAGAGGAGCTCCGGTGGAAGTTAACCTTTGGCCTCTCTTCAGAGGAGCGACAGGACCTCGACTGCCCTTCGACCCCCAGGGACTAGCCAGTAGCTGAAGCATGACCTTAGGCGTGGCCAAATTTCTCCTCACCATTTCTCGCATTCTGAGCATTCCAATAGTCACTGTGGAAAATTAAGCATCTATCTATATTTTATAAAATCAGGTTTTTGGCAGTTTTATGTGTGTTAACAGTAAGTGGGAAAGATATTGGCAAGGACTTTAAAGAAGCAATTTATGCTGACCAGCAGTTTGGAAGGGGTTTCCAAAACAACTTAAAGCCATATTCGTAGAGCAATAAACATTGTTCATATATGGAAATCATTCAGGACAGTTTTAAAACTTTCCAGGTGTAGACATCCCTTCAAATTTACCCCTGAGTCATGATTTGCGCAGAGAATTTGCTGAGACGCACCAAGACTTTCATTCTAGACTGTACAGGTAGCATATGAAATATTAAAGTTTATGACGTTGAAAATTACGAAGAAGTAGGGTTTGTCTGAAGGGGCTCCCATTGGTACTCAAATTTTCTTTCTAGATGGTATATGGCAGAGTGACCTTGGTTTGCAAAGTTGAATTTAAATGAACCAGTTAAGTCCAGTCTAGAGATGCTCCAATGTGGAATGCCATATCGCACAAAATTTAGTTCAATGAATACTGTGCATGTCAGCACATATATGTCATAGCAACAGTTAAAGGGAAAGTTCGTTTTTGTCACGATCCGTCCCTGTCTGCGTCATTTTTTCATTCCTGTTTTTTTCTTTCCCCGTCTGTCTGTGTTAATTATCCCTAATTAGTGTCACCTGTTATCCTCCCTTTGTCTTTCCTCCAGCTCCCAGGTGTTTTCATTTTTCCCTGATTATTTTTCCCCCGTGTGTGTGTGTGTGTGTGTGTGTGTGTGTGTGTGCGTGTGTGTGTGTGTGCGTGTGTGTGTGTGTATATATATACCTCCCTAGGTCTGTCTGTCCTCGCTGGATCCTCGTCTAACCTACCCTCGTGTGGCTCATCGTTCTGTGTTCCTTGAAGATTTGTTTATTTTACAATAAAATGGGTAACAACCTTTCTAAGCCGGTCTCTGCGCCTGAGTCCGACCAACCACAGAATTTCATAGTTTTGTTTTGTTTTTCAACCCAGACATTATTTTTAGCAAATATTACATTCATTTGCTTACCCAGATGAGTTTGGAACTACTTGGAGTCCTTCAGGAGAAGTTTTCAGCACATATCCATATAAGGGATTTTCCACCTGTGAGAAGGCATTATCTGTCCAAAAATGTATTCTTGCAGATTTGAATAAATTAAAGATAGAAGAATGGCCCAAAATTCCTCACAATGATGTGAAACATTGGTACATTTCTACAGAAAATACCTACTACAAGTTGTTATACCTCATTTTTCACATACAGTCCTGGGAATAAATATTTTGCTATGACTAACTTGGATGGATTAAAATGGCATGTTTTAAGAGTAATTAGGTCAGAGCTAATGTGGATTTGTCATAGGTATGTTTTTGGGTTCTTCCATATACTTTAGGCAGCTCATTATCAGGCTAAGAATCAATACTTCTTAATTAATTCTCTGGCATTTCTTGTTCATCTTTATTAAAAGTCTGCACAGTCATGTTTTGGTGCGTGTGTAGGACCATGTTCTTGTTTAATAATTTTAATGGAAAATAACTGACATATAAATTGTTGACAGAAGCTGATTAATAAACATATCTTTCTGTTTTGAACAGTAAATATCATCTGTTAATAGCAAATATTTTTTTCAAGACTTTAGAGACAAATCTATTTTTTCCTAAGCTATATTTTCCTTTGATACAGACAAAACCAACTGTTACAGACATCCCTAACATTTTGACCAAATTTGAAAAACAAAACTGACAGTCTGAGAGTCTGCTTACTTTGGCACATTCCCCTCTTGAAATATGAATGGTGTGTGTGTCTTGTGGGATGCCTGGTAAGAGCAGAAACCCATTTGGGTTGTTCTTTGTTATTTTTAACATTTTCCACGCGACATCTTGTGTATATTTTGCAATAAGGGGACCAAGAATAGACCCAGGCCCTCTACATGTGTGTTTATTAGCACCCTGGCTTGTAATTGCCCTCCTGGTTCTGCTTTGTGTGATCCAGTTCCATTCTGTGGTGCTGGATAAGTTTAGATCCAATACTCACTCACACACACACACATACACACACCTATACATGCACACAGTCTGGACACCAACCCAGACAGAACCAAACCAGGCTACACACTAATTACATGCCTGAAATTAGACATAATAATGGCCAACTGGTTGACTGTGGAAACAGTGATGGAGGGCCAAGTTAGGGTTATGTGTGTTCATGTGTGTAATTTCTTATTTTAATACATTTATTATTAACAATGTTGAATTACATAATAATCTGTATTGTGCATTGTTATGTATAACTAGTCAAATCCATAAATAAGAAAGTCACAGGGGGGTAAAAATAAAAATGGGAAAAAATTATGTCATCCTCAGGAGCAGAAAAACAATTCAGTTACTGGTTAGTGCTGCAAAATAAACCCAACCAGAATATAGTATCCTTAATATGACCAAAAGAAAGGGGTTTCCAAAGTTATATTTATAAGTGCCATGGTTAAAAATTGGCTTCTTTAGGACTCAAAATCCACAAATATAGGAGTAGAAGTCTGACGCAGTCTGTTGTGGCCAGGAGAAGTGGAAAGGTTTTTGGCTCTCTGTGTTCTTTTTATTTTTGCCCACAATGAAAAGAAGTTAAATGCTGAAATCACACAGATGTTGTTTTATGTAACATTTCTATTTTTATTGCAGAGAAACTACCTTTAAGAGCTAAAGTTAACATCAAACATAAAGAAGATATTACTATATTCTTAAAGGTTTGATGATTTTTAAGTATTGTATACAGCATATCATACATTTTAAACAGTAAGTAAAGTCCAGAAACAGTTTGAATAAATAAAAAAACAATTTATTTTGAACATATAATAACCAATACAAAATTTAATATTAAAGAATTGACAAATTAAGGGGAAGAAAATAAAAAAAGTGCTCTGCTTACAAACAGAAAAACGGCCCTGGTGCTTTTCTCAACACATTTTGTTAACTACATGGTTTAATTGTAAATGTTCCTGCTTGTTTTTTTGAAGTGAATATATGCCTTTTGACAAACTCTAAAGAGGACTTGGTTAATTTTGTTCTAACTTACTGGCAGCTTGAAACCAGTAAGTTACAGTACCATTGTCATAGTTTAAAATACAGAAATCATTGCTGTAATTGACTTACAATATAATTTCAAGAACATTCATACGAGCCTACTTAAAATGTGTGAATACAATTTTAATCTAAATCCAGAAATTATTAAAAGCACAACAAACATATAAAGTGCAGTTACTTTATATTTTTTGAGTCACTGAATTGTTTTGTAAAAATGTCTAGCACAACCTTAAACACAAAGATCAGGAAGGTGGATTTGGTTAAAAAAGTATGTTTCAGTTTTACTGAGTTTAGTGTTGCAACCAATTTCCGATTTGTTGTTCTTAGTTTTTGTTCATACTGCAGTGCCTTGCATATCTTAAAACTTCCTAAGATTTTGTTATATTACACCTACAAACTTTTAAATATTTTATGTAATACATCCATCATTAGAGCAATTTCCAAGCAAAAGGAAAAAGATATGTCTTACAGTGAGATTCAAACACATACATTTCCCTTAAATTTGAGCTACCTTGTGGCACTAGCGGATCAGGTGACTCAGTTTTTTTTTTCTAATAATGCTTAACTCCATCCATTCTTCAATGCCCTTTTGGCGACTTTCTTACTCCTGGTAAAGAAAAGCATCCGCACAGTATGATACTGCCACTACCACGTTTTATCTTCAGGAAGGTGTGTTCATAGTGTTGTACAGCATTATTTTTCTGCATTGCAAAACAAATTTTGTGCAGGCAACAATGTTATTCTCTTTCTAACAAGAGCGCCTTCTACCAAACAAGACAGCTTATGACTTTTTTCAACAGCGTTTTTCTGTCTTGCCACTCTTCATAAAGGCCAGATTTGTGGAGTTCATGGCTTAAAGTTGTCCTGTCAGAAGAATATCCAACCTGAACTGTGGATCATTGCAGGTCATCCAATAAATGTAATAAGCTTATATAAGAAATATGTCAAAAAACTCATTGAGGTTTGTGCTTGAAATGTTAAAAAAGTTAAAAAAAGTACAAATACCATTGCAAGACATTGAAAGTATTTGTCCATAATTACATGAACAGATGCTGTAAAAAAAAAAATCATAGCACAACTTTCCAAACAGTGTTTAATCTGATAAATCCCTCTCAAAACGAATTATGAGTTTTCTTGAGATCATTGACAGACAGAAATGTGTTGAAACTGAAATGGTCCAGTTTAATTCCTAATTATTTTAGCTGACATTTTGGGCTATGATACCAAAATCAAGAAATCTGAGAATGCAGAGACAAAAGACAGCTGAGCACCTCATGCAGTTCGTACTTTGCTAATTTCGTTTATCAGCTATATTTGTAAGGATCAGTAAGGCCAATTCTGTGTCTAACCCTCTGAGATATATTCATTTGTACCATAAACAGTTAAGACTGCACCAACTGTCTTCACCGCATATGTACACATAAAGGAAACTGGACATTAGTGGCATATGAATGTCATGATGATTTTAGCCCACTGTATTTAAGATCCACTGAACTCTGTATTTAAATAGTAGCTGACAATGTTGTCTTTGTCTGACATTTCTCATTTAAATGATGATGCTACTACTTTTCATAAAGCTTTAATGGGCTTATTACATTTAATTACATCTAAAGTGATTTAGTTGATTACATTTAATTTTGAAACCGGAAAAGAAATCCAGATCCCTTAGTTTGTGCCTTTTTTCCTAAACTTATTTCGGACAAGATTGTTTAGTAATGTTATGTTTGGGGGATTTATCCCCCGCATCATTACACACTGTGCAGCTCCTACAAAGTTTGCTTGCCTGTTGATGAAAGCACACAGATTTTTTTAGATTTTTTTCGGTGCGTTTTACATTGAATATTGATGATGTGTAGCCTTACCCATATAGTTATTAAGTCTATGCATTCTAATTCTTGAGGTATACGATTGCCTTTCGGTCTGTGCAAGCATCCATAATGTGTCCTGGTGTTTTAATGACATAGTTTTATTGATCCCTGCTGGGATGCTTCACCTTTTTTTCATTGACTTCAGGAAGTTCACGGGTCAGGGTTGGTCAGGGATCAGCATTTTTTTCAGCTGACATGGATTTAGGGTCTCATTTGCAAAGGAAATGTTTTTTAATATGAACACTTGGTGTCACATTTCTCTTTTGAAAATCCATAAGCAGAATTATCATCCTCATCTTTTCATGAAAGCCAAAAGGAAAATAAAAGATAGTATAGATTAGTAGTAGGTTTATGAAAGTGCCAATTAGGTTTTTTTCAAAGTCAAAGGATAAATGAACTGGTAGTATAAATAATTAAACCTAGAATAAATTCAAGGTTCATGCAAAAATAGAGAAAAACTTGTGGTGGTTGATGCTCATATTAGTTTAGATATGAATAGAGCACAAAAATGTATCTCATAAAATGATAAGAAATAATAACAGCATCAAAATCTAAAAATACAAAAATCTAATAATGAAGACCTACAGTTAAAACTAGAAGTTTACATACAGAAAATAAAAATCCACACACTTTTTTTTTCACTGCCTGAAGTTAAATCAGACCAAACCTCTTCTTTTAGGTCAGTTAGAATTACCAACAATTATTTTGTTTGCCAAATGTCTGTGCTCCTGACAGAGCTGGTGAAACTGAGTCAGATTTTGAGGCCACCTCGCTCACACATGCCTTTTTCTGCCCACAAATTCCTTATAGGATTGAAATCAGGGTTTTGTGGTGGCTGTAACCAAACAATAACTTTAATGTCCTCAAGCCACTTTGTGACCACTATGGCTGTATATATATATGGTTATGGTCATTGTCCATTTTGAAGATCCATTTGCCCCGAAAGTTCTACTTGTTGGTTGATGTGTTTAGATGTTGATAATGTTCTTTCCCAATGATGACATCTACTTTAGGAAGTGCACCAGTTCCTCCTGAAGCAAAATACTCCCAAAAAATTATGTTGCCACCCGTATACTTCCCAGTTGGCCTGGTGTTCCCAACCCAATAAACATAACTGTTTTTCCTCCGATGTAATGATGGTCATTATGGCCAAACAGTTCCACTTTAGTTTCATCAGGTCACAGGACTAAAAAAATAAGATATTTGTCCCTGTGTGCTTTTGCAAACTGCAGTCTGACTTTTAAATGATTCTTCTTAATGTTTCTTTTGGCTTCCTCCTTGCTGAGTGGCCTTTCTGCCTGTGTTGGTATAGGATTAATTTCATTGTACATAGTGACACTTTATGCCAGCTTTAGCCAGCATCTTTGCAAGGTCTTTGATTTTTGCTCTGGGGTCGATTTGCATATTTTGGTCCCAATCACATTAAACTTTGGAACACAAGACCAATCTCCTTATTGAGCAGTATAATGGTTAGACATTCCCATCACGTTTATACCAGTGTATAACTGAACAGATGAAGACGGCATCTTCAAGCATCTAGAAATTGTTTCAAGGATGAACCAGACATGTGCAACTCCATAATTATTTTCCTGATGTCTTTCTCAACTGTATGTAAAAATAGATTTCTTTATTCCAGTGTTACACAATGTAGCACAGCTTAACCCTAAAAGCACTGCCAATTTGTTTACTGTCCCAATTGAAAAGGACTACTTTAAAACATTTGGTTTCTTGCCATATTTCAGTTGCAGTGCATTCACACCCTTTCTTGATTAGAATACAGATTCCAAAATATTAATTACTGAAAAAAGCTAATGAACAGTGGTGGAGACACCATAATGACAATATGGGGGCGGGGGGGAGTGAGGAAAGTGTGAGTTCATCGCAAACAACACCATCATCACAACATATCCAACAATAATATTCCAATTAAATTTTGTTTAGTGTATTGTGCTATCATAATTGTGTCAGAGCTGAAATGGGCTTCCTATTGTTGAGCACCTCAGCACTCTCTTAAAATGGCTTTTGACTGCAGATTCAGAGCCATGACAACCCATTTCTTCATACTTTTTTTGACATTGAAAATTATTAATGTTTATACAAAGCTACTACACCCACCCAATCAGATCTAAGGATGCAATTAAAAAATATTTCTAAAACCAAGCATTTGTTTGACTTAGATCTGCCTCTGAAGAAACTAGAAACTCTATTATAACAGCTGTTGGAGAGGTTAAACCTTTGCTTCTCTTGAAATTACTGACTTTTCCTGAATGTTTAGCCAAAAATCTGCTGCTCTCACTAAGATTTAATCACATATGTGGTGTTTTTGTTACATCTAAATGGATTAGGTTGTAAACTGTACTGACAAAATATTTTGGCATGGTTCTAATACTAACTGCACAAGAAAAAACGTAAAAAAAGATTTCAGATAAAGGAGATTGAAAGGACTTTTTACAAGTGTGAATGTCTTTAAGGTAAGCAATTTATCGTGATATACTGTAATCAAACAAGCCTGTTGTAAACTCCTCCGGCAGGGTTCATTCTTTATTTTTTTTATGATTCTTTCAAAGTATATTTTTCATTAAGTAAATTAGATCTAAAGTATCCTATTATGGAGCAGTAAGGGCAGGCCAAGCTCATCAAAATTCTTTATTTTGATGGATGTGGACACACAGACTAACACAGCCACACATATGCCCCCCTCCTCACCCCTTCTTCCTCCCTCTCTCACCACACATTTCTGATGGCTCCAAAGCATAAAATCCCACCTCCTGGTCAGGCAGGCAGCAAGGAAGGAAGTCAATATTTGAAAAGTTGAGCTACTTGGCATCGTGGTCCAGATATGCCTCTCACTATATTTTTTTTTACTACTTTAGACCTCTCAGCAGTTCGCTTATAATAATGATACATTTTCTTTGAGGGTGCCTATCTAAAGCACTTACAGAGGAGAAAAACAGAAAAAAATAATAAACAGGCAATCAACAAAACAATTAATAAAAAAGCAAATAAGTAGATAGTACAACAAGGAAATCAGTGTCTAAAGTGAACAAGCCCATTTGAATAGATGTGTTTTGAGCTGTGATTTAAATAAAAGAAGAGAGTGATGACAGGATGAAGTAAGTACCAGAGCCAAGGAACAGAGCGACTGAAGGCTCTGCTCCCCATGGTGACAATCCAGGCAAAAGAATGAGCGGCTGATGTAGATCTCAGTGAAGAAGAAAGAGTGGCGATGTGAAGTAGTATGGGTTTTACTGACAGACTGAATTCTAGGCATAATATATAATCAGGGTTGTCAAAATTAACATGTTAATATGGTTAATGAATAATTACTATTAATTCATAGAATTAACACAATAAAACAAAATTCCGCAATTAATGCTTGCACAGGATAATCTGCCCTGTTCATACTACAATACAGTCCGTGCTGGTTTCAGTATGTAAACAGCATGGCAGTGTCATGCCCTCTGGCTCAGAAGCCAGGTAGTGCACTCTCTGTTCCCTTTAGGTGGGTGGCAGCTTGGCAGGTGGATTGTCTTCATCAGCTGATTAAGTGCACCTGGGGCTGATCTTCTCCACTGCATAAAGCTATCGTCCGTCGTGTGACTTCATGTCCACGCGACTGTAAAGCTGAACATCAGTTCGACCACAAACATCTGTTTGTATATTTGTGCCAGGACTTACATTCTCTTTTATTCTTTAGTCTGGAACTCTGCACACCACCCTAGCCTCCAAACCTCCTCTAACCTCTGTGGATTAAGAACAGGACAAAGATCTGGATTTCATTCCCCTCTGCCCCCCCTGCAAACTCCCTGGACCCCTACACTGGGACTCACAGCTTCACCACTCACCCTGTCAGCGATCCACCTGCCACTGCCACCCGCCGGACTTCCCTTCCCTCACAGTCTGCTGCACCCCAGTTAAGCTTTTGTTTAGTTATTACTTTTCGCTCATTGAAGTTGTTTTTTGTTAGGATATTTTTAGTGTAGTATAGCTTTTGTTTTGTTTCAGTTTGCTTTTGTATTTTGCTGGTTGTTTATTAAAACCTTTATTTGGAATTTTTGAGTTGTGTCTTGTTGTCCTGCGCCTGAGTCTCACCAACGGTAACAGTACAGTCCGACCATGATGAACTCAGCAGGCAACGAGACCGGCACAGACGCAGCGCAAGCGGCGAGTCCTTTACAAAGGGCTATAATGGATCAGGGAACCCTTTTAGGTCAACACGAGACGCTGCTTCGCACCTTAGTGGACAGCAATAATGCATTATTGAATCAGGTTTCACTGCTCACTTCAAAAGTAGCACAGCTAGCCGATGGTTCTCAGTCAGTAGGTGCCATAGCTAATCCTGCACCTGTTGCTAGTCCTGTTGTCACTCCACCTGTCCGTGAACCTTTTGTCCCGGTTCCCGAACGGTTTAGCGGGGATGTTAACTCTTGCCAGGCTTTTTTAACTCAATTATCTTTAGTTTTTGATCTCCAGCCTTCATCTTATTCTACAGAAAGGTCTAGAGTAGCCTTTTTGATCAGTTTGCTTTCTGGGTCAGCTAGAGACTGGGGAACGGCAGTTTGGAATAGACAAGACGCAATCTGCAATTCTTATCAGTCATTTGTAAATGAGATGAAGAAAGTGTTTGACCACCCTGTTGAAGGAAAGGATGCGGGACATCGGCTGCTGTCAATCCGACAGGGAAATCGCAGTGTGGCTGAGCTCTCTGTGGAATTCCGCACCCTGGCGGCCAGCAGTGGATGGAACGACCAGTCTCTTCAGGGAGCCTTCTATGCAGCCCTCCATGATTCCATTAAGGATGAACTTGCCACCCGAGATGAAACTGCCGATCTGGATCAGCTAATCGCCTTGGCCACTCGGATTGACAGCCGCATGAGGGAGCGCCGCAGAGAAAGAAATCAGCGCTCAGAATCATCCCGGTCCTCTTCTGCTTTCAAGTCACAGGTCTTCCCCTCCTCTCCTCGTCCTGACCCTGATCCAGAGCCTATACAGTTGGGCCGCACACAACTCTCTGCCCAGGAGAAGCAGCATCGACGAGATACGAATGCCTGTATGTATTGTGGCAGGCCCGGCCACTTCATTGCTGCATGTCCCCAGCGGAAGGAAAAAGATCAGGCTCATCGGTAATCGGGGAGATACAGGTGAGCCAAACAACCATAAACTCCCTACCTCGTCTTCTAATTTCTGCATCTCTTTGTTGGCAGTCCCAGTCCCTTCCGGTCCAAGCCCTGATTGACTCTGGAGCAGAAGAGAGTTTTTTAGATCGAAATCTTGCTAAGCAGATGGGCATTCCTCTGGTCACCCTTAGAACCCCTTTAGAAGTTCGAGCCCTTAATGGTCTGCATCTCGCTCAAGTACAGCAGCAGACCGTTCCTGTTATGTTAGTTTTAGCCGGTAATCATCGAGAAGTTATCACATTCAATCTGATAGATCATCCCCAACCTCCTATGGTGTTAGGTTTTTCATGGCTCCAGTCACATAACCCCCAAATCAACTGGAAAAGAAAAGAAATCACCACCTGGGATCCTCGCTGCCACGAAACCTGCCTCCACTCCGCCTTGACCCCCATTGATTTCTCCCCACCGACTCCGGAATCTCCAGTTCAGTTGGATTTGGTTCCCAGTGTGTACCATGACTTGGCACCAGTTTTTAGCAAGGAAAGGGCTCTGTCTTTACCACCACATCGCCCTTATGATTGTGCTATTAACTTGAAACAGGGGGGGACATTACCCACTAGCAGACTGTACAACCTGTCAAAGCCCGAACAAGCCGCCATGGAGACATACATCCGCGATTCTCTGGCAGCCGGACTTATCAGACCGTCGTCGTCACCGGTGGGGGCTGGTTTTTTCTTTGTGGCTAAAAAAGATAAGACCTTACGACCCTGTATCGACTTCCGGGGACTTAACGACATCACTGTTAAAAATACGTATCCCCTGCCTCTGATTAACTCTGCCTTTACCCCCTTGCACGGTGCTACAATCTTTACCAAGCTTGATCTGCGTAGTGCTTACCACCTCATCCGTATCCGACAAGGAGACGAATGGAAGACTGCCTTCAACACTCCACTTGGTCACTTTGAATATTTGGTCATGCCTTTTGGACTCACCAATGCTCCTGCCGTCTTCCAGAATCTGATCAACGACGTCCTCAGAGACATGTTGAACCGGTTTGTCTTTGTGTATCTGGATGACATCCTCATCTTCTCAAGCAACCCTGAAGAACATATTCAACATGTTCACCTGGTTCTAGAGCGGCTGCTCAAGAACCGCTTGTTTGTCAAAGCAGAAAAATGTGAGTTCCACAAGTCCTCTGTTTCATTTCTTGGTTACATCATTTCTGCAGGAGAGGTAAAGATGGACCCCCAGAAGGTGACCGCTGTCCAGGACTGGCCCACTCCGGAAAACCGTAAGCAATTGCAACGCTTTCTTGGTTTTGCTAACTTTTACAGACGTTTTATCCGGAACTATAGCCGGATAGCTGCACCCTTGACTTCGCTCACCTCCATCAAGAGGATTTTTGTCTGGACACCCGAGGCGGAACAAGCCTTCCAAGATCTGAAGAATCGGTTTGTATCCGCTCCCATCCTCACGCAAGTCGATTCCCAACTTCAGTTCGTTGTGGAGGTTGATGCTTCTGACACAGGGGTGGGGGCAGTTCTCTCTCAACGTTCTCCCTCAGATCAAAAGTTGCATCCGTGTGCTTTCTTCTCTCGGCGTTTGTCACCCGCAGAGAGGAATTATGACGTCGGCGATCGGGAGTTACTGGCGGTGAAGATGGCATTGGAGGAATGGCGCCATTGGCTGGAGGGAGCAGAACAACCCTTCATAGTCTGGACAGATCACAGGAATCTGGAGTATATTCGTTCTGCCAAACGTCTAAATGCCCGCCAGGCCCGCTGGACACTCTTTTTTGGACGTTTTAAGTTTTCCCTCACCTATCGACCCGGATCCAGGAATGTCAAGCCTGATGCTTTGTCCCGCCAGTTCGCAGTCCCGGACTCGCCAGGTGAGCCAGAACACATTCTTCCCAAATCATGTATAGTTGGATCCTTGGTCTGGGAGATTGAATCCCAAGTTCAGAGAGCTCAGGAGCAACATCCGGACCCTGGTGGGGGTCCTCCTAATCGCTTGTTTGTCCCAGTTCCTGTTCGTCCCCAGGTGCTTTTATGGGCTCATTCCTCCCGTCTGACCTGCCACCCCGGAGCCACTCGGACGTTGGAAGTGTTAAGGCAAAGGTTCTGGTGGCCATCCATGGAAAAGGATACTCGTGAGTTTGTGGCTGCATGTACAGTCTGTTCCACTAATAAGACCCCTAATCAGCCCAGTTCCGGTTATCTCCAACCCCTGCCTATCCCACATCGCCCTTGGTCACATATAGCAGTTGACTTTGTTACCGGACTCCCTCCATCTCATGGTAACACTGCTATTCTCACAATTATTGATCGTTTTTCTAAGACTGCTCACTTCATTGCTCTCCCCAAGTTGCCCTCTGCAAGAGAGACTGCTGACCTCCTCATCGTCCATGTTTTTCGGCTCCACGGCATCCCAGCTGACATAGTCTCGGACCGTGGACCCCAGTTCACCTCGGAGGTATGGAAAACCTTTTGTTCTGCTCTTGGAGCCTCTGTTAGTCTTACTTCAGGTTTCCATCCTCAATCTAATGGACAGACAGAACGTGCAAATCAAACCCTCGAAACATTTCTCAGATGCATGACCTCGGATAACCCGTCTGCCTGGAGCAGTCTCTTACCATGGATTGAATATGCCCATAACTCCTTGTCCAATGCCTCCTCAGGTCTCTCCCCATTTCAGTGCTCTGTTGGTTACCAACCACCATTGTGTCCCTCCCAAGAACAGGAGATTGCAATCCCCTCGCTTCAGTCCTTCCTTCGCAGATGCGAGCGTACCTGGAAAAGAGCCAGAGTTTCGCTGCTGAAGGCTTCACGGAGGATGGAAGTGCAAGCCAACCGTCGTCGATCTCCCGCTCCTGTCTACTCCAATGGACAAAAGGTTTGGCTTAGGGCTAAGGACCTTCCGCTTAAGGTGGAATCCAAAAAACTGGCTCCCAGGTTTGTAGGTCCCTTTACTATTGAGCGTGTCATTAATCCCAGTGCGGTGCGCCTTACACTACCTGCCTCTATGAGGATTCATCCTACGTTCCACGTCTCCCAGGTCAGACTGGTTAAGGAGAGTCCGCTGGCCCCCCCGGTCCATCCCCCTCCTCCGCCCAGGATGGTGGACGGTGGTCCCGTCTATTCGGTGCGTCGCCTGTTGGATGTCCGGCGACGTGGTCGTGGGTTGCAGTATTTGGTGGACTGGGCGGGGTATGGTCCGGAGGAGCGGAGCTGGGTACCCCGGCGTTTTATTGTGGATCCGGCCCTTGTCCGGGATTTTCGCCGGCGGCATCCTGATCGGTTGCTTCGTGCACCTGGAGGTGCACGTAGGAGGGGGGGTACTGTCATGCCCTCTGGCTCAGAAGCCAGGTAGTGCACTCTCTGTTCCCTTTAGGTGGGTGGCAGCTTGGCAGGTGGATTGTCTTCATCAGCTGATTAAGTGCACCTGGGGCTGATCTTCTCCACTGCATAAAGCTTCTCTCTGGACTTCAGTTCCTCGTCGGACTGTAAAGCTGAACAGTCAGTGTCTGACCACAAAAACAGTCTGTTTGTATATTTGTGCCAGTACTTACCATTCTCTTTATTCCTTTAGTTGGAACTCTGCACACCCTGACCTCCAAACCCTCCTCTAACCTCTGTGGATATGAACAGGACAAAGTCTGGATTTCATTCCCCTCTGCCCCCCTGCAAACTCCCTGGACCCCTACACCGGGACTCCACAGCTTCACCACTCATCCTCCATCACCCTGTCAGCGATCCACCTGCCACTGCCACCCGCCGGACTTCCCTTCCCTCACAGTCTGCTGCACCCCAGTTAAGCTTTTATTTAGTTGTTACTTTTCGCTCATTGAAGTTGTTTTTTGTTAGGATATTTTTAGTGTAGTATAGCTTTTGTTTTGTTTCAGTTTGCTTTTGTATTTTGCTGGTTGTTTATTAAAACCTTTATTTGGAATTTTTGAGTTGTGTCTTGTTGTCCTGCGCCTGAGTCTCACCACCTGTAACAGGCAGACCCCAACTGCATCAAGGGTTCCACATGAAAGTCACTTACCAATGGCAGGCCAGATAGAGGGATCATCAGTCTACATCACTCTCTGCTCTACTGTGCCTTTAGTCTACAGAAAGAGAGCAATCCGGTTTTGTAAACAATCAGAAGAAATTATTGCAACGAGCAAAAAATGCTCGTTACAAAAATTTTCAAATCTGCAATAATAACTTCATATCAGGTAAGCCCTGGCTAACAAAACAAACTTACATAGCTAAACAGCTTCACAGCTGCAAGATAACCACAAAAAAGGGGGGACATGGACTTATGTTGAAGTTTGGTTTCACACCATTTTGCTAATACTGATAGGCAAATAATCCCTCTGCTGTTCAGAAGAATGAAATTCAATTAAAAAATGCTTTATTAATCCCAGTCATACTATTTAATTCTTCAAGGAATTATTGTAGATCCTGATGGCTATGTGCTGGAAGGAACTCCTGTAGCAGTCTGTGTTGCAGCAAAACTGTTGAAGCCCTTGATTGAAAACACTCTGTTGTTGTAGGATAATTCCCCGAAGAGGATGCTCAGGGTTGTTCAGTATTATAAATTATGTTCAGTTTTACAGACAGAAAAGGTTAACCAGTTAATTTGCCAAAGCATTTGGCAAAAAGATAAAACGCATTACAACAGTAAGGAGTTAGAGGAACATATTACTTTTTTTTACTAATGGAGTAATTTAACACATTACTTATAAAATGTACAGAAATATAATACCTGTTACAATTCAGTAACCCAAATTAAAAGTGCATTTTAATTTGCCTAACCCTCTGACCAGAGCACTCTCAGAAGTCTCATCTTTATCAACCATTTTTGTAATGACTGCTTTCAGTGCCTTCTTTGAATGTGATTTAACAAAAATTACCATAAGATAAGAGGCATGCAAAGGCACTTGAGACTTTAAGTTAAATAACATAGTTCTAAAAAATAACATTTACTTTTTACACAATTGGTGTCACACTTGTGTAAAAAGTAAATTGATAAGTTCAGGTTACATATATTTAAGATTTTCTGCCAAAAGATATGAAGAGAGACTGAGAGACTGTAAGGAGAAAGAACAAGAGAGAGAATATTTTCAATTTTTCATATTTTTAAATTGCTGAGAGATGTATAATTTCCAAACAAATTTCAAAGTATTGGTCACTTTTCCTCTGACACTGACCCCAGGCGGTGCTGTGTAATAGGGCGTCTTCACAGGGGGCTAGAGTCCGTATTCAGGTACCGTATTTGGTCAAAATCCACTTATTTCGTATCATTTGAACACAGCCTGGACCGTGCCAGGATACGGCCAGAGGGCGTTTTTACATGTGTGGCCATGCCAGAAAACAGCCAGAGACAAATGTAACAAATTTTCTGTTCTAATGGTGCGGTTCTCAGCCCGTATTTGTGTCCAGTGTTTTACATGACGGACTACACCGAAACAGTAGTTGGCGATATACAAATAATTCTGTAGCTATCCAACAAACAAGGGAGTGAGAAGTACCGACGCCAAAAAACGAGCAACAGCCTAGAATGTAAACAAATTGGTCTACTGGTCAACTGCTACCTGAAGCCATCTACAGGGTGAGTGTTGTAGTAAACCCGCCGTTTCGTAACCTTGTGTGTGGCTTTGGGATTCTTGAATCACGATGTTTTGATCTCGTTATGGTCATGTTGGGGTTCGGTACTTTCGGTCGGCGGTCTCGTCACTTCCATGTGGAGCGTGTCTATTGTCTTAGATACGGCCAGAGTACAGCTTGTGTTCAGATGATCCGTAGCACCTCATGCCTGGACTCCAAAAGGCCTAATATCTCCAAGGCAGGTCTCTCGGGCCGTATCCTGGCACGGTCCAGGCTATGTTCACAAGTAAGTGGATTTTGAGCAAATACGGACTCAAGTGCCATGTGAAAAAGCCCAGAGAAACCTGCCTTGGAGGTAGTATCGGAGTCCAGGTACGAGTGGATACGGATCATGTGAACACAAGCTGTACTCTGAACGTATCTAAGACAATAGACACGCTCCACATGGAAGTGACGACAATCCCACCTGAAGTTACCGACTCCAAAACGGACTGAGACTCACACCATGTCAACAATAAATAATTAGCATTTTTCTCTGGCCATTTTATGGCGTGGCGACACATGTAAAAACGGCCATAGAGTCATCTGAAGTGTTGTCATGCAACTCTATCTTCCCATATAAGGAGATGAAGACAGGAAGCGCATGGGCAGAGAGACGACAGCAACCTCCTTCTCTCTGTAAAAGCGTTTAAGATGGGTCATTGCTTTGTTCTCCAGCATGACAATGACTCAAAACACACAGCCAGGGCAACAAAGAATTTATTCCGTAGTGGCGTTTCAAGGTCCTGGGGTAGTCAAACCTGTGTTCAGACCTGAATCCAATAGAAAATCTTTGGAGGGGGCTGAAACTCTGTACTGCATAGTGAAAGTCCTAAAACCCAAAGGATCTGGAGAAGATCTGTACGGAGGGGTGGGGCAAAATTCCTGCTGCTGTATTTGCAAATCTGCTCAAACTACAGGCAATGTCTGCCCTCTGATTGTAAACAAAGGTTTCTGTAATATTAGGCTTTAATTTCCTATAGGCCCTGTGATGGACTGGCGACCTGTCCAGGGTGTAACCCGCCTCTCGCCCGTTGACAGCTGGAGATAGTCACCCCCCCCCCTGCAACCCCTAGCGGACTAAGCGGTTTAGAAAATGGATGGATGGATGGAATTTCCTATAGTATCTGATCTTTTTTTCATGCAATGAAACGTATAAAATCATAAACTCTGATTTTTTGGATTTTCTTTTAGATGTGGTTTCATAGTTGTTGAAATGACAGAACAAACATTTTACTCAAGGTTTTGTGTTATTGTGGTGACTTAGCTTTTTTCTTGCGATTTTATTTTATCTCATTCAGAAACACAGCAGGCACACAGAATAGCAAACATGCTGTGAGATGCATTTTAAAGGCACTAAATTAAAAAGAAAAACAAGCTGTGGCACAGCGAGTGTCCTACACAACTGTTAATTGGTGAGAAATGTGTATTGTGAAGCATCAAGGGAGGACGGTAAATGATGGCCCTATCTGCAAAAGGAAGCTTTTTGAGAAACTCTGCAGAGCTGTCATGGTAATTTACATTTTCACCCTGTGCTCACACTCACAAGGATAAACATGCAGACTGCAACATTATCAGGTTTTCTTTGGTTTACATATGTTCGAAACAATTAAAAAGTAAAAGATTAAGTACAGATGCCAAAGTTACTATCTGGTATAAAGTTTTTTATAGTTATTGTGAGATATTTGTAGATTAGGGAATGTCTAAAAAATGAGAAGAAAGAGTTATCCTCAAAATTATGGTTTCCTGTTTGAATACTGAAGTTTGTCTAAAATACTCTTGTCATATTCACTTACATGAGAGAAACACAATTTATTGATAAATTCCTCAAGCTGTTATTTAGCCAGATGGGGCTGTCCATTATAATTGGAGCCTCACAGCAGTAGCCAGCAGATGTGGCTTCGGATGAGGCTGGGAGGGAGGACTCCAGAGAGAGGGAGAGAGAGCTGGACCTTCCCTTCTGTGCGTGTCTACCCAGATGATCACACCGCTGAGAAATCTACAATTCAACATTCAAGCTCTTCATTTTGGCCATCCCTGAGAACCACACAGCTGCAGTAGAAAATGTTAACGTATACACAGTACATCATTGTGCATCCCTGCACATCTGTGTGTCAGGAGAGGGAAAGAAAGATGGAGAAGGAAATTTGAAGAGCAAGAACGATAGGGGGCTTTTTTGTGTTGTGTAACAGCTCTGTTTTCTCACTGTGGCTTTTTAAAATATTTTCAATTTTTTTCGGTAGAAGATTTTTCTATTGGCAGTTCTCCCCCTGATCATGCTGTTTTCCAACATTGTACAACAAAAGACAACACCTAACCTAAAGCATGGTGCAACAAGTTTTCCAGATAGGGTCACAAAGTTCTGCAAGAATCTTTAAAGGCAGATAGTACAGTATTTCACAAACCTACAATGAAGAGTTATAAAGGCATTCAGTGTGTATACATGCAGCAATAGAAATTTAAACTTAGTGAAAAAAATTTTGAAATGCATGTCCGACTGTAGTGGACTGCTATTCAGAAGAAATTTTTTTACAAAAATTCCTGGGTTTTTTAGGTGGAACTTCATGTCAGCCATTGGAGTACCCTCTACTGCCCCTCTCCATTGAGGTAAATTTAGTGGTCAGTCATTGTAACTGCAACTAAATCTCCTCTGAATCCAAGATGAATGATAATAGGCCACACCTATTGAGCACTCCAAACATATCTATATATTATAGGGTATATATTATATATTACATATATATATATATATATATATATATATATATATATATATATATATATATATATATATATATATATATTTATTTAAGCCACACCAATCATAACTGCCCAGGGCTACATCGTAAAACATGTAACGTAAAACATTAGATGCATTTTGATATGAAGTTCATTCTGTTTTGCCTTCGGTGTTCAGGTGCTTGCAGTCCACTGGAATGCAAACATTTGCAGTTCCCTAAAAAAATTGCATTTTTTGGAAAAAATAAATAACAATAAAGCCCAAAAAAAGATTTTTTTTATCTCCCTCTAAAAAATGTGAACAGTAAAGAGTTTTTTAATCTACAACTTTTATAGTTCAAAGGGTTAATATCCTTTGAATGCTTTTACATGTTTTTATATTTAACCATAAATGTTGTTTTATTTAGATTTCATGTAATAGACTGACACAAGAAAACACACATTTTCTTGTGTCAGTCTATTAAATAAAATCTAAATAAAGTCTATTGTGTCAGATGGAATGTTAAATGATGAAAATAACTGTATTTCTTTTCTTTTTTGCAAATATAAAGCTGAAACTGGTCTGGATACATATTTAAAACCTTTACTCTGATGTCCCTAAAACATTTTAAAGGATATGGAGTAAGGTCCAAAAGTGAAACCTCTGGACAATATGCAAAGTGTAATTTGAGTTATACTACACATCACCCTGAGCACACCATCCCTACCATGAAACATGGTAGTGTCATCCGTTAAGGCTGCTTTTCTTTTTCCTGGTGGAAGAAAACCTGCCAAGGCCAATTTTAAGACTTGGGTGGAGGTTATCTTCCATTGTGACTGTGACAAAACATGTCCAACCAGAACCAAAATAGAATTGCTTTATTCAATTAATGTGCTTGAATGGCCCAGACTCTTAACCTAAATCCAATTGAGAATATGTGGCAAGACTGCAAAATATGTTATCTATCCAATCTGACTGAGTATGAGCTGTTTTCATTTTCTACCTGCAAACCCAGTAGGGACATATCCCAGATGACTTGAAGCTGTTATAGCAGGGAAATGTTTCTATAAACTAATAACTATAAACTAGCTTTCTCAAACTTTGGAACAATGACAGCGGTGTTTGTTGTTTTCTTCTATTCTTCTTCATCTGTTGTCTGGAATAGAAGTTTATACACACAAATAAATTTTATATACACACACAGACACACATATATGATATTTTATGTTTACCTATAGGTATTTGTTTGTGAGCACTTCATAGATTAATTTCATGGATCATTATTGAAAACTACTAAAAGCCCACAGATAACAATGTTTATTGGGATTAATTGCAGATAACTTAATTTTACTATAAATTGTCATTCTATTTAGTCTGAAACTAGAACAACTTTCATTCCTCCCATTTTTCCTGTCATTTCCTTTCTGGCTTTGTTCAAAAACAATAATCCAAATTTGGAGGTGTAGTGGCTGCCATGGTAATGCGTGCAAACGGATAATGGGGCAACTGTTAACCTTTGACTGGTTAAAAGCCCCAAGCTGAGTGGGAGAGGGTGGGGGGTGGGAAACGGGTTACACACACACACACACACACACACACACACACACACACACACTATGTCACAGAGAGAAAGGAAATTCACACTCATTTCCTCCGTGTGGTTTCGGTACAAATCAACAACATCCTGTCCTTTTGTGAATCCTGCCTGCCCTCATGCTGGTTTAGGTTACACACACACGCACACACACACACACTCCCCTCCGCCTGTTTTTTTGTTTTGTTTTTTACACTACGGTGGAAGTCATACCTCACATTGTTGTTGCAGAGGAAGGAAGGACACGTCCTTGCTCGCAATAAATGGCTTTAGATAGAACACATAAGGGGGAGCGGCTATTATTCGGGCTAATCCAGTTTCGCCATGTGGTCAAGGCATTTTTACATCCTTCTCAAGAAGACATGACTTAAAATGAACAACCACCTTCACATGTCCTCTATTCTCCTCTTAAAAGGCGACTTTCAAATGATCCAGATAAATAGGCCACAAGCCAGAACATATTTTTCCCCAACTCCATTTATGCGTAGTTGAAAATACAATTTCCTGATGGTTATTATTATTAAATGCATCCCCAGTAGACGTTTTAAAAAATAATGATTATTTTCAAGTCTAGCCTACATGTAAATCAGGATGACATTGTCCTTGTGACCAATAAAAAAAGCCCCCACCCTTCTCTTCTCCCCACGCACAAACACACACGCTTCATTCGCTATTTCTTCCCATTCATAAAAATCCGGGCTTCGCGCGTGCGCAATGCGATTCGGTGTCCTCCCCATTCATAAAAATGTAACCTCCGCATTTCAAGCCCTCCCCGACCATAGACTGTAAAAAAGACCGACTCGCTCTTCCCTCCCATTCAGAAGAAGGGGAAAAAAACGCAGGCATCTGCGCAGCGCCGTCCCCCTTTTTTCCTCTCCTCTACCCTCCCATTCATAAAAACTCACTTCCCTCCCCCTTGGTGGTTGCAACATCATATCCACAGCTCTGCGTCCTCGACCGCAGTCGCCTTTTTAATGCACCAAGCGAGCAGAGATAATAGCGCTGGAAGAGCAACTCGCCTTTCCTTTTGGACTTAACGTCTTTGGAAATACTCAACGCACCATCCTGCCCGCCCCCTTCTCTGAGTGGACTATAGATAGACCTGCCCGCAGACGTCGAGCGTTACGAAGAGATGAGAATTGCGTCCTGAAATCCACGGTAAGTGATGTTTGCTTCGTGATACATGTTTAGAAGTCGTGATCCAACGACTGCACAGACTGTCTTGTTTCAGTTCCATTGCTCCAACTTAAACAACTCAGTCCGTCGGATCCTTTATAGGCGCGACATTACTCTCCTGAGTAACGTCCTTTCTTTTTTTTTTTTGCAAGAAGCTGACTCCTCATAGCCTGTGTTTGCATGTTTAAGTCAATATTTAACCACCGGTTTTAGAAGCAAACGCAAGATTAAGGTGAGGGAAAGAGAGAAAGACGGTGGTTGATAAGGTGCAGATTTGTACTTCGGCATCTATCGCGATTATGACGTCTTAAATTTGCTACATTTTCGCTCCCTGTGTACAAAGATGAGGCTTGATTATGAGTTCAGTTGCGTCTGTCCTTCTCGCTCTGCAGAGAGCAGCCCGTCACTTATGTCAAGTCATGTTAGTCATTATCTCTTCGCCTGCTTGTTATGTTACACTTCTGATTTGTAATAAATGTTTAACTTTATTAACCATTTAAAAGAAATCCAACGTTCACATGTGTTATTTTGGGATACGTCGGATTGTGGCACACAATGTTCAGCTTTCTATTAAACCGTCTCACTTTTAAATAATTTGCAAAACAAGGCAAAACGCGCTGAATACTTATTTTCAGTGCACTATAAGTACGCTATTTGAGTATATCGAGCGGCCGCCTCCGGATTTATGACTCAGTCCATTCACATCTCCAAGGGAGCAACGCGCGCGCACACACACAAGCACGCTCCAGCACGCACTTGCACTCGCATATTTCCGGCTTGAAGCTCATAATGGTCTAGATTTTTGACGATCACAAGCGCTTGCGCCTGTGCCAGCAATGTCGCAACAGGTTTCACAACCAGCCAGTTGTTTTTTTTAGTTTGTTTTTTAGACCCTTTAGTGGAAGGAGAATAACATAATCTGGGGGCATGGCTATAGCAGCACAGCAGCATAAAGTAATTACACATTTTCGGATAAAAACACCATTCACTGTGCCAAATATATGACTGACATAATAGCAGGCAGCAGAAATGTAGGTTAGTGCCAATCGTGCTTACATTTGCTCTATTCATACTTCCATCAGTTATCAGTGGGTTCTACCTGACTTGAAGCACTCATTGAGGAAATGGATGCAGCCGATTTCACTGAGCATAACTGGAGCGCACTGATTCATCCCTGGTATGCCGCCTGCAGCACAGCAGCTCCCATTCACAGAAACATCTGCAGGTTCATAAAAATCAGCCCCATTCACAAATTCAGAAACCGATCATTTTCTTTGATTTGGATTTGTGGTTGAAAATTGTAATAAAACAAGCTAAGGAATTACATCACTGACTACATTATAAAAGCTGGATTTACTGATAAGCAGGTCTACAAGACCTTATGTCTTGCTTTCAGTTTTGCTTCTTTGGCAAGTTTCTAATTTCTTTCCCTCGCCTTGTTTTGCATTTTCAAGTCTTTTGCATGCAAGCCCCGCTCTGTGGTGCTCTCTGCTTTCTTGTAAGGGAGAGGATGAGAGTCCAACTTCAATTGTTCCAATGTTAAAGGTAGAGGAGAGGAGGTTCAGACTAAAGATCTTTTTTGTACACAGTCTAAAAATCACCATGGAATGTAAGCTCAACAACCGGGAAAACTTTCTATAACAAAACCTGAACAATTATTTCAAACGGCAATGATGTCACCTATACATGAAACCAAGGGGGTTGATCTAGAAGCTTTTGAATTACTTTTTTACAAAATCCTGCCTGATCAGTAACTAATGCTGGCTGTGAAGAAATGGCACAACGGTTAAAAAAATGACTTCATAGTCTAGAGAAATTGTGTCATTCTAAATATAAAAGCAATGACTAATTAGATTTTCAACAAGCCGAATGGAGGTTGGCTTAAAGAGTATAACAGTCATCATCAACCCAATCGTTTTCTTTAGAATACAATTGTCATGTTTGTGGATTTGAAATATCATGTCTCCATTTTCATAAAATACCTAGAACCTAATTCTTATAAGTTTCCGTGTGACTAAATGGTACCGATCAGGTACCCATTGTTTCTTGTTTTAACTGTATCTATTGTATCTATTTTTGCAGTATCACTAAATGCTGCTTTAGTGTGAAGACGTGCAAGGCACCAGCCAACACATGGAGTCCAGGGTTCCTCACCACATTCCAGGAGTGTCTTCTTCCCTTATCTCTCCGCCTTTGCTGGACACTCGAGTACCCTATGGTCGTCTTCAGCATCCTCTCACCATTTACCCGATTGACCAGATAAAGTCATCGCATGTGGAGAATGACTACATTGACAGCCCAGCTGTTGTGGCTCAGCAGCCTCTGAGCCACAAGTCTGCAAATCGAAGAATAACCTGGCTTGGTCAGAATCAGGAGGCCTTCCTTGGGGCCAACCATAATCATCATCACAATCACCAACATCAGTTCCATCAGCAGGGCAGATGTGAGCCTCACCCAGACACCACGACACACCCCTGGATTTCCTTCAGTGGCAGGCCCAGTTCTGTTAGCAGCAGCAGTAGTACCTCTTCCGATCAGCGGCTGTTGGACCATGCAGCGCCAACGCCTACAGTGGATCACCATCCAAACTCAAACCATCACCAGGGCCCCATCAACACAATTACAGTCCGAACTCCTGGTTGTTTCTCTCCCTCTGAATCTAAAGTCCTGACCTCCTCTTCTTCTTACTCCTCTTCCTCAAAATCACTTGACCTCAAGTCTACAAAGGCTCCTGCCGATGGGGTTGGCTCCACTGGGGTTCAACAAGGACTGGCACTTATCCCTTCCGCCCCAACCGAAAAGAAGCACCTGTTTGTCTGCGAGCACTGTGGGAAGTGTCGATGCACTGAGTGCACGCTCCCCCGAACCCTACCCTCCTGTTGGGTCTGCAACCAGGAGTGCCTGTGCTCGGCTCAGAGTCTGGTAGACACAGCCACCTGCATGTGCCTAGTCAAAGGGATCTTCTACCATTGCACTGAGGATGAGGACGACGAGGGCTCCTGTGCCGACAAGCCCTGCTCGTGCTCACAGGCCAACTGCTGTGCACGATGGTCTTTTATGGCTGCTCTCTCTGTCGTCTTGCCATGCCTAATCTGCTACCTACCAGCTACGGGACTGGCCAAGCTGGGACAGAAGTGTTATGACAATGTTAGCAGGCCTGGATGTCGCTGCAAGAATTCACAAGCTGGCGTAGTCATCCCTGTTAGTAAAAACGGAGGGGTAGAAGCAAAGGTTGGGACAGAGAAGCAGCCTAGGTCATGATAGTGGAGCCAACTATCTGGCTGTGGCCTTGTGAGAAAATGGACAGGACCTCATTTGTTTGGTTAATATGGACTGGACAAGCCAACACCACCCCATTAAACCACCATATTTATCTGCTGGAACATGACTATAAAAATAACGGTACTTAAACAATTTTTTTTTATTTATGTTTGATAGTATGGATGATTAAAATGGGCCATTGGAGAGAGTTGGTTAATAGGAACAGCTAACAGGTTCTGTGAGAGATTTATTTTGTTGTTCTGTAAGGGTGACGAGAAGAAGAGGCTTGATTGTGTGGCCTTGTGTTAGAGTTTTACAGAAAATGGCTGCAGGCACAAAGTTGTTGTACCTCTCTGCTGCTCAACATTTTTCGGCTAATTTTTGTAATGCTAAGGAAACAGAGACTGGTTACAAATCCTCACATTGCAAAATGTATCCAATCCTAGCCATCTAGAAAAGCACAGCCCAGTGTCAAACAGAAAACCAAGTGTTTAACTGGAGAGAACTGTGACTTGTATGATGGGCCATTAGAAGAGACCCCTTTTTCTTATTACAGAGGTTTTCACCATCATTTAATTTTGCAGTTATGATAAAAGAGGCTAGCTTTGAACTATGTTATCTCTAGATTCAAGTTTCAAGGTGTTCTTATTTGAATAGGGAGATCTGTGAAAACAACCCTTTTAGACTTAATATAACAGGTCTTTTCCATATTTCTTTCACCTTTTTGTGTGCTACAAGTGACAAATAATAAATTTGCAGTTATTTTTTATTTTTACTTTATGGTTGGTAAAGCTTAGACCTTCTGAAATATTTTGAATGCCGTTCACTGCTCCACCTCAGATGTAATGCATGTCACAATCTGCATGTTCTAGTCTAATGGTTAACCACCGTGCTAGAAGTGGATTTGTGGTAGAGAAACATGTAAAAGAAAAGATGTTAAAGGGGGAAAAAAACATACAACCTACCTTCTCAGGGATTGTTATACGATAATCTCCTCTCGAACTTGGCCTACTGCATGTTGAATCTTTAAACTGCCTATAAGAGCCTGGTCTGCTTCCTCTTTGCACAAAAAAAGGCAAAGAAGATTTTTAGAGGCAAAAGAGGCAATAGTGAATAATTTAAAACATACAAGCTAAGTGAGAGGCGAATGGGCCATAAAACTTTTTTTTTCCAAAGTAGAAAGGGATGCAGGTGAAGAGGGTGAAGTTGAAGGTAGAGGAAAAGAGGAAAGACTAAGAAAACGGTATTGCTGTGTTTGTATCCAATCAACCTTTGTTAAAATCAAACTTGCCACTTGCACAACCTTTGTTTTTTAGGACCCCCCCCCCCTTAAAGGATGTACTAAAGCACAGTATTAACCATCCAAGCTAACTTGCGTTACATTGGCTTTCAATAAATTTACTCCAAACACACATACCTATCCACCTCTACGCACATCTGTGTGTTCATAAAAGTAAAATCGGTATGCTGCATAGTGTGTGAAGTAGTCTCTCTTATTCTTAAAGTCTATTTTTGTGAATTGCATGATCTTAGGAATTTGCCAAAGGAAGCTATTATACAGTAGCATGTTTTCACAGTCTAAGTGACCACAGTTGCTATGCCAAATAACTTACAATGGCTGGTTGTTAAAGGGGAACTGCCTTTTAATATAGGTGGTCGTTTCCTTTTGGTACCATGGCATATTGACTTTGTGGCTCCATAATCCATTGCTCTCTTTCAAGTTAGACTTCTATCTTCCTCTAGGGTACCTCATCTTGCTCATGCTTGTATTTGTCTTTTTGCACAAAGCTAATATCACACAGGAAAAAAAAGAAAGAGGGAAAAACCACATGTGGTCCTTGGTATTGAATGTATGAGGCAATACAAAAAACAAGACAAAAAAAACAAAAAACTAGCAATTCACAGTCTGAGAGAAAGGTGCCAAAACTAAGCGTGAATGTGTGCCTGGGCAATGGTGGGGCAGCAAGAATCACAAATGTTTTGACTTTATATTAAGTAATAGAGCTATGCAGGTGAAATGTTATGTGCTGTAAATAGTTTCACAAAAGTTGTGTTCTTTAGAGGAGACTTTTAAATGTCCTGAAAAGATTGCATGGTACATTATAACTACAATTCAGTACAAACTATATAGAGACTATATTAGATATATATTTTGAGGGTAAGAACAAGATGTTTTTGAGGAAAATGAGTGCAGCAGGAGGGGGATTTGTGAAACAAAATGACTTTATACCACTTGCACTTGATTTAGTAAAGTGTGCTCGGCAATAATAAAGAAGAAGAAAAAAGATCTCCTGCTGATTATGCTATCCATGGCTCATTAGCAGTCGAGAGGCTAAGCTAATTCCCTCTCCGAGTCCTAAAGACTGTGGACTCATTGAATCCACACAGGAAACACAGTCTGCCCCGATCAACCTGTTTCCTACTCCTTTTCTCATTCATGCATTTCTTCCTTCGTTTCTTTCATGAGAAACAGTCCAACAAACACTACTGGCCTGCCTTGATTGACAAAAACAGCTGCTGTTCATAAACTTGTCCTACCACAGAGACAGGAGAGACAGATACGTCTGATACTCTCACCCGTCTTGCTTATTTTCTGTTGTTTTTTTCACCCCCTTCTCATCTTTGTTTTTCCGTGAAGTTGTGTTGATCTTTATCACCAAGTTGGACTGCTTGCTTTTTAACAACTGCTACCATTCTTTGTAGATCTTTTTTTATTACGTGCTTAATGGTCTGTTCTAATTGTGAAAAAGATCACCAAATTTACCAAAATTTAAAACTAGTTTATTTTCAGTTCTAAACAATTCTGCCTGATTTTTTTTTTTTTTTTTACATAAACAGAAGGAAAACCATCATACAGTCGCTACTTCATTCCTTTGTACCTTTCCAATGTTATTGTTGGAGATTAAGAAACAAGATTTGTGATTTTTCTTGTTGGTTTGTTTGTTTAGATATTACAAAAAAAAAAATCTCATATAAAAGGTTCCCTTTATAGATATATTTATTTTGAAGTTCTATTTTATATAGTATTTATTTAGATGCCAACTTTTTGTTTGTGAAGAAAGCTTATGTTGAAATGGAATGTACATTGACAATGGAAATATATATTGTTAAATATACTTGGCTGTTGTGTTGTTTTTTTGTACTACACAAATAAAAACTAGTTGAAGGACAGACTTAAACCAAAGTGGACCTATCTATTTTAAAACAAATAAAGTTTCAAATACATCATAGCAGTTAATGAAAATGCTATTTTGTAAAACCTTTAAACTATCGTTTGTACTGTATACTTATAAGAGAAGAAGGTAATTTGTTTATCTATGGAAACTGCAGGCTGGAGTTGGTGCGCCAATGATCATCCTAGGTTAAACAAATAAGACCACAACTCTTAAAGTGTTTACAGTTAAAGTAATTTATATTCAGGAATTGTAAAATGCAAGGAATGTTTCTGCGGAATAAAATATATTTTATTGATTTATTGTATTGCCTTACTTTCTGGCAGTTACTCTAACCAGAAATGATTACAATCCAATGCAAATTTGACAGTGGGCTAAAAGTTATAAAAATAGTATTTCCATAGATTGGTATGATGTTTTTGACAATGAAGTTATTTTAAGAAGCTAAAAGTTCCCTTTGGTGTTGACTGTTCTCGGTCTACCTGAGAGCTTCTTACATGAGTTGTTAACTTTCAGAAATGTCAGTTTCTCAAGCTAGTCATATTCTCAGGCTAGCCGTTAGAAAAACTAATAACTAGTAGCTAACAGCCATTAGTTTCTTAAACTAGCTTTTAGCTTCTTAAACTAGCCATTAGATAGTCCAACTAGCTACCCCTTAGCCTGTGGCACAAGCCATTAGCTTTTGTAGTCAGAGAGTTAACTTGGAGGTGTAACAGATTAAAAATCTGTAACACAAGAAAACTCTGGTCAAGGTAGTAACCATGTAAATATCTCAAACTGAAATTAAATTAGCGTGCATAATAAACAGCAACACAAAAGAACTAAAACATTTATGAAATCATTAGTAGATGTAGGTCTTAGTGGTTTTAGTGTTACAGGCTTTAATAGATTATTCCATTGACTTGGTAAGAAAATATTGTTTTTGCAAAACTAATTTATAAACAAAATGAAGAGGCCAAGAGTGTTATCTGCTGGAAGTAAGATCATAGCTACTTATAAGCTTTTAACAGACATAAATCCTGAACTATCTCTTAAAAAAATTATATTGTCTCTTCATTTAAACAAATGAGAACCAACAAACATCTGCTAATAGCAGGGTTTTTATTAGGCTATTCTTTTCATTCATTGCTGTGAAACCTTTAAGGACTTGAGTTCCTTTACATTATCACTCAACCTTCCTGAGGTCGCCCTTCCTGTTGCTCAATAAGCCACCCACCATAAAACACTCTCACGGCCCTAAAGGCCAAAATAAACTGAGTGACCTGAAACAGAAAGAAAACATTACATAAGTAACAGGAGATAATCCTCAGACTTCCTCTGGACTATGTAACCTGAGCCTTGAGCTGCTCGCCTGGCCACTTCATATCAGAGGTTTAACTCCACAGCTGCTTTCCCGTGTGTGTGTGTTTGACTTGCAGGTTAGACGAACTTCCTCAAAGTTTATAGGGGTGGTCTGTTCTAATTGGGACGTGTAACATCCCCCCCCCCCAAACCACCACCTTATGAAGCCAGAACACTCTCAAAAAACCTTCCTGTCCCACACAAACACACACACTGCCGTCACCTCCTACCCGCCCCAAGCCCACCTGCACTGCTGCTACCCAGAGGCGTTTCTCTTCCTACTCTCATGCACTCTTTCTTCCAACTCCCAATTGTTTGTTTCTGTACTCCGTGTATTTTCTGGGTGTTTACCTGAATGCGCCTTGGAGAGAAGAATGGAACAAATGAACAAGAATAAAAGAGAATGGCAAAAAAAGAAAAGACGTTTGCCTTTCAGCATCACATAAAGAACATGTTTCCGCTGCGAAAGCCCTGCAGGCGCTGCTGTGTCTGCTCCAACAGGTGAGATCAGAGACCAACCTGCCTGTTTACCTGCCGGTCTGTCAGCACCCATCTGGGCTGACACACGCGCACACACACGCACACACACACACACTACACACACACTTTACAACAAACACCTGCATTTGACTTCCTCCACACCTACATTGTCATCTCCACCCTACCAAGCATCATACATATCATCAACACAGGAAGCTTCAGCACAGGCAGGTGGAGCAGAAACCATTTATTATCAGCTGGCATTTTGGCAGACTGGATTTACAGAGGAACAAGTCCTGCCTCGGTGGAAAAGTGTCGAAGCACATAATCATTTGTGCTGCACTTTAGTGTGCTCAAACAGGTATATATATATATATATATATATATATATATATATATATATTACAGGTTGGTAATATTTGCTACATTTGCTGCAACATTGATCATTTCTGTCAAACTCAGAATATGCAAATATCAGTTTTGTTTTTTTTACTTTCACATCGGTACATGTGACAGCAAAAAAAATTCTAAAGAAACAGCTTTATAATAAGCAAGTCAGAGATGAACTTACCTACTTATTCATTTAAATAATTACTTATGTAGGTCTTTACTTGCTTACATCTATTTTTTATGTTTTTTTGCTAATTCATGATTCACCTACTTATTAATTGTTTATTATTTATTTTATTTGCTCACTAAACTTGCTTACTTATTTCTTTAACTTACATACAATCTCACTCAAGAAAAATTACAAGTCTGCCTATTCATTTACCTACTTATTTGCCTACTAACCCACCTTTGTTCTTACTCATTTCTAATTCCTTTCATATACCTTTACCTACATATTTCTAAACCTGTTCATTTACTTATTTACACACTTGTTTGATTACTTCCTTGCTTACTAATGTACTTCACTATTTCATTGATATTACTTCTTAAATGCTATAGATTTGAATCTCTCACTTACCTGTTACTCATTTATTTGAAAAACTTAACTACTTTTTTAATCATGTAACCTGCAAACTTATTATATTTTATGTAGGAAATCTAAGCCAGTAGTGTTAACTATCTTTCAGTCTCACTGCAAACAAAAGCAGGAGTGATATAATGTAGGAAAAAGATATATCCAGGCAATCAGGTTTCTCAACCAACAGAACTCACAAGGTTAATTCGACCAACATCTGTGTGTCACCTGATGTGATTTTCAACATGAGTCTGCATAAAAGGAACGGACAATAATCTACCACTGGGAAAATGTAAGGTAAATACTCTGCTGTAATCAATGGTTCGTTTTAGCCAGTTTCTAAACCTTTTTGAGCTTATGTTTTGAAATGCAAGCTGTACTTCTGACTCTCCTACACTTATGTGCTCAACTTAATCTCCTGCAGTTTGCTCATTATAAAATACTGGTTAACAAAAAAAAATAAAACTTCACCTCTGGTATGGCACTTAAGGCTTAAGTCAGGGACGCAAGACGTTCTGCTTAAGTCTTAAGCAAAACCTCTTGCGCCCCTGACAAGCCCCAGATATAGATTGAAGACACACATTTTGCTGTCTCTGTCTTCCTGTGGTCAGTTCTTCTGTGGTCTGCAAAATATAATTTAGAAAACCAGGATATAATAGACTATGCCAATATGTTTTTCAAATTAAGTAAATCAACAATAATTTGAGAAAAAGTTCTAGCCAAATAAAATCATTTTAGGTTTTTTTTATTTATTAAAAAATGTTAACACTACTGGTGTTTTGGGGGGATTATGAATAGGCTTTTGTTGATATTTTCTACTGACAATTAAAAGGTTTATCTATGCAAATATTCATATATAAGACCTTGAACAGGACTACAAGGATGCATGCTCACATGGAACAAAAATAGCTAGTGCATTGCTGTCTGAAAATGGATCCACTGACATTTAGACTGCATAATGAGGTCGCTTCCAATCACACACACATGCATGCACACAGAGTCTTGTCCTCTCTTCCCTCTGTGGAATTTAAAAGTAAAGTGAAGCGAAGTCTAACAAGATGGCTACAGAACACATTTCAACACTTGAGAAGTTTCCAGGGTAACTTGAGTTGAAGGGACAGGATCCATGATACATCCAGGACTTTAAGTGATTTTTTTCCTAAAATGGACATAATGAACACTTGATTTTCATACAGCTGGAGATTTAGATGGCTCCAGATAATTATTTACAATGTATAAAAAGGTACATGACCTTTTTTTAAAAACAAAACTTTCCAATGTTTTAGATTTAAATCCATCACAATTGTATATGCATTTACTAAATGCTAGAATAATGAAGAACAGACTTAATTTTTTTTCCCTTCAAGTTCAGATCTTTACATAAATCACCTTAGTAGTTGGTAAAATTGCCTTTTAAACTGTATAACTTAGGTTTCGTTATCCTTGTACAGGCTTCTAAAAATAGTTTGCTGGAATACTGGATAATTCTTCTGGACAGAAAACGCATACACTCTAAGATTTGCCCACAAATTTTGTAAGAGTTTGGAACAGGGCTTTGCAGGGGCCACTCAATTACATTGACTTTGCGGTTTGTAAATAATTGGGCGGTATGGTTACGGTAACTGTCAATTTGGCTTTGGGTAAGCTTTACAGTAACTTCTTGACTGATATTTTACATTTTGCTTTAATAGACCTTTTTAATACCTACGTCATCAAAAGTATGCGTGCGCACCCTGGCAACAGAAGTAAAGCACTACTATGGGGGACCATGTCTACCAAAATTGACAATAAATATTTCAATGTGGATATAAATAAGCAAATAAATAAGTGAGAAAATACATTTGTAAATAAATAAATATAAAAACATAAATCAATGTGGTGATAAAGGTGTGAACAAATAAATAAAAAAATGTGAATTAGATTTGTAAATATGTAGATAAATAGATAAAATTTAATATATTATTATATTATTATTATTATATTATTAGTAAATAAGTACATTTAGAACTAAATAAATAAATATGGTAATGAATACCTAAATGGTTCAATGCAATATAAAACAAAACAATAAAAAATAAATAAATATATACAGTGGGGCAAAAAAAGTATTTAGTCAGCCAACGATTGTGCAAGTTCTCCCACTTAAAATAATGATAGAGGTCAGTAATTTTCATCATAGGTACACTTCAACCGTGTGATCAGAATTTTAAAAAAAAATCCAGGAATTCACATTGTAGGATTTTTAAAGAATTTATTTGTAAGTTACGGTGGAAAATAAGTATTTGGTCACTTCAAACAAGGAAGATCTCTGGCTCTCACAAATCTGTAACTTCTTCTTTAAGAAGCTCTTCTGTCCTCCACTCGTTAGCTGTATTAATGGCACCTGTTTGAACTCGTTATCTGTATAAAAGACACCTGTCCACAGCCTCAAACAGTCAGACTCCAAACTCCACTATCGCCAAGACCAAAGAGCTTTCGAAGGACACCATGAAAAGAATTGTAGACCTGCACCTGACTGGGAAGAGTGAATCTACAATAGGCAAGCAGCTTGGTGTGAAAAAATCAACTTCGGGAGCAATTATCAGAAAATGGAAGACATACAAAACCACTGATAATCTCCCTCGATCTGGGGCTCCACGCAAGATCTCATCCGGTGGGGTCAAAATGATCATGAGAACGGTCAGCAAAAATCCCAGAACCACACGGGGGGACCTGGTGAATGACCTGCAGAGAGCTGGGACCAAAGTAACAAAGGTTACCATCAGTAACACACTACAACGACAGGGAATCAAATCCTGCAGTGCCAGACGTGTCCCCCTGCTTAAGCCAGTGCATGTCCAGGCCCGTCTGAAGTTTGCCAGAGAGCACATGGATGATACAGCAGAGGATTGGGAGAATGTCATGTGGTCAGATGAAACCAAAGTAGAACTTTTTGGTATAAACTCAACTCGTCGTGTTTGGAGGAAGAAGAATACTGAGTTGCATCCCAAGAACACCATACCTACTGTGAAGCATGGGGGTGGAAACATCATGCTTTGGGGCTGTTTTTCTGTTAAGGGGACAGGACGACTGATCCGTGTCGGAAAGAATGAATGGGGCCATGTATCGTGAGATTTTGAGCCAAAACCTCCGAGCCAAAATCAGTGAGAGCTTTGAAGATGAAACGTGGCTGGGTCTTCCAACATGAAAATGATCCCAAACACACTGCCCAGGCAAGAAGGAGTGGCTCCGTAAGAAGCATTTGAAAGTCCTGGAGTGGCCTAGCCAGTCTCCAGACCTCAACCCCATAGAAAATCTGTGGAGGGAGTTGAAAGTCCGTGTTGCTCGGCGACAGCCCCAAAACATCACTGCTCTCGAGAAGATCTGCATGGAGGAATGGGCCAAAATACCAGCTACTGTGTGTGCAAACCTGGTAAAGACCTATAGTAATCGTTTGACCTCTGTTATTGCAAACAAAGGTTATATTACAAAGTATTGAGTTGAATTTTTGTTATTGAACAAATGCCTTATTTTCCACCATAATTTACAAATAAATTCTTTAAAAATCCTACAATGTGAATTCCTGGATTTTTTTTTTCACATTGTCTCTCACAGTTGAAGTGTACCTATGATGAAAATTACTGACCTCTGTCATCATTTTAAGTGGGAGAACTTGCACAATCGGTGGCTGACTAAATACTTTTTTGCCCCACTGTATATATATGTAAGAATACATGAAAGAACTGATAACATATTTGTGTCCATGTCTCATGTTGAATTCCCAACTCAGGACTGTGGTCAAGGGAGCAGACACTTGGAAGTAGGCAGTCAAGGCTGCAAATGTTTGCAATCTTATAAAGATTAGCTTCTCGCATACACTGTGCATTACGGTAATAGAGAATTTGAGGATAAATGTGGAAATTAATGTGTAAATAAATAAATAAATGTGAAATTAAATATTGTTTTTCAAATGTATTCCCAGATATATTTATTTTCCATTGTATTTACCCACAGGTAAAAAGTGTAACTTAAAATCCATCCATTGGTATTTTTCCATTTAACTCAAATGGTTTGAAGCTGTTTTTTCCCAGACTTTTGTAATCTTTATTTCATGTAAACTTCAAAATATGGAGAGAAAAAAAGGGACGAACGTGTGTTCTTCTCTTCGGTGATTTATAAAATGTATCTAAATATCTGGTTTCAAATATAATTTGTTTTTACAGCTAATTTCAAACATTGACCCAGAAAGACATGGCACAACATATTTCCCATGGGCTCTGAAGACTAAGAAAGCAAAAGAAAAAGAAAGGATGGATTAGTCAGAAGTTTTAGGACCACAGTTGTCTGCTTTCCAGAAAGTCAACCAGGCAGTCAGCCTGTCCACCACGAAACCACTCAGCCAGCCAGCAAACAAGCCAACCGCTTCATTTCATTCAGTGGGGCCACTGGCATGGGACCAAGTAATGCCACTAAACAAAGAGCTACTGTCTTGCATCACTTCCCCTCAGAGAGGCCAACCAGGCCACAGCCTCTTATCACCAGGCGCTGCCAGTCTGAAACACACCAAGGCCTCCGCCACAGCAGCCTCTTTGCTGCATCCTATTACAAGTCTTCTCCCATTATACCATAGTGATATAAACCCTGTACCCACAGAGGGGGTCTCGTTTTAGCTTTCAGGAGAGTCAACAGAAAGGGCAGTGCATGAACAGGAAAACAACTCATCAGACATTTTCAAGTATAGCTTTAATTTGTATAGTTTAAATATCTCTGAAGTGTATGTTTTGAAGTGAAAAAGTTACATGACTTGATATGTATGTGCTGAGTGTTAATATATTTTGGACAACATATGAAAGTACAAGCTTCTTTACGTTTTTTTTTTTTTGTTTGTTTTTTACAGTTAATTGGTATTCATATCCCTTCAATTTTTCTTTATTGCTTCACATAAGAAAAAAAAGAATAGATCTTTTGGGGTTGGGTTATGCAATAGAAAAAGATAATGAACAAAACTCTCAGAAAGATGGTGTGATTATGCATTTGCCCCCTTGACTCAATACATTCTAAGCACCATATTTACCTGCAGTCACACGATCAAGAGATTTGGATATGGCTTTAAAGGCTTTGCACATCTAGACACTGAAGTTTTGGCCAGTTCTTCCTTACAAAACAGCTCAAGCTCAATCTGCTTAAATCTCTAAAAAATGATTGCCAATTTCTGCCAGACATTTTCAATTGGATTTTGGTCTGGGCGTTGACTATCTCATCCTAGCACATGAACATGCTTTGAAGTAAACATTTTATGATGGTCCGTCTGTTGAGTCTTGAGCCTCAAACAACTTGTCTTCAATACCTCAACCCATATTCCTATCAGTTTTGTGTAATCCCCCTCCGCTCCAAAAGAAAAGTATTCCTACAGTATGATGTTGCCACCAACATGGTGTATTCAGAGGAATGTGCAGTGTTTGTTTTCCGCTACAATTAACTATTTTCATGGCAAAAAAAAAAGTTTCACGTTGAATGCATTTCTCCAAAGAACCTTCTACTTGTTTACTAGCTTTAAAACAGGACCTCTTGTGCCTTTCATATATACCTTTGTTTTTGCAACTTTTCCAAATATGGCAGAGTGTTGGAGTTCAACAAATAGTTATCCAATTTTCAGTCGTTGTCGATTCTCCCATTTGAACTGAGGATCTCTGCAGTTCTATACCTTTTTCAATTTCAGTTGATGGACGAAACAGCTTCATCCAGTCTGCTATATCCCCTTGTCTTCTATGTTCTCTGATGTTCTATAACAAGCCTCCGAGGCTTCCTCAGAACAGTTGTGCTCTTGCTATGCTTAAATCACACAAATGAAGACTCTGTTTAATCGTTAAATGACATCTGAAGGCCCTGAATTTAATTTTGTTTGTTTTTTGCTTAACATTAAACACCAATAGGTTTGACTAAGTTTGTGGCTGTAATATCACAAAATTGCGAGCATTTTTCAAGGGGCCTAAATACAATAAAGTTGGATGTTTGAGCCCTGAATTGGGATATTTAACAAAGTATTTTCTTCTCCTCGGGACAGGTTTATTCTGCTGTGAGTCATTTTTTTATAGCAGGAGGAAGAGTTTGGAATCTTAATGGGCAACTTTGCCAGTCTGTCTTGATAAGTATTCAGTTGGTGTAGTTTAATGCTTCCTTCAATGCCACAACCTCTGTGAGCGTGTGTGTGTGTGTGTGTGTATGTGTGTGTGTGGGTGTGTGTGCGTGTGTGTGTGTGTGTGTGTGTCTGTCTGTTTTCAACAGACCTGGTGGCTGTCTAAAGGGGCGGGTGGAGGGGTGGACATGTGTAAAGACACTGTTGCATTCCTTTCAGATCCTCCTCTCAAGGAAGAAAAAATAAAACATACACACATTCGCATAGATCAGCTCGAAGTAACACAGATGCACTCCTTCTCTCTCCTCTTTCTGAAAAAAAAGGAGTAGGAGGATCCCAACCAGCCCACCGCCCTTGGAGGCAGTGGATGGGCCAAAGCTGGGTTGACCAAACTTGGCTTCCGACCCTGGAGCAATGGCACGCCCCCTTGGCAGTGGGATGCATTGCATTCTTGGTGAGAGCATTGTCAAGCAAGCCAAGCACTTCCTATGAAGCACAGCCAGCTGCACCGCAATAACATTTCGTACATTTATCTATTGGCTTTAGTCCATGACATTCAACCCCTCTCACTGACAGAAAACACCATCACAAAAATGTGCAGTACATGCACAAGACGGAAACTGTGTGCAGCACATGCATGTTTGCATGTTCCCCAGGAGAGTATTGCAAAATATTTTTTTGGTTCACATCTGTTCTCATATCTCTGGCTTTTCTCCTCCCAGTCCAAATGTTTCTATTTCATTTCTTTAGTACTTTTTTGGTTGTTTAACTGACCTCCACATGTTTTGGAGCACCACAGATATCTTGTGATGTTTAGCCTTGTGGAAGCAGACTCTGACAAATCTTAAATACACATTAAACAGTTTAAATCTGCTTCCTTTTTCTGTCTATTTGTCTGTGTTCCAGGTACTTTTTTGTCGTGATAAACAAAAATGAAGCCGAGTACACAGAGAGAGGCTCTTGCATAACAGGTATGACCTCACAGGAAGTAAGGGCCATTGTACTTGTTTGTTTTGTCATTTGATGTGTAAAGATGTTTGCATGGCAGATTTTTTCCAGTATTATAAAGTACTTTTAACAAATGCAAAAAAAAGATTTGACTTCAGTGTGCATGGTTGTGTGTGCTTTTGTCAAGTCTTGCAGTTTGCAATGAGGCTTTGTTGTTCTACTCAGCAGGAGTACATGAGGACATGAGGACAAATCGATCAACAAGATGACTTTTGGATTTTAACTTCCTGTGTGAGCTGATGCAATATGTCCCACACCTAAAGCTCAAAAATATGTGCTCAAGTTTAATATTTCTTTACAGGATCTGCAGAGGAGACAATTCTCACTTTATTATTTACATTTTTTGGGTGTTGTGTAATCTCACATCCTTACTTTTAGTCTTTACATAGGTTTGAGTAATGCCCAGTTGATGTAATGCATACAAATCGATTTCAGGAAATACTAATGGCCCATTTCCTAAATTTGCAAATTCAAACAATCAGTTACTAGATAACAAATCAACAGCCCAAAAGGCCATATTTATGTGGCCTCTTTAATTGGACATTTTTTTCACATTTAAATGTTATCATAGAAAGAAGAAAAACGCTAAGTAATACAGGCTTGTAAGGAAATCTTGAATCTTCATAGACGACTTTTTTATTGCCTTCTAGCTCGAGTTTAATAAAAACAAATGTGGCAACAAAATTGTTTCCAAAATACACCATTTATCCTATTACAGATTTCTGTTGTACTTTCTTTAATCACACTTAACAATTTCACATCATTAATAAATGTACATTTCTAACAGAGACAACCTAGGAAATGCAAAAATCTTTTCTCAAATGGTGATTTTGGTCTTTAGCTATAACCTAATAATTCTATAGCCAAATAAAGTGACTTCAAATTGAGCATGATTCTGTCATAGAATGCCTCTGTCATGGCTGCATAAATGAAACCAGAAGAACCCCCTCCAAATTAATTCCAGAATATGTTGGTTTAACTTCTACACAACAGATGTATTCACCAGGAAAGATATTATTTAGTTGGCTGTAAATGAACAAAATGAAAGAACAAGCCTAAAAGTCTTGACAAAGATCCCAAATCTCTTCACCAACTACACACCAAGATCATCCGAACCAACTTCACATCTGAAGGAAACAGTATAGCATGGAGACCTCCTGAACCAAAGTAATTTTCACATGGGCAAGTGCCCTTCCACGATCAGCTGTTATAAATGCTTTAGCTTTTATTCCTTCTACTCCTCCCTGTCAGCTTACATCTGTTTACCATATATCATGAACAACTTCCAAAATCACCAAGGCAACACGCAAGTATCCACCAACGTCTTAACATTTCTCACACTGCCGTATATTCATAAAAGGGAAGATCACGTCAGCAGATATGTGAGAGCCGTGTACAGCTGAGCCCTGTTATGTCCATGTTTAAGTGTGTGTGTGTGTGTGTGTGGGTGTGTGTGTGTGTGTGTGTGCGCATATGGAGGATCTCACCGTGCTGCGTCTTGGCATGTCTCACTACAGTTCAATGTTTCCTTTTAGCTCAGTTGGCGCTCTTGTGTTCCTTTTGGCTGACCTTTTCTCTTCCTGTGAAGTTCCTGTCATGCATGCTCTGCCTAAGGTCACAGGTCTGCTAGATGAAAAGTAGTTCTTCAGTTCAAAACCCTTGAGGAAAAAGAGGGGAAAAACAGCATCTCCAAAATATTTGTTTTTTAACATGTTCCACACAAATCCAGGAAATTACACTAGTACATGATGTTTCTCATATTATCAGCCAGTTCTTTAATCATAAGAAATAAAATGTAAGTAGGGGGGTTTATATACAATATGTATGAACTAGAAAGTAATTTTAGGCTTTTGATACAGCATAGGCCTACAACTTTAAGGAATGTGAAAAACAGGACCTGAGTCCACAAATTTCTCTTAATTTGTCAATTTGTCAGTTTCCCCTCATCTGAATCAAAGCGACAAGACCAACATTATTTATACCCCTGCCAGGTTTAAAACAATCTTTCAGTTTGGCAACATGTTCCTTCTGAGTGGTACAAATATGTATGTGTTGGAGTGATCTGGTCAGAGTCCTAACTTGAATCTGGTGGGGGGAACTAAAGATTTCAGGCAAGGAGGCCTTCCAACCTCAAAAAAACAAAAACAAAAAACAAAATGGGGCTTGTTTTAATTGTGCTTGTTAAAATTGTGTGCAAACCTCACAGCCTGTGCAAAAACATGCGGCAGGTGATTTAATATGCAGGTGCAGAGATGACCGCTCCTGTTTAACCAGCAGCAAGATGCGATCAATCCATTTAGCATTTTGGCCCTTGAGGAATATACAATGTGGGCATTTCTGTCTGAAGATGCAAACTATTTGGAAGAGAACATGCAAATAAGTAGGCATTCCCTAGCAGTGTGATCTATCAAACATAAAAATATTTACACCGAATGTTTCGATGCCTATGTCGTAACTTTGCCGGGACCTCTGACCACCACTAGTCTTGCACAAGAACACAACAACTAAGACAGTCAGAGCTGGGGCCTCGAATCGGCAGCCTTCTTGTAACCTTTTGTTTACAAGAAAAACTCCCAACTACTGAGCCACAATCACCTCTGTTATACAAAAAGCCAGGTGTTATTAAGTTAATAAAATTAACTTGGCCTTGTCCTGGACAAGCTCCCCCTTTATTACGTCTGACTCTGGAATATGGCGCCTGTATGGTTTAGAGTGGCGCATGTATTGTTTACTACACACATTAAGTTTATTAATGACAAACAAAATAATAGTATTGACAGTAATTCTAGTCTAATAGTAATTAACTCTCTAAAAATCAAAGACTTTACAGGTTTCACCCTTTTTTGAGCCACATCATGAATCCATTGCACCTATTCCTCCTCTCTCTGGCTTTGGCACAGTGCATGGGGCAGAAAGACTGGCACACACATCAGCGGATGCAAAGTCCTCATTTGAATACCGCTCTTTGCAACTGTTATGATCTGCGCATGCAATCTTAGTAGATCAACCGCAAATCAGGAACATACCCTTGGTGCAAATCTTTTGTGGTGTATGCAATGTTGTGCCTTTTATTTAGAATATTAATTAATCTGGCCTTGGTGATATGAGAGAAGAGAATTTTCCTGACCTACATGTAGAGACAGAGTCGAAGGTTTATTTAAAATTAGAAAAAAATACTGAGATCCAGCCTTTTGGTTTTTAGTAGCAATGTCTGCAGAAGTGAGAATAGTGGTTAGAATTAATGATGACAGGAAAACAGAGGCCATATTAATGCTAAACATTAGGTACTGACTGGGAAAAAATAAAAGTAAGTATTTTTGGCACAACACTGCTACCTCTCAATGACCAAAAACCAAACAAACAAACTGTTCTTTAGTAGTAATATCTCCCTACATTTTATATTTAGTCATTTGAAATGAAGTTTAGCAGTTTTGCAGTCATAGCAAATTAAGCTATTTGAGACTTGCTGTTACAAATAGGCTATCCAAAGTATTGTAAACTGACATTCATTGCACTTTCAAAAGGAAAGCTTTATCCTTGAAGCCATAATTTTCGGGAAACCCATCACAACAAAATATAATCAAGCTAACATCATGTCAGATACAACCAACACCAACACTGTAACAGTAAGAAATGACCTAACTAACACGATATAGGCCCTGTCAAATAATGGACAAAAAAAACTGTGTTAGAGGATTTTGTTTTGTTTTTGTACATTGTTGCAGTGTCTTTTACCTTTTTCTTGGGACTTGCACATTCTTTGAAAGGCTGGCCAGCTGGATGCTTTGTTTCTAGTTCGCTGTTGACTTTGTTGATTTGCAGCGCATCTTCTTGATACTCGACAAGAAAGTTTACAAAAAATGTACGAATTTTCCCACCTGGATCATCACTAACCTTTGCAAAAAAATATATTAGGTGGTAATACGAATATGTCGCTTCATTCATTGATACCGAATTACAGCTGCTCCAGCAATCACTGGAGTTTGCCTGCTGACTTTGCAGTTTGACACCAGATGCATTGCGGTACGATGCTATGACTAGTGTTGCCAGATTTGATTCCCCCCTTCCCCCGTTTTAACCACCATGGGTTTAGTCGGGCTTTTGTCAGGAATGCTGGAATGAAATCTAGCATCACTTGAAAAAAAAAAGAACTGCGAGAGAGCGCCATTGAGTGCATTTTGCTTTCACTGCTAGTAGGTTTATTTGGCTGCAGTTGTGGCTCCAACAACCCCAGCTCCAGGTCAGAATCCATACCTGGACACTCACATTTACGCTGGTGTTTGCTAGTCATAATTGTACACACAAGCCCAAATACGTAGGTAGTTCTCCTTAATATTGGAGTAATAAAAAGGAACCATAGCCTTTTTGGGGCCACGAGGAAGGTCATGTGATTATTCTGGGAAATAATTTACTACTGTAGAGTTCATATTAAATTGGTTGATTTCCTGAAATAGAGTGTTTTTTTTTATGCAAAATACACAGAGTTTCAATAGCACTGAATTTGCTCAACAGATTTAACATAAATTTTGTCAAATTCTTAAATTGTGGTATGCTTATTACCTTTCATTTTTATCCAATAAAGCTCTGAATTGAAATGCCAGCCAATGTATCTTGCTGGATGAAAAATTCTTAAAACACGGAGGAGCAGTACAGAATTATGATCAGCCCAGATTCTCTTCCAGAGAGCCATTATAAAAACTGATGTCCTGAATATTTTCCAAAACAAGGAATCTCTTGGAGTTACAAGAAGGGGTTGAGCAGGCCCACATATGTGCACATCGTCGTGCACAGACACAAAAATGTAGTTGAAGACGTACTAGTGTTTCTTTAGATCAATTGCTTTATTGAATATATAATCATTATCATTACCAAGAGCTTCATTTTCTCATTTGTGTATCTATCACTCTGGTTAAATATATTTGAACTCACATAAATAAAATACAAAGAGATACATCTCCCCCAGTTTTTTTAAGATTTAGCATTGATCAAACACACTATATTATAATGAAATAAAAGGCAGTTTCAAGGTTGTTTATAAATAATGTAAGAGGTAGACACCAGCAAGCGGGATATCACTCAAAGGTATTGTAAAAAAGTTTTTAATGGGGAATAAATCTAATCACTGTTTATCATATTTTTGATAATAAACAAAGTCTAGCATTAAAATAAAAGCTTTTTTTTACAAGATTTATGCATTGTAAAAAAAAGAAGTTAAAAAGTAATATTTCCTTTTTGAACTCTTAAATTGCACTTGTTAAAATGTTTTTTTTTCAAAGAACGAAAGTTTGTGTTTTCCATTGTTTAACTAATAAATGTACATTGTTCTGTTTTTTTAAATCGTCAACATTAATTTAGTTTGTCTGAAAATTGACTTTAATAATAGTTTTAGGGCAGCTTTTAAACTTTCATTTCTAAGTCAAAGGACTTAAAAATTATGACAGAATACCCCTGGCAGATTCAGTTTTAAACTCATCTTTTTATTTTATCAACATGTTTTTTTCTGACTGGAAGAAATATTACAGTTTCAGTGCAGCCAAATCATGGCTCCTGACTTGAAACTGAATTAGAATCTGTGAAGTAAGCAAAAGATTAGGTTGATGCCAACCTTAAAGAGTAATTGTCAAAACATCTATCTATCTATCTATCTATCTATCTATCTATCTATCTATCTATCTATCTATCTATCTATCTATCTATCTATCTATCTATCTATCTATCTATCTATCTATCTATCTATCCTTTGATGTCAGGAATGTAAGACTACTTTTTAGTAATTACATGGGTTTACTGTGTGTAACACTGTTGGGAAAATTGGAGGGAGATGTGGAAAGAAAGAAAGGGTAAGAGAGGTAAAGGAAGGAGAAAAGACAGAAATCGAGGTAACAGAGACAGCGCACCTGCTCTGTGACCTCGGCCCAGACAAAGACACCTCTGTCCTGCAGCACAATGACGTCCGGGACACTGTAACTTCCTGTGTCTGGTGGGACAAGCAGACAGAACAGCTAGCCTGCTGTTTGTGCAGGCTGCGTCTATTGACACACAAATGCATGCTTACACACACACACAAACACGCACTCTCCCAAACACACATGCAATCGTACACACAGCAGTTGGCTGCAATCTAACTCAAAAGCTTTAGTTAGTGGTCACTCTGCCACAGACGGGTTTGTTTCCGCATGAGTCGGTAGTAAATTCAAAAAGTGATCAAAACTAAACAATATTGACCACAAAATTTGATCTATTTTTCCAAATTGCTTCTGAAAAGAGCAATACATCATTCTAATCTGACTAAAGTAGAAACATATGTGAGTTAGCAGTAGTCATATGGGATTGTTATTGTAATCAATCTGCAGTATTTTTTCTTGGAATTCCATAATCTAATGTAATCACAAATTTTTTACAGTTTTTGTTTCGTCTGATAGGACAAGTGAGTCTTTAAAGAGCTGCAAAAATTGGAAGTACTTTGCTATTAGGAGAAAGAAGGAAACGGTTATTAGCCATAGGTTTTGTAAATTTCGGCAGTCACTAATATGCTTTTTTTTATTGTGGCATACAGTATTTTTTTCCAACGTCAAGGTCAATTTTATTTATATAGCACATTTACAGCAGCAAAAACCATGCCAAAGTGCTGAACAAGACACAAAACACAATCAGGAAAAAAAATCAGGAGTAAAAAATATAATAAGATAAGTACAAAAGAATTAATCACAATAAATAAAACAATTAAATACTATTTTAAACTCTTAAATACTATTTAAAATGCTCAAGTCAACCTGCATTAAAGGCCAGATCAAAAAGGAGCGTCTTAAGAAGGGATTTAAAATGCTCTAAATTCTGTGTAGTCCTAATGGGAAGAGGTAAGTTTTTTCACAACTTGGGACCAGCCACAGAGAAACCTCTGTCACCACGAGACTTTAGGCGAGTTTTCGGGACCCTTAATAACGCCTGAGAGCTGGACCTCAAGGGTTCTGGCAGGGGCATAAACAGTCAGTAACTCAGAAATATAAAATGGGACTAGGCCATAAAGGGATTTAAAAACAAAAAGTAAGATTTTAAAATGGATCCTGTAAAAGAGAGGCCAGAACTGGGGTTATGTGATCCCGCTCGCTGGTGCCAGTCAACAAGCGAGCCGCTGCATTTTGGACCAGCTGAAGCCGGTGTAGGGAAGACCGGTCCAGGCCATTTCCAAATAACTACAAAGAAAAACCTTCAGATACAATAATTATTAGAACAACACATAAATATTCAGAATTAAAGGAACTTGGAAAAATATTCATCTTTTCTTTACTTTGTAACATTTAGTCCGATTATAGCTAAAAACTCCTAAAAATGTTTGCTCGGATTTTATGTTTTAAATTAACACAAGGTAATGAATGACTGAAGTGGATGGAAAACCGAAAACATCTGAAAAGTGTTGTTTGTATTTATGGTCAACAACTTGTAAGCTAATATATCAAAATAAAATATAGTGACACAAATACCCCTCATTTTAGATTCACCTACTCTTGTGTGTAAATAAATCTTAGCATAAATTCCACTTTTCTGTGAAGACGTCATTGGTTTGTGGGAAAAGATTTAATGAACAAACAGCAAATGAAGGCCAGGAAACAAAGCAAACAGATCAGGGATAAACTTGGAGAGAAGCTAAAGGCAGATTTAGGTTATACAACAATATCCTGAGATTGGAAAGTCTCACAGAGCTCTGTTTAGTCCAGAATGGAGTATTGCACATTTTCAAGCTAACCAAGACACTCTCACCTAAACTGAGAGGCATAGAAAACAGAGATTCAAACCTAAAGTGTATCAATCAACAGCAACACTATCTACGCAATCTCCAAATCTAGCCTTTATAGAAGTGTTTTTTGCCACAAGTCACGGAAGACAGAGCAAACGTGGACAAAGGCACCCCGTGTCAAATGAAATCCAAATTAAACTTTTATGACTGCATGCAAAACACGTTGTTGATGAAAATTAAATCTGTACATCACCCTAAAGACACCTTTCCGAATGTGTAATGTAATTATTACATAAAAACATTTGTTAGAGGCTGGAGAAGACTTGAAACTAGGGCAAAGGTTCATCTTCCAGAAGGACAATGAACCTAAAGATACAGCCAGAGCTCCAATGAAATTATCAAGATCAAAACATATTCATTTTTTAGAATTGCCCAGTCCAAGTTCAAAGCTAAATCCAAATGAGAATCTGTGCAAAGACCTGAAAATTAATCATCAAAGGTGGACATAAAATATTGTATCTAGATTATGCAAATATGATTGAGACATACCTAAAAATATTTGCAGAGGGAATTTCTAAGGTTATTTTCTTGACTCAGTATCTTCTTAGTTTCACTTGCACTTAATTTATTTTTGATTTATCCCACTAAAATTTTTAAAGTTTGCTTTTTTAGTGTGACAAAAAAGTGAGAATGTTTAAGAGGTATGAATATTTTTGAAATACATTGTAGAGTATATCATGCACTAAATAATGTATGGGTTAATCTATTAAATTAAAAAAGTCTATTTCTTCCTTAAAAATAATTAAGGTTCTTTACATTAAGTTTTCATTAAAATAGGTGCATTATCTAAAAACAGATTAAACTGTTTTGTTTTTTGTTTTTTGTCATGTCACAGTTATAGACTAAACACAAACCTACCTAATGTTATAAAAAAATTGTCTAAAAAGAAACAGATGTTTGACATGTCAGGTTTCCGCTAAATCACAGTACGCATATCTCCCGCAAATTGCGTTTTTTGTTTTTTTTTTAATGCAAAGGCTGTAAACGTATTACATGCATTCCACGTCAACCACACCCTGTAGTAGCAGTGCTGTGTCATGGTCATTATGGCAGGAGATATATGGGAAAAGAACAGGGTACAGAACCTCAGCAATAGTTCAGTGTGATTGAAGTTTGATCCCAGTCATCAATTATGTGGTTGCAATGTTTCCTCTGTTGCAGTCATGGTATCTTCCTTTCACACGCTCCAAAGGCTGACGATGATGGGAGAGGAATGCATGTCATAAAGAGTTACAAAGAAACACGATATATATTATTGACAAGAATAGAACAGAGATTATGCAGTTGCTCTTGCGTAGTAGAATTTTTATATGCAGAAAACATTTACTTTGCAAAATCTAAATATTTTTTTATCATTATTATTTATTTATCGAGGCATTCTGTCCATTTGTCAGTATGCCCCAGGGCAGATGTGGCTACAGTGTAGCTTGCCATCACCAGTGTGTGAATGTGAGTGTGAATGGCTGAATAACTGAATGTAGTGTGCATTATGGATGCCTGTGAGAGGAGATGCCCAGAAAATCAATCCTTCTCTCCCTTCTGTGTCTCTTTGCACTTTAACAATAAAACTCTGATCTGCTTGGTCCTGAAGGCGGCTCTAAATGTAGTCTGTATGTCATTTCAGAATAACATTATTTCTGGACAGCACATTATTAGGCATTATGCATTATAGACGGATAATGCATATAATACATAGAGAGGGCCTTAATTTTTTCACAGGAATAAATCTTTCCATAAATTAAAGAATAAGCTTGGATTTCAGAGATAAGACAGTTTACTTTTATAGCCATTGTATACCAGATGGGGCCAGAAAAAAATATATATATTTAAACCTAAAATTTAACTAGCACAAAAAAACATTAAAACTCAACATTAAAAATGGTTTTCCCATACCAAACATTTTTTTAACCAAGTGTGGATAAGAAAAAAAAAGCTAAATCTGAAGAAATCTGCAAGGAGTGAAATGATTTTCCACTGCAATATACATGTCTTATCATTTTCCAAAACCATGAGTTTTTGTTTTTAGCCAAGCAGATATAAGTCAGCTCACTGTTGTCACAAACCAAGTAAACATGGTGGATAATGGAAAGTTAGCTGTTGAAGAAGATTTTAGGAACATCATCATCCTCATTTTTTATTATTTCAATCTATAAAAAAAAACAGTGCAAGGAAATGTTTGTGGATTTGCTGGGTATTTTTTTCTGACCCCTCTTGCAGTTCCAGAAGAAGTTCACCACCTCAGCCATGGAAACCTCAACACAGCGAAACCAAGCCTCAGGTTTCTCTGGAGGAGTCTTCTCATAATAGGGCTGCTTAATAAGGTAGGGAATGCTAGTGCTAGCCTATCTAGTTTAAGTCCTCCCCTAGTGTCTGTGTCTGCAGATGCCACAGTTCCTGTATAAATGTGTTTGTAGCATGGGGTTCTGTCAACATATGTAGGAGTAAACTAATATGACTGTGTTTATCTGATGGGTGTGGGGAAGGTTACAGACCGATTTAGAGGCTCACGTTCTCATGAGATGAGGAAGATGAGGAACAGTGGGTAACTGTGACTGCTGTGCATGAAGTCTCAGTGGAGCCAGGAAAAAAAACGATGCAAAAAAAACACATGAAGCATCATAACATTAACATATTTGAAATCTAGAGCATCTTTTTATCCAAGCAGAATGATCCACAGAGGCATCACTGATTTATCAATGATATGAACCTCTTCTTTCTTTCTTTCTTTCTTTCTTTGTGCATCTTCTTCATAAATTGCTTGAAAACTGTAATGTGTCTGTGTGTTTATTTTTACAACATACTCTCTTGTCCGTTTGCAAGAGCTTTAAGTTGGTTTTCAATTACTCAAACAGATTGTATCCATGTGGGTCCATTTTCTGTACTCCTTGTTACGACCCCTGCTCGATAAAGATAATTGAGAAGGTGCTGACATCTAGAAAAAAAAATATTAGGTTAACCAACACAACACCAGATAACATGAATACTTTGTAAGTAAACTATTTTCTAAACCATACCCTGCCAGAAGAATAAACCATGCTCAGCAGTTGTGCAACTCTGGTAATTTCATTGTATCTGACCTGTCAATGGAAATTAAAGTCATTGTTGCTTTTTTGCATAAAACTTTTTTTTTACTGCAGAAAACTACAAAATATTTTCTTCCTGAGAGCCACGTATGTGTATTTGAAAAGCCTTCAGTATGAAAATCCTGATTTCACAAAATTAAACCATGCTGACGGAGTCCAGATGCATTTAGAGAGAACTTCAGAAATTAGTTTAAAATGTGATTTACACTCAAATGCAAGTATTTTCAAACTGTATACAATTTTATTTTACATGATAAAAGTTATCAAAATGGTGAACCTTTTTGAGAATTATGTTTGGTGTCTGAAAATGTTGTTATTGTTGATCTACAAAAATATTTGTTATGCTAACTTAAATATAGTTGAAAAGTCACAAACTAATCACAAGAGGGACATAATTGCAAATCTGTTACAAATAAACTAGGTTTTCCTATTTCGTTTCGACAGAGAGTTGTTGAATACAAAACTGAGAAAAACTGCAGATTAGGCTAACTGAAAAAGTCAACAGCAAGCCTGTCACAGCTTGTTTATTTCAGTGGCAAGTAACGGAAACCCTCATATCTTTTTAACTTTAACCAAATCCCCTTCTGTGTCTAAAAGTCCGGGTGCTTTCCACACCCTGTAAACCACACAGCTCCATCTGACTTTTATATGGTCCAAAAATATCATACCAAATTTCTTTCAAGCAATATTTACTACCAGATCAAACCCAGATATGAATAACTTAATTAATAACAACATTAACAGGACATGTGTTAGAAGAACAAAAAAAAAAAAACAGACATTAATAACACTTCTTTACAAAAAGGACTTGCAAGTTAAATAAGTAATGTAGTTCACTGCTATCTATAAGCTGAGGAGTCTTATTAAATGTAGCTTAATAATTAGTTAATTATATCATGATAATATTTTGATGAATTTTGATTGAAAGATTTAAAAAATAATATCTTTCTCTCTTTGTTTCATGGCAAACAAGGCCTCTAATCAAAATGTTTGTTGTTTTTGTTTTGTGTGTGTTTGTGTATTCAAGCAGTAAATTGTTGCACATTTTTCGATGTTTTTTTTTTCAGGAACAGCAGCATTGTTCACGTACAACAGCTGGAATATTGTGCTGACATTCATTCACACATGTTCCAGAAAGAGAAACACCAGCTCTGACTTATTTTTTTAAATGCAAACATTCAGTATCTTATGCTGAAAGGGAGAAAAAATGCACTAATTTTATTTTGCACTTACAAGTTTGTGTCTGCTAAACATGTGGTTGAAACAATGACATTCAGAGCTGATGGAACAGCTGTATAAGGCCCAGAGCAGAGTTTTATAACGGGCCAGTACCTACTCATAAGATGCCTAAACCATCTCAACTGACCCCTTTTGATGCAAGGAGCAGTGGTTCTGCTCAGAGTTCCTCCTGGAGATTAACGCTCCTCACCTCATTATTTTTGTGGTCAACCCTTGCTTCCTGGGCATCAGCAGACTGACCGTAAAAAAAGGCACGTTATGCAGCTAGGGATCATTATATAGGAACCTCTTACCCACAAGATTTTTTTAAGTGCTGCATTTTCCATCATATATCCCTTTAGAAAGCTAACAAAAGAGAAAAACATAGAGGGAAATTGTCGTCTTCTACATTGAAAGCACGATTTTTCTAAGTTAAAATAGAATGTCTATTTTTCCTGAGTTTTTTTTCTTAAAATCATAAAAATGCTAAATAATAATTTGGAAATTTTAAACTGATGAATTAATGGCAGTGATAGATTTAAACAATGTTTTTTTTTGTTCATGAACTTAAGTATTTATGTAAAACGAAGTCAGATTTTAATGATTAGACCTCATGTAATACCTTTCTCAGTCTGCCAGGCCAGTTTCAACACAAAGCTAATTATCATTAAAAATCAGTATTTACAACTCAGATAAAACCTTTCTTTAGTTGTTTTGCATCATTTCTGAAAAAAAATCCCTCATCTTTTTGTTTTGGCCTTCTGAGGTTTTGCTGCAGTTTCCTCAAGTAATTTGACAGCTTGACCACATCCAGTTTGGTTTCTGGCTGGTGTCTTGGCCAGGAGCGCCAGCGTAGCTTTTTCTGGAGACTTCTTCTTCTACCCCCTGCTACACCTCCGATGTGTGCGGTTTAATTTCAGAGGGCCTCCAAAGCACATGGCTGTGTTCCCAGAAGGGAAAAAAAGACCAAAACACAACTAAAGAGAGGAAGAAGGGAAATAAAGAGGACAAAAAGCGTCACCAGAAGTATGAGGAAAAAGTGAAAACATTCAAAAACAGAGAGAAAAATAACCACAGGACACATATGCTGGAAAAAAGAAAAGCCATAATTCTTCCCCCGCGGGTCATCCTCTTTGTTTCTCATCTTGAGACATGGACACAAACATCGGACAGGCACAGAGCCCAACCCAAAGAAGAAGAAACGTTTCATTTAGTAATTTGTCCCTGTGTTCCCTGACGTCCAGAAACCTAACCTAACCCTGTGCTTTATATTTTAGAAGTGGAACAAAGACATACAACTCTTTGTAATTGTACTGAGCTCAAAGTTACTTGTTGATGAAAAGAAACAGACTGACATTTAATCACCGAAACCTCTAAATTACACTTAATTTTAACATCTGTTTCATTTACAGAAACATTTAACACTGTGTAGTGAAGTTCAAAGGGAAATTGAAATTGAAAAATAGGGTAAATTTTAAAAAAGTTGTTTTATTATTGAAGCGGTTGAGTCGGTAATTTACAAGTTGTTTTATGATTGAAACCTAACACAAACAAAAAAAAACATGAAAATTTTAAATATACTGTAAATAGATTCATTTTAAAATATTAAGCTTTATTATGTTTATCAATATTAAGTGCATTCAAATACTGAAGAGCCCTTACTGAGGTTGTGCTATACAGTGGGGCAAAAAAGTGTTTGGCAGCCACTGATTGTTCAAGTTGTCCCACTTAAAAAGATGAGACAGGTCTGTAATTTGCATCATATGTTAAGTTCAATTGTGAGAGACAGAATGTAAAAAAAAATATGTGAAATTACACTGTATGATTTGTAGAGAATGTATTTGTATAATGGTTCAGAAAATAAGTATGGTTGGTCAATGAAAAAAGTTAATCTCAATACTTTGTCATATAGCCTTTTTTGACAAGACAGAGGTCAAACGTTTTCTGCTAGTCTTCACAAGGTTTTCACTCATTGCTGGTATTTTGGCCCATTCTTCCATGCAGATCTTCTCCACTCCTTTGTTTCCTGGGCAGTGTGTTTGAGAATATTTTTGTGCTGATGTATAATGTTTTCTCTCCCATTCTCCCTGTATGGTGCAACTGAGCATTCTTCCCCCTCTGAACACAGCGAGTAGCATTTTTACCATTAGCCATTGCTCCTCCATTGCTGTAGTACCTCCATTTGCCCGCTAGCCCCCCAATGAAAAGCATTGGACTTTAGACACGTTAAAAACAACTTTAATGCCTGGTGCCCATTTTTTTTAAACTTTCTATGGCTACATATTCTTCCAGAGATAATGCTGGGCTCGTCAAAAAAATAGGCACCAGGCTGGTTTTCGTAAGATAATTTTTTGAAATATTGCATAATTAATGAGGGGGCCGGACTTTGATTGACAGGCTGTTTCGTTGGACTTTATTTATAGTAACACTACATTTTAATAATTATTTCAAGTTACTAGTTCTTACCTTTTGATGTTTTAGAAATAGGAGAACCGTCGGAGGAGCACAGATACGGCAGCAGTCAGGCTTGGGGCTACTAGCCTTTAGCTTAGTTAGCCAAGTTTAGCATCAGAGCTAAAGATGCGGGAGCAGAATGGGCGTGATTACGACCGAACTACACACCCATAAACGCCCCGCGAGGACAGAGTGTACAGTGAAGATCCCGCCCATATGCCCTTTTTGGGAACATGCTTCGTCAGAGCTGGGGAGGAGGAGTCTGGGAATCCGCCATGAATTCCCCCATGAAAGTGTGCCATTCTGGTAAACGGGGAGGAGTGAGCAGGCGCTGTCTATTCTTTTTTACAGTCTATGGTTAAAATCTAAACTGGCATTTTTTGGAAGTATGCACATGAAAAGTTTTTACTACAATAATCTGTATTCTTGGTGCTTTCCACCACAAAATTATTTGTGTTTGAATGATATTCAGCCTAAATAACTAAAGGTTATATTTATCATTGTGTCCCTCTTTTAGCTCTTGGTGTTCAGTTTGCTTACAAAAACTGACCTTTGATGCACCTCTATTTCATAAGCTTGCACAATTTTCAGTCTTGTGTTGCCTTCTTCTTCCTTTATTGAACATCGATTTTCAACACAGCAACCAGACTCCCATAGAAATTTGGTTGAAGGAGCTGATGAAGGAGATTGTCCTGCTGCTGTTATGAGTGACCTATAACTGAAAAAAGAATGAGGAAGACACAGGTTGTAGAGGAAGAGGGGGGCGTGCGGCTTACACCAGGAAGTCATTATGAAAATTCAAAGCCAAGGCGTTGTAGTATACCATCGTGCCATAAACCCACTGTGATGTGTGGTTTGTAGTGAACAATATTTATTTCTTTGTTTATTAATGCTTCCACTGCCTGTTCCTCTCATCTCCCTTTGTAATTGTTTTAAAAATACAGAAACCAATGTAGACATCCACTGACTGAGAGGAACAGCTCCCAGTCAGAAGTAAAGCAAGAAAAAAACAGCTTTGCTAATGTAATTATTTTTTATGGAACAAACACCCAGCATTGATGTGGGTTTGTTAAATGTGGCTTCAAAAGTTTTCTGTTGGTGGAAGGAAAAACTTAGGCTTCAGAAAGAGTAATAAAAATGAATAATTAAAAAAAAAAACTTCTGCACAAAAAAGTGATTGTATCCAGCAACAATGTCAACAAACTTTACCTTTGGAAAGCAGACAAAGTTCTAATACCTAAATGATTTGTTTTTGCTAAAAGCAGTTTGACATTTGTAGAGTATGATTCATTAGACAACCTGTTACAACCCAAACTTTAGCTCGCTGAAGTACAGTATTCATTTTTTTCATTTCTCAGGTGCAGTTCAGGTAAAAGTATTACTATTTGGAGATCATCCAAAAAAAAAGAAAAGTAGAAGTTGACAATAGTGTTGGACTTATAGCTCTTCGAAGCTCTTCATTTGCGAGCTGTTCAACTCAAATAGTCATTCAAGGACTGGCTCTTTTATGGTTTTTGGAATACTTTGAAAGAGCAATGTCCTCAGAAGAAGAACAGATTAGAATAGAATAGATTATGGTAGTCCAATTAAAATACCTCAAGTAAGAATATTCTAAAATCCCTGTTCTCTTATTTCTACTTTGGTCATCAGCTGCCCCCCCCCCCCAGACTTTAAAAAAAATGCACTAGCAAAAACAGAACTATATGAGAAACAATTAATTGGTTGTTGGAATGCTTTCCATCTAACCATGTATGTTGCTATGATATAATATTTGGGTCTAAATGTTAAGAAATTTAGTAAATTTGAGAACTACAATTCTGTCACACATATGTCTGTCAGTTCTGTTGTCCCCAATTTTTGAATAGTCCATGTGTAGAGAGTGAGCAGTGTAGAATTCAGTGTTTTACTGCCTCAAAAGTGTTACATTGTTTTTGCCTAGAGGTCAGAGCCTGAATTTTGTTTGTTTGTTGTTTTTTCCATTATGGGTTGATTAGCTGATCATTTGAAGAAGAAAGTCTAACAATCAGTCAATACCCCCAAGCAATCAATAATCATCTGCAGAATTAATCAGAAAGCAGGTCCAGCAGCAAAGAGTCTGCATAACAAACCATGAGATTTAGTAATATCACATAATCTTTTAAAATATTTAGTGGCAACTGAGTAAATTCTTCAGCAGTATTGAGTTGATATTTCAGATGTTCTAAACATCTGCATCTCCCCAAAAACTGCAGCAAGTCCCTGAGCATTGAACAAAGGTTAACGGCTGAAAAAATATGCAGCAGAGGAGTTTTCAACTGTCAGGGAGGCAGGATTTCTCAATTGCATGTTGTATCCCATCTGAACTGTAACATCCTCCCTAATGGGTAAATAAAACCTCAAAGTTTGAGGGTGCTTGTATGTGTTTTTCAATGAGCCAAAGATATATGATCTCCTTCACAAAAAAGAGCCTCGGATGATGAATATATGCAGCCCCCAAATATTCAGACAAAATGAAAACTACATGCACATGATTCCAAATGCAAGTAAGACATATGTGTGTGTGTGTGGGGGGGGGGGGGGGGGTGAGTGTGCGTGTTAGTGCATGCATGCATGAACAGCAGATAGCCTCTGTTTATTTAGTTTGAGGTGACAGCAGGAAGGAAGCAGGTTAACGAGCTGCTCCAGGCACGTGGTGATTACGCAACCCCACTCAACTTCTCTCTCTCTCTCTCTCTCTCTCTCTCTCTCTCTCTCTCTCTCTCACACACACACACACACATAGACACACAGACACACAATGCATCCACCTGGGTGAGGAAACAGAAAGCTTAACAGTTTGCAGAGCCTTTCAAGGGCTCTTAAGCAGGCTCAGTGGGACTTTATCTCTGCATGGCTTTTGCGTAATAAAACAAGACAGGGTGTGTCTGACATAGTTGGAAATTCTAAAAGCTTCCATTTGCAAAATGAAATGAATTACATTCCTTTCAAAGATATATCCTGTCAGTGTGGCGGCATGTGGTGTAGCTGTACAGTGGGTGCCCACATACAATGGATGTTGGTCCTCAACACAGCCGACTGAAGTATGATTCTCAACTTAGGAACCTTTGCAGCAACATTTTTTCCTTCTCCATTTCCTGTCTAATTATTGTAAAAATGCCACCATGGTCACACAAAATCTTGCAAGGTTTTAGGCATCCTCTAATGAGAATTCTTGCTTAATTGGTTGCTCTAAAAAATTAGGAAATCTCAAACACAGTGAAGCCCAAAACTATTATACCTCTGGCAGAGTTAAATTGGCTGAGAATTAGAATTTCCATTACTGTTATCTTTTAGCTCTTTGGATTTGGATACCAAAATGGTGATTCTAATTTTTTTTATTATTATATGCCTTCACAAGTATGTATATGTTCAATCAATGTTGCCATTTAAGTAATAACACCCTAACATTAATAGGGATATAATTGTTTATTTTGGTCTTCTTGTGGGGGATGGCAGCAGAATCTTATTGCTATTCAAACATTCTCCCAAAGTAAAAGTGCTGTGATTCCTATTATGATATATACACACTCTGAGATCAGGAACACATCTCCCACGTGGAACATCCTGAGTTTGTTTTATGAGTGTATGTCTTGCTCTAAATATTTAACATTCAATACAACCCAAAGGTAAAACAGGACAATAAAATCTAAAATAAGAAAGGATGAAAACAGGAGTTTTAGAGATGTAAAAATATATCCTTGTTTTTGTGCGTGCGTGTGTGTATGTGTGTGTCATTCAAGCAGAAAAGACCCCTCGTGTCATTTATTAACACACTCTCACCTTTGATCCCAAACTCAGCTGAATGGCTCTCTAATGGAGGCCAGACTTCCACTTTGTGTGCATGTTTGTGTACGCTTTCACATGTGCTCAGGCTCAGCCATGTCCATTTGTACCAGCATGAGCATGGCAAACATTGAGAGACAGCTTGTGAGCAAAATAAAAATAAAAAAGACCCCAGAAAATGGAGGAAGTTTATTCAGCCGACTTTCCAGAACTCCGGGAGCTGCTCTATTTATAAAGACAGCAAACCATCGCTAGATATGTTTGTGTACTCCAGAGTATGTTTTCATGTGCTGTTTGTGAGAGCACTTTTCAACCACTGTGTGTTGCCACACAGTGCATGTGTGTGTTAAAATTAATAAATATGTACAATTAAAGGCTTCCTGTTATTTAGTGGTGAGGCCAGAGGAAGTTATTTTGTGGTACACAGATAATTTTGGTCAGAACACTGGGCTATAAATACTGTCAGCACTCTGCACTCCAGCCTCCCTTCCTCTCTTCCCTCCATTCCTGCATCCCTCCTCAAAATGAAAATAAAAACTTGTGTCCTGCAGGAAAACTAGAGCAAAATAAGTATGCAGGGAGTTGTTTTTAAAACTTTTACAACATCCGTCCTTCCCGTCTACCCTGGTTTCAGGTTCATTCTGATGAACAAGGCTATGTTTAGTAAGGCATTACCCATAAAATGCCTTATTAAAATGCACACAAAAATCGCTTCATACAACATATAGGCTACTATTTTAGGATAAATGGCTAATACTTTAGAAATAGAAACCCTGAAAATCTTGAATGGATAACATTGAAAACTTAAAGGGCCTGTATGTTGTTTTTTAAAGTAGAAAAGTACATTTAAAATATATTCAATTTCAGAAAGGTTTGTTCTACATACACAGAAGATGATATGGCCTATGTCTCTGTACTTTTTGGACCTTCTTCACTGTCTGTTGCTGTGAACAGAAAACATACCCTAAAAATATTCTAACTGGTGTATGTTATAAAGAGTTGTTGCCAATGATTTTTCTTCTCACAGAGAAGCGTTAAATGTTTGATGGGAACACAAGGTTTATGCCAAAGTTTTGGTGGATTGCTATAGTTTGTATGTTTTACAGTACGTTTAATTTTAATGTGTCCGTCAATACAAAACATCAGGTGATCTCCTGATAAGGGCTTTCATCATTCCTGCTTTCTCTGAACAATTCCCTGCCTATCAACTCATCTACAGAGATGTAGCTGCAAGTTGTTTTTTTCTCAGTGTCTGAGCCAAATGAATGAACATTTGTATATCAGTAGTTTACCTTCATCTTACATGTGGTGAAGAGTCCATTCACTTTCTGCCAAGACAAAAAAACATTGAGTCCATTCAGGGCATTCACACCAGCTACGATGAGGATGAGTAGCTCCATTAACCTTCTGGACCAAGTCTGTTTTGTCTTGATGCCGGTGAATGTGAATTTTCATGAAGTTAAAGAAATTACAAACATATTTAGGGATAACAGAAGATGATCAAAGCACATAACTTAGCTTCATTCCTAAAGCAATCATGATTTGAATATTTAAAGGGAAAAAAAACATAAGACTTAATTAAACATAACATTAAACTACTGTGTAAGAGCTGTAATCGGACCTTAAAAGTTGGGCCCATCCCGACCCCGAGAGAGTTCAGCCTGGGCCCGAAGAGTATAGTTTGATTGACAGCTTTTTAAAGCCCAAACCAGATTATAGTCCGACATTATTCAAAAGTCTCACACCTGAGTTTCCGCTAGAAAAAACTGGCACCGGCCAACGTGACCATCAGGTTTTCAACTTACTTGACAAATGTTTGAAATTCCGGTCAAATAAGCCTGTTATCTGAAGCTTCAAAAAATAAATAATCGTATCACACCAAGTTTAAATCAGACGTAAGAAAATGTGTCATCAGAATAGTTTTTTTCACCACTACAATACCATTGTGAGGTTAAATCCTCAAAAGAAAAACATTGGCTTTCATGAGCTTTTGTTGCCTGTGCACATCAAATTAAGTATTGGCCTGAAATTGTAAAGAATGACTTATGAATGAAGTGACTAATAAATTAATGCTGCTAGAACTGTTTATAATTTCCGGTTGTTGTTTTTATTTCATTTTCCACTGTGGTGAAATACAGCAAAGAGGGCTTGCTATATGTTGCTTTTAAATTTGTTGAAATGTGCCAGTCTGTTGGGTCTCCAAGCTGCTGCCCTTAGACAACACATCTTCTTACTTATTTATTGGACCTGATAAATCATTGTGTACAACTTCACATTATGAAGACAAACTACTTTGCAATCACTTGATTTATCTTGGGTTGCCATTCTGTCATCCATTGATACCTCAATTTAGTTTTCTGTACAATATAACTCTACCACTTTACTGTTGACTCTACTGTCGGTATTAGCTGCTATCTGATCACTTTTTTTCTTCTATGCTCTTCTAAATAATTCTTGATTTTGAGGATGGAAACTGGGCTAAAAGTCTAAATGCAAATTAAAGGAAGACTCGTAAAAATTTCGATATGTACCTTAAACATGAGGTCTCTGATCACTTCATGAGTAAGCGGTAATGCACCAGTTTTCTGCTCAGAGAAATTAATGAAAACTACTCATTTATCATTAGCAGTTTTATACTTTTTGTTGGTATTATGGAAATATTATAATCTGTACTACCAGAGCTTGGTAAAATTATTGAAAACCCCATCAGTGATACATCCAGTTAACTGGATCATGGGTCATAGGGTCAAAACACGCTCTGTGATTTCTTTAAAGTCAATCTCTAATGTTTGTGATGGTGTGTGTAATCACTAGTGCATAAAACATTTATTGATCTGCACCTTAAAATAGTTCCTGTCATATAGATCATATAGAGAATGGTGTTTACTTGTGTCACTGGAGCATTTGGTTAAATAATGTCTGTTGAAGCCCATAGGCTATGTGAACAGTTATCAAGTTTGCAAGACTTGTCAACATATCAATTTTTTAAGACTGCTGAGGAAGATATGACACTAAACATACTAAGTCAGAAAGCTTTAACCTAGGCATTAAAATTTTGATAGATAAAACTTTTTTTTCCAGAATTGTTTGAAAGAAATCTATTAAAATTAAATCAACCAAATGTACAGGGATAGACCTAAGTGTGAGAATTAGGCTTTAAAACAGGAATCATCCTAAAGCTGCTGAGAGGTCCTTAAAGAGTATATCCTTGCCATAGTCAGCTTCTCCTCAACCAGTACATTTACATGCACATCTAACTCCAGCTTTTTGGAGTATGGGCTTGCTACCTGTAGCGAGCCGAGTCCCAGTTTACATCTCTATCAGAAAATCAAAATATTAAATTAAGTACGTTCCACTCCCCAACAACAGATAGCAACATGCGCCCCTACGTTTTAGCTGAACTGCAGTTAGCTTACTGCTGCATTCAGGCAGTAAACAGAGGCTGGTGGGAGTGAAGCAGACAGAGTTAAAGCATGATATTCACAGTAGCAATGCATCGGCCCTTTGTAAGTCCAAACATGCACTGATTGGCCACTTACGTTTGTCTTATATGCCTGTATGCAATGTTGTATGCCTCTTATAACACTACTGTTGTTATTGCTTGGTCGCATTTCCAGCTCTCATAACTTCCCGAGGGGGTACACGAGTGCGGGCGGGGGCAGGGGGCTGGTTGCAGAGTAGTCCAAATTCTCAATCGGATTATCCAGCTAGAGAAGCCAAGCTTCTGAAACGGTTGGACTTCAGCTAGACTAAGGTGTATTCATGCATTTTAAAAGCCTGATTTGAGTCGGACTAAGGCAATAATTTGAATTTCTCTTGCTGCATGTAAACGTAATGACTGATGAATTAGATCAAGCAATTGATAAACAGAGATGTCAAGTTTAAATTGTCTTTCAACATGAGCACACACTGGAAGGCTTAATGGTTCAGCTGCTCACAAGTATCCCAAGACAGGTAACAGCAGACTGAGAATCAGCTAAAGTGTGCTTGTTTGTTGTCAGTGAACCTGAATGCAGTGGAGCTTTTTTTCACTTTACAGCCACATTATTTTCACCTAATGCCCCTTTTTCACAAGGGCCAGAACAATCTGGAATGGGTAGCTTCAGAACTGTTTTGGTATGTTTCTATTACCTGTGTCCGGTCTGAGCCGATACCTTTTTTTGGACTACTATTGCCTTGGACTGAATCTATGGACTGATTTGTCCAGTATTGTAATATCCCTCTTACTCCTACCAAGCAGTGGTAGCCTCTCAATGCCCTGGAGTTGTTTGTTTGAAGTGATTTCTCAGAATCTAATAACAACAGCACCAAAATCAGAAATGTTCTCCATAAAATTCTAAATATTGAAGCAGAGGAGAGAATGGGCTTGATATGGGCTGCAGCTTAGGCATCTGGGACATTGGAAAACTGTGAGTGTTGATAGCAGATTTTTGTCAGGTCATCAAGAGGAATGGAGCAGCGATCAGGGCTATTATCATCTTCCACACGCAGGTTGGATCAGTGAAGTCAGCATGTGACAGAACAAAGAAGCCTCTGCAAACCCGTGGTGTCAGGTAGGAAGAAGGCTGATACCCGGTAATGCAGCTTAGAAGCAGGAGGTCTCTACAGTGATTAGAGAGCTGGAGTCGGTTAGATTGGGCTTGAAGGCTGTCGAATCTGAGTCTCAACAGACTGGATGATTGCTGGTTAGATCAGTAGTGGCACGAGGAACACAGATCAGGAGCTGGAGGCATGAATGGATCAATGTCTGAGAGATGTGAGTTGAGTCAAAAGTCTTTTAACTTTTAAGAGGATCTGCATTGTCATGATGACTTTGTGACTGCTTTTTGCTAAGCCAAGCCTGCCCATGTCCTCGCCCATTACCAGTCTTCTGAGATGGTAATGGAAACACAACCTACTTGTTCTAGGCCATACTGACCCAACCCGTTTGGGTCTAAAGTAACCCTAGTGGAAAAGAGGCATTACAACTACAGGTGCAAAATGCTGCATAAGGTTAATAATTTCTACTGCACAACTTATCTACTCATCAAACCGTCGTATTAGAGAACTACAACTTATTGTTGCAATTGTCTTTGGTCAGCGGAAAAAGATTAATAGCTTCCCGGAATCTTCAAAACACTATTCTAACTTTGCAATAACTCTTATTCTTAGCCTTAACCGTCACTTTGCAGTGTGTTGCAAATTTCAGTCAGAAGTCATTTTTGGAAAGCATGTTATATATAAACTTAATTAGAAGTATCCTGATACCTTTCAACCTTAACATTTAATTCAATTCAGTTTATTTATAAAGCGGGATTCACAGCAGATATAATCTCAAGGAACTTTACAACAAAAGTAATTGCAATTCAATCATACAGACATTCCAATCAGTTTAAAACTTTTCTATCCAAGGAATCCCAGCAGATTGCATCAAGTCACTCACTTGCAGTTGTGCCAGTTGATGCAAACTCCAACCACAGCAATCCCTCATACTGTAGAGGCATGTAATATAGATTTTGAATGTGTTTAGGTAGTTCTGTATCAGGATACAGGGATATGTGCAAGAATGCTAACTCACTAACAGACTATCATACTTAAACAAGTTGTGAACAGTTGAACTAATACTCAAAAATGCATGTGGTCACTAGATGGGGCATGCCAGTAAATTCTTTCAAGGGTATGTTAATATTCCAGATGCTTTTGGACATAAACAAGCCTCCAAATTTGAGAACGGAAATTCAATTTGAACGCAGCTCTGCATGGCGATGGAGAGCTGTTTATCTCTCTCTCTGCCTATCTCTGGAACTGGACGGCTGAGTGGCCGCTGAATGTTTACCCATGATAAGGGCTTTCTGTTTGACCACCAGTTAAGTTGGACTGAAGGGAACTGAGGGGCCACAAAAGGGAAACTTAATAAATGAGACTAAGTGTTCAGTATACAGTATTACCTCAAAACTCAAGACTAGATTAAAAGAAGTGGAGATTACCCATTTTTGTGCAGGATAAGTGCTGGGTTTGCACTTTACAGTACAATAAAAATCATGAAATATGTTCAGCTATTTACATCGGGTACATGAAAATAATAGAATTAGTATCAAAAAATTATTGTATATAAGAATGTCTTATTGCATTTATTGGTCTTTTTATTTGTTTAAAATACATTTTTAATAAATGAATATCCATGTTTTGGTGTCTTCTACAAGAAATCTGGCCTACACTCTCTTGTCACCCTGAATATGCAGCTTTTTGTTTTCCTTCTTCAAGAGAATCAAATTACATTTGGCTCCTTTATGAACTTTTTCATTTTTTTCTCTTATTCTAAGATTTTAAAGAAGTGGTACACTTCTGTTCAGTAAAGCAGTACAACTCTCTTGGCAACCAGAATGAAATCAACAGTTGGAGCTCTAAAAAACAATACAAAGTCTATATCGCAATTACTTTATTATGTGATATTCTAAAGAAACAAATGGATTCTGTACACCATAGACAATAAAAGCAGTAGCTGCCGAGCTGTTCTTAACCAATTCTAGGTTGTCCAGGGACTTTATCCTCCGGCAACATCGGAACTCTATGTTTACTCATCTCATAAGAAGGCTCATTCAGCTGAGGACATCTTGATTAGGTCTGCCGAACGTCTGGTTTTCATTTAGCTTGGAGGATGGGACCAAATGAAGGCAAGAACAGAGAAAAACAAAGAATATAGGGTGAAAAGAAGATCACTAAAAATAATTTTAGAAAAATTTGCTGTGTTTTTTTATTTATAAAAAGTACTTTTTTTAAAGTGTTGAATAATGGATGACATTCACAGGTGGAACTGCTGGCATTAAAATTACTTTTTTGTCAGAGTTCCACAACTCTTTACACTACATTCAGTCATTAACCCATTCACACACATATTCACATGCTGGTTATAGCAAGCTACACTGCAGCCACAGCTGACAGACGCAAGGCTGCCTTACACACAGGCGCCACCCGGCCCTTTAAACACTTGTGGCCCGCAAGGCAGGTGAAGTGTCTTGCCCAGAGACACAAAGATGGACAAAGGGGGGAGTTTGAACCAGGAACCCACCGGTTACCAGATGAATTCGTACCACCTGAGCCACTTACCCCATTTGCCCTTTTGTAATAATGTGGCAAACCTACTTGCTCAATGTCCTGAGAAAAGTTGACACAGTTAGTTACAGCAAACATCCAATAAATTGTAGCCTACTTGGTCCTCCAAAAGGACATTATGTAATTTTCTTCTTATCATAAGCAAATACAAACAAGCTAGTGAGCAACCTGTCAGATGTTTTTGAACACAAATCATATGGAAACCATAATCTTACTAAAAAAGCATTACTTCTACAAAATGATGATTTCCAAAATTTCCCCAGCCAATCTCTTGATCAATACTATATGATTTTAATTTATCTCGTTTCTGTGAATCACTCTACAGAAATTTAATGTTTCAAGTCCAGATATCTCTTGTTCATCACAAGAGAATTAATGTTTTTACAAAGTAGTCTTCCCATTTTTATGAGCAATTTGATAGCTTGTTGCATTTAGTATTTACCATTAATATGAAATCTTTTCACCATAACATTTAGTAATTTAAAGTAAAGATATTCTTGTTCAAGGACTTCTGCTTAAAAATCATGTCTTTTACAAAATATAGTGTTCCCACAAGGCATTAGGCAAGGCAAGGCAAGGTAAGGCAATTTTATTTATATAGCACACTTTCAACACAAGGCAATACAAGGTCCTTCACATGATTCAGTGATAATGATACCAAATACATGATTACAAAAGCATGATTAGAAAAACAAAAACATATAGGTTTAACAGATCAATCAACAATCAATCAATAAGAAAAGATGATATAAGGAACAAATTTATTGAATTCATATAGATTAAAAACAGATAAAACACAATTAAAAAGGAAATAAAACATAAGAATAAAAGTTAAACCACAAGAATCAAAGAGTGATCAGAAAGCGCAATTGATGGCTCTAAGGCAGCTCTGAATAGTAGAGTTAGGAGTCATTAACAAATTGCTACCTAATACGTTCTTATATTTTGCCTCAAAGTGAAACACTTTTCACTAAAGGACTCTTTAATTTAAATCCAAATTATACTTGAACAGCCATATGTCTTTAACAAAATAAAGTTTTCCCACTTGTTATCATGTGTCTGTAACAAATACTAGCAGCATTCAATAATTGAGTGCAAAACCTTAATACGTAAATGCTTTAAGGTGAAGACAACGATCACTTGTTCAATACACTGTAATTGAAAAAGCATGAACATCAATCACAAGAAACGAAAATGCTCAATTTAGCACTAGACTAACTGTCATTAGCAAATTGCTAGATAGCTTTCAACATTTAACTTCAACATGAGACTATCCTACAGCAACAGAGCATCTTCAGTCAGAGGCTTCTTCAGTTACACTACAACACAGACTGCTACAGGAAATCATTTCTCCCCACAGCCATCATGGTCTAGAACAACTCGAAAAATGAATACGTTTTGAGCTACAACAACACTTATTTACCCTCTCGGGGTCAATAAAGTATTTTTCAATAACATACTTGAAATTCAGGATATTCTTGAATACCCAACATGGAGGAGTAGCTTTCAGTTTTTATGCTCCCTTTATCTTGAACAAACCTGGCCACTTGTGAGCTCAAGTATAGCTTAGTAGTTTTATTTATAAGTTAAAGGAATAATGCTCTTTATACAATGTAAAGCTCTGGGAAAAATCAAGCACGTTGCCAAAATCCATGTCCACGGATTAATAAACCGAGACTAAGAGGGTCGAATCCGTACGCACGGATTATTAAACAATGCGTACGAATTCTTACACTTCAAAATTATTTCTACATCTGACCACTGCCGGGTTCTGTACAGTTCAGAGTAGGTATTGTATCTACGGTAGTCCACACGCAGTTAAAAAGCGATATGTTATCAGAGACTTCTCGATTTGGAAGGTAGCAGGATTGTAGTAGTATTTTCCCTTCTTTAAGCAACAGGCGCGATACACAGACTTTGAAAGTAAACAAGTACAAATATTTCAAACTTTCTGTAAGCAACTTTAAAGGGGACATATTATGCAAAACCCACTTTTTCGTTGCTTTAGTTTCTGTATTTGGGTATCTGGGGTGCCTCCCGAACCCTTAATTCTTCAACCACCAAGTCAACGTTTTTTAAACTGCCGGAGTAGAAGGTCAAAAAACAAGCTGGCTTGTACTTCCTCAAACCTGTGACGTCCCAGGCGGTGCATTTTGCATAATCCCAACCCTACTCCATTGGGGTCTCCACCCACACAGCCTAAGCAACCTGAGCAGCCACAACCCTTTTATAGTGCTAAACCGATTATTCTTGTATTTTTGAACAAGAGGAAATATATCCTCATAGGTCACAATACGTGTATAATACATCTGCAAAAGCAGATTATTTTAGACAAACCACAACAACAGATAACAGCGATAAACAAGAAATAACTTTTATGTGTCCATAATGTGTCGTATTTTACATTCGAACGGGATTTACCTGATTTAATAATCCTATATTCATTTTTTAAGGAAGCTTAGTTGCTGTGAGTGTCCACCCTTTAACATCGGAGATAATATAAATAAAACTCAATGTGAAGGCAAATGTAAAGGAAAACAGTATGGTGGCTGATATCCATCCGGCGTCTTTATTACTCCTCCAGCTGAAACACCAACAAAGTGTTTATGATGAGCATTTAAATGTTTACCTATTCAAATATTTTTTTTCCAAAGTGTTTAATTTTCCATTCAACTCTGACATAGTAGTTTGTATGACTGAAATCTTGCTGTGATCTATGGTCTAAGATGTAGCTTGTTGCATAATTCAGTTCTCTTTTCAATGATCAGAAGTTCACAGATGTGATGGTGTTTAGATTAAAACACAGTCTATGGATCTTTTTTTGCAGAGCTCTGAGTTCGACACTCATTTTCATTTTTCTTTTTTTTCTGTCTTTTTTTTATGTGCTGTATGTAAACAATTGTTTTGGTAAGATTTTAATGTCTCTGACACGTGTTAACTGGGAATGAAATGAGACTTTGGAATGATTTATTGCAGTGCTGAAAGGGAACTTTGTGTTGAGCAGGGCTTCGTCTGCCCAGCTTTCGATAGAAACACTGACCTGAAAAAAAGGGAAAAATCGCTGAGCCATTTTCATAAACCACTTGAAAACAATATATTTCCATCTAACCTGGCAGTAGGATTATTTGTTTTCATTCTGTGTAAATAAAACGGCATCAACGAGAATGTTGATCTGCAACACCGGCAGAAGGTGGGCGGTGCAAAGGATGTCTTTGGGCTGTGCGCGCTATAGGTCATTTACATAGACACAAGGCCAGCCGTTCTGATCAGGACTGTAAAACAAGTGTGTGCTGAACTCGGCCCTGCTCAATTCTTCGATTTTTTTTTTAGAAAAGCGTGTTATCAACATTACATTTGGGCATCCTAAAACCATGTCAACAAAGCAGAGATGAGCATAATATGTCCCCTTTAAAAAAACAGTTTTGCTACTTGTCATTCAGTAGGTGTCATTAGTAAATCCCTAGCTAGAAGCATGCAATATTCTCCCCAATTCAAAACTGTTTACCATTAGCTAAGCAAAATTACAGTACTACCAGAAAGCTAAAAACATTGAGGGATTAATCCCTGTGCACTGCCAAAAATGCCCTATTATTTTGACACCAATACCAGTTATAATGATGCCTTATAAAACTGAAATTTTTAGGCTCTATTCTATTTATATTTTCCTATAAGAGGGTGTATTAGTGTGTTCTGGTGAAAAAAAAACTGTATGAAATAATTCCAATATTAAAACACTATCACATCATGGAGATAATGAGTATTACAACCATTCAACTGGTACCAAAATACAATGACACCCATTTAAATATTGTTGTACCTATATTCTCCCTGAAAACACACAAAACCAGTCTAACATACACATACGAAAAGATCTTCTGATATGTGTGAAAGCTAAATTTACAAGAGCCACTGAACCGCTCACACACACACAAATACATGGAACATGTTTATGTGCAAGTGTAGAGTTCTTGTAACAGATAAAGGGATGGCAAAGTCAACATTACTGCAGATAGTCTGCTGATAGAGTGTTCCCTTGCTTCCGCTGCCCTGTGTTTACCTAATAATGTGTGTGTGGGGTGTGTGCGTGTGTGTGTGTGTGTGTGTGTGTGTGTGTGTGCATGAACAGTTTGTGGTTATGTGAGTGGCTTCCAACTCTTATAGTGACACAAATATGCTGAATTTTAATGCTAACTTTATACAAAATTTGTCTGCTACATGGGAATTTCAGTAGTAAAAGTATGTATAGAACACATCAATGTTTTTTTTTAGTTTGAATATTACTTATGAGGCCATTAACATAAAATGCTTACCAAATGTTGGAAACAACCCAAGTAATACACGTGTACAAAGACATCTAAGTAAATTAATTCACAAATTAAGTTACAGGTAAGTGAAATCACCCAGGAAATATTTTTTAACTATTAAATTACCTTTCCACGCACTCTGGTCTTAAGTTCCTTGTATAGATTTTTCAGCTGGATACAAGTCACATTGGGTCATTCTACAATGTCCTGGTACATTTCTCCTTACATCCTTTTATATGAATCCTGTTGTCAACATGTTAACATTTTAAATATTTCCACTTCTGCTTTGGTGTTTGTTGGGTTTTTTTATCGAGGAATTATACATCTTCCAAACATGGTATGGGCTTCATCACATATTTTTTTTAGCAGTGAAGTCTCACCATTGGATGTTGTTTTTGAATTTATTTGAGTTCTCAGTTAGAAACTTCATGAGGAGCATCTAGTTAATACACTGCTTTATGATGAAATTTTGCTCTTGCCACTTCTGGATTATGGCTGCGTTATGTCCCCAGATGGTGTATACTCAGAGCAACACATAACAGGCTTCAACTGCACTCACTGGAAACATTCTTCTTTTTTTTATAAATGCAACTGTAGTCATTTATATTTGTATGTTTTGCCACAGTAAGGGTTTCTGTGGTCAAATAAATGCAAAGACACTGGCTAGATCATGAAAATCTTTTTAAAGGCCATCAGTTAATATTAAAACGGCTAATACTGATTTGCATATCGTAGCAGGAATGCTTTCTAGATGCTGACAGATATCAGCTGGTTTCTTGGCTTTGTATGCCTTTTGTACACAGTTTTCTTTGTGTGTTCAGTACTTCAGTAATATTGGCATGTTGAATTCTAGTTTCAGTGTGGTCCATTTCCATTTGCAATATTTCTGCAAATGTAAATACAGTTTATAATCTTATGCAAGGCAGGTTGGGGGCTGATAAGTCAAAGTCTTAATGAAAAGCTGGTTGCTCTATCTTATCCATTGATGTAAAAGAGAGTTTATAATTTTACTTATTTAAATGTGTGTGAAATGAATGACACACAGAGTCTGAAAAGGAGGTTATATGAAATAGGATAGAAAACTTAAAAAGTGAACTCTATCAAAAAGAGGAAGAGCAAATCTAAAGTAGTCAGAAAGTCGGTCAGGCTGGGAGTTGTCATTATTTACCTTCCTCAGTCTTCGCTTAAATGCAAGGCAGAGGAGTCATGCATCAGCGGAGGAAATTGTGAATGTAAAACATGTCAGATTAGAAAGGAATTTTGAGAGCCTGAAGATCAGCACGATGAATTTGACCATGGGAAAACCATGCACATAACCACACAGCCATAGACAAAAACTTAATCGTGCCCATACTCACACAGCAGTGAAAGACATTCAGAGCTTGAACCACCTGCTGCATTCCTCAACCAAGAAGTCAACCACTTAAGCAGCCAGATTTTTTAATAGTCCAGTCAGACAAAGGGCCAGGCAATAAAGAAACAATATCATTAGTTAATAGTCAAGACTATGTTTAACACTTCCTAAAGCTGAACAAACTAGGTGTATTATTTCTTACGATGTCTTTGTATGTTACCATTCCTTAAAGACATAAATTCCACTTAACCTCACCTTTTGATGCAGAGACTGCACTAAAGTCTGATCAGATAGAGGAAGAGAAAAGAAAATGGTTTTAAAAAAACTCCAACAATAAACTTTAAAAACCCTACAGAAAGGATCAATATTGACAAATGCCCCTTTTTATGTAGAAAAAAAAGTCTGGGTCCATGGCAAAGGAATCCAAAGCACAGTATAGAACATTGCTTGTTTAGAACAGTGAAATACGCAAACAATGTTACATAAGGCATTCAGTCTTATAGGGTTATAGTAATGCTGCAGATGTGAGTTGAGCTGTGGTCAGGCTGTCAGGTGGCCAGCCAGGGCAGCCACCCACACATCCATCCTGCCAGGGAGGACAAGAGCATAGGAAGCAGTCATTATGGAGGAAGTCGGGGCGTCTTAAGGGCATTATGTGCCCCTCAGAGAGAGAGAGAGACGGTCAGAGGCAATACGGCTGACTGGAGCACTTCAAAGTAGAAAGGGAGCCAGCCACCACTACCTCAACCTTGCAATGTTCAAGGGGAAAGCAAAGAGTTTTAATGGGTTGGGGTGTGGATGTTAGGGCAGGAAGGATGAGTAGGTTTTAAAACATGATCTTCAAGTAGTTTATCAGCACAAAGGTAGTTTAAACCCATGAAGCTCCGGTTGAAGTTTGGGTATGTCTGTCTTTGCTGTATGTTAAATGAGGCATAAACTTGTGGGCAAGGTCAAAAACATTGAGATTTATTTTGTTACTTTACTAAACCAAAATCAGTGTTTTCTCAGGAAGGCCACACCAACAAAAACAGAGCAATTTTCTACTTTCCTACAGGCACAGGCAGCATGGTTCTCCTCATTGCCAGTTGGACGTTTGCATTGACTCAGTATCACCAGGAAAATCCAGTTATTCTGGAGCATTTAATTATGCATTTGAAGGGCTCTTTTTTCTTGGGATTAATGATACAACACAAAACTTGAATAAATTATAAAAAAATAATAATTGGCTAGAATTTATTGTGAATTTTCTCTTATCAACTGGGTTAAAATCATACATACAAGCTGAAAACAGACATTCATGCTTTCTAATTAATTATGGTCTATTAATACATTGTAAGGACACCAGAAGCTGAGCAATGACTCTTTAGTTTAAATGTGATGAAGAATTTTCCAGGAACAGTGCTAAAAAGAACTGTACCGAAAATGTTTGAATTATAAAAACTTTTTTTTCTCTCAGTTGAGGGTTAAAAAAAATTACCGTTCCAGTGAATGTCTGATTTAGACTTTAACACAGCAATTAAAACTTTTTCATATTTATTTAGAGTTTACAGGTCATTTCTTTATTTACATAAAATCTTTCTATTTTTAAATTCAAATATACAAGGAATGATAGAAAATGATATTTGTACATGTTGAATTTCTCTACTTTAAATGCTCACAATTGCACCTTTTCTCTTACATTTCTACTCTGGATTTTTAAGTGGCATTTTATTGGAGAACAGTTTTAAAAAATCTCCTTTGTGAAGTAAGTATTATGCAACAAAGCCTGGCATTAAAGTGTGGACATCTGATGCATGTAACAGAACCTTGAACTTCCTTTCTCCTTGCAGAATAACATCATTATGATTTTTGACAGGTTTCTTTGTTCATTCTTTGTTTCCTCTCTGTCTTTCTTGCTTCTTCTGCCTTCCCAGTATCTGTCTTTCAGTGTATTTTCCTCTTTACTGCTTCCTTCCTTTTTACCATCCACCCTCATCTCCTCCTCCTCCTCCTCCTCCTTCTCCTTCTCCTCCTCCTCATCTATCCAGCACCTGTGGCCCTGCAGAAGGGAAGTTCCAGGGGAGAGGAAACCCCCAGGGCAACCAGGCACTTCACAGATGGTTAGCAAATTATACCTTCATTACTTCTTCTTTCCTCCTCTTTGCTTCCTCTGGTCATTGCTTCAAAATTACTCTGTGTTCCTGTGACACTTCACATCTGTCAACAGCTGGCTCGGCTGCTCATAAAACTAGCAACCAGTTTAGATGAAGTAGGAATACTTTATCCTTAGTGCTCTTATCTAACACTTCTAGATATCTTTTTGGACCGATGACATATTAAAGGATATGTACAAAGATTTATGTCATTATTACTACATAATCACTGCAAGAGGGTAGATTTACAGTTGGTTTCTTTCGGGGAGGGGGGCTTAAGGGTTCTAAATCGGTGCAAACATGACAGGCACGACAAGCAAATACGCATGAACACAAGATGCCTTCAAGGTAAAATACAACCACTAAGAGCAAGGCAACTTATCCAAGACACGACAGCTCTAAAACCATGTAATATTTATGTAATGTAATATGTGAAATTGCTCTAAACATTTTGGTGCGTTTGATGTAATTTCCTCTCAAAATGACTTTATTATCCATAAAAATTTAATAAAACCAGAAATACCTATAAGAATGATCTAAACGTTAAACCACATCTGTGTGTAGTTTCCTTCACTCGCTAAAGGTACCTTTACAAAATATTTTCAGGGGAATCAGATTTAACACTTACTTTGAGGAATGCAGCTCCATGCAAAAGTATTCATGCCCCTGATTTTGTTTGTTTTTCTATTTTGTATTATTTCTTGTTACAACACAATGTATTTTTGTGGTATTTTATGTGCTCAAAAACCGAAAGGTATCCATGGACAGAAATGTCCTGTCACAGATTCATGATTTGATATAGTTAGATCCTGACAGTTACCAGGTCCTTCTTACCATAAACCAGTCCATTGTACCTCCGGTTGTGTTATTTGAGTAGGTGTCTTTCTGCTCCCCATCTTAAGTCTTTAAAAACCTCAAGCAGTTTTTTTCTACAGGACTGCCCTGTGTTTACCTCCATCCCACTCCCTTTTAACTCTGACCACCCTTCCTGTCCTTACTTTAGAAAAGAAACATAATAGCATGATGCTGCCACCACCAAGTTTTACTACACATTCAGGATGATGTGCAGTGTTGGCTTTGCACCATAAATTGAAATTATCTTGTATAAAGGCCGAAAGACTTAATTTTGCCCTCTTCTGACCAAAGCACATTCTTCTACATGTAGCCTACACTGGCCACATTCTTCTACACTAGCCTCTTCAGATGCACTCTATAGACATTTGGTTTTATGACAGCAATGTTACACCATTGGGATAACTTTCTGTTACACTGCCTACTTTCATGCTGCATACATCAACTATTTAACTTTTACACAAACAGTACAAAAAGGACCCAATATAAGATGAGCAGAAGGTGGTTAAACCATCAAACATACCTAAAATCAACCAAAACACCTGAGACTTTATTATTGTTATGGTTTGTTCAATATATCCTTTGAAGACTGAATTTCTGAATTTCATGATAATAATATATTGATCCCTACAATTGGTATTATATTGAAACATTCTACTGTACTCCCGCACAGGGTCCGAAATATAAATTTTGAGTCACCGGCCAAGCTGGACGGTAGATTAAAAATATTTATAGGCCAGGCATATTTTTTACCAGCCGAAATTCGACATGATTTTTACACAGATATACCCCAAACAAGAGATGTTCGATATAGGCTTTTCTACCGATATCCGATATACCGATATAGCATAAATCATAATTTCCGATACTGATATAAACCGATACCGATATGTGGGGACCCTCCCTCATAAAAAACTAAAACTACTAAACCCTTTTAGGTAACCACAATGAAATATCTTGTATCATGCATACTTGAGTTTTAAAAATGTAGAAAATGTAATAAGTACTAGGATTTTAGTTAGGCAATTGAAAAAGGTGCCATTTTTATTTTGTCTTCAAAAGTAGCTGGAACATTTTCTCACACAGAGAATACTGACAAAGGCCCACCACTCAGGACAAATTTCTACTGGCCCAGAAGAAGCCTTTTGATTTATTGAAAGTTGTCTCAACCAAATAATATCTCAAAAACTAAACCTCAAATCTGTCATATTTTTACATTCTGAGAGAGAAAAGAAGTAGCTGAAGAGTTTGATAGATAATATGTGTATGGTGTGAAAAACTTATCTTATTAAAAAAATAAAAACCGATACGATAATTTCCAATATTACATTTTAATATTGGCCGATAATGACTTTAGGCCGATAAAATCGGACATCCCTACCCCAAACACATTATTCCATTATATGATATTATGTTAGACTCAAATATAAAGGGGTGAAAACTTAAACAAAAATAGTTAAGAAGAAAAACATTTTGGTCAGTTCTGATTTTTTTAGAAGTGTTTGAGAAATATATATAAAAAATTTGAATTTAACAGAATACATTAATTTTAAATAACAGTCCATAGCAATAATATAGTGAAGTTAACAAATTAAACAGTCCCTCCACTTTTTTTTGAAAAAGCTTTTGTGAAAAAAGTTGCAATGTTTTTATTTGTATATGTTTATATTGTCATATAAACCTTAACAAAAATAAAATTACTTTAAATGTCATTTTAACTGATGAAAACTGTAAAATTTGACCAGCTCAGATTGGGTCCCCACTAAACAAACATCTTTCCTTTTATTTTAGTGCTACAGTCCCAGACCCACCCTGGGTCCCTCTTTTAGCCCCTCTAATTAACCTCCTAGATACGCCCCTGCTCAGCAGCACTCTGTGTCAGGAGAGATGATAAAGGATTTTTTTTCTTACTTTGGTCGCAGAGCATTATTAAAAATCTGTTGATTTATGATGCTGTAACTTTTGCCAAAAGCACAACCAGCTGCGCTCTCGGCTGAAGTTACGGCTTCGCAAAGCCAAAATAAAAGGCAACCAGCCTTGAGGTCGGATGATACCGATTTTAATCCTAAATAACTCTGAGGATTAAAAAAGTAATTGAAACTACAGCTTCGTCAGTCAGACTGTTCTAAAACCTTGTGGCTCGCTGCCCTGGCGCGTCACTAATTACAAACGATTATTTTCCTCATTGGAATCACGAATCACGTAGGTGACCTATTTTAGATTCAAACGGTGAATTTTGCCAATAGGTGAAGTATTTTCACATCTGGAATGAGGAAAGTTGCGTATGTTGACTTCCAAGTTTAACGTACCCTTGTGTACATCACATACTGACAGTAGAGAATAGAGAGTAGAGAAGCGTCACAGAAATCCTTAGAAAAGAGGATAAATATACATACCTAATATGGTGCAAACATTTACTCGCCATGTAGAAGATAGCCTTCCAAATTTTACTCGCCAAACTGAAAATTTGTTTGCATTTGACGAGTGGCGAGTGTTACTTTCAACCCTGCTCCCACAGCATGGAAAATTAAAACTGTAGGTAAGTTTTAATTTTAGACTTAAAAGAGTTCAGTGTCTAGCTTTGAATTCTCCCGGTAGTTTGTTACAGATGTGAGGAGCATAGAAACTAAAAGCTGCTTCTCCATGTTTGGTTCTGGTTCTTGGGGCGATCAGTAAACTAGAGCTGGAGGACCTGAGTTATCTGGATGGTTTGTACCGTGATAGCAGATCGTTAATGTACTCTAGTGTTACCCATTCAATGATTTATAAACTCATAAAAACACTTTGAAGTCTATTCTCTGAGCCACAGGGAGCCTGTGTAGTGACTTTAGAACTGGAGTGATGAACATGAGCAGCAGTATTACAGATCAGCTGCAGCTGTCTGATTGATTTTTTAGGTAGACCTGTGAAGATACGGTTACAGTAATCAAGGCAGCTAAAGATAAATGCATGGATGAGTTTTTCTAGGTCTCATTGTGTCATCAGTCCTTTGATCCTGGAAATGTTCCTCAGGTGATAGAAAGCTGACCATTATCACACCTAGATTTCTGGCCTGGTTGGTAGTTTCTAGTTGGACCTGTTTCGGCTGATTACTGATATGTAGTCGATCTTTTTTGGGTCCAAAGATAAGTACTTCGGTTTTGGTTTTGTTCAGTTGGAGGAAATTATGGGACATCCAGTTTTTAATTTGCTCAATGCATTTATTAAGGGTTTGGATGGGTTCAACATCACCTGGTGACATTAGATATAAAGCTGAGTGTCATCAGCATTGTTGCATTAGTTAATAGTATTGCTGGTTATAATTCGGCTTAGTGGGAGCATGTAGATGCTAAATTGGAGGGGCCCTAGGATAGAGCCTCTGTGTTTTGTGATGAGAATTGGCTAATTGACACATAGAAGTTCCAGTTCTTAAGGTAGAATTTGAACCAGTCGAGTGCCGTACCAGAGGGCCCGACCAAGCTCTATAGACATTCCAGTAATATATCATGATCAAAGGTGTCAAACGCCGCACTGAGGTCTAATAGTATCAGTACTGTGGTTTTACCACGGTCATTATTTGTATGGATGTCATTGAACACTTTGATGAGTGCAGTCTCGGTGTTGTGGTGCCTACAAAAACCAGACTGATAAATATTAAAACGGTTGTTCATTGTTAGGAAGCTGTTTAACTGTTGGAACACCGTTTTTTAAATTATTTTACCAATAAATGGGAGATTAGAGATTGGTCTGTAGTTTTGCATTAACATGCTGTCTAGGTTCTTCTTCTTTAGTATTGGTTTGATAACTGCTGTTTTTAAGGCTTTGGGGAAGACACCTGATAGGAGGGATGAGTTAATTATTTTCGTTCAGATCCATCCTGATGGCTGGGAGCAGCAGGTGGCAGAGCTTAGTTTGTCAATAATTTCATTGAAGCTCGATTGATTTATTGTTTGGAAATGAGTCATTTTCTCTGCACGGGTGTTAATTGGGCTAATAGTTGGTATTGGGGTCGGAGCTGATGTACTGATTGATCTTCTGATGTTCAAGCTCTTTTCAGTAAAGAAGCTGGCCTAACCCCACAGGCCCTGGTGGAGTTTAGTTCAGGGAGTACTGTCACTCGATGAATGGTTAGTCTCTCTACTGTAGCAAATAATGTCCTAGCATTATTGCTGTTTCTGTGAATAATCTCAGAAAATAATATTCCCTTGCATCCCTTTAAGGTTACTTGATCCTTGTTGAGTCTCTCGCAAAGTATTATATTCAGATTCTGTACTGTTCGGTTACAAGTACTTTGAGTGTGTAAGGATGTATTGCTTATAATAACTGGTATTTTACTTTCAGAATGTAAATGAGAGTGACCGAACAAATTTTTGTAGGAATGATGCAGTCTGGTAACGGTGTCCTGTCGACAAGAGATATTAGACACGGTTAGGTGGAGTGCAGAGCCATATTGTTTATAATTAGTAGGGAGGTGTTGCCCAATGATTTGGTATCAGATGAATCCCTTGGTTTATTTGGGTTTTAAGGGCTTCGGAGAACGACTTAAATGGAGAGATGGCCATTGATGACGATGATGAGGATGAAGGTGTGTAGGCATCAGCTGGTGAGTTTCTGCATAGAGTTGAATCTGCATGATCAGCTGTATTCGCTGCTGGAGGTGGAGTTGTTGGGGGATAACGTAGTACGTTAGCTGTTTGAGCTGATGTGTTTCTGCACAGAGTTGCTGATAACTTGTGTTTCTTTCGAAGTTCATCAGGCAGCATTATTGTTTGGATCGGCTGATATGTCTCTGGTGGGCTTATCAATGAAGGATGCGAGTATGTCATGGTCTCTGTGTGTTCCAGTTGGTTGGCGTCCACTGTGTGTCTCAGCTGATACTGATACTGATACAGCTGAGTTTGACGTCTTTATCTCGGATTTAGAACAGGGTGGTGAGTTCACATAAGACAACAAGTTCAAGAGATAAAGCCTCTGACCTTTCTTATTAATGTTACATTCATTTCTTGTACACAGATGTTTCCTTTCACGAAAAATCTTACAATTATTTAGAATTCAAATTGACCTTTCAGCACAGATAGTTTTAACAAACCTGCTGAACGATTTCATCCTTCTATATTCTTCGTCTGAGGGCGTTGCTGGAATTGGTTCTACCTTGTGGTTGTTAAAGTTCTGGAGTAAATCCAAGAAGTCTTTCTTTAGAATTTCTGATTTCTGGGTTGTTCTCAATAATCGATGGAATCCTCTCAGAAATTTATTTTACTGTCATCTGTGGACAATTAAAGACAATCGTTTTGATGATGAGTTGTTCAATACCTTTGATCGATCCGTCATGAATAATAGCAGGTGTTGTCCCCCTCTTGCTGTTCTCTGTTCTCTTCGGCTTTTTGTTCCTGTTCGGTTTATCTTTGTTTATGTTTTTGTTTTGTTTACTACCCTTCGTTGGGTCCAATTAATAAAATTTAATAATCATGTACAATAACCCAATAAGCTCTGCGATGGACTGGCGAGCTGTCCAGGGTGTAAGCCACTTCTTGCCTGTTGACAGCTGGAGGTAGGCACCAGCCCCCCCGCGACCCCTTGAGGATTAAGCGGTTCAGAAAATGGATGGCTAGCTAATGCAACCATAAGGGGTCACAAGCCAGTGATTTATTCTGCCGGTCTCAAATCCAGAAAAATGCAGAGGGTTGTGTCAAGAAGGGTATCTGAAGTAAAACCTAAGCCAAATCAACTATGCAAATCACAAACATGAACTCCATACTTGATCGCTCGAGACCTGGGTTAATTCAAGACCATGGATCTGAGAGCAGGGACTTTGAATGTGGGGACTATGACAGGTATAGCTAGAGAGCTGGCTGACATGATGCAGAGAAGGAAATTGGATATTCTATGTCTTCAGGAGACCAGGTGGAAAGGTGGCAAGGCTAGAAGCTTAGGAGAAGGATTGAAGTTGTTCTATCATGGAGTAGATGGAAAGAGAAATGGTGTAGGAGTTATCTTGAAGGAAGAATTTGCTAAGAATGTTCCGGAAGAGAAAAGGGTGTCAGATAGGTTGAGTCTGAAGCTTGAAATCGAAGGAAGAATGATTAATGTTGTTAGTTGTTATGCCCCACAGATAGGATGTGTGTTAGAAGAGAAGCAGAAATTTTGGAGCGAACTAGATAATTTGATGCAGGGTATCTCGAGAGTTGAGAGGGTGGTGATTGGTGCAGACTTTAATGGACATGTTGGTAAAGGGAACAGAGGGGATGAGAAAGTAATAGGCAGGTTTGATATCCAGAATAGAAACGAAGGACAGATGGTGGTAGACCTTGCAAAAAGGATAGAAATGACTGTTGTACATACTTTCTTCCAAAAGAGGTAGGAACACAGGGTGACTTATAAGAGTGGAGGTAGGAGCACTCAGGTGGACTACATCTTATGTAGATGTGATCTAAAGGAAATAAGTGACTGAAAAGTAGTGGTGGGTGAGAGTGCAGCTAGACAGCATAGTATGGTGGTCTGTAGGATGAAACTGACGGTAAGGAAGGTGAAGAGAACAAAGACAGAGCAGAGGACCAAGTGGTGGAAACTTAAAAAAGAAGAGTGTTGTGAGGTTTTCAGGAAGGAGTTGAGACAGGATCTTGGTGGTCAGGAGGTTATACCTGATGACTGGACAGCTACAACTAATGTGATTAGAGAGACAGGAAGGAGGGTACTTGGTGTGTCATCTGGAAGGAGGAAAGTAGATAAGGAGACTTGGTGGTGGAACGATGAAGTCCAGGAACATATACAGAGAAAGAAGTTAGCTAAGAAGAAGTGGGACACTGAGGGACTGAGGAGAGCAGACAGGAGTACAGGGAGAGGCAGCGCATGGTGAAGGTAGAGGTGGCAAAGACCAAAGAAGGGGCGTATGATGACCTGTAAGCTAGGTTTGATAGTAAGCAGGTAGAAAATTATTTGTATAGATTGGTGAGTCAGAGACACATGGAGATGTAAAGGATGTGCAACAGGTAAGGGTGATCAAGGATAGGGATGGAAATGTAGTGGCAGATGCCAAGAGTGTGATGGGTAGATGGAAAGAGTATTATGAAGAACTGATGAATGAGGAAAATCTGAGAGAATGGAGAGTAGAAGTGGTGGCCAGTGTGGATCAGGAAGCTGCTGAGATTAGTAAGGATGAACTGAGGAAAGCTCTGAAGAGGATGAAGATGGGGAAGGCAGTTGGTCCTGATGACATACCTGTGGAGGTATGGAATTTTTTAGGAGAAGTAGCAGTGACGTTTTTGACTAGGTTCTTCAACAAGACCTAGAAGACTGAGAAGATGCCTGAGGAATGGAGGAAATGTGTTCTAGTGCTGATCTTTAAGAACAAGGGAGATGTGCAGAATTGTGGCAACTACAGAGGAATAAAGTTAATGAGTCATACAATGAACCTGTTGGAAAGAGTGGTGGAAGCCAGGCTTCGGTCAGAGGGGAGCATTTGTGAGCAACAGTAAGGTTTCATGCCAAGAAAGAGTACTACAGATGCTATTTTTGCTTTAAGAATGCTGATGGAGAAGTACAGAGAGGGTCAGAGGGAGCTGCATTGTGTCTTTGTAGATTTAGAGAAAGCGTATGACAGGGTCCCAAGAGAAGAGGTGTGGTTTTGCTTGAGGAGTGGCAGAGAAGTATGTTAGAGTGGTACAGGACATGTACGAGAGTTGTGAGACAGCAGTGAGGTGTGCTGTAGGAGTGACAAAGGAGTTCAAGCTGGAGGTGGGACTTCATCAAGGATCGGCTCTAAGCCCCTTCTCGTTTGCTTTGGTGATGGACAGGCTGATGGATGACATTAGACAGGAGTCGCCGAGGACTATGATGTTTGCAGATGACATTGTGGTTGGCAGTGAGAGCAGGATGGAGGTGGAGAAAAAGCTAGAGAGATCGAGGTAGGCATTAGAAAAGAGAGGAATGAAGATTAGTTGCAGCAAGACAGAATATGTGTGTGTAAATGAGAAAGACGAAGTGGAACGGTGAAGTCACAGGGAGTGGAAGTGAAGTAAGTAGAGGACTTTAAGTACTTAGGGTCAACCGTCCAAAACAATGGAGAGTGTGGAAAAGAGGTGAAGAATCGTGTGCAAGCTGGTTGGAATGGGTGGAGAAAAGTGTCAGGTGTAATGTGTGATAAAAGGGTTTCAGCAAGAATGAAGGGAAAGGTGTACAAGACAGTAGTGAGACCGGCGATAGTAATTAGGAAAAGATAGGAAGCAAAACTGGATTTTGCAGGACTCAAAATGTTGAGATTTTCTTTGGGAGTGACGAGGATGGAAAGGATCAGGAATGAGGACATCAGAGGAACAGCTAATGTTAGACGCTTTGGGGATAAAGTCAGGGAGGCCAGACTGATATGGTTTGGACATGTTTAGAGGAGAGACGACAAGTATATCAGTAGAAGAATGCTGAGGATGGAGCCCCCAGACAGGAGGCAGATAGGAAGATCAAAAATCAGATTTATGGATGTGGTGAAGGAGGACATGAAGACGGTGTGAGGGCAGAGGATGCAGAGGATATGACTAAATGGAGACAGATGATTCACTGTGGTGACCCTTGAAGGGAAAAGCCAAAAGAAAAAGAAGTGGAGATAATGTATGGATGGAATACCACAATAAGCCATTTCGGTTTTGCGTGGCGCACAATGCATTCTGGGGTTTTGGACCCCAAAGTGGCAGAAGCGAACATGCATATAGATAGCGAAAGCTGCAAAAACATATATTTGCCATAGAGGGCTGTCTGTGTCCGTGAAGCATAATAAAGAACTATGTGCGCCAGCGTGTTCAGCTACAGTGCAGAAACTACTGATTATTTTGACAAAAGAAGAGGAAAGTGTCGTATTCCAGGCTGATTACAGAGTTGCAATCCCGGACCCACAAACGCTGTTAGATGATCAATCCAGAGCTCATGGAGTCAAGATGTGCTGTATCATCCTATTGCAGGTATTTCTTGCTTGTTGAATAAATGCGCTATGGCTAGCAGTTAGTACATAGCTTATTAGCTTCCGTGTTGCTTTTAAACTCTTACAATTTTTGTTTTTGAACGGAATTTTTACTTGTTAGAAGCAGTAAGAGCCCGGGTAAGGCTGTGATGCTCTCTATTAAACCTTCACATTGACTTCCAGCAGTAGGCTGTACGAAGTGTGCATGCTAATGACTATGCCACCAAAACTAAAATCATTCAATTTAGATGATCAACAGAAATATTGAAGAATTAACATGTTTAATTACACATATCTAACCTTGTTTATCCACCTAGCACATCTATTTGGATCCTTCTTTTTTGTATGTAGTATATATGAAATAAATGGTGGTTCATTACAAGGGTCGGTATCATTCATACACTGGTTCGTTTTGCATTCTCCAACGTTCAATATGGTAACTGCCGTTTCCAAAGCCAACCACAAACCAATGAGTACTGGGCATATTTGAAAAATACGCCAAAAACAGCCTGTAAGAGACTTTAATAGGCTCCGTATTAACGAAATCACAATCATGCAAACACCGTTTACAGTCGAGCTGGGGGTTTGTTTGGGGTCCAAAAGTCATGACGGGGGGGTCCAAACCGCTTTTGTGAGAATGCATACTCGCAATACCGATATGGCTTATTGTAATGATAGTTGTGATTTAAGAAGCTACCCGCAAGGGGGGGCTTAAATGTAAGGAACTGTAACAGAGGAAGACGGCGGTCTCTAAAATGAACAGGGTAGCTGAAGATAGCAGTCTCGTAATGTCTTGTTGTCTTACGGAGTGTTTTAGAGGCTTTTAATCCAACCACACTATCAAAAGAGGAGAGATCCACACACTTCAATCTGCAAAGATGAATCCAACTAAACCAAAAAGAAATTTCAATAACGACACCCCCATGTGGCATCCCAATTGTAGTATGTGCCGGGCTTTCACTATGTGCTAGATGGTTGCAGATAATTCCTTATTTAGAGGCTCCTCTTTGGTTCATCCTCTTTGCTGCGCTTGGGCTCTTTATTTACAATTTTGATGAATCAGGCCCTAGAAGTTTAAAGAAAACAAACATGGAGATAAAAATATTCTGCTTGTTTTGCCAAATGCAGTAAATACAATTAAGAAGCAAATTAATGCAAATTAAATGAAAACCTTTCAATTATCTCTGAAGGATTGTACTTTTACTAACATGTTGCTAAAAAGTAAAATATACTGGATTGAACATAGCAATATTGTACTATCAGCCCAAGTTTGCAAGCCCAACATTTTTAAATGCTCATTTAAAGGAAGAAAAACACAATTTATGTTTTTTTCTAAACAATAAAAACAGTTATCACTATTATTATTAGAAGCTACAAATTTCTTTGCTCCAATTAAATACTTCATGATGTGGCTCCACACAGTCTGCAGATTGCCAGTGATTTGTTTGTAATGGCCAGTGACAGATGCACACATTCTGTATCTTGTTCAGTGATGCCGGTAACGCATTACTTTGTAGCGCGTTACTCCTAATATGACCACTTTTTTAGTAAGGACTAATCTAACGCGTTTGTTTTTTCATACAGGTAATCAGATTAAAGTTACTTGTTCAAGCCACTGTGAGTTACTATTTTTGTCATTTTCTTCAGCAAAAAGATATATTTGGTACATGGCGGCAAAAGCATTAAGAAAACAAGTATCAATAGCTGTAAATATGGTCCTACCTTCAACTGCTGCCGAAACAGCTGATCATCTCCTTTGCGGGTGCCATGTTTGTTTTGGCCTGAATCTGAGTTCTGTACTCTGTAGGTTTATTGGCCTCTGCCCCCTAGTGGAACTCCCCAGTAGTACATGTAGTGAGAGAGCAAGTATGTCCCCAAGACACAGCTTATTCCTTCATAGTTGCTGGTGTCAATGTGAGGTTAAAAAACAAGTATATTTCCGTTCTTACTGTTAAAATGCACTTCCAATAAAGTGATTATATGTAAAAGTGGTTATTGTGTTTATGTTGAGGCAGTGGGGAGTGTTATTGGGAGCTGCAGAAAGTAACTAACAAAGTAACTTGATATCTAACTTAGTTACTTTTAAAATAAGGTAATAAGTAAAGTAACTAAGTTACTTTTGGAAGGAGTAATCACTAGTCAGTAATCATATTACTTTTTCAAAGTAACTGTGGCAACACTGATCTTGTTTCCATGCCTCCTCCAGTCCACCATGAAGGTTTAGGGCCCAGTGCACCCATTAGTCAAGCTGTGGAAGGCATGGAATAATAATGAATGTATGAGCAAGAGAAGCTCCCATACCAATACTTTCACCATTCATCTGTTTCCAGGAGTTATATCCATCATGCAAAATATGTCCCTTTATTACTTCAACAGATAATTCCAGGGATGATCTTATTTCTCATTAATTTTTTTATTAGAATTTTATGTAATGCTAAAAAATTATTGTTTTTTACGTTAGCTGTTTTTTTGCTTGCTTTGTTTTATTTGAAGAAAAAAAATGATGTGACCATCTTTGCTAAAAACACGATTTATCCTTAGTAATAAGCTCCGTATTTGACTTTGGAAGGCTTCTTGCCATCAACCTAATCTTTAGCTTTCTCCACAGACTAAAGGAGGGACCTTTTCACACTTGAAGCTATAAGCAACAATAAGGGCATATTCACACAAGGATCGTTTTGTTTGCTTAGTATGAACTCTGGTGCACACCAAACAAGCAAACCGAGACCCAGCTGAAGAGGTGGTCTATGAGGGATTCCAAACGAACCCTAGTGTAGAGCAAATCAGGTGTGAAAGCAGTCGAACTTCATCTGACCTGGGGAACAAAAAAACCCTACCTTTTTAGTCTTGATGGACAACTGTCTCTGTGGCACATTATAAGGGGTAATTGGTGATTTCTTTATTTTGTTTGTGTTTTTTGCATTTTCTTAGGTGTGCTACAAATGTCCACAAGGTGACAACAGTACAGTCTATGAATATTGTATTCATATTTATGTTGTTAATTTTACACAATCCATCTATCTGCATCATATTGTGGCCTACACCTCATGTTTCATCAAACTGTCTTGATGCTCAAACAATTCTGTTCATTTCAATAATTTAAATAAAGTTGGATCATTTTTCTATCAGTTCTTGAAATGATAGCATATTTAGTAGTTCATTTACATCAATTTGAGTTTATATTAAATCCAAACAAACTACACTGTCATGATCCGTCCCTGTCTGTGTTGTTTATTCCTCCTTGTTTCCTCCCAGTCTGTTTTAGTTACTTAGTCCTAGTTTGTTTCACCTGTTGTCTTATTAGTCCTCCCTGTGTTTTCTGCCTCTGCTCCCAGGTGTTCCACGTTTCCTAATTACCCTCCCCACAGTATATATACCCTTCTGTGTCTGTCTGTCCTCGTCGGGTCGTTGTCGTCGTTACCTCCCCTAGTTCTCTGCGCTTCTCGTTTTTTTTGGACAATTAATAAACATGGGCCGTAAGAGCCACAAACGCCGCTCCGCATCTGGGTCCTCCTTGAGCCTAAACATGACAGTACGACCCGACCTGCCACTGGACCCAGCGGAGTATCGCCACACTGACAATGAATGGAGGAGACTGATAGATTGGAGCGTAAGTCAAGGACTCTATTCAGACTCACCTTTTTGTGGATCGCGGCTGGCTCGCTGTCCGCCCGGTGTTGGGCCCCGCCGTCGTGAGGAGGGCGGCCTCTCCGCTCCTCGGGCCTCGAGTCATCGCCGCGCTTCTGAGCGTCCTCCTGGGAACGTAGTTGATGTTTCCCCGTCGTTCCTCCTTGCGTCCATTTATGACGATTCGGAGGAGGACGATGACGGCTTCCCGGAGTTGTTCTCTGGCTCCCTGGACGACGAGCTGGACTTTTGCAGCGGTGCCCGGGGTGCGCCGCCTTCGCCGCGGCTTTCTGCTTCCTGGGTTGACCGGTTGATCTCCCTGGCTCCTTCCGCCGATCTACCACCCATCTGTGATCCCTCTGGGACTGGCCCTCTTCCTGCTTCCCGGCGACGAGGAGGGAGGCGTCGCCGAACTGCTCCATCGGCTCCAGGAGGTTTCTCGCTTCCTTCTCGGAGTTGCAGCGCCTCGGCTCCTCCTGTCCCGCTTGGTGCTGCCTCCAGCTTCGGTGATTCGACCGCCGCTTCCTCCTGCCGCCCACGGCCGGTTTCGGGTCTGCCTCCTCATCCTCTCCAGCACAGCCAGGCGCCGGCGTTTCCTTCGGGTGGAGCTGAGTTGACCCAGGGTCAATGGAACGGAGGGAAGAGTTCCGTGGGGAATGTTGAGCCCAGGTCCCCTGTGGAGACTGTTTTTGAGCGCTCTTCAGAGGCTCACCTGGAACCCCGGTTCCGAGTTCCCTCCGAGGGCGTCCAGACCGATGCGCCTCGGTTCCGAGTTCCCTCCGAGGGTGTTCAGACGGATGCGCCTCGGTTCCGATTCCTCCGAGGGTGTTCAGAGGAGCGCCTCGGGTCCCTGATTCCTCCGAGGGTGTTCTGGAGAACACGCCTCGGGTTCCTGATTCCTCCGAGGGTGTTCTGGAGAGCACGCCTCGGGTTCCTGATTCCTCCGAGGGTGTTCTGGAGAGCACGCCTCGGGTTCCTGATTCCTCCGAGGGTGTTCTGGAGAGCACGCCTCGGGTTCCTGATTCCTCCGAGGGTGTTCTGGAGAACACGCCTCGGGTTCCTGATTCCTCCGAGGGTGTTCTGGAGAACACGCCTCGGGTTCCTGATTCCTCCGAGGGTGTTCTGGAGAGCACGCCTCGGGTTCCTGATTCCTCCGAGGGTGTTCTGGAGAGCACGCCTCGGGTTCCTGATTCCTCCGAGGGTGTTCTGGAGAACACGCCTCGGGTTCCTGATTCCTCCGAGGGTGTTCTGGAGAGCACGCCTCGGGTTCCTGATTCCTCCGAGGGTGTTCTGGAGAACACGCCTCGGGTTCCTGATTCCTCCGAGGGTGTTCTGGAGAGCACGCCTCTGGTTCCTGATTCCTCCGAGGGTGTTCAGGGGAACACGCCTCTGGTTCCCGATTCCGCCGAGGGTGTTCAGGAGAACACGCCTCTGGTTCCTGACTCTTCCGAGGGTGTTCAGGCGAACACGCCTCCGGTTCCTGACTCTCCCGAGGGTGTTCAGGCGAACACGCCTCCGGTTCCTGACTCTTCCGAGGGTGTTCAGGCGAACACGCCTCCGGTTCCTGACTCCTCCGAGGGTGTTCAGGCGAACACGCCTCCGGTTCCTGATTCCACCGAGGGTGTTCAGGCGAACACGCCTCCGGTTCCTGATTCCACCGAGGGTGTTCAGGCGAACACGCCTCTGGTTCCTGACTCCTCCGAGGGTGTTCAGGCGAACACGCCTCCGGTTCCTGACTCTTCCGAGGGTGTTCAGGCGAACACGCCTCCGGTTCCTGACTCTCCCGAGGGTGTTCAGGCGAACACGCCTCCGGTTCCTGACTCCTCCGAGGGTGTTCAGGCGAACACTCCTCCGGTTCCTGATTCCACCGAGGGTGTTCAGGCGAACACTCTTCCGGTTCCTGATTCCACCGAGGGTGTTCAGGGGAACACGCCTCTGGTTCCCGACTCCGCCGAGGGTGTTCAGGGGAACACGCCTCTGGTTCCCGACTCCGCCGAGGGTGTTCAGGGGAACACGCCTCTGGTTCCCGACTCCGCCGAGGGTGTTCAGGAGAACACGCCTCTGGTTCCTGACTCTTCCGAGGGTGTTCAGGAGAACACGCCTCCGGTTCCTGTCTCTTCCGAGGGTGTTCAGGGGAACACGCCTCCGGTTCCCGACTCCGCCGAGGGTGTTCAGGAGAACACGCCTCCGGTTCCCGACTCCGCCGAGGGTGTTCAGGAGAACACGCCTCCGGTTCCTGCCTCGTCCGAGGGTGTTCAGGAGAACACGCCTCCGGTTTCCGACTCCGCCGAGGGTGTTCAGGGGAACACGCCTCTGGTTCCCGACTCCGCCGAGGGTGTTCAGGGGAACACGCCTCTGGTTCCCGACTCCTCCGAGGGTGTTCAGGGGAACACGCCTCTGGTTCCCGACTCCTCCGAGGGTGTTCAGGCGAACACGCCTCCACCTAGGCTCAAGGTTCCACGCCGCCGGCCCCCAAGGCTCAAGGTTCCACGCCGCCGGCCCCCAAGGCTCAAGGTTCCACGGCGCCGGCCCCCAAGGCTCAAGGTTCCACGCCGCCAGCCCCCAAGGCTCAAGGTTCCACGCCGCCGGCCCCCAAGGCTCAAGGTTCCTCGTCGTCGGCCTCCTCGTCTGACGGTCCCTCGTCGTCGGCCTCCTCGTCTGTTGGTTCCTCGTCGCCGGCCTCCTCGTCTGTTGGTTTCTCGTCGCCGGCCTCCTCGTCTGTTGGTTCCTCGTCGCCGGCCTCCTCGTCTGTTGGTTCATTGTCGCCGGCCTCCTCGTCTGTTGGTTCCTCGTCGCCGGCCTCCTCGTCTGTTGGTTCCTCGTCGCCGGCCTCCTCGTCTGTTGGTTCCTCGTCGCCGGCCTCCTCGTCTGTTGGTTCCTCGTCGCCGGCCTCCTCGTCTGTTGGTTCCTCGTCGCCGGCCTCCTCGTCTGTTGGTTCCTCGTCGCCGGCCTCCTCGTCTGTTGGTTCCTCGTCGCCGGCCTCCTCGTCTGTTGGTTCCTCGTCGCCGGCCTCCTCGTCTGTTGGTTCCTCGTCGCCGGCCTCCTCGTCTGTTGGTTCCTCGTCGCCGGCCTCCTCGTCTGTTGGTTCCTCGTTGCCGGCCTCCTCGCCTGCTGATCCCTCGCCGCCGGCCGCCACGTCATGGGTCTTCTGGGGACTGTGGTTTTGTCCCTCCGTCCTGGACCCCCTCCTCCCGCCCTGGCTTGAGTTTCCTACTTGGTGCGCCAGGTGGCGCACCTTGAGGGGGGGGTATTGTCATGATCCGTCCCTGTCTGTGTTGTTTATTCCTCCTTGTTTCCTCCCAGTCTGTTTTAGTTACTTAGTCCTAGTTTGTTTCACCTGTTGTCTTATTAGTCCTCCCTGTGTTTTCTGCCTCTGCTCCCAGGTGTTCCACGTTTCCTAATTACCCTCCCCACAGTATATATACCCTTCTGTGTCTGTCTGTCCTCGTCGGGTCGTTGTCGTCGTTACCTCCCCTAGTTCTCTGCGCTTCTCGTCTTTTTTGGACAATTAATAAACATGGGCCGTAAGAGCCACAAACGCCGCTCCGCATCTGGGTCCTCCTTGAGCGTAAACATGACATACACAGAGAATCCAAATCATGCCATTTACACAGAATAATAAGCTTTTCTGTTTTCTGAACATGTGAAATGCCTGTGCATAATGGAGGCTGAAGCAGCACTTCAGCACTTCACATTATTATTATTCCGGCCGTTGGCAACCAACTAAAAAGGGACACCATGGCTTTTAATTACATTTTTGGGGTCCGTAGCCTTTTCATTAAAACAGATTATGAAGTCCATATGTATTTATCTGTTTTCCATATCTAGCTCTGTCAAGTTTAGGAATGAAGGTTTGCAGGAGGCCTTTTAAAATAGCCAGGGGATTACATCCTGGGTTCATCCCGAAACCAACAAACCATCCACAATCCCTCCGATAGTAATATTAAAACCAACAGTAAAATTGATAGGCATGTTCAATGAGAATTTAGCAGGAACCTGAAGTTCTCAGAGAAAATTGGGTTAACTAACACACTAAAGTAAGTTTTCAAAAGTAATGATTGAAGCCAAATACTTTTTCCAGAGTAAATTCGATACACTTGGTTGTTAAAAGTGCTGTGTTTTTTGAGCTCCTGCTAGAAAAAAATGCACTCATGACACTGAGTTTTGTTTGTTTTTTCGTGAGGACTCAACTTGAATAATTTGGTAGTTAAAAATAAAGCCTAGAGAAATGAGAACAGTTGTATATCTCAAGCGGTATATTATGAGTTTCAACTAAAAGACCAACCATTTTGGGTAGGTGGATTCAGAAAGATGAAGGCTTCTTGATTATCTGTGACAAACCATTCTGAGATTTGACCAAAGCAAAAGCCATAATTTTGATCATCATAAAAAGCAGGACAGGAAGGAGGATGGAGTTGGGAGAAAGAGTAGACCAGACATCCTCCAATACTGTTGCAGTAAAGTGACAATGAGAGAGGAGAGAGTATGAGTCATACACGAACCACTCCCTCCATCCCAATCCCCCACCTCCTCCTCCTTTAACTGCCCCCCTCCCGGCCAGGCTGTGGTTACGTCGATCCTGACTCATTCATTGACAGCCAAGTCTCAAGACGGCTTTTGTTATACTGATGAAATTGTGCTTCTGAAGAGACCATTTGAGCTCTCACTATAGTTCAGTGACATACTTCATCACAATTTCTAGCTTCTAGACCCATTCATAAAAAGTGCTCAAGCCTGTTGGAATAGTCCATATGTGCACACACATTTGCAGTTCCATTTTACATTTCTAATTGAATCAATGTTCAAACATGGCCTATATAATATTTTCACTATGTAAGTGTCTTGAACTGTAAGGCCTTTTGGACACATCCATGTCAGTATTTCACATTTTTTATTCCCATCACATCGATCCTCTACTGTAGCTGCTTTATCTCTGTCTGTTCATTTCTGTCCTCCTTAAATACCACCCCTCTGTACATTTTACTTCCTCTATCCTCCTCTACCTCCTCACTGAGTAAAGAAGCATCTACCTACATGTGGTTAGCTCATCTCCTTTTCTCCCTCTCCTTCTCTCTCTGGTTAGCTCATCTCCAGGCAGTCAGCTTTGCAGGCGGCTAATTATAGGCCTTGCTGTGGAGTGCAGGGTCGGATGTGACAGCATGCTGTTGTGTATTTACATGTATGCTTGCATGTGTGTGCATGTGTGTGCACTGTATGTACTTTTGCTTATCTGTGTTAAGGGGAGACCTAACTGTTGCTTTTTGTCTCCATTGTGGTCATTTCTTTGCTCCTCTCATTTACATATATGTTCAAGCAATTAATTCCCTGTTCCTGAGTTTTAGAAAAGATCAGATTGAGGTTGCATGAGATTTAGGCTTCATCACAGAAAGAAGTCACATGTATAAAAATGTAAAAGTGTGTGTGTGCGTGTGTGTGTGTGTGTGCGTGTGTGTGTGGTGTGTGTAGGATATCCAATCCTAGCCCCTCCCACTGTGCTGCAGCTATGACTCATACAAGGTGGAGGCAGAGACGACCAGGGTCTGATGACTGGGAACAAACATCAACACATGCATGTGGGTCCATGACCATACTCATACATGTATGGTAGAGGGAAGAGGCGTGGGCATTCTTACAATGTATAGCACTTTAACACAGAGAGGTGACAAAAGAGACTAAGCTTTCAATTCAATTCATCAGTTAATTTATATATTGCCAATTCATAACAGATCTTATCTCAAGGCACTTTACAAGAACACTCACTTTCATTCAAATGTGCAGTACATGTAATCAGGAATCCCAGCAGATTGCATCGAGTCACTGACTTGCAGCATTCACTCCTCTTCAACGAACACGTAGCAACAGTAGACATTCGTCTGCGTTGTGTCTTTCACTTCACAGCAGTCCCTCATACTGAGAAAGCATGTAGTGACAGTGGAGAGTAAAAACTACCCTTTAACAAGACAAAACTTCCAGCAGAATCTGACTAAGTACGAGTGGCCATCTGCCATGACAGAGCAGAGACAGAAAGAACAAAAATAACTAATGTGAGAGTAGTTCCTATATTAAAGAAAGTAAGAAGTTGATAAGACATGGAGGATGTTCAGTTACTGGGAGCATCATCTGAGTCGATGCTCCGCATCCAACAGGGCATTTCAGACAAGCAGGATACCAGACAAGGTGTAGCTTAATGAAGAGAAAAACACTGAGAAAAAGCCAACAAAACAAAGTTAACATATGAAATAACACAGATATAAATACAACTGGAGAATATCGGAAGAGAAAAGTAGCAGAGTAAAGAAAAGTGGTCTGTCTGTTCTCCAACAGTCTAATTCTATAGCAGCATAACTACAGAGATAGCCCAGGATAGCCAAAGCCACTCTTTCTCTAAGTCTTAAAAGTGTACTGGGTGTCTACGTCATGGAATAAAACTGTGAGTTGGTTCCACAGGACAGGAGCCGGATGATTAAAGACGTTTTCATATGACACAATGTGGCAGTATATTAGGGTAATATTGCTGGCATGGTGTGTCTTTTGAATGTGCCGTGAATTCGTCCCGGAAAGCTTGATTGTAATATTACAATAGCAATACTGCGGAACACTAGACCTATGAATAACTTATGAATGTCTATACAAATGGCTCTCTAAAGACAGGATCGACTGAAGTCGCTGCCTGCATCTGAACGCGTTCTTTTAAAATCAGCTTTGCGCTGCTGTTCCTCAACGGACTTTGCCCATTTGGATGGTTCCTCCGTCTCCCTTCGTCATTTGCCCTTGACTGCCAGCATGGACGAAGTCATCACCAGTAGACTAAATTTAGTTTGTCTGGGTAGGGTGTAGGCTTCTGTAGGGGGTTTTAAACTTGTGTAAAATGGCTTAATTCTTCTGTAATTGTTAAACCACCATTTGCTCATTGTTGGTAGCATCGTTTCACGCTGGTTTGAGCTGTTGTATGCTTGTTTTTGTGTTCACTGGTTCTTGCTAAAGCGGTATTATATCTCCTATCTTTTAATATCTTTTCATTTTGTTGATATGGTGTGGTTGCATGTCTTGTTATTTACCCCTGACTCCCAATCACCCCCTGTGGACTCTCTCCAACACACACACACATCCTACTTATGCTTTGAAGCTGTTTTTACAAATTCTGGTAGTCTTAGTTTTTTGGTTGCTTACGTTATTGCCTTTTAAATAGCTTGTAGACTGCATGTTTTAGAGTATATTGCCTGTTGTCACAGTATTCATCTGTAATATTAAAAACTATGTTAATAAACCCTGTTATATTTTAAAGAGAAGGTCTCCTGTGTTATACAGTGTGTGTGGAATTATTATTACTGCGTTCAAGTCCACCCTTTAGAAAAGGGATTAAATTTGTCTGGCTTATGTTAACATTCTCCTAGATTTTCAGGAGTGGTGCCCCACCTTGATTTAATGAATTAATCAATCCAATCTCATTAATAGCCCTCTTAATATTACGTTAATATTCATGATTACTCCTGTTGACGTCAACCAGACAGATTGCGTGCACATTGTGCAGTTCCAAAAGTATGGACACAACACCAGACAAGACCCAAGGTTTAGGTTGTGCAAAGAGTCATCTGAGACAATCCAGCACATAATAGGAGGGTGTAAAAGGAGGGAGGGAAAGCATAAGTGGCTGGCATAGTATACAGAAACATCTGTGCGGAGTATGGGCTCGAGACCCCAAGGTCAAAGTGGGAAACACCTCCAAAGGTGGTGGAGAATGACTGAGCAAAGATCATGTGGGACTTCCAGATCCAGACGGACAGGATGGTAATGGCGGACCAACCGGACATTGTGGTGGTTGATAAAGAGAAGAGGAAAGCCGTTGTGGTGGATGTGGCAATATCAAGTGATGGTAACATCAAGAAGAAGGAACATGTGAAACGTGAGAAATACCAAGGGCTCAGAGAGGAGCTAGAGAAGGCTTGGAAGATGAAGGTGACAGTAGTACCCGTGGTAATCGGAGCACTTGGGGCAGTGACCCCCAAACTGGAGGAATGGCTTCAGCAGATCCCTGGAAGAACCTCAGAAATCTCAGTCCAGAAATGTGCAGCACTTGGAACAGCAAAGATACTGCGTAGGACCCTCAAGTTCCCAGGCCTCTGGTAGAGAACCCAAGCTTGGAATGGGAAACACCGCTCAGGGTGGGCGAGAGGGGAATTTTTTTTTTTTAGGGTTAAAGAGTGATGTGCATCATCATTACACCACAGAGGCACTCATCCGGGGAGCAAAAGAGCAGGCTCTGAGCACCAGAGCGATAGAGGCCCAGATCTACCACACCAGACAAAACCCAAGGTTTAGGTTGTGCAAAGAGTCATCTGAGATAATCCATCACATAACAGGATGTAAAATGTTGGCAGGGAAAGCATAGATGGAACGTCCTAATCAAGGTGCTGGCATAGTATACAGAAACATCTGTGCAGACTATGGGCTGGAGACCCCAAGATTAAAGTGGGAAACACCTCCAAAGTTGGTAGAGAATGACTGAGCAAAGATCCTGTGAGACTTCCAGATACAGACAGAGAGGATGGTAATGGCGAACCAACCGGACATTGTGGTGGTTGATAAAGAGCAGAGGAAAGCCGTTGAGGTGGATGTGGTAATACCAAGTGATGGGAACATCAAGAAGAAGGAACATGAGAAACACGAAAAATACCAAGGGCTCAGAGAGGAGTTAGAGAAGGCTTCGAAGGTGAAGGGGACAGTTGTACCCGTGGTAATTGAAGCACTCGGAGTAGTGACAGTACTTGGAACAGCAAAGATACTGCACAGGACCCTCAAGCTCCCAGGCCTCTGGTAGAGGACCCAAGCTTGGAATAGATGGGAAAACCGGGCGAGACGGGAAAATAAATATTTGGGGAATATAGGGAATATATATATATATTTGGGGAATATAGAGAATATATACACTACCGTTCAAAAGTTTGGGGTCACATTGAAATGTCCTTATTTTTGAAGGAAAAGCACTGTACTTTTCAATGAAGATAACTTTAAACTAGTCTTAACTTTAAAGAAACACACGCTATACATTGCTAATGTGGTAAATGACTATTCTAGCTGCAAATGTCTGGTTTTTGGTGCAATATCTACATAGGTGTATAGAGGCCCATTTCCAGCAACTATCACTCCAGTGTTCTAATGGTACAATGTGTTTGCTCATTGGCTCAGAAGGCTAATTGATGATTAGAAAACCCTTGTGCAATCATGTGACACATCTGAAAACAGTTTAGCTCGGTACAGAAACTACAAAACTGACCTTCCTTTGAGCAGATTGAGTTTCTGGAGCATTACATTTGTGGGGTCAATTAAACGCTCAAAATGGCCAGAAAAAGAGAACTTTCATCTGAAACTCGACAGTCTATTCTTTTTCTTAGAAATGAAGGCTATTCCATTCGGGAAATTGCTTAGAAATTGAAGATTTACTACAACGGTGTGTACTACTCCCTTCAGAGGACAGCACAAACAGGCTCTAACCAGAGTAGAAAAAGAAGTGGGAGGCCGCGTTGCACAACTGAGCAAGAAGATAAGTACATTAGAGTCTCTAGTTTGAGAAACAGACGCCTCACAGGTCCCCAACTGGCATCTTCATTAAATAGTACCCGCAAAACACCAGTGTCAACATCTACAGTGAAGAGGCGGCTGCGGGATTCTGGGCTTCAGGGCAGAGTGGCAAAGAAAAAGCCATATCTGAGACTGGCCAATAAAAGAAAAAGATTAAGATGGGCAAAAGAACACAGACATTGGACAGAGGAAGACTGGAAAAAAGTGCTGTGGACGGATGAATCCAAGTTTGAGGTGTTTGGATCACAAAGAAGAACGTTTGTGAGACGCAGAACAACTGAAAAGATGCTGGAAGAATGCCTGACGCCATCTGTTAAGCATGGTGGAGGTAATGTGATGGTCTGGGGTTGCTTTGGTGCTGGTAAGGTGGGAGATTTGTACAGGGTAAAAGGGATTCTGAATAAGGAAGGCTATCACTCCATTTTGCAACGCCATGCCATACCCAGTGGACAGCGCTTGATTGGAGCCAATTTCATCCTACAACAGGACAATGACCCAAAACACACCTCGAAATTGTGCAAGAACTATTTAGAGAAGAAGCAGGCAGCTGGTATTCTATCGGTAATGGAGTGGCCAGCGCAGTCACCAGATTTGAACCCCGTTGAGCTGTTGTGGGAGCAGCTTGGCCGTATGGTACGCAAGAAGTGCCCATCCAACCAATCCAAATTGTGGGAGCTGCTTTTAGAAGCGTGGGGTGCAATTTCTCCAGATTACCTCAACAAATTAACAGCTAGAATGCCAAAGGTCTGCAATGCTGTAATTGCTGCAAATGGAGGATTATTTGATGAAAGCAAAGTTTGATGTAAAAACAATCTTATTTCAAATAAAAATCATTATTTCTAACCTTGTCAATGTCTTGACTCTATTTTTTATTCATTTCACAACGTATGGTGGTGAATAAGTGTGACTTTTCATGGAAAACACAAAATTGTTTGGGTGACCCCAAACTTTTGAACGGTAGTGTATATACGGGAATCTGTTTACTCTGCCCACTTAGTTATTTTTTAATTATACTATATATTTCTATGTGTGAGATTTTTTTTTGTTTACAATTCAGATATATTATTTTTTTCTTTGCTGTGTGCTATATCAGATTAGTGGTATTTGGCATGGTTTGGGCCCTGTGTATAAAATACTTTTCCAGGCTGATATTTTTGCCATAAGTAGATTTGCCAGAAGTAAAAGATTATTTTAGAGAAAATATTTGTTTACATTTTTTAAATTCTATGTATTTTAGTTGCCGAAAATTGCTTAGCTATTTAAGTCGAATAAAATAGCAAGTAATTTTAGGTAAGTAGACTTAACTAAAACAAATGATTAAATCTAGACTAAAACTAAATATAAAATTTTTGTCAAAATTAACACTGAAGCACTGTGATCCAAGAGGACTCCAAATTGAAAAATAAATGTGATTGCACAACATTTCCTAAAGACAACATAAACTGCCTGTCAGAGCATTTAATAATCCTCTTTAACTGGTTGGCAGTTGAGTTGAGCAAAAGGACAGCCATCAATTGGTCGGAGAGACTATGAGAGTATGTTTACAGTCACATCTAAATCGAGCTTAACCAGAGTGGGAGCAGTAGTCCTAGTTTACATGTAACTCAGAAAATAGAAATATTCCTTAATGAAGTGTGATTTGACTCTGCAACACTAGGTGGTGACATACACCATTTCATGTTGGCAATCTTCCGGTTGGCCTAGAGCATCATTTGGATAGTAAACAAATGGTGAAAATAGTGAAGCAGATGGAATAAAAGCAGGATATGCGCTATGAGCAAAGAAATGGACGACGACATTTAAACATATTATATTTAAAACATATTACATAATGAAGTGTGATTTGACTCTGCAACGCTAGGTGGCAACATACACCATTTCGTGTTGGCAATCTTTAGGTTGGCCTAGAGCATCATTTGGATAGTAAACAAATTGTGAAAATAGTGAAGCAGATGGAATAAAAGCAGGATATGCGCTATGAGCAAAGAAATGGACGACAACATTTAAACATATTATATTTAAAACATATTACATAATGAAGTGTGATTTGACTCTGCAACGCTAGGTGGCGACATACACCATTTCGTGTTGGCAATCTTCCGGTTGGCCTAGAGCATCATTTGGATAGTAAACAAATTGTGAAAATAGTGAAGCAGATGGAATAAAAGCAGGATATGCGCTATGAGCAAAGAAATGGACGACAACATTTAAACATATTATATTTAAAACATATTACATAATGAAGTGTGATTTGACTCTGCAACGCTAGGTGGCGACATACACCATTTCGTGTTGGCAATCTTCTGGTAGGCCTAGAGCATCATTTGGATAGTAAACAAATGGTGAAAATAGTGAAGCAGATGGAATAAAAGCAGGATATGCGCCATGAGCAAAGAAATGGACGACAACATTGAAGCATATTACATTTTGTTTGATTGAGTTATGGTAGGTTCTCAATGCCTTATCACTTTTTTACGAATGCCTTTGTGAATAGCTTATTAACATGAAAGCTGATTTACAACACACTCTTTGCTCACTGCTAGCAAGCTTCATTCCTGTAGCTGTAACAATGCCTAAAGTTTCATAAGAAAATGGATGCGCAGGTTTGGTATTAGCGGAATTGATTTTTAGGATGAATTAGAGTGGAGACTGCAAATATGGTGAATGACCCCACAAATGCTCTTCCTCTAGAATAGTCAATAGTAATATTAGATTAAGCATGGATGTCACTCTGCATGGGTGTTATCTCTGTGTAAAGACAGACAAGCAAATACTTTTGACAATGTAGTGTAATCAATGAATCTCTCTTGCTTAGGTAAAAAAAAATATTTTATCCTAAGGGCCATAAAAATGACTCATCACCAAGAATCTGCAGAGTGTAAATTCTGTATGGCAGCTGGTTGCATTTAACCCTATTTTCTTTTTTGCACATCATTGTCACAGACTGAAAATGTGTCAGGGACTTCTCAATGAATTGCATTACATTCATTCATACGTTATGCATGAGCATGTACACCTACACATAGCATGCTTTGGTCTGCACACCATGGCAACAGCTTTCTGTGTATAACATGGAATCAGCAGTCCCCGTGTATCTTTTCAGATGCTATGGAAACTCTCTCTCCTCCTCTTTCTCTTGCTTCTTTATCGGTCATTCTTTCCCCCTCTCGTCTGCCTCACAGCTTCCTGTGTAACCCCTCCTCCCCCCACTTCAATAAAAGGAGAGAGGCCCATTCATTCATGCATTCAGGCAGTCAGCTGAGCAAAGGAAAGACAGATGGAGGAGGGAGAGAGAGAGACAAAATGAGATGGAGGAAGAGAAGGCTCCCTCCCTGTGCTGAATAGGTCACCTGTACTACATCACTGATGGGGGATGGAGCATTGGGGGGGGGAAGAAAAGTGAAAGGTAGGACAAAAAAAGACCACCATCCCCCTCTCCTCCACATCCTCTTCATCTCTGTCTCCTCCTCACTCTGCCCTTCTCTCCCTTTAGCCCCTCCCCATCCTGCCGGTATGAGTCACACACAGACCAGTTCCCTTGATGCACTGCGGAAACGTAATGTGACGTACAGCCTCCACTTCTCCCCGCTTCACCACATGCATCCCTCTCGTCTCTCCCATTCATATATTCTCTTATTCACTCCATTCATCCATCCTCCTGTCATAGCACCATAGCCCTCCATTCACACATTTATTTTTATTACACACACACACAGAGCCTACTAGAACAAAATAGGTGCTGAATATTGATTGCAGATCAAATGCATCACAAGGTGGACTACTTTTATGACATCTTAATGTAGAAGAGATCATCACCACACAAATTTTGGTGTAACGCTGTCCAAGATTCAGCATTCCCATGGTTACTCCATGTGCCGTCAAATATGAAGACTTGTCAGGAGCATTCATTTGTTATAGTAATTTCTTTGCTGACAGAATGGTTATTTTAGGTATTTAAAAGTAACAACTACAATCTAAATCTTTGGATCACAGGAAAAAGAGAAAACATAAGCCTTATTTAACTTTAATTAGTCTAATCAGTGTAGAGACATAACTATAAATTGTCAGAGCTTTATATCATAACACAATAGCAAACTAATCTCCATATGTTGAACATCTATAATCAGCCACCTTTTTCTGTTTTTGTGTATTTGAAGCAGCATCTAGGAATTATTTACAGACTGAAGATAAAGAAAAGTGGTGACACTTTTTTTCACTCTGACGTCACTCTATCTCTACCCATATCTGGGTCTGATACAGCGTCATGGTGTTAACCCACTGCATTCACACAGAATGAACTTGCATAGGATGACAGTCACATGATACCTGCAAATAATATTATGTCCGCTCTCCATGGAGGTCAGCAGTATTTGATAAAATAGTGCTAAACATTAAGGAATCATAGAGATAGATAGGACTGGATTGCATACACAAACAAGCCTATAGGTGAAAGAAATGTATGCAAAAGCACCAAAATGTAGATCTGATACATTTTGGAAGAAAAAAAAAACGTTTTTAGGTAGGGGGTTCAATACAAGAGCAGGATATAATGCAAAAATAAGCCAAAATTCCCATTAAAAAGGAAAATTAAATGAACAGGAAGTCATGTATGGCTCAGATCAAGACAGTGTGTCATTCATAAAGCGTGCCTTTTATTTCAACTGTAAGCTCATACAGTACTGTGCAGACGTTTTTGCACAGGCAGTTGTGAACAAAGAAAGCATTCAAAATGGAAGTGTTGATGATTTATTTTATTCTTTTAACACAATTCAGTCAATGAACAAAAGACAAATCTAAATCAAATCAATATTTAGTGTGACTGGCCATTTGCCTTCTGAACAGGATCAGTTCTTCTACGTACACTTGCACACAGTTTTTGAAGGAATTCACAGCTGGTAGGTCATTCCAGTCAGCTTGGGGAACTTACCACAGATCTTCTGTGGATGTAGGCTTCCTCACATCCTTCTGTCTCTTCACGTAATCACAGATACCCTCCATGATGTCAGCAGAAAGAATCAAGGCTCTGTGGGGGGAACATTATCACTTCCAGGACATCTTGTTCCTCTTTACACCGATAGTTCTCTGACTTTTGCTGTGTGTTTTGGGTCGTTGTCCTGTTGCAGAATAAATTTGGGGCCAATCAAACACCTCCCTAATTGTATTGCATGAGGGATAACTACTTGGCGGTTTAACTTTGCATTGAACAAAACCATTAATACTGACCCAATCTCCAACTGCATTTGCAGAAATGCAGCCTCAAATGTTCAAGGAACTTCCGCTATACTTCACTGTTGCAGGCAGACGATCCTTGTTGTACCAGTCTTCAGCCCTTTGACAAACAAACTGCCTTCTGCTACAGTTAAATATTTCATATTTTGACTCATCCTTCCAGAGCCCCTGCTGCCATTTTCCTGCTCTAAACTTGCTATGTTTTTATACATACTTGACTCACTTGGCCTTGCTTCCATGTTGGAGGTATGGCTTTTAACCTGCAAACCTTCCATGAAGACCTTTTCTGGCCAGACATCTCCAGACAGTAGATGGGTCTACCTCGGTCTCACTGGTGTCTGCCAGTTCCAATCTGATGGTATTGCTGGACATCTTCTGATTTTTAATGGTAATATGCTTGACGTCTTTTATCTGATGCACTAAGTTTCCTTCGTCATCCATGTTACCCGTTTCAGTCTGCTTCTTCAAAAGAACTTAAACAGAACATCTTGAAACCCCACTCTGCTTTGAAATCTTTGTCTGGGAGAGACATTGCTTATGCAGAATAACTACCTTATGTCTTGTTGCTTTGCTCAGTCTTGCCATGACAGCAAACTATCTTGTACAACCTCACCTTGGTAGCAGAGTTTGGCTGTTCCACACACAGTTTTAACCCTCCCACACAACTGTTTCTGTTAGTAACTATGTTTCAACCTATGTGCTACATTGATGATCATTAGCACCTGTTTGGTATATTTGGTTGATGATATCACTTACTATAATCCTGCAAAATCCCTCACTTTATTCAAGTGTACATATAATAATTTATGCTGTTTTGAAGGATAATAGTTGTAACACAAATACTGATTTGATTTACCTTTTCTTTTCTTTACTTACTTTTTTTTGTAAATCAATAAAAAAACAATTATATTTCTGAAAGCATTCTTTGTTTACAGCATTTTTCCCACCTGCATGAAACGTTTGCACAGTACTGTATATGTGTTACGTACACCTGCACTGAAGACAATTGACTTTATGTTATGTCTTGGAAATGTAGTCTTACATGTTGAACTTTTTAAGTTTGACATGTTACAACCACCAAGTTCAGTATTTTCAAAATTTGTATTATGGATAAACACAAATTAAATAGCTCAAACTCTATAAAGTAAATACCTTAAAGTATATGAAGTTGGATGGAGAGCATCTGTGTAAACGTTTTCATTGTAGCTGTGGCTGTACATTTAGGGTCATTGTCCTGCTGAAACATGAACCTTCACCCCAGTCTTTTACTCTCTGCAGCAGGTTTTGTCCCAGGGATACTTTGCATTTGACTCCAAGCGTTCGTCCGTCAACTTTTGCTCAATATATAGCATTTTGCATGCATGTTCTCTAACAAATCTCTAAAACCTTTAAAGGAAAGCTCTATTCATACTAAAATTAAATTACAAAGAGATTGCCTCTATTTACTATTTAGGTTATTTCTGAAGAAACAAGATTTTATTTATAAGCAGAAGAGTAAACGGTAAATGGTAAATACATGACCTGTTTCAGATAAATTATGTAAGCATATGTAAAATGTATCACATGTGTAACATGTATAACTTTCTTTACCCTTTACAATAGTGCGCTATTTTTAGGTGGTGTATCAAAAAAAAAAAAAAAAATCCCAATTGAATATATCAAAGTTTCTGGTTGAAATGTGAAAAAAGGGAAAAAGTTCAAGATACTGAGTGAAAAAAAACATGCATTTGCATCTTGGTTGCTTATAACTCAGAAAAAAACTATAGTTTGTGCTAAAATAAATATATGTGCTTCATAATGGATGCCAGTCGAACCAAAATATTAAGAGATAAAAAGGCTCCGCTGATGAAGTGTTCAGGTTTATCCTGCTGCTTATGCTGAGAAGAATAGCAGAAGAAATCTCAACGTACGGTGTGATTCACCACAGCAAAGTGTTAGGGGAGGGGGATGATGATGTCATGGGGGGTTGTGGGGAGTCATCACTGATTCAGAGGAAAAAGGAGGAAATGGAGGTGGAGGAGGAGGAAGAAGAGGGTATGGAAGAGAGGTGGGGAGGTGGGGTACCTTCTGAGTGTGACCCATGGTAACAAGGCAATGCTGGCCTGTGGATGACTCACCATGGCTTTACCAGCCTCTCACGTATGCAAACACGATACTCTGGGATGCTCACGCAATTCTCTACCATACACACGCAAACATCACGCATGTACAAATGCATGATGTGAATGTCATTAAAATCACGTATGACACATAGACACTTTTGTTCGGAATCGTGGGAGAGAGGGTGGGGAGGGGATGGTCAGGATGACTCACACTTCAGTGATAACACTCCTCCCCTCTGCCCCAATCAAACACTGAAAACGAACAAAGATATATCATTTGGATGCAACCCACATCCTCCCCACATCCTGGGAACCTCCCATCTGAAACTCGGTCTGACAGCGTGAGGATCCAGCTGACGGCTGTTTGTCTCAAGGTGATGGGAGCTCTCTGGCAGGAAGCTCTGAGTTGAAGAAATAAAAATGAGCACATAGTTCTAAACTTTTTCTCGACCAGTAAGTCCTGGGGGGGGGGGGGGGGGGGGGGTCATTTTGTATTTATAAGGAATAAGAATCAGATTTGATTCAAGTGAAAGCTGAATGAATTTGACACAGTAATTATGTTATCCTACTCTGGTATGTCTCACGCAAAGATCACATTTCCGTGTGGACTATGATGATCATCCTTGCCCACGGAGGATGAATGTGTTACAACAGATTTTTCCATCAGTCTTTTGTCTTTATTTCAATTTGAACTTAATAGTACCCAACAGACATCAGTACAACTTGGCCAATTTATTACTTTAAAATCTTCACATCTCCAATTTGTTAACTTACCTCTTTCAAATGCTAATTGTATGCAATTTATTCTAATAATCGTTTGGGGGGAAAAAGAAGGTGCTCTTATATCTGCTATATTCTTCTGTATTTAAAGAATGGCAAAGCCAAAAGAAAAGAAAAAGCTGGCACGTGGATGTGTTTATCACAGTTGCATCAGTTTTTACAACATTTGGTATGTGTTCGAGAAAGTACTGGAGGCCGTTTTGAAGGCAAAAATGTGTACCCGTTCTTGCTCAACACAAGATTTAAGCGGTCATGAACATAGTTATAAACATAATGTTTTTGGTGGGAAACATATGGCTTGTAAGAAGTCAAGCAGCAAAATTCTGATTCAGCTTGAAGTAATGCTGTTAATTTTAATGTAAATCTATCCATTATTTGTTCATTTTTAGTAGTTGCTTACATTGTCTTCCCCACAATGTTAAGGTGCTGGCTCCTTTATCTCAGCACCTCTTTTTCACAATTGTTCAACACTGGGTGCATTGGTTTAATACAGATGCAACAAAAAATATGACAGAAAACACTCGCCACTGGTGGTGAATACGGGGCAGTGTAACCAGGAGACAAAAAGAAAGCGATTAATTGAATCATACCGCAGTCAGGACATACATAGTGGTGCGGCTCTACATCTATGAACCCCAACAATGGAAATGAGTGACCTCCACCTGGGCAGCCAAGTGTGTTGTGAATCCTTTGTTATAATTTTTGGTAAATACATTGTAAGAAATAACTGGTTTGCAAATTTTGAGCATATAAATTCATTTTATATTTTGCCTTTAATTTTTTGGATGATATTTTAACTAATTACAATTACCAACACCATCCATCTTCTCGAGGTCAGGTTGCTGGGGCAGCAGCTCAAAAGAGAGCCAGTCACGTGGGCCAGCTACTCAGGGAGAATCGCAAGGCATTCCAAGGCCAGCAGAGAAAAATGGTCCCTTCAGGGTGTCCTGGGTCCTCCTCTAAATTTCCTCCTTGTGTGACGTGTCTGGAACGCCTAACCAGGGTCCCCAGGAGGCATCCCGACTAGATGCATGAGCCATCATGCATGAGCCATCATGCATCTAGATCCTCTAGATCTGGAGGAGCATCGGCTCTACTCTGAGCCCCTGCTGGACGACTGAGCTTCTTACCCCGTCACTAAAGTCGTCTTTAGTTAGACATACTTGGTTGGGGGGGGGGGTTTATAGACAAAGAAGCTGAACGGAAATGGAAGCGAAACGAACGAAGTGTGAAGCAATGTATGCACTTGCAGCTCGAACGGACTTCCTGAACGCAAACACCCTACCGCGACACATCCGCTCTTGTTACTAGAAGATCAGCCGAAAATAAACAAATACATTTTACCTTTCAGATTTGAAAGCAAACAAGACGAAGTCTGGAAAATTACTGTCTTTCATGGACTGTTTGAAAGGGGCTTTAGGGGGAGCCCAGGCACCCTGCGGAGCAAACTTATTTCAACTGCTTTTATCTGTGATCTCAGTCTTTCGGACACTACCCAGAGTAGATGAGGGCAGGAACGTAGATAGAATGGTAAATCGATTAGCTTTGCTCTCTCTTCTTTATGACAGGTTGGTGAAGTGCTTGCAAACGGTGCACCCATCCACCTATTAATCTCCTGCAACATTTTTCCCTCATTTTTGAACAAGACCCCAAGATACTTGAACTCTTCTTTTTGACAGAGGACCTCCACCTTGATGGCCTCAGCACCAGAGACTAAAGAGTGTGATTCAACATTAATAGACTCTGCTTCCAGATCGGAAGGCATGCCGGTGGGATTTAAGGAAATCGTCGAAGTATTCCGTCCACCAATTTGGGAGGTCCAGAGTCGAGGTCAGCAGCTTACCATCCCCAGCAAGAGCACTCTCCAGCAACCCCTCTAAGGACTCCGAGAACGGTTGGCAACCTGATCTGCCATTTTGAGCATAGGCATAAAACAGTCAGGACCCGTCCTCTCACCCACAGGCGGAGAGAGGCTGTCATGTCGATGATTGGGGTAGACCCCAAAATACAGACGCCAAGAAGGCGGCAACAAGTCTCAGTCTCAGCGGGAGCAACTCCAGAGTGTAAGAGAGTCCAATCCCTTTTGAGGAGACAGGTTCCAGAGCCAGAATTATGCATCGAGTTGTATCTAACAATGCTTGGTCAGAATCTCTCAACCTCGTACACCAGCTTGGGCTCCTTCCCTACAGAGGTGATGTTCCACATCCCAAGAGCCAGCTTCTGTAGCAGTATAATTTACAGACACATTTTTTTGTAAATAAAAAATATGGGGTCCTTCTGAGCAGTGCTGGCATTGACAGCATCATCCTAAACCCCCTTACGACTACAAATCTAATAGGAACAAGTGGAGATTGTTGTTCCTCTTCAGTTATAACAGAGTAATAAGACCGAATAAAGTTACTTTAAACAAACTAATGAATAACAGCTATTAGCCAGGGCAGCCTAGCATAAAAAGCTGCAAGGGTGCCTTTTCCTGCAAAAAGCGCTCCAAGTCAACGTAACCCTTTCCGGCCCTAATGTTTGTTCTGAGGAAATTGGGATGGATTTTTTTAACGGCAGTAAGTATGCTTATAGTATGTTTATCTGTGTAGCATAGATTGGTGGTGCATCTCTGAGCAACAGCTGGAATCTACACTGAATGTGGAGGAGTGCTGATTCTGCTAATCAGTTTGTATAAACTCAAATCATCCTTTAGAATTCTTACAAAACCTGGCAATAAAACTCGTCTTCGTTAAGATAATTTACACAGTGAAGTTTCTTAATAATCGTTTGTTACCTCTAAGATGAGCTAGGTTGGTAATTTCTAGTTTTTATGTAAATCGTACCGCCATTTTACAGTTGCTGCAGTACTAATAATTAACACAAAATTTGTATCAAATCAAAATGACATGAGGCTGAAGTCTTTTCAAATTCCCAGGCTTTCCAACGTCTCTGATGCTATTTTCCCTATGATGAACTGAATCTTCATTTTGCATACACATACACACACACACACAAAAATCTTTTAAACTAAAGCCAGAAAAGTGAAGCACTCCCGCACTCTCTGTAAATCATAAAAACTCTTCTTATCTTCTGATAGCTAAAACATGCAAGCATCCCGAGCACACATAATTCCCATCAATTACTCCAAGAAATAACTTCCGTCTCTGTAAATCGACGGCAGCTGACAAGACACGGACAGTTCTTGGCACAACGTAGCCGTTTTATGAATGACATCTGGACAACGAGAACACCTGCACTGAGTGACCCTGCTGGAGATGATGAACAACGTTCTGTAGCGGATGTAAGGCGAACAGAGCAGGATCTGATTGGGAATTTTGTTGTTTGTGTGCACTGCCGAGGCCTGACTGAAGCTCCGTCAACAGTTAAACCAACTGCACCTGGCAAAGTGAAGTTTGTTTATTTGGGGTCATCTAGTGACGTGATGATTCATTGGAACGTTGTTGAAGGTCTTTTTGGTGACCTTTGTCTCTTCCCCTACCCTGCAAGCTATTTGGCCTGTAACTAACCTTCACTGCTGAAGGGGAAATTTAAAAAAGGAAAAAACGACCTCAAAATGTAACAATGGTCCAAAATGAACAACACCTCTCGGTTTTTAATAAATGTGTGTAACTCAGATTGGTCATGAAATCCTGAATTATTTGCAGTCATTGCAAAAAAATTTTTGAAAATAATCTTAAAGTCTGATCATATGATTTTACAAGAATATTATGAAAACATTGCTATAATTCAAATGAGTGAAACTCACTGTACAGATTCATTAGTGATGTATTTCATCATTTTATCTTTGATGATTATAGGTCACACTTGATGAAAACAAAATTATCAAAAAGGTCTAATATTACATCGGACCAATGAAGATTTTTCATTTTTTAAATATCAGTGTATTAAGAGTAAAGCAGTTTTTTCCAACCCTGGTCCTGTGTGTTTTAGGCCCCGTCTACACTGAGATGAAACCAGGTGTAGCAACAAAGATATTTTATCGAATAGGTGTCTCATCCACAAAGAGCCGACAGTTTAGGAAAAGTGAAGAAATCTCAAATGCCAGCTCAGTTGTCTCCATGATTATAAGCTCTCTGGCATTTTTTTCTGAGTGAATGACATCGACACCCCTTTACTGCACCTCCTCCATCACCAGCAGCAAAAAATTGATCCAGAGAAACACAGATATCATATGTTTTTGAATAAAGCTCTTATTTGAAGCTAGATTTTGTTTGCCACTGGCTTGACTACGCATGCTCAGTGTTTTTGTTCTGTGTTTCTCTGGCAGTGTCACAGTGCCACCAATGGGCCTGGCATAGATCCTACAGTAGATTCTACATTTTGTGTGAATCTGTATGGTCAAAGGTTTGAATTATCGTGTCGTTTTTACACTTTTTTGAAACTAGACCCATTTTGTCTGGGTATAAACAAGGCCTAAGTTTCTTTCATAATTTGCTAAAGTCACTTCATTATGTGGTGTTAAGGGTTGAGGAAGATGTTTTCAATATTGAATATGGCTTTAATATAATATGACAGCAATAATCTTCCAAATTGAGAAAAATTAAAAACAGTGCGTACAATAAATCTATAATAATGGATTGCTTTTATATAGTGCTTTTCAAAACCCTCAAAGTGCTTTATAATTCCATTATTCATTCACGTTCACATTCATACACTGGTGGAAGCAAGCAACAGTTGTGTAAAATATGTCTTTCACTTTGGAACTGAATTACTGAAATAAATCAACTTTTGAAGGGTTTTCTAATTTGGATGCACCTGTAAGGTTCTTTAATAACACCCAAGTGTTAATCCTTTGTCATAAGGTCAGGCGTTAAGCAATTCACGGTTGTACTTCACAAAATTGCTTCTAAAGTTTATTTTAAATAAATCCTGTAATTTCTGGTCTCTTTACTGAATAAATCTGCACATTTTACTCAAAGCAACAGCACTACACACACACTTGTGGTTTATCTTTGTTTCATACATTGATTTATACTTTAACATCAGTATCAATTTGGGGGGTCAGGAAGCATCTTAGAGCAACACAAAAAAGGTTCCATTTAAACCAAATGATTGTTTCAGCTGGTGCGACATTTCTTCCAGGTGGGGCGACCTTTGCTTCCTGTTCCATCTGCACAGAAAAACCCAGCAGACATGTGTAATTAGCAGCCACTGGCGGTAAATCATCTTCACTCTGGCAACCACATGTCTACAGTGTTAAATTTAACACAACTACAAGCTCATGGTAGATAGTTGGATTTTAACCTTTTTAAACTCTGACTAGATCCTGCACATTTTTTAGAAATTCCATACCTTTCAAGACTCAAGTTCCCAAAGCTCCCAATCCTTCATTCTTTATTGTACAATAAAAAAAATACTAAAGTTCCCTATGATTATACGTATAGCAGATATTCCTACAGTTAGTCTCTATGGAAGGAAGGAAGACAGAAAGGAGACAAATAGGGAGCTAAGGGAGGGTTAGAGAAGAAAGGTCAACAGCAAAGAAAGAACGGATGAAATGAAAAGCATGAAAGGAGAAAAGCCAGAAGAAGTAAAGGACAAAAAGAAGGTGGCAAACAATGAAAGGGCAAAAGACAAATAACACGAATACAAGTAAAGAAAGAAGCCATGAGTGTGGAAGGATGTAATGACATTAGGGAGGATTAAGGAACACATAAGGACGGAAGAATAGAAGGATATGGACACAAGGAAGGAACACACTGTAGGCACAATACTGAAATTAAACTCTAAACTTTTTCAAATTGCTTAGGAATCCTGTAAGACCATCCATTTGGGGCTAGACTCAAGGTGATTCTGATCAAAATCAAAAGGGGCTTTGTACCATTTTTTTAACAGTTTACAATTACTATACACCACCCTGTCCAGACCCCATCCGAACCTTTGAATTAAATTTGATCCATTTAGAAATCCTGTAAGTACAATTCCTTTTACACCCCCCACACATGTCAGAGTTCACACCAAAGTTGTTTTTTTTTTATCAAGAACAAATTTGCTGATCAGTTTTCTTTTCATAAACACTTCCACAGAATTATCCCAGTAAGTAAACGTTCATCTGATACTTTAAATTCGCCGAGCTAATTCAACCAGATGAAGACCAATGACTAATTTAAGGGGTTTGATTTATTTATTTGTTTAAATGTCACATTGCACATCTAATTTCAGAGAACAGTCATAATCATATCCAAAAAGCTTTTCCTTTCATCAGCTTCAACATCTCAGCAAGTAGTAAAAAAGGAAAACAAACATTTCTGATAACACAGAGTATATGGGAAATTTGTGAATGCACGGAGAAAGAAGATCTTCAAGTTAAAATGTGACAACTGGCCCTCTTACTCTTGGTCCTCTTAGCAGCTGAAAGCACAACCCCCCCCACCCCCCACTCCACCCCACCACCCCCACCCCCCATTTAAAATATCCCCTTTACATCTACTGCATTTCTACTTATTTTATTAGTAACCAAAAAAAAAAAACATCTTTTGGCTAAATTAAAAGCACAATGATCTAAAATGCATCATCTCATGTTGCATAAATCAATCCATGTCCCCTGAATCCCCCACATAGCCATGGGTTGATGATCAGCTTTTTCTACACTAAGGTGCAATGATTTCTGGAAAAATAACGCATACAATACTGCCCTCTGGTGGCTAAAATATGAACCCCTGTAACAAAACTGCAAGTAAGGCATTAATTTAAACATTACATATTTCTTAATAGAAAACACTTCACAGTTCACCACTAACAACTGAAGTGCCATAGAGACTATAGAGTTCCCTGTATTCAGGGTTTTAGGCCAGAAAAAGGGGTGACTTAAGTCATACTGTTCAATTTGTTTCAATGGGAGGAAAATGCACTCCTCCTTGCCCTTTGTGATTGGATAATTGCAAGTCAGTTTGTGTCATGGTAAAAACAAATATGAAAAACAACAAATACTGTCTTTCTGTGGGTTTAGTAAATGAAGAGGACTCGCGTGCGGGGCAGAGTGGAGAACGTGTCCGCCATCTTGCGGATTCTGGCGTAATTGATGAAGCCGCGGAGAAAAAGCAAGAAGCCTGAAGAAAAAGAAAAAAAAAGGAGGACCCATAAAACTAAAGACCCATCCATTATGTTAGGATAATGAAAGAACTCAGTGTCTGCAAGTAGCTGTAATTATTAATGAAACAACGGCTAAATGTTAGAATCAGTATCCAGTTACTAGCTTCACTGATAAAGTAGAATAAAATACTTTAAAAGTTCATCCTATATTGCTGTAAACTTTAACTGAAGAACGTTTATTCAATGGGGGAAACATCATACTAAAAGTAGCTAAATAAGTTGGCTTTTTCTTCTCCAGCCCTGACAATCACGCTCAGGTGTGTGGCAACATAAAATCTTTGAAATATAAGGACATTTTTAATATAAATCCTGTGGACAAAAAAACCCTTCAAAAATGCACTTTTAAACAAGGTAATGATCAAAAACATATGGCCAAATCAAAACAATTTTTTTTTTTTTTTTACAAAAACTGACCAACCCGACTCTTCGAGGTGAGTGAGTTATGAGTGCATAAAAGAGGAGCCAGGATTCAGAAGTATCATCATTAAGAGTAATACTAAAGACATTAGTGATAATAATAATCTGTCAGCATCAATATTTTAAGTAGACTCATATTTTAATGACTTTCTGTAGTGTCTGTTAGTGCATAGTTTACAGCTGCTGAGTTCAGCACCAGTCACTGGTTCCAAACTATACATTTAAAATATTGTGCTGGATAATGCATCACTGAGGAAGCTGCCGGGTTACAACGCTTTTTAAAAGGCTTAGGGGCTTTAAAATGTGTTCATTTTTTAAGTAAGAAGACAATAATCCGAGAATTTGGACACAACACACGCAATCCAGGATTAACAAGGAGCCAAAATAATTTGATATGAATCACTTCAAATTTTATGAAGTCAGATGCTTTGTCCCAATGTCATATTGTCTTCTCAAAGTTTGAAAAAACAATCAGAGCCTAAATTAGACGAATGAAAGCTGCATGTGTGAAAGTACAAACTATTTAAGCAATCGCTCGTATTTAATTAGTTTTAGAAACATTGCCCCTTGTAAATAATGTTTATATTTCAAAAAACATTTAAAAATCAAAAACCCAAATACCAGATGCAGGTAATCAATAGTATAGGTATGCAAGTTAACACTACAGTCTTTTTTAGTGCAATAGAAACAGGGTAATGTTTCTTAAGTTTTGCGCCCAATACTACAAAAACCTTATTTTTGTTCATTTTCATGAGTCCCATCAAATGTTCTTTTATTTCTATCTTTTTAGTTTTTAACGCAGAAAATGTTATTAATAATAAAAACTTCTACTTATTTTTCTTTAATCATGCTGGAGTTGGCACATAATTTTTGGTGGTGTGCATAAGAAAATTCTTATTATTATTATTATTATTATTATCTTATTTTAAAATATCATTTGCAAAAAATATTCAAAAAGAGATCTGATAGATAACAAAAGTTACTAGAAGCTATAGATGACAATAATTTTGTGGATGCCATTTTTTGTAGAGCCTGAATTTGAATGTGGCTTTGCTAAGACCATGGCTCTTGCACCCACGGCCCCAGAGCCACACTAGGCCATTCGAAGTTCTTTAGAAATTGGATCAAAAATGATAAAGACCTAAGAAATGGTGTTTGTGTTTCCACTTCTTTAAATAAACTATAAAACAATGTATACAGTAGGTGATCATAAAACTTGATAAACGTTCTTTATTCAAAAAAGTAATGTAATATCAGAGTTTTCATAGCAGTGAAACTGAAATCAAAACCTAATTCTAAAGAAATGTCAAGATTATTCATTCATAGAGTCTGTGGGAAAAAAAGTTGAGATTTGAGATTTCCCAACTACATAAACAACACTTTTTCCACAATTCAGTGCTATTTACACAACATTTGACTTTACAACGGCGCTGCGATAAACCTCATGAGACCTGAAATGCGTCACAATCAAGACAAAGTGAATGATTCATTTAAATCCAGAGGTTTGCTACTTACCCAACACCAGAAACACCCACCACAGCCAGTACTGTCCATCAAAGTAACCCGGAAAGTATGTGGAGAACTAAAAACCCCAACACAGAGACACAAATCACTGGTTAGAGCAAATATGGCCCGCAAGGGTTTTACTCAAATGAGTACAACATTTTCAAAGCAAACAAAGTAGAGTATGGTACTCAAGAGATCTTGAATAAAATAGTTTAGTGCAAACAAGCTGACCACTACAGAGAAAACACTTAAATACCCCTGTGGTGTTTGAGGTCTTTTTTTTCTCTGTGTAAATTAAGCCGTGTTTTATTGTGTTATGTGTGTGCAGCGGGATGTTGTCGTACCCTGACAATAAGAATCCATTTGATGAGTGAGAGGCCAAAGCCGGAGATTGCCCCGTAGCGTCCGGCCGCCGAAGTGGTCAGACAGAAAGACAAGAAAAAGCCAATCCAGTTGAACAGGAAGGCCACTAAAAAAGGGACAGAGAGAAAAATGGAAAGGTTTATGCATGTGGACCGGTCAAAATTGTTGATATTATTCTGAGTAAAGCAATGAATAACTAACTGAAGAAAGTAAGCATGAAGATGCCATCATTTCCTATTCTCAGTTGATCAGCATCATCAAAGTCATCTCTGGTGACAAAATCTTCATCCTGCAACAGAAAAAACAAATAATAAAAACACTTTAAAGGATGAAAATACATCTCCAGCTAAGATGGACCTTAGTAGCAATTCCTTGACAGCTACAGAGCCTTGTAAAAATGTTCACAACTCTTGAACCCTTTGACATTTGGTCATTATTACAAATACATTGTTGGTGTACATAATCATATTTTATGTGACACATCAACAGAAAGCAGCTAAATAATGTGAACTAAAAGGTGCAGGATAAGTGACAATACTTTAAAAAAACAATATGTGGAAGAAGGTGCTATGTGACCAAAACAGAACTTTATGATCTTCACACAAAATGCTTAAGTGGAAGAAAGCCAACACTGTCACTCTAAATGCACCATCCCCTGTGAAGCATGGTGGTGGCAGCAAGAAGATAGTTATCTTCATCCCGGGACAGGGAAGCCGAGCCGAGTAGAGAGGATGATAAATTAATCTTAATTCTGGAAGAAAATCTGCTGGAGGCTGCAAAAGATTTGAGATTAGGACAAAGTGAGTAAATGTCAAAATGTTTAGAGGGCATGAACACTTTTACAAGGTATTTATCTTAAAGTAAATTGTTTAAATCACGCCATGATGCTGAATTTTGGACAATTTATACCTGCGACTTGTGAAAACATGGAGTAGTCTAACAAACTATCGGTAGACAAATGGAGACACAACAACACAGTAAGCCTTTTTCAGCATGATCATCATGACTGTACCCTTATACAAAATAGAAATAACACTTCACAAATACATGGGAAGGATGGGATACTGGAACATAACACAATGTGGGGACATCTCTGTTTTCACACCACAAACTAGGACTAAATAATCTTCCTTTTATCACACACTGCTCCGGATTACCTCCAGTGAACTGTGAATAATATCATCAAAAGTCTCCAGGCGTTCCCTGTGATGAGGCTGCTGCTGAGCGAAAAGCAAAGTGTGGCAGAAAAACACAGCGACAATAACCAATCAAAAAAAGATAGATGTTTTTTTTTTCTTTTTAAAATTACAAGTCAAAACATGCCACCTTGTACAAAATTAAACCTGTCTGGATATTTGAGTATGAAGTTAATCTGTGTTTTCATGCTGCCTAATCAATGCACCAGCAGTTAAATGGTCTTTATTATTGTGCTTCTTTACTTTTGTTTAAGAACTTCTACACAGCAAAGAAGAAAAATAATAAGGTATCCCTTATCTACAAACCCTCTCACTGAAATGCATTAGGAAACTTAATGTGTTACATTTTTTTTGTAGCTTTGGGATGAAAAGAAAAAATGCTGACGTGTTTCCTCACATGATAAACATACATCACAGATGCCCCCCACTGCCAACTCCAGCATAGAGTTTACAGCTGCAATATGGCCAAAAGAGCTGACAAAAGTTGCTCTTGTATTGAATTTGGGTACATTTATTCAGTGGGGAAAGAAAAAACACCATAATTGGTAACTCGCACGATGACTTAAAAATAATTACAACTGAAGTTTTTCAAGTTTTATCACTGGGGTTGTGTATTGGAAACAATCTGGTGATCACAATACAGGACTGCGATATGATATATTGAGATACTACGAGTAAGACTATATTGTGATTTTTAAAACTGAATTTAACTGTAGAAAACTATAACAGCAGTCTAAACAATCCAACCAGTTTTCAGAAACACATCCAGTTTTACTTCTAGATCTAGATGATCCGCTGAAACGAAAAATGTGAAAACAGCCACCAACTAGTGGTCATGCGTTTAATTTTAAGACAAAAAATGCTGTCAACATTAATGGTTCCATTCAAATTAAAAAAAAATAAACATTGATAATTGCTTCTGAATATCAATGCAATATTGTGACAAAATATAATAGTAAATCAGAGTATTGATATTTTCTTACATTCCTACTAATCACCATTTAAAATTCAGAAACATTAGATAATAATGTAGATATAGATAAAGATTAGATAATCAAAATACTCCGATTAAAGCTTTCTACATTTTCATGTTAGAGGTTAAGCATCTGCAATAAAAGGCGTCAGTTTCTTTTTACTCATCTTTACAAAGAGAGCCAACAGTCTATGTTTTGTATCAACACAATCCTGGATATAGTAACGAAGGAATCCTATGCTGGTTTGTTTCTGGTCATGTTTAGTTGGTTGTTTTTCTTTAAAGGGATTTAGGTTCTTTAGTGAAAGAAAGCTTTCCATTAGCATTCTGCTGCAGCACCATTACACAAATAAAACAGGTGGTAAATTATGTAGATGCAGGTCTCTTCACTGAGCTTACCTCAGCTTTAACTGGTATTCTAAACTTTCATTAAAAAAAAAAATAATTCAGGTGATGAAGGATTCAGCATTTGAGCTAAAAATGTTTATTTCTGATTATATTTTACCTACATTACATTTCACAGATTGTGCCAGGCCTGCACCAGTACTCAATGTTCTGAACCCATCTTCACTTTAAAAATGCTGTCTTTTTATCAATTTAGCATTGCTGAGAAACAAGACTTATATAGTTTAGTTGAGCACTAAAACAGTCATTACATAATCACATTATGTCCAAAAAGCACTATTATGTTTCCTTTCAGATGAGTGTGGAGCAGTTTTTAATTTTATGAAGCTGAGTTTGTTAATAACCCCAAATGCAATCAGATAAAAAAGGAAACACTCAAAAAAAAAAAAACATCTTATACCACAGCACTGCACAATTCCTGCCTAGTGAGCAGCTCCGAAAGCCTCTGAGGAGAAAAAAAAACGCGTCCCGTCTGTGTGTGTGTGTGTGAGAGTGAACCGATGTATACAGATAACAAGACGACACGGAGAAAAGAAAAAGTGAGCCACTCACTCTTCCAGTTACCAGGGGAGCCGAGGTCTCGGCTTTAGTTCGTTCTGCTTCATCATAGGAAGGTAGCGTAGTTGCTACGTTGTAGGATGGAGGCTTGGGGAAAACCCCATCTTCCTTGTAGTCCAAGTAGGCTGGAGACAAAAAATAAATAAATAAAACAGCATGGTTTTATACACAGAATTTTAGATAATTATAGACTGTAATTCCAAGAGCAGTATTTTCAAAGGCAACGTTTTCCAAATATTATAAACACAGTAACCTCTGAGGAGCTTAGATATACAAAGACAAATCCCATGTTATGTATATCCCCATAGTTACTCAGAGTACATATAGACAAGATTTATTTTGCTTAAATATCCTGTAAAGTATATGATGCATTTAAGAAGTTGGTTATTCATGTTCAACACAAATATTGCCTTGTCATTTATATTTCACTGGTAAAGCTGAGCCCACCGTAGCTTATTTCTTCAAGTAGCTCCTGTGCAGGCCAGTGCTAACATAATTCCTTAGTATGCTACTGACATAAAAAAAACACCTCACAGAATCCGACACACCGAGTCACAATTTTACCAGGGCTGTCAGATGCGATGCTGCTGTATGGAGGAGGAGCATCAGCTGCAACCTGGGGACTCTCCTCAGCGTCCTCCTCGTTGGGCAGCTGGAAGGCAGAGAGGCAGAATCTAAGTTTACACATTGGATGATTCCTTTTCTTTACATATAAAAAGGGGCTCAAATCTGGTTTTAAGTTATCAGTTAGACCATGTTAAATGAAACTTAAAATCATGAGTCAATGATAGGCTTTGTCTTTTTTAAGAAATGCTTTACAAGGTGGCAATAAAATACAAGTACGATTTGAGAACTGAAACTATCAAAATAAGCATGGACATCTTGTGTGTCGGTATTAGTTCAAGTTAACCGATACCATGAACCAATACTTAAAATGTGGAAACTACAATAATTTCAGAGAAAATGTTGATTTTTCACTTGAAATTGTACTTTTGAAGTAATTTTTTATTAATATATATATATATATATATATATATATATATATATTTCTCTTCACCATCTTTTGTTGTAACAAACAGAGAAGAAAATAAAACCTTTCGTCCAAATCATCGTATTTTTTTGTGTGGTAGAAGTATCTGCATTGGTACTCGGCAAGGACTCAGATCCAAGTATTGTTATTGTATCGGTTTGAAAAAAGTGATATCGTTGCATCCTAAGTGCCTTTTCCTCATAGAACACAATTTATGTAATTCAGCACTGTTTGGATCTGTGTTGGATTGGTATCGGCAGATTATGAACCTCAGATATCTGTATCGGTAACGGGGAAAAAAGTGGATCGGTGCATCCCTAATTAAAAACAGAAACAATATAAACAAATCTAATAAAACCTCTGATCTGGCTTTTTTTTTCAGTCATCAAAATATTAGTAAAACCAATTTCTGTCATGTCGACAAAAACAAAAGTATAAATCCCAGCGGAAAACATAACCTAACAATTCTTTTGGGCTTTTTTGGAAGGCCAAATTCTAAACAATTTAGATTAAAAAAGAAATAAAATAAATCAGGCCTAAGCATAAGCAAAAAATATGAACCCAATCACAGCATCAGGAAGGTGTAGTAAAACAGAAAAAATACACGCCTGTCCTTGTGGAACCACATTTAATGTTTCACCATAAATAACCACTAGAGCAAGCCACTCCATACAAACTTGAACGCAGGTTTAAAGTTTAAACCCACAATAACATTTACAACATAGAAGGAATATATATTTTGTGTTTATCTATAAGGTATGCCATGACTTTAAACAGTTAATTACAAATCTGCAAAAATTACTTTCAAAAATATGGCTAAGAAATATAAATATGGCCGAATCGGATGTTTGGGGCGTTATGGCTTTTTTTTTTTTTTTTTTTTTTTTTTTACATTAGCTTCGTTTAAATGTGTATATATAGCAACAACAAGGAAATCCCTATCAACAAAAACAGCTCAGATGTTTCACTAAGATCGATACTCGTCTTCCTAACGCAAAACACGTCCGTATAAAGAAAAAGACAAAACACAAACACAACTACTTGGGTGGCTAACAGTGAGCAGCTAGCTAGCGACAGTCTTGCCGTGTTTTCACTTACTTGCTGGTACCTTGCACTCGACTCCGCCATTCCGCTCCAAAAAGTTGTCAACCTACAACTAAAATATAATACACCACAAACACACCCAATGAAAACAAAATGATAATAAAGTAAACTAAATCACCCGTCAGTCAACAAAATGGAAAACTGTCTCCTCTTAAAGGAAACCGACAATACCGTATGGCCAAAAAAACAAAGCTTACCATAATACCCAATTACTTCCGCTTCGCGTTAAAGGCTAATTTACAGGGTTTCCCTTTTGTATTTATTTTTTTATATTTTATTAATAATTTTATTGATTTCTTATACTTATATCCTCTCCCTAACAGACACTTTGTCCCATTTTTGTCTTCCAGTACTAGACTGTATATTTAATTTGCTTCCATGACATATCCATATGCTTTTACTTTGAAAATAAATCAACTTAGCTTCCGTTTAATCGTCAAATGAATGACGACTTTTGACACAACAAACTCTCTTCTGCCACCTTTCGATATAAAACGGAGCAACTACTTCCAGTTTAAACTTCTTATAAGATTTATACTGTCATTACCATGTAACGTTCATGTTTTTAAAAGCAGGCTTAAGACTCACATTTTTAACCAAACTTTTAATGAGCCATTATTTATTAATATCTGTTTAAATTAGATGTTTTACCCAATCTACTTTTTAGTCTAGCTTTTAATTGTTTATTCATTAATCTGCTTAGCATTTTATCTTGATTATATCTTATTGTTTTATACTCATTGTTTTACACTTTATATACGTTATATTTTATAAACTTTATATTTAAACTTATTTTAACCTTTCTTCCCAGTGTTTCCTCTATGGGAGCCCTCTGCATCAGGGGTGGTGGTCAGCTGTGGGTGCCTGGGTACCCCCCTAGGTAGTGCCTGGGTGGAGGTGGGGGTATCATCCCTCACAAGCTTTTAATTGTGTGTGTGTGTGTGTGTATGGCTGTTGGGTTGGGAGGGGGATGTAGTTGTGATGATGATTTTATTTTTTGTATTTTAACGGGGGGTTGGGGGTTTGTGGGGTCATTTTAAATTTGTAAAGCACTTTGAGAAACCATGTTTGAAAAGTACCTTATAAACAAAGTTTGACTTGATTTGATGTAAAAGCAGAAAAAATTACAGCAATTTTATTTGTATGCCACATTTCAGAAACAGTGAACATTTTAGTGCCTAAAGATTTTGTGAACAGCAATTTCAGTCTTTTATCTCAACTTTGACTGGTCATTCTATACAGTAATATGCTTTGATCTAAAGAAAAAAAAAAAAAAATACTCTATTTTAGCTCTGGTTGTATGGCAATGTTTCTTTCTATTCCTGAAAGGTGAACATCTGCTCCCATTGAAATATTTTTCAACCCATAACACCTTTTCTTCCATGGCTGCCCTGCAAAAATGTTAACCTGTTTTGTGGTTTCTGCTGAAGATGAGAAACTCCACAGCGAGATGCCCCCGCTACCATGTTTCACTGTGGATATAGTCTTTTCGGAGGGATATGCAGTATCACTCTTTCACCATACATTGGGTTTCGATGGGGGAAAAATGTGGGTTTCACCTCATCTGATCAGAGCACCTTCAGCCACATGTTTGCCCTCCTTTACACAGTTCTGTGAAGAAATGTAAATGGGACTTAGGGGGTTTCTTTCAATGGTTTATTGCTTTTCTTTCATAAAAGGCCAAGTTTTGGAGCATAAAAATCTTCCTGTGAATTCATTCTCAAACTTGAGCTGAGGATCTTTGGAGCTCCTCCAGAGATTTTGGGGGCTTCTTGGCTGCTATTATGATCAATGCGTTTTTGGCCTATCTCTTAGTTTTTTAATATACAGGCTATGATTTAGGTGAATAATGTCTTTTTAGGTTAGCAGTTTTTCATTCCTTTGTACGAATATCATTTTTATGGTCTCTGAGTAAAGAGAGCTAGAAACAAATGGCTAAATTTTCCATTTTTTATTGCATGATTTTAATTTAACTTTGCAATCATGCACAACTTTGTGTCGGTCTGTGTCATAAAATCCCAACGAAATAGATTAGCATACATGGTTACTTAATTAGGCTACACAGTGGCGCAGTGGTTAGCACTGTTGCCTTGTGGCAAAAAGGGTTGTGGGTTCGTATCTCGGCCCATGGCTGCATGGAGTTTGCATGTTCTCCCCGTGCATGCGTGGGCTTCCTCCAGGTACTCCAGCTTCCTCCCACAGTTCAAAAACATGACTGTCTGGTTAATTGAAAACTCTAAATTGACCTTAGGTGTGTGTGCGTGCATGGTTGTTTGTAATTTATCTGTCTGTGTGTCCCTGTGATGGACTGGCAACCTATCCAGGGTGTACCCCACTTGCCTGTTGACAGCTGGAGATAGGCACCAGCCCCCCCCCCACGACCCCTTGAGGAACAAGCGGTTCAGAAAATGGATGGACTTAATTAAATATTTTTTAGAAGTTGAAAGGATATGCAGGGTGGTAAAAAATATTCTAGGCACAAAAATAAAAATAAAATAAAAACATATGTGGATGGATCTTTAAACTTTTTATTTGATCTTATTGTAAATGAAAAAGACAGCAACAGTACGCATGAAACTTGGTAACCTCAAGTTTTGGATTGATTTTCAGTCAAGTCTTACTCATGATTCCTGTACCTAAGTAGCACAGGGTAGGTGGTGCCTATGTGCTTTTGGTTGTGGTGGTGGCAGACAATTTCTACGTCGTAGAAACTGAACTGCACTTTGACGCGCTCATTCGGTGAGGTGAGGAAACTGAGAGTGTAGAGAGCAAACTCAAACTCAGGACTGACGCCGATGAAGATGCTGCCCTTGGGCTTTATGCCGTTCTTCCAGCTGAACTGCAATGCCAGGATGTGTTTGTTCTCGTCAGGCTGCGTTGAAGGGGCACAAACGGTAGACAAGAGGGATTAAGGAAGGAATGGTTACAAATGTAAACAGATAGAAGTCCAATACGCAAGGACGTGTTGTACCTGAGGAGAATTGGCTGTGACACTGTAGCCTTTGTAATCAATGTGACCCAGTTTTTCTTGTAAGTACAGCTGTATCCAGTTGTGAAAACCAATGACAGTCCGCCTTCCTCTTGTCTCACCAACAAACACATGTTCAAACCCTGAAGAGTCTGGCCTGAAGGCAGAAATAAGAAAATTAAACCAGTAACGGCTATGTTACCATTACAATTACTTCTTTTTTTAAACAACAAAAAAACATACACAGCATACGGTTATTATTTTAAAGCAATAAAAAGTGTGACTGTGAAATGGTCATAAATATGATATGCTTTGTTTGTATTTTGTAGCAGCTTCAGCATTTCTGAGACAGATTCTTTGAGTGAGGTGTTAACCATTAACCTTGAAGGAGTAATATTAATATACTGTGGCAGTTACCACCCACCTGCTGGATCCTCTTCTTGCATAGAGTTCAAACCAAATTCTGTAGAGCTGCTCCTTGAATTCTGTCTCATCTTGAGGAGAGAGGTGCTTCTCCACCAGGTGTTTATGAGCTATCTAAAAGCATTAAACACAAATTTATTTTCAATGCTCTGCTATGTTTTAATCACAGTGACCCAAACTGACTGATGGCAATGATATAAATAGGATTTACCAGGCAAAAAAAGTAAATTTTTCATACCAGTCCTGTGAAAAGATCTGATCAAAACAGTTTCATGATAAAAGTTATTCTGACTTTCGAAGATTTTTTACATCATGTCTCATTAAAAACTAAAATTTCTATGTATTTTGTTGGGATTATATATGGTAGACCAACACAACATAGCAGACAGTTGTAAAGTGAAAGGAAAATAAAGAAAAAAAAAAGTGTGGTGTACATTTTTGTTCCCTAATGTTCCCTAACATTAACTAAAACGTCATTCACACCACACCTCTAAACCTAAGTAGTAGAGCACAGTCGTTTGTTGAACATTGTGAGGACCAGCAAAATGTCCTCACAACTACTTAATGTCCACACAATGCTGGTAGCCTGTCAAAGGTTGGTCCTCACAATGATACATATACATGCCTACACACGCAAACACACATACATAACTTCAGATTTTCATTTGTTTTTGACTGGCCATCACGATGATGCCATGATGATGATACCAAAATGACATCTTAGCTCCCATGACCTTACTGAAACTACACAAATCTGTCACAGATACCGTGCTGTTTTTTTCAGGTTCATTTTCAAACATAATTTCCTGAGAAATACTGTGATATTTCATATTGCAAAATTGTTATAGTCAATTTTCCTATACTATTTGGGTACCCACTAAGTAGATTAAAAAGTTGTTTTGTAAATTCAGATCTAATACTCTCACTGTAGGTACCTTCATAGGGGGAGTCTGAATAATGGCGTCCAGGAACCTGTGGTTCTCAGCCTCTTCTTCAGGAGTTACAATCTCTGGCTCACCAGTATCACTTTCATAGTTATCCAAAAGGGAGATGAAGGCTGCGGAATCAGATATAGTTTATTTATTTATTTATTATCACATCAACATGTGTTACAGGACATTATGTAATATCTAAAGCTGTCCAGTCCCAGAAACTTGAGGATTACAGCAAATAAAGCACAGACGGAGACAAGTCAGCAGACCAGAAATCCTCTGAGCAATCCTATGAGTGCTGAACAGTATCAGAACATAAAATAAGCAAGGAAAATAAACTCAATCTTTTTCTGAACCCATTGAGAAGTCCATTCATAGATTAGTACAGTTTATCTGCCTCAGCTCTTTAAATCGCTCTGTCATCTTTTACAACACGGTACACTCAAATGAAAACAGATTTGAAAGAAGATGAGCATTTTTTTTTTGCAAAACTATGCATGCTCTGTGATTATACAACAGCTGTGATGCAGCTTCCCTTTAAGAGTAGGGGATGATTTGTAGCAAACAGACCAGGAATGAACGACGTGATAGCAGTAATTCAGGGACTGTTTGTAGGACGGTTGCGTAAGCGGCAGCAGTGCCTTGTGAAAGTATTTATATACCCTTTAAAACCTTTTGTCACAACCACACACATTGATGTATTTACCTGTAATTTTATGGTTTTCATGAGAGCTTGCTAAGAGCAGAGTGAATTTGTGTTTAACTTGCTTTCCTCTGATACCCACAGATAAACCCAGTGAAACCTTCAAAACACACTATAATAATAATAATAATAATAATAATAATAATAATAATAATAATAATAATAATAATAATAATAATAATAATAACGTCCAACTGTGCGTATTTACAAGGCACAGTACATATGTTAAAGAGGTACAGTATTCTTTGACAACAGTAAGCCTTTAGCTGTAAAAACATGAGCACTGACCTAAAAACGTCTCCTTTTTGAAAACATTCTCATCGACAAACGTGAACAGAGGAAGTCCTGCTCTGTCGTTGTTGTCATTGTCAGCCATGCTGTCTCCAGCTTTGCCCTGCAGCAAAGAGAAAACAGAGAAAGGATCACACTTTTTGTTTTAATCCAAAGAGATCACACCATTCTAAACTATTGTTTTTAGATGTTGCTCATCATTGATGTTCCTATTAAAAACAGCGTTTTATGCAGTTTGTAGGATCAAAAATTAAATATGAGAATAGAGCATATTCATAAATCTGGTGCACCTGCAGAGAAATCCTGTAGTCTACTCCAGGTTTGAGTCGGTTGACATCATTGTCCCATATCTCCTGCACTATAGATGACAGCTCTCTGTCACTCTCAATCATCATACAGCCCCTCCTTGTGCTCCTCGTCGCACGGTTGCTGAGAATAGTTGGCTCACAGACTCCTTCTGATTGTAGTGGTAGAGTGTTTAATGCCTCAGTTGAACTCCAGAGGTAAACAGTAGCAAATTTGGATATTCTAAAGTAACAAATAAAATTAAAAAAACAATAATTTTCAAGCGTTTCACATGCATTTGAAACAGGATATTTTTTTATATACTATATAAAAAGACAATCTTTATGAACTCACTGGTATTAAATCAATTCTATTTTAGGCTGTTAGTATTACCAAAATTATTTCTCTTCTGGAAACAGGAGAGTAATAAAAGTTTTTTTAAATATAATTCGATGGTCTTTTCCAAATGTAGAGGCTCACATACACTAAAATTACTATACCTTGAAGCAATTTGGGAAAGTGCACAAGATGAGTTCAACACTTTGTAAGCTTCTGATAGCTTAATCCACAACTTTTGAGTCAGCTGGATGTATTTCAACACTTCAGACCCGCAGCTTCCATGTGTGACAGAAAACACCAAAGGAAGTCAGGCAACACATCAGGAGAAGAACTGTGGGCCTTCTCATCTGAATTTATCCTTGAGGGTAGTGTCTAGATGCCAGGTTTCGAGTTGAACTCTTCCATCAGTTAAACCAAAGTATCTACATAATAGGCTCAGCCATTATATCGATCAGGGGTGAGATGGGTTCTGTTTCCCAGAGATGATTATATATTGGGGTTAAATGTGTAAATTAACCGTAGAACAAGGGAAAATAATTGTGTTAAGATACTAGTAGTGCTGTTAACCAGAAGGAAATTAGTCAGTTACTGACATGCTGTATGAAAGACCACTCCACGAGGAAGAAGAGGTTTTTCTAAAGGTCCTGAAATGAGTCAGTGTTGTTGCAAAGTGGGTGAGGAAAAACAATGTTTTCGAGGGATCCTCCCAATGCCTTGATTTTAACCCTGAAATGGTCAGTGTGTTCCAATCTGATTCGGTTACATCTGTCCTGTCTGGACAAATTAGCTAAAAATTCCTGCAAACTATTGTAAAAAGTATATGGAAAGATACCGTTAACGTTTGAGCCAAATCGTAGAGTTAAAAAAGGCTAATCTACCAAGATAAACAAAACTAAAGTCTCTCTGTCATCATTTTTCGTAATCCAATACTAAAAATCAGTACCAGTAGTCTAATTTAATATAAGAAAGTGAGAAAGTCAATTTTAAGTAAACATATTTTAGTTTGTTGCTTTCATATTAAATGAATGTCTAAGTTCTAACGCATGCAACATAATCAAACCTGGGAAAATGTATTTGGAGAGAAAATATTCAAAGGATCTTCATGTGATTTACTGCTATAGAAGCCCCAAAGTATGCTTGAATTGTGAGCTCTAAGAGTTCCCCACCAATTAATAAGCATCAGTTAGACAGGATCACAATCCACCGACCTGATTCTTTCAGTCCAGCTCTGCTACTGTGAACAAAAAGGAGTTGGTGACTGATGAGTGGATATTTCTGTGAAGGCCTGGTACTCCTTTTGCTGGTTTCCTGACTGCAGGTGGCTTTCACAGTAAAGGCCCAGCCAGTCAATCATTCAGTCATTGCCTATGGAAAATGAAAGGTGGGGTGTGGGGCATGAGTCAGGGGACAGGGACATGGCAGGAGTGAGGGGCCGCTCTAAAGCGTTCTCCACAGTCAGCAACTCTGGCCAAAGAGATTTCACAATGCTGTCTCTTTTCAGGTTCAGCTAAAACGGGGGCTCTTTGTTCCTTCGCCGTCTCATTGTTCCCCTCTCTGCCAAAGCATAACCTCTGGATCACAGGGTAAATATGAGTCATATTTCAGGTAGCAAGGTGCCGGTAAGAATTTGGGTTAATCTAATCCTCAAAACAGCAGCAAAATACCAACAATGAAACAGAAAACAAGACTGCAGGTTTTAAATCCCACTTGGGTACTATTTCTGATAGTTCACTGTTGATTTCATTTGCCTTAATTTGCTTCAATAATTCCACAGATTTTAAACAGTCACATAGGATTATGTAAAAGCTTGGTTAAATAGTGCAGTATATTTATACATAAACAGCTTATTTAAAGCATTTTAAGTAAAATTATCACACTGTTGTTACCATCTACTTCTTTGTAGTAAAATGTCTAGTTGTAATGACATTTGTCACATAGTTGCTTCAACAAATGGTGATACAGATCAACATGATACGGTGCCAAATCTAAAACCTTTGGATTTGTCTTCATTCTGTCTGAGTCAGTACTTGGCTGACCTACCTGTTTCTTGCAGAGCTGTACATTTTTGGGGAGATTATTTCTCTTTTTTGCACATCTATAATAGACATGACCTTAGCCCCAGCCTCAGGTATTTTATCCCTCTAAAAAGTTTTCTTCAGGACTGATCTATATGTAGATCTTGCCACCTTCTATGTCCTTGCTGAAGAACCGCATTGCCAAAGCATAATGCTGCTGCCATCATGTTCCACAAGAGCGATGTTAAGTTCAGGGTGCAGTTTTCTGATTATAGGCCAGACATTTCAGATAGGAAACAACCTTCCATCACACACCTGTTGCATCTCCTTCATAACACTCTTGCTCAAAATCGCAAACATTAATGACAAATATTTGCTCTTTACGAGAATGGTACGCTAATTTGTGTGTTATGCCAAATTGATTCAAATGAGAAGATCAACTACTTAAAATTAAAATGAGAAGAGATGAAGGAAACCCACAAACTTTTTATTAGCACATTTTATTCTGAGTCTGCAGGTCTCAGGTTCTTGCATGAGAAATGAACTGACACTTGATGTGAACTGATTACAAAAATTCAATCATGTGCTTTTGGAGGATAAACTTGAGTTTTGTAATATTCTAGTCCAAACCAGCTACAAACTCACTCCATGACAATGTAGCTCCTAAAGCTCATACGACTACTTAATCTTTTTAAATCCATCTGGAAACCTGCTGTTTTCTAGTTTTGACATGTAGGACAGGCAAAACAAGACACCTTAAATTTTCTAATCAAAGCATTCAGTGGTTCCTCAATATTTTCCTGGTTATTACAAGGCTGGGAAATTCCTTACAACAGAGAACGGCTTTGCTGAGCGTAAACGGTGGGAATAAAAAATGGTCAATCTAATCAACATGATAAGAGCAGTTCTAAATTATTTTACAAATCTTCTGCTGACTTTAGTTTTAATGTTTTGGTTTCATAATTAGAACGTTTGTTAGACAAACTGCTGGATCATTCACCACCAACTAACTCATGTAACTTTATCAGGCTAATAGGAACTCTCCAAAACTTCACCAAAATCCACACAGCAGTAGTAACTGTCTGTTCAAGAGACTTATAGAACTTGAATACACAACTGTGACTAGAAACACTTTACAGAGCTGACGGTCTTGTTGTACTCTATGGCATGACAATGTTCAAAACACTTTACTGTGTTAAAGTGTGGCTGTAATAGCATTTCAGTTCCAGCGTGAATGAGTTGATGACAATGTGATGATGGATAAAGTGCATTTAGATTGCAGCTGTGAGGCGCTCCACTGGTGTCAGTCCTCCTCGTCGCTCCAGAATTCATCATCATCCACATCAACACCATGGAATAGTCTGCAGCAGGGACAAAACACATTTAGACAATTTAACTACTTCACACACACTGACAAATTTTTTGGGCAAAAAAAGGGTACAAAGTCGAAACAAAATGTTTTTTTTTTCTCACAGCAGAATATATTTTCTAAAAATCCAGATGTTTATTGTTATTTAGTGCTAGGCAAAGGAAAATGCATGTCAAGTAATTGTTAATAGTGGAAATTTTTTTGAAAGAACAGTTATGTTAATAAAAAAAAGCTTTTCTTGTAAAGATCCTTGAGATGACAGCTGTTGTAAATTGGTGCTATATAAAGTAACTCAATCGAATTGAAAATATAACTGAAGGATATTTTAGTAGCTACCCTAGTGCTTTTAAATCAATCATTACATTATTTTATTTGGTTGTAGTTTTTGTGACATTTAAAAGTAGTTATCCATGACTTTCTGTTTTCAGTGGTGTATAAATATGATGTAACACTGATATTCGTTGTATTTAGCCACCTCGACACAAGGCTGGACAGGGACCTAAATTCAGTGTTTCTGGATGTTTCAGTATGGTAAGACTTTTTTGGACTATTAATGATTATATATATTAAACAAAAATTCAACCTAATAGATTTATAGGTCACATCAAACTTCGATCACATCTTAAAAATTTTAAATATAAGATTCAGCTTAACAAGTTTTCTGACTCGGATATACAACTCCATAGTTTCAGTGTTTTCCTAAATATACAATATGCTTTAAAATCGTTATTACAGTTTAAAAACCCCCAGAAAATGAGTATTTATTAGGTCATTTTTACAGGGCACTGATCAAAAATTCAACCTTCCTTCATGGTGGTCATAGCTAAATACAACAGGAAACTTCATAAAAGGCTGAAAGATTTGATGTACTGACATTTCTAAAGTGGACAAAGTGTTGTTCTGTTGGTAAAAATGGAGCTGTACAAGGTACTGACAGCCGGGGTAGTGGGGAATTTGTTTAACATAATTACATCTTAACATGGGCTATCTCCCCACTGCATGAATAAACTCAAGATAAAAAGATGCATTTTCGGAATCTTTGTGTTAAATTGTGTTTCAGCAACAAAAGCAACCTCTATTTCAAGGATTTTTACTAGTTCATACTGGAAGTGCCAATAAACATGTATGGCGCTGCATTTATAAGCGGTGGATAAACCTGACGAGAGCTGCTTACTGGTTATAGCAGGGTGAATGTGGGTTGTTAAAGTGACTGTACGGGTTGACTTTGCTGATGACACCGAGGCACAACCAGCAGAAGTACTGCTTACAAGAAGTGCACGTCATCTTGTTACAGCCATCCACTTTCTGAAAGACACAAAAAGCCAGGAAATCTCTTAAAAAAGCTGAACATCATTTGGACTGAAACCGTTTCAATAGTTAGTATGTATTATAGTGTTGGAACCAATAGGGGGCGATAAAGGCTACCTGTATGTTGGTTCCACAGCGTGGGCAGCTTTTGCAATTCTCTTTGAGCCAGTCTCTGCTGAAGGATTCCTCTACGGCTTTCTGGACCACCCTCTTCCCAAAGCGCTGCTCCATAAACTTCTGGCCCTCAGGGGTGGCAGACAGGTACTCGTCTCTTAGGCTCCGCAGATCATCTGAAGGGATAAAACACAAGCTGAGACTGGTAGGAACTATAGTTTCTGATTATGTTTTTTTTATTTTACAATTTATTTTAGTTCGGGCAGATTCTTCTCAGTGCAGCTATTGGTTCAGTTTGTTCTTTCCACAGCTGCACTGCCAAACTAATTGCCTCATATTTGAGCTTAGATAATATTTTTAAGCATCAGTTCCACAGCCTCATGCTAGGAAATTAATATCCTTTTTTTATATATATATATATTCATCTTTTGATAACTTCTTGCCTACTACTTTTACTACTTAATCATTCATAACAAAGCTTGACTCTTGCAAACTACTATTAGAAATCAGTAGAATGATGGGAGTTACCTGTGACGTTACCTACCTGTATTTATTTTACAATGAGAGACTCCATGATAGCCCAGCTTGCACAGCGTGCAGAAAGCATACTGACAGGCGGAGCAAATGCCCATGGTAGTGTCTGGCTCCACCATTACAGCAGTGCCACAGGAGTGGCGGGGACAGTAAACGACGTCAGCCATGAGGTCCAAACTTGACTGAAGGAGCAAACGGTCATATCGGGCAAACAATTCGTCATCCACAAGCTGTTTCACCTGAACGATGAAGTTCAGAAGTGAAAGAAATGGTTGATTAAAACGGGTGCGAATAGAAAATTTAAGATGAGGCACAAAGTTAATCCGTCTTACCTGTGACGGAGTGGCTAATGAGGTACATTTAGGTTCAGGGCAGTTAAGGCACTGGACGTTGCCGTCCCGTATTTGAATCTGAAAGTACTCAGTCATGCAAACCTTGCAGTAAACATGTTGGCACCCCTTGAAGCAGAGACAGCTGGAGCCCAGTTTATCTGAAAAACAGATCCCACAGCAGAACACTTTGCTGTCAAACACCCTCTGCCGCTGCGCCTCATCAAAGTCCAGGAGCTGAGGTAGGGGGTCAGAGTGCGGGTCCATCAAAACCACAGCGCGTGGGTCCAACTGAGATGACGATGATAAGTGCTGCTCAGAGTTCCCTCTGTTCACTTCTGCTTTCTTTTCCTCTGGTTTTTCAGAATCGCCCAAACACTGCATCCCAGCTAAACAGAAAGAAAAAAGAAATAGAAAAATGTGTTTCTCCACATATACATTTTTTTAAACGAAGGTTGAGCAATAATTTTCTTTTCCTGCTAGGCAAAGGTTTGAAATAATCACATACATTTTAAAATAGTTATTCCAAAATGAATTCTGTAAATAAACCAAGCTTGCATTGGTACTTAGATGCAACATGACAAAGATTCATTGGTATAATCCTTGGCCTTGCAACCTTTACAATCTAAAGAAACATTTCTGCCCTCAGTCCATGTAAAAATAAATAGATAAATAAATAAAAACTTTTGGAAAAAAACACAACTTATAATTTTTCATTAACATCTATTACAGGAAAAATGTTATAATTGAAAAAAAACAACGTATATTTTTAGGCTTTAAATGCCTAAAATTGTTAATCCATTTTCTTCATTTGGAAGTAGCTATTTCTTGATCTTTTTTATAAACGCACAGTGTTCAACCCAATGAGAAGAAATGTATACTAAAATTTACAGTAGAGCAAAATAATAATTGACAGCCACCACAGATTGTGCAAGTTGTCCCACTTAAAAAGATTACCTCTGTTATTTTAATCACAGGTAGACTTCAACTGTAAGAGATATGATGTGAAAAACAATTCCAGAAATTCACATGGTATGATTTTTAAAAATAATTTATTAATACAATGGCAAAGAAAAATAAACAATTTTACTCAATACAATACTGTAATCTAACCTTGGTTGGCAATGACAGCGGTCAAATGTTCCAGATGTGGACTATGTACCCAGTGCATCTTGTTAAAAAAGCTCAGATGACTGCAGATGGCAGATGAAACTGATGGCATATTTGAAGTTATGGAGGGTTTGGAGCACATAACAGTGCTGGACAGAGACAGGCGGATCTACGAGAAGGAGAGCAAATTATGGATTCAGTCTGCAGTGTAGCAGCAGTGCACGGATTCTGTCTTCATTAGGAGGTGCGCAGTTCTTGTCCAGAACTAGGAGAAAGCTGACTGCATTCAAAAACGATATGGTGAAATCTTCATGTTTATTTAATACATGTATTTATCTGTAGATAAGTGATAGCAAGATGGGATTTTTTGTCCGTTTTTTCAAATTTCTAATTTATTACAATGGCTTAAAATAAAATCTCATTCTTCTAATTTCTCTTTCAGCTTTTCTCTTCAAGGCTCACCACAGCGAATAATCTGTCTCCATTCAGTCATATCCTCTGCATCCTCTAGCATCACACCAACTAACCTCATGTCCTTTCACCACATCCATAAATTTCATTTGCGGTCTTCCTCTCTGCCTGGTGGCTCCGTCCTCAGCATCTTTCTACCAATATAATTGTCATCTCTCCTCTAAACATGTCCAAACTATCTCAATTTCGCCTCCCTAACTTTATCCCCAAAACATCTAACATGAGCTGTCCCTCTAATGTACTCATTCCTGATCCTATCCATCCTCGTCACTCCCAAAGAGAATCTTAACATCTTGAGTTCTGCTACCTCCAGTTCTGCTTCCTTTCCTTTCCTCATTCGTACTGTCTCTAGACCATACGACATTGCTGGTACTACTCACTACGGTCTCGTCTTCCCGACATTCTTGCTGAAACCCTTTTATCACACCTGACACTTTTCTCCACCCATTCCAACCAGCTTGCACATGCTTCTTTACCTTGACCAGAAGTACTTAAAGGAGACATATTATGACAATTTTTTACTATTTAGAATAGGTCTCTGAGTTCCATAAAACATGTTTCTGAAGTTGTTTGCTGGAACTAGCTCATAGGAAACAATTGTTACCAACCTCTATTACCCTCTTTTTGAGCCCCTTGCAGATTGTGCCGTTTTCTGCTGCTCATTACATATTACATGAGTTGCTGTTAACTTTGCCACGGGAAACGCTACAATCTTTGCTCACGCCCACCACTCACATAGTGACTGTTACCACTATGTGGGAAAATTACGGACATGGCTGCTGCAGTAGTTCAACCATACAAAAAAAACAAAAACAAAAAAAACACGAGTTTAACCATACACAAAAAAAGTAGTTCAACCACACAAAAAAAGTAGTTCAACCATACATGCTTGAAGCAGAATCTGCTCCCGTAGGAGGGGAATCTCCTGAGAAGCTGATACTCAGAGAGTTCAGCAAGATACTTCTCCTGTTCTCCCCGCCCTTACTGCAAGCACCTCACCATCAAAAATAAAGTCAACCCATGCAACTCTTCTGTACTCTTCGACTGGGACGTGATTAAGTGTTTTGAGCTCTTTTGACCAGCCAAAAACTGAACATTTTTACGTAGTGCTTACACATGGTGTTTCCTAATCTGAATGGTAACTGTTGTTTACTGCTGTACTTGGTTGGTGGAGCCAGTGCTCTGAGGGAATGTGGATATTCCAATATTCCATCTTGTGACGTAGAAAGTCGGACAGATTTTGAACAGCTCAATCAGAGACTGAATGCAAGATTAATAAAAAAAATAAACAATTTCACTCAAAACAGCATGGATAGTCCCCCCCCCCAGAATTGTATGCATGTATATGCATCAGAGACACACAATAACATCCCAAATCCCAGAAAAAGTGAATAAAAGTGAAAGTCCAATACTTTCTTCACATCAACTCCCTGTAACTTCATCATTCCACTTGTGTCTTTCTCATTTACACCCATGTATTCTGTTTTATTAAAACTAATCTTCATTCCTCTCTTTTCCAGTGCATACATTCATCTCTCTAGCTTTTCCTCCACCTCCGCCCTGCACTCACTGCAGATTACAATGTCATCTGCAAACATTATTGTCCATGGAGAATCATGTCTAACATCATCAGTCAGCCTATCACCAAAGCAAACAAGAAGGGACTCAGAGCCGATCCTTGATGGAGTCCCACCTCCACTTTGAAGTCCTCTGCCACCCCAACAGCACACCTCACTGCTCTCATACATATCCTGCACCACTCTAACATACTTCTCCAGACTGTCTCATACAAAACCACAGCTCTTCTCTTGGCACCCTGCCAATTTTGAAAGATGTAGTTACGTATTCTGTCAGTGCGAGGGTCTCTGTTTGTGTCGTGGGTTTTAAATCAATGGGTCAGGTTGGGTTGGGATTTAATTAAGAGAAAAAATAAGCACTGTATTCAAAATCATCTTAACAGGTGCCGCAGGACGATCGTCTGTCTGGGTCAGCAACATACAAGACAGAGTTAATGTGACATGACCGTTCAGACTGAGGTCACTTTCAAAAACATCAGATATGTATCGGATGTAGTACCACATATGCAAGTGACCTGGGTTGCATTTGAAAAAATTGGCTGTTCAGACTGTCATAAAATGATCGGATATGAGTCACATAAGGGCAAAAAAGGTCTGATTTGATCCGCTTTTGCCTGCAGTGTGAACGTAACCTTTATCAAGGTCTAGAGACTAGTTTTTTTACACAGCCAATCCTTCATTGCCCAGGTGGTGTGTTTGAGATTGTCACTCTGGAAGATCAAGCCATGTTTCATATTCATTGCTTTCACTGATGGAAGGTTGTTGCCATGAAATTGCTGGAAACATGGCCCCATCTATCCTTTTCTTTAATACTGACCAGTCATCCTGTCCCCAATGCTTCATAACAGTGGTTATGGTGTTCTTATGATGCAACTCAGCATTCTTCCCCAAAACATGGCGAGTGACTTTTATTTTGGTCTCATATGACCAAATGGCATTTTCCCATCAACATGGTCTCTGGCAAACTTTAGACAGGCCTGGACATGTTCTGGCTTAACCTTAGAGCGGTGCTGAATTTTTAACCATGACGACATAGTGTATTACTAATAGTAACCTTTGTTACGAGCTCTCTTTAGGTCATTCACCAGTTCCCCCCTTGTAGTTCTGGGCTATTTCCTCACTGGTTTCAAGATCATGTGTACCTCATGTGTACCTCACATTTGAAAAAAAGAGTTTCAGCTATTTGTGAGTAAAACTGACAAAGATTTATTTTTATTCTTAAGTTACATAAAATATTTTTCCACAGTGTAGACTCAAAGAATTCTGTAGTTAGATAAATTCTGGACTTTTTTTTACAGCCAACTAAGAGTTTAAAACGTACGTGTGACATGTACAGGATCATCTTAAATGTGTATGACTGATCAATCCACTGTTAAGTTACCAGTAAGTGTAACCAGGGGGTAAAAACGCAGGGACACGCAAAAAGGGGAGTGATTCTATTATGATATACTAAGCTAAATTTTAACTGTAATTTAAACCAGAAAAAAAGAGAAATTAAAATCTACTGATACTACTTTAATAACGCAGGACTGATACGTTCCCTTTATGCACATTACGGAACAATAATGTTGCAGCAACCAATTAATGAATCAAAAAGAGGACAAGAAAGAAACAATATTTCTGAAATGCAATAAGAGCTCTATATATTTTTAGCGCTATCTTACATAAAGAACAGACAGCATAAACGTGGGTATCGTATCATCGGAATGAGATGCATTTAGAGATTATCTATGAGGTACACATGAGATCTTGCATAGAGCCCCAGGTCGAGGGAGATTGTCAGGGATCTTTTATTTATTCAATTTTCTAATAATTGCTCCAACAGTTAATCTCTTCTCACCAAGCTGCTTGTCTATTGTAGACTGGCTCATCCCGGTCTTGTGCAGGTATACAATCTTGTCCCTGGTGTCTTTAGTAAGCTCTCTGGTCTTGGTTTTTGCAATGGTAGAGGGTGGAGTCTGACTGTTTAAAGGTTTGGACAGGTGTATTTTATACAGACAACAAGTTCAAACAGGTTTGCTTAATACAGGTGAAGAGTGGAAGATAGAAGAGCTTCTTAAAGGAGTAGCAGATGTATGAGGGCCAAAATTATTGCTTGGTTGTAGGGGCTAAATAAAAATGTTCTGCACCATAATACAAATTAATAATTTAAAATTAATACAATGTTATTTACTGGATTTGTTTTTAACATTCTGTCTCTCTAAGTTAAAGTGTACGTATGATAATTACAATCCTCTCATCTATTTTAAGTGGCAGAAATTGCACAATCGATGGCTGCCAAATACTTTTTATATCACTCTGTCAAGGAAATGCAATTCACTTATTTCATGAAAAAAAGAGGAAAAACTGCTAAAACATCAGTTGGTTCTTTTTCATTTTTAGCCTAACTTATTAAGAGACATTGTGGAAGCGCCACTTAAGCCCATGGAGCCACAGGTTGTAGACCCCTGGTACAATCTAAAGACACAGAAGAAAAAAATACCTTTGGCTTCAGGTTCTGTTTTCCTTCGTTCACTAGCACCCTTACTGCTGCTCCTGTTAATTTCAAGAGGGGACTGGATACTCAGAAAGCCCAAAGTGTCCTCTTTGAGGAACTGGATCCATGTGAAGAGGACCTCAAAACCCTGGTTTTCTTCCCACAATTCATCCAAGCGTTGGCACAGAGAACTCAGCTGAAATGACAAAAAAAAATGTATGCACCACAACTTGAATGGTTTACTGTATTTGCAGACTTCCAGTAAACCATCTATAACGTTGGGCTCCATATCACCAGCAGTCATTGGACGAGAGACCAGGTACATCCTAGGACATGACACCAGTCCATCAAAAGGTTAACAAAGAGACACACAGAACAAACAACCATGCGCAAACACACACACATAAGGACGATTTGTACAGACCAACGTAACCAAAAGTCATGTTTTTTATCTGTGGGAGTAGACCAGGGCGATGTGCCTTCAAAATAAAATCTAAGATTTTTTCCATACCAGATCTGATATTAATCAATTTATTCACCTTTTCCTTTCTTTTTATTTCAATCCCCCTTTCTTGGTAGTTGACCGTAAAGTCCAATTAAATATGAGATTTAACACATTCTTGTTAAACAAAATGGTTGGTAGACAGGCTGACATCATTCTGAACTCTGGAAGTGCATTTGTTAAAAAAATACAGATTTTCATAATTTTCATAACAGCAAATGTGGTAATCTGTAAAACTAATTTATCACCCAGCGCCATCTGGGAGTAAGCTTAGGTACCTTTTGTCATATGAAGAAATATAAGAGTTAGCAGCATAACACCAACCTGAGCTTTGGTCATCCATTTGGAGCTGAGTGAAAACACGGGTGGAGATGTAGATGGGTAGTCTGCAGGAAGCTCGAAATTGAGCACCAAAGGAGGCAAGAAGCTGATATTATATTCAGCTGTTTTCTCTCCTGCAACAGACAGGATAATTTCATTTGCATTTCTTATTTTATGTTTTGCTGTAACAGGAATTAACTATGGACCCACTCTTGTTTTCATTCAAAACTTTATTGACAGATGTACCTTTCACAACCAGCTTGAAATCAGGTGGGAGCTCCAGACACAGTTGTATCTCCCCTCCCTGAGCAGACTCCGCCCGTCGGAACTCATCTTCATCATAGATACTTGCTAAGGCAAGCAGTTCATTCTCCTGGGCTTCCTTATCCTCAGACATTTACATATCTACAGCACCAGCAGCACAAGACGAGATGTGGTGAATGTAGCAACAAAACAAATCCTGTCAAACAGAGCTGGAGCTAAACATATTAATGTCTTTATTTTTAATTCCTCAACTGGCTTAAGCAGTTAAAACATTTTTTCTTCAACTGCGACACAAAATTAAACTAATTAGAATAAAAAAAAGCAGAAAACATGTTGGTGCAGGTAACCAGACTTTTGCTGTAACTTAGCATGAGCTATTCTACGTTGTAGTGAAAAAGTTGGAAGGTGCACTTATAAAGCCTTATTACGTACATTAAATGTCATCCAAAAGTGTTTTTGAGGACCAAAGTACACTGACTATATTCAAGATCCCGATTAGTTTTCGGTTCAGATAACTTGAGATAGTCACTGTATGCGGCTAGCTAGCAATGTTAGCTAACTGCCGTTTTTGTTACAGCAGGTAACTCGCTAAAAACAGGACAGGACCTGTATTATGTAGCGTAGCTGAAAACCGTGTTCGATGAGTTCACTGAAAGGTACATAGTTATTAAAATGAAAACGTTAACTACCTTATATCTCCCAAGTGCAAGTGACTTCTGCCCCTTTTGACTGGCTCTTGTCATGACGAGTCGCCGTAGGTTTTTACAGCGCCACCCTGCTGTACACCAGAGTTTCACTTAGTTGCATACATGCCTTTTTCCATTATATCAATTCTTTTTTTTAAAACGAGGATAAACAAACTATAAATTCACTATTGTGAAAAAAAATACTTTTAATGTATTTAAATTATATTCAGAATTTCGGTAAAATGTTAGCAATGTGTCCATTAATCATGCATAATATACCAAATGTCGGTAGAGTACACAAACATTGTAATCAAAAGTAGCACTACTTCAGCCAAATGTTACTAAGGTAGCCTAATAGTAAAAGTAGCCGCTAAGAAATAACTATAAGAGTGATAAAGTATTATGTAAAACGACTAGCCTACTTAAGGACCGAGTAGCTGATCATATACTGTAATATTTTACAAGGATGTCATCACCCTGAAAAAAACATAGTTAGCCTATGCAGAAATTCGGGTATTACTAAGACAGCCACACAAATAGCACACTCTCAAATTATATTCCAAGCAACAAAAGCAGTATAGAGAAAAAAATAACAATGGGAACATATACATCGCTGAGCAAACAGGCAGTTATTCCAATGTTTAAAAAGGCACGATGAGAGCCTTGTATCACTGTATGTGAAAATTGACAGAGCTCTTTACAGTCTAGCAGATTCAAACGGCACATAAATCTGTACACGTGATTCCTCATGTAAGGCATGAATAGTAGGAACATTGCTACTGACAAAAATATGGCTTGCAGATGTCCATCTTGGAAGCATAAGGAAAACTCTTAAGGCATGCTGATAAGATACTCGCAATTTCCTTATTACTGATTTTACTTATTACATATATATATACATACTGTTTACTGTATTTACTGTACTTGATCTGCAGATCACAGAGCTTGTATACAAACTGAAAAGTCTCACATTAACATAGACTATTGGTTTGTAATTGTAAATTGTGCATTTTTTGTTCAGACATGGTGGATCTTTATTTAAGTTACTCACAGTGGGTAGAGTATCAATAAATTTCACTCAAGAGTAGCCATACTTCATAATAATGTTACTCAGGTAAAGGTAAAAACTACAATATGGTAAAATTGCAGTAAAAAGTATTGATTTTCCGCTGTTTACTACCCCTCTGCAATATACTACATAGTTGTGCCCAAATACCAGGCATTATGTATGCTAATCTTAAAACATACTTGAAGTATAATAGGATTATTAGGATTAGTGTGATTGCAATGACATTTAAGAATGTCAACATATATGCTTTTTATATTTATTTCTCAGCAGGTTATCAGATATAACAAACTACACATTACATTAGTATTTTGTGGTTTTGTTCTTGTGACAATATATAAAAACATTTTAAAAAAACACACACCATGCTTCTACTGGGCTACCTCTTCCTATCTGAATTTATAAACCATGGTGAAATGTAGTCATTTGATAACTATAAATCTGAGCGAACTAAAAATATTTGTGGAGATATCTTATTTAACATCAATAGCTCAAACTATGGAATTCTTAAGATTCTCTCTACATATAATCAACATTTTATATTTCTGCATCATCACATGACCATACTCGTTTATGGACATTCAGTCAATGTTTTTGATATTAATGAGTGGATGGGTCATATTTGTTTTCAGGTTGATGTGGATAAGGCATTAATCCTGGTTTTTGCTCTCAAAATTTTCAGTAATGGATATCAGTGCTGTACAAAGTTCAACAGGACTGAAGATCATAAATATGATGGAAATTTTTTAATAATTTTCAACATAAATCTAAAGTTTAACAACCACATAAGATCTTTTTCTAAGTCACCTCACTATCATCTGAAAATATTTGATCTGATTCAGCCTGATCCAGTTCAATATTTATATCAGTCAGTGCTATTAAAGCTCTGTTCTTAACTATATGCTTGTAATCCAATGACTTAACACTGGGTAAATAACAGTTCACCAGGGGAAACTGTTATTAAGACTTAAAATAGACCATCTGGACTTTTCCTTCTTATTTTAGCTGTAAAAAGAGCGAAATACTCTTTTCAAAAACCGGTTTTTGAATTTTCGAATTTGTTTGATTTCTATAAGAATCTATTTTGATCAACACAGCACTATTCTCCCCTGTGGATTTAACTCCCAGAACAACCGATATGTGCTGACAGTCGGTTTCCTTAAGACTGAAAATATTTTCAACCTCTTGATTAGAGAACCTGACCAATAAATCAAATTAAAGTTTAGATTTAAATTTCAACTTCTTTTGAAATTTGTCTCAACTTATTTTCACAATATTCTATCCCACCTTCTAGTGCAGGATGGCAAAGGGCCATTAAGCAGTAACGACTAGATCTCATCCCAGTTTTTGTTCTTAGATTTATTTTAGCTTTTTTCAGTGATTGTGGCAACAACATCAGCACCCAAAACAGGGATTTGTTGGACCAGCAATCATATTATTGAGTAGAAAAAAGAAATTAACGAGGATACCAGAGAACAAACAGATCATTTGCTTTTGAATGAGAAAAGCAGAACATTTAAATACTGCATGACAGTAAGTCTTAGTATCTAAATTCAACATACAGTACAACAGAACAAAATCTCCTTTAACTAAATACATCATAACCCAGGAGTTACAAGTGTTTTTGGTGAAAAAAAATCTGACATTCTTGGCTTAAAAGGTGCTCAGGAGAAGCTAAACAATCAAAGCAGCACAGACTAGGCAGCTTTCAACCCACACTCACAACTTTTCCACTATCAGGTAGCCTATTCAATATTATGCAATATCTTTATATCCAAAGAATATTAGAAAGCTGATAAATAGCACTGATACCGGATGCTGTTGTTTTTTTCTCCAAAAGAGGCTACTGTGTCATCAAGAACAATCTCAGAAGGAAGAGTTGGTACTGGAGAGGGTAACGGTACAAACGGATGGGAAACGCAAAGATGGCAGCAGTAAAAAACATTTAGTCAATGTCCATTTCAGGGAGCTTGTTTTCTGCCGTTTCCTGCTGCGTGCCTGTGGGTTTGGTTTTGTCAGGGTTGCTGGACTGGATTTCTGGTTCAGCCTGTCCGTTGACTGGCCCATTCTCCGTCTTCTCCTCCTTAGGAGGCTCCACCTTGGGTTTGGGTTTAGTGACCACTGGATTACAGGATGCATAAAGCTCCTAGGAAATGAGAAGATCAAAGTCAGCAAATAGATTTTTAGACCAGCTTTCCAAGGTACGTCACAGCACACTTTTATAAAATAAAAAAAAGGCTAATGTTTGGTGTAGACATCTCTTAGTACCTTTGTCTTGGACTTAATTTCTCCAATTCTGACCACAGGGTCCACAGTGAGGTCCTGACTGTTCTGCTGATTCATTTTGGTATTCATCCATGCCATGGCCTCATTGACCTGCTTCTCCACCCGAGTCACCTCCAGCTCATCAAGGTGGTCATACTGCTCATCCTATAAGCAGATAAAGAGATACATTTAACAACCGCTTAGACGATTTAAACCAAACTTCCAGATACATTTGGTTTCTTAATATACCAATATTTTTACCTTTGCCTTGTAAGCTTCAACAATCTTCATGTACATCTGAATTTGTCGGCCAAGCTCCTCAAATACTTTTGGTCTCTCCTCAGCTTCCATGTATCTATCTTGAATAGGCTGTCCAATTTTCTGCAGAAAAGAAAGCTTTTGGTAATTTCGCTACTTCTAACTTTTTCTGGATGGTGGGCAGCTCCTTCGTACATCAAAATTCATGCCCACCACGGGTCAAGTCGTACAAGCCGGAGGAAAATTTTGTACCCGCCTTCCCATCCATACAAAGCATTTTCTTTTTATGATGTAAAATTACTTCAAGTATTATCTCAACATACTTTATAAACAGGTCTGATTCTTGCGCAGTCACATAGATTCTACTTTTGTCCTATTTCAAATCTTGGTAACAATCGGTTATTATTACATAATTAAACTGATTCCAGAACTCGGTTTATTGGTATTCAGTTCTGCAAATGCACTGATCAAATAAGGCAACATTTAAAGTTATTCAGTTTTTTAAGTCCTGCTTTGGGATAAGCTATTTTACGGATTAAAAGCATGCATAGACGGATGCACACAGTGATAAGCCCAAGCAGTGAGCCTTGGGGTATTCCATGAGTAACTCTGGTACCAAAAAAAGATGAATCAAAAACATAATCAGACTGCAAACAAACCCTGTTTCATCTAGACCAGCTAGTAAGGAAACATGCAAATTATATTTTTACACTTTATATGGTTTGAGATGTAAAGCATTCATTTTAGTCACTACCACCTTTTACCCGGTCAGTATCTTAACACAATCAATCCTTCTTAAACTTAAAAAAAAACAAAAAAAAAACTTACCTTCAGTTCAGCTAGTTTGTCAATGTAAACTTGTTTCTGTTGGTCTTCTCCATCTTCATACAACCAAGTTTCTGTGTCCTCCAGTTTTAATGAGAATGCATCACGGTCCTGAGCAAAATAAAACATGAGCGCCCAACAGAATTTTAAATTCATACCCAAAACAAACAACCGTCGTGAAAGCTAAAGACTAGTTTGATGACTTCAGGCTGTACTTACAGCTTCATTCACAAACTTCTCCAGTGCTCCGTGCAGTTTGTCCCTCATTTCATAAACATATTCTTCAACGTTGTTTTTTGCATCGTTTCTCTCCTTCTCAAGCTTGTCCTGCATAATCATCTTCCCCTAGAGAAAGCATGGGGACACCAAGATCAGCCGAAAAAAACCTGGAAAAAAAGGGGGTTCTTTTCTATTTACTTTAAAGGGCCTATATCATGCAAAATCAAGTTTTGGGAGTTTTCAACTACACGGTAATGCAATTTTCTCATAAAAACACCCACCAGAGTGTTTTTTGGCTTAATTCACGCATGTCTGAGAATTCCTCCTGAATTCTACTCTCTGAGCAGCTGCCCCTCCCTCTCCTACAAATCGACTCAGTGTTCAACTAGTGATATCACCGGTTGAAAGTTGAGTGCTAGATGTCTCTGCACCGCCCCTGCAGGCAGAGCGGCTTCCCCTTCTAACATTTTAAACACACCCTCGTCCTTCTCACAGCTCATTGCTGCTCCGGTTTTTGGTAGGTTAAAACACTTTTTTCTTGGGTTTTTTACTTTCACTGAAAACAGCTGTTTGGCTGCATGGATGACAGGATTTCATTCTACATTCCTAAAGAACAGCAGCTGGATCAAAGAACAAAGACGCCTGATGGACAGAGAAGTAAGTTACATGCTAATGCTAATGTGTGTTAGCCATTTATCAAGTTGCTTATGCGATCTTATAACAGCATTGTGTGGTTAATTAATTGATCTGTAGCATATCAAAATGTTCAGTAAACGGGTGCAAACAACACCCACGGCTTTTTAATATACTGGGCTGGAAAGATTTGCTTAGTGGACGCAGCTGAGTTGGTTTGGGCTCTGTCTAAAACCCGGAGATTTAGCAAAAGAAATAAGCTTTATTGACTTCGTTTAATACAAAAAAAAATTAAACCAAATTTCTGAGCCCAGAATACTTTTTGAGATAAAGCTCAGCACTGTTTCTCTCAGTCCGTGCTGCTGCGGCTGTGCATGAAAGGAGCGTAGTGCGCGGGGATGCAGGAGGCGGGTTTATAGAGAAACGAGCAATTTTACTTCGTCGTCCAACATTAACTACAGGATACAAGTCAATTTTAGGAAAAATTAATACCGTATAACACCAATGGTAACATTTTATTATATATATGTCTATCCCAGAAGTTGAAAGGTGTAAAATAGCATTATATAGTCCCTTTAAAGCATGTTGAACAGTTAAACAACACATCAGATAATATAGGGCTGCTACATTCCAACTAGTACCCATCTAGTGATCATGGGTTTTAAATCTCAGTCAAATCCAGTAATAGAAAATACAGAATCTTTACGGCATGTGCATGCCAAACATTCTTGGTGAGTTTTAGAACATTACCTCATTCTCCACAAACGTATTCAGTGCATCGACGGGGAGCTGCCACTGCAGTTTACTCTCTATGGGCAAATCCACAGTCTTCGTTTTCACTTTGGCCTTCTTAGCTTGAGGAGGCTGGTCATTCTTCTTCTCTTCCTTGACTTCTGGTGATGCCTGAAAAAAAAAGAAAAACAATTATTCAATACATTCAGAAAATCTAACAGCTCGTGTTTAAACATGAACTGTTTTTTACGTGAAAAAAAACAGTGACTTCACGTTAAAAAGTAACCTCATAATTTTTAAAATGAAGCTTCAACTTAAAACCAATTTCAGAAACCTTCCGTAACCTGTAGTTTTATCTGCAGTAGGTGGAAGTTTTTTTTCCTTGAAGCTTTTTCCAGTTGAATGCATGAATTTTAATGCAGAAATTAGAAAATAAGTAATCAATTGACTACCATTTTCCAAAGGATAAAACTACCTAAGAAATGTACTTTCTTCAAAACAAATCCCCAAAAATCCAGTTTCTTCTTCTTAAACATCCTACATAATCTTTGTGAGGAACAACCTGAGTCTTAAAGTTTGAAAACGAGGTTTCCATAACAAATGGATCAGCTATCTGAGCCCAACATGTAACACAGATCAAATCACCATGACAGAGCTAAAGCAGCCAATCCCGCCTCTCTTTTACTGTATATGTCAACATTGTTATAAAGCATGAAGAAAAAAAACAAAACACACAAAAAAACCAGAACGCCTTTCAGATTCATTAAATCAACAACAGAACGTGTGCCACCTGTAATAAAAGTTTTGTAAAACAGTCTGGTATGGTGGTGCTGCAGTGGACATAAAATCAGAGACTTTGCAGAAACAACAGCAAATAAATGCATTGGATGTTTACATTTAGGATTTGATTCAAACATCCCCAGATTTGTGGGCCACCCATTTGTAACGATTATCAATTACTATATTTTTAAACTAGAACTGATGTGTTTCACATATTCTGTCCTATCAGGCTTTTTCTTTTAAGACTGTGCAGGTGTGTTTTTTAGTGTATCCAGTAATAGAAAATATTAAACATTAAATACAATGTGGATGCATGAATATGCTCAGGCACAGAGACACTGTTCCTTTAGATAAAAGCATTTAAAAAGGATTTAAATGAATGCAGTCACCCATAAAGAACTGCTTTCTCGCTACATCCATATATTTCTTCTCTTTTGTAGTTTTCTATCCACTAAAAGGGAATCTGGAGGAGCTACTTGAAGAACTTGCAGAGCAACAATTTATGTTTGCTTCATACACAGAGCAGCATGGGGAAATGAATAAAATCCTATCGCCCAGCACAAGGTTACCTCCATTTCCTCCGCCTCTGTTTTCTTGACATCGTTGTCTCCAGCCTGGGGTTTCTGATCTTCCTGGTCCACTTGCATTTTGTTCTATTGCATGGTAACAAAAGAGAGCATACACAGAGGGTTTATTAAGGTGACTCCTTGTAGCTGGTTCCATAAGTTTTGGCCTCACTTCATTAGACCAGTTTGTGCAGATTTTTTTTCCCAGTTTGATATTTTCTTTAAATAGCAACTTTTTTTTTCAGAAAATGTGTTTTCAAGAAGTGGCTAATACAATAAACATAAAATATGTCAATATTCTACATCAGTTTCCTTTGAAACGTTTGGGGCAATAAAAGCAGAAGTGGAAATTAAAGAATCCAAACATATTTAAACTTATTTAAAGTCTGAGGAAATACACTCCCAAAGTAAAAAGCATTAGTGTTTAAAGGACAACTAAGCACCAAATCAACATTTTGTAGCTTATAAACTGCATAAATATGCTTCTTATAGTGCTCTCTACATGCCCTGGTCCTTTTTTAGACATTTTAGTGCAAATTAGATAAAATCTCACTTTTGAGCCTAAAACCGTCTGTGTGGCGCCATCTGTACATTTTCGGTTGCACTACATTTGAATTTCATTCCTGTACTCCCCATTTGCTCTGGCGGCTGTGTGACGCAATTTGGTGCTGTGTGACGTCCATCGCTCTGCCGCTTGGGGTATAAAAGCGGTCAGGGCTCGCACGGCTCACACACGCCCTGTAGCGAGTTGGAGTTGGAATAGTGAGAGAGCGTTTTACATAGATTTTCAGGTTAGCAAGTTATCATTAGCATAGTATTTAGTTAGTTCTTTAGCGTAGCGTTTCTAGTGTAGTTACTTTTCTTTTTATTACGGCTCTGTATAAGAGGGGGGAACTCGGCCACACCTCCGTAGCAAGGCGCTATGAACTGCTTGCAGCACAAAACCTGAGTGCTCCATTATGCTGACATTTGCTCATTACCAATGATAAAGGTAACGATAAAGGATAACTAACATCAGTGAATGGAAAATAAAATCTGGGCTAAGAGTTCATTTTTAATGGAATAATTGTGATGGTGTGTTTTTTTATACACATTCCTGAATGATTTTCTCGTCATGCTTGGATACTTTATACCGGGCATCTCTCTGCAACATACATTTTCTGCTGCAGACAGTGATGTACAGTTGCTCCAGATGCGCCTGTCGAGGCAGAATCACACGAAATTACTCGAGCTAATCAATATTTAGCATTAGATTTGATAACAACACTGTGCCACTCCGAGACGGCGCTCATTCTATGCTGCGATGCCTACAGGCTCGGCACCTGCTGCTGCTCCGGGCAGAGGATGAGACATCGGCCTGTAATGATATGACTCAGAGCCACTCAATTACTCCACAGAACTGGAGACGGAAGTGGAGAAAAACTCAGCCTACAGATCATTTCCCTTTGAGGCAAAGGAGCTCGCGTTGCTGTGGTTCTCTCCGCCTTTCTGGCCGTCTGTGACTCTGCGCTGCTGCCTGTCAGTCAGTCACAGCCCAGACCACGCCCATCCAGTATTCCCCCAGTGTTTTTCCTGGTCCGCCAGGCAACGCCTTCTTTTAAGCCGTTTTTCACAAATAAATGTTGGCGGGGTTATACTCTGGTAGGGGGTTGAGTTACTCTTTAACAACTTAGTTTTGTCAAATTCTTGTCAAACACGACCAAACAAACAGCTTCTCTTTCTCCCTTACTCCCCTCGTTCTGACTACGGCGTTCTGTTCCTGCATGTGTCCAGAGCGAATACATACCTCCTCCTCCTTTGTCGTTTGGTCCGTCTCCATCGGTTCCTCTCCTTCTGTCTCTTTGATGATTTCTACCAGAGATGCGTTCGAGACACTGAACACACCGTGAACGTTGACACGCACTTTCACTTTGACCTTGGCGCTCTCGCCTGATGCCTGAGGAACTACATTCTGGATCAGGAACTGACCTGCAAAATGGAGAGACATTCAACAATGTTGAAATTTGGTTAAAAAATTAAAAAAATCACAAGAAACGGTGGTTTAATGGAAATCCTGTAGTACCTATTGTGGCTTTAGGGTAGTTTAGCTCCTTGGGATTATTGTAATAGGCTTCCAACGAGAAGGGCTCCTTCCGATAGAAAGTCAGGACTTTGGAGAAAGGAGCTGCATGATTCTTTGGGAAAACCTCACAGTCACTGGGGGAAAAAAGGAACGAGATGGACATGAGAGGCAAATATTCACTTAGCAATTAACGTATTAAGTGTCTTAGCCAATGACACTGTGATAAATAAATTGCCATCAACTGCTACTTCAAATGATAATTAGCGAGATTAATTGATACTTTTCTGTTATAAATTATTTCTTACGTTTATTTAGAGTGGATCTAAAGTAAAAAAATATATAAATTTTTTATAGGTTTAATGTAGGACAGCTACACTGCTGAAAGTGCCACATTTAATTTGTAAAACTGCATAAAAATGTATGTAGATTGTAGCCCTTTAACAAGGACATCATCATCATCTATGAGGAACTAAGTTGTACTCTCAGTTCTACAGACATTAAACAAATGAGAAGTTTTGGGTTGTTGTGGGATGACGGTGAAGACATTCATACCTTAGGCCGTCCTCTGCAGCTGAATTCCACTTGAGGGAAATAGAGTACGGGACAACATCTGTGATGGAGAACTCTCTGACTTTAAAGGCAGGTGACAAAATGGCACACTGAGGAAAAAAACAAATCATTAGTTACTTAAATAGGTTTGAGTGCACAAGATACTCATTAAAAGATATCTAGACTAGAGTTAGATATCATATTCCTCAGTGCCAGTGACCTATGCTCTGTGTAAGTTAATCAGCTGTGTGTGAAAACAAATGGAAGTGTTTGAGCCGTACCTGCAGAGCACAGCCCCTGGCCACGGCCTCATCTGCATTTAGGGTGGTGCTCAGCTCTTTGCTGAAGAATTTGCTGATGCGCTCTTTGATGGCTGGGATTCTGGTGGCTCCTCCCACAATCTCCACTGCGTAGATATCTTCCTTTTTTAGCTCTGGAAGCAGCGTTCAGACGATAAATCAATGACCATTTGTTAGGTTTGCAAAGTCACAAATTTATTTTCCAGTGCCGTCTGATTTAAAACAGCCACAAGGTGCTGTGCTCAGTTTAGGGTAAACAGTTCAGGATTTAGTCAGGTAAAGCAGGAGCCATAAGAGATGGATAGATAAGTGGTAATTACTTCTCCACAAGTCACACACATCAACTGACCATATGTGTTTACACATTGTTGTTAGCACAGACCAGTAGTTATTAAAGTCATGTATACTCACTGGTCTGTTCCATGACGCTGCGCAGGGGACCCTCCACTTTGGCCAGCAGCCCAGCGCACATCTCTTCAAACTGACCTCTGTGAACATGTTTATAAATTATTAATAGATACAGCTTAGCAACACAAACATACGCACTAAAAATGTAAAAAAAACTTGACAAGTGCAGTCAACAGGCACAGCAACTGGCAGACTTGTTCACACATCTTAAACTTAAACAGATACATATTTTGTCATGTTAGATCACGGAACCTCAGTGTTTTTCAGTCGGATCTTATTAGGAAGAACACAAAGTAGCGAATCACAGTGAAGTGGAAAAGTGGTTTTCAACATTCAAGCTCCATGTCAATCTTAACTCTTCTTCAAACCACTGCACTGCTTCATCACTGACCTGCCTGTTGTGCTCTAAGATGAAGCCGTTTGTTCACTAACCTTCTTCCAACCTCTAAGGCTTTCACAGAACAGCAATTTTTACCGAGATAAACTTACAAAGAAAACAATTGCTTGCTCTGTTTTTGTTTTGTAATATGATTTGTATTTGTAGAAAATGTTGAAAACCATGTTTCCTTTTCCACCCACTTAACCATTAGGTTATATTCTGGCTTGATTTATAGTAAAAAAAAAACAACAACAAAAAAAAAACAAAGAAAACAATTACAATAATTTACTTGTAATTATCCATACATACAAATCTCACCTGTTCAGTTTACTGGCAACGTCAATGTCGTTCATGAAGCATTCAATGTTGAGGGGGAGGTCGGAGGAGTTGGCACTCATCAGCTTCTTCAGCTTCTCACATTCCTGGTAAAAGCGCACCAAAGCTCGGGGCTTGGACCGGACGTCAAGTTTGTACTTCTTTGCAAACTCTTCACAGAAGTGGTTCACCAGGATGTCGTCAAAGTCCTTCCCGCCGAGGTCTGAATCAAAAGCTGTTGCGAGAATCTTACAGAACGAAAAAAAAGGTCAATAAAGAAACAAATAATTAAAAACTACCCCTTCAAGCATATTACCTAATCTCCTTAATTTGTTTATCATCAAGGTGTGAAGTTATTGAGTTATCAGTTAAACAAAATAACTGATAACAAGTAGCAAAAACATACTTTAACAAACATGAATATCTATAGAACATAGAATAATCCTTTATTGTCCCATAAAGGGGAAATTTGGCTGTAACAGCAGCAAAGCCACAGATGATCAAAGAATTTAGGATCGCACAAGTTAAAAAAGTACAAGAACACAATTTAGAATAATACATGCACATTACGGACACAATTACAAAACAACAAAGTGCTGTTATTTGAATGAGCAACTAAGTGGAATCATTTAAACAAAAAAAAATATTTACCGAATGTTCATGTGTATCGGTGCATTAAAAGGTAAACACTTTATATACAGGTTGAGAGAATATAAACTGAAAAAAACAGATATGCAAATAACAGCAGCAGAACTGTTAATCAAGTCAGTGAAACAGCACAAATTACAGCAGGGGTGTGAACACTGAGTTTGTTGGAAGCGTTATTATACAAAATTATGCACGTCCTACACAAAACCCCTCAGAGGTTCTTCATGACTCACCTTGAGCTTTCCTTTGTTGAAGGCACAAATGGACACCTGATAACCAGAGTGACCCAGGTCCACAAACGCCACTATCCTGGGCTTATCCTCTGCAGCTGGAAGATCCTGCTTATAGATTCCATAGGCCAGAGACACTGCAACAGAACAACAAACAACAGAGCCATTTGTTATTTTTTGCTCCACATGTACCATGTCCTCCACTGACTACTTTTGTAGTCATTTAAAAGGAGTTACAGTTTGTAGGCCAATTAAACATCACTCTATAATCAGAAGAATTTTGCAACATTGAGGAATTTTCTAATAAAACATGTGAAAGGTGTCCTAAAGGATTGTTTTATTAAAACTCAGAACATTAACATATTAAAACAAGTTTTAACCCCCTGAGAAGTGATTTTGACCCCTAACAGAGATACTAAAAAGGCAATCCACCATTTATTCATACGGCCGCAAATGTTCCGATTGTACCGATGTATTCCAATGCAAGTTATGTAAAACACCCATATTCAACTCAAATGACTAGCTTTGACTGTTATGACTGCAAAGAAAAATATAGAAAACTCCCGTTAAATATTTTAATGTAAAAAAATAAAAACTGTAGGTGAGTTACGTTTTTGTCATGACATGTTTAAATTAAACATGGTCGTTAGGAAGAACCAGGCACTGAAACTAGCCTGGGTCCTCCAGGGGAAATAATAGCTTAGACTTAATACCATTTCAGCAACAATACTCTTTTTATTATACATTGTTGCCATGGCTACAGATTAAATAAAAAAAGAACATTTATAACAAATAAATGGATTAACCACAATAACAAGCAATTTAGTTAAGCCTTCATAGATATGTAATAAAACAGCAGAATGTCGTGAGGTTGTAAATTGTTAAGAACATTTTCCAGAGCAGATTATGTCTAAAGTTTCATTGATATGTTTATAATGCAAAAACTGACATGACAATGGCACTTTGCCTTTTCTTATAAATAAATAAGTCTGAGTTTAAAACCATGCATGATACCTATTGAGTAAAAACTATTTGCCTATTTCTAGCTTGTCCTGCTGTGGTAACAACAGGGGGGACTCCAGAAAAATATACCGTCTCCAGCAGTGGAAAATAACAAACCACCCCAGCTGATTATAAAAATTTAATACGTTAGGCTCTGACTAAATATAAGCAGCCAAAATGGGATGTCAAAAATGTCCAGATGTCCTCTGTACCTGCAGTGGTCTCATTCATCAGTCGTAAACAGTTGAGGCCCGCAATCTGAGCAGCATCCATGACTGACCTCCTCTCTGCATCAGTGTAATAGCTCGGTACCTGTGATGAGAAACAGATCATTTTTAGTGGGAACATAAATCTGCATCAAGAAATCTTAAAAAAGAAGCATAAGGAGTTTATGTTGGGTATAGATGATATACTAAATGCCAAAAAAAAAAAAAAAAGAAGAAATAGTTCTTGTTTTTATAAAAAGGATCTCATTCCACACACAGGTATTGGCTGCCCGTTAAAAACAAAAACAAAACAAAAAAGTGTCCGGATATTGTCACCATTTTAGCAATGTGGAAAAGCTCAAAAACTAAATTCAGAAAAAGGCCACAATAGTAACATGTCCTCATCAGGGGGCTGATGTCACCTATATATTCAGCTCCAGTGAAAGTAACAGCCCCTCTGTGCCAGATCTATAACATTACATAACCGGTGCTATTTGTGCACTCTCACGCTGAGCTCAACATACACTTCCCACTCTTTACAGACAGGGTGCAAGAGGGGAAATGCAGCTTTCAGGCCATGACATCTGGTGAAGAGGCGAAAGCTGAAACTGTCACAAGAACAGGTGGCAAGACATTTAGACACCTAACCAGTCGGTTTTTCTATATATTCATGCAGAAACTAACCCAAACAGGCTGTCAGTGCAGGAAATGTAATGTTCACAATTCTAATTGAGAGTTCAAGTTATATAAGCGAATCAAAGCACTGAAGATCCAAAAAAAACGCATCAAGTTAGAATTTATTGATTAACAGATCGTCTATTAAAATAAAACTGTATTCAGACTCTGCTGGATGTTGGTTTGCTTACAGAGATGACGCAGTCTACAACTGGCTTCTTCAGTGCACTTTCAGCCGTCTCTTTCAGCTTGGTCAGTAGCATGCCGGTTATCTGTTCCACACTGAATAATCTCTCTTCCTCCATGTACATCACCTGGAAGGAGATTAATAATCTTGATGAATTTACTTTTTCTACAAACAAAAACAAAAAGTCTGACCATTAACAGATACAGCAAATCTGCACATTATTGGTAAAACCTGTTTAGCGACAGCTTTTAATAAAAGTAGGATTTTAAAGCACAAACATTGAAATGCATTTTTTAGGGAATGTTCTGCTGGACAAGCTGGTGTTATCAGTTACAAATTCAAGTTATCCAGTTGTTATTAACATCAATGACCACATATTTCTTTTTTTTTTAAAGTCTGCCATCTTGGATAAAAATGAGTCAGAACAGTGAATTTATTATATTAAAAGTTGTGACTTTTTGAAAAAGAACACAGATTGTGGCAAATTTACTGCCTCATGAATAAATTCTAACTGGGATCCTGACTATATGTGAGCCAAAATATTTAAGGGACAAATATTATGTCTTTTTTTTCATTGAATAATTATTAAAGTATTATTACTGGCTAAAAAAAGAACACATTACAAAATAAATGCCCAGAAAAAAAGAAATTTACATTTAAGAAATCAGCTTTCTGGATTTTTGAATATTGGCATCAACCATAGAAAAACCAAACATCAGTTGAGCTTTACCTAGGGATGTCCCGATCGGATTTTTGTTGAGTGAGAGTCATTTGATTTTGAGTAACTACCGATACCAAGTCCTCATCTGATACAATACATATAGTGCATTAAAAAAGGAATAAAGAAGAGCAATGAAACAGCTTGAGGATGTTCCCTATTTTTTTTATTTAATTCACCTTATTTTAAAATTTAACAACTCTGTTAATAGAGTACTTCTGTGAGGTAGCTTGAACAATCAAGTAATACATAGCATCAATTATTCACTTTTGGACTATAGTGCAACAGTAAATATAAAAAAGTAAAATAAGAATAAAATAGCACCTCAATCTAAATAAATTTAATAATCAGAATATCTTTACATTTAAATCCGATTCTGGTCGAGTCTGAAACAACGTGATCAGGCCGGATTTCCGATCACATCAGGACATCCCTATCTTTGACCCTCACTATTAGAAAAGCACGATAATGGGAAACCTCACCTTTATACCGGTGGTTCCTGAGGGCATCTGTGCCAGGTCGTACACCAAGTTTGACTTGGCTGCCTGAACAATTGGGTCTGAGAATGCTCTGCCATGGAAGCGCTTGAAGCCTTGAACTGTGTTCTTACAGTTGGTCACCACCTGAACACAAGATGTAGTGGGGGAAAAAGTTGCAAAATTTTCACCATGTAGAATATATTTTTTCAGTGCCTTGCGAAAGAAGAATAAAAATCATATTAATGCACATCATTTGGCAAAATGGATTTATACCTGGCTTTTCGCAGCGGCTCCAATCAATCGATTTCTTGGACCGAATGATACAAATGACCTGGTGGAAGAAAATAAAAAAAGGTTGATTTGAGCTTGTCTAACGAGCCATCCCACTTGTAACTACAGGTAAAATAAGGGAAACATATATGAAGAACTTACTACATAATAGCATTACGTGCCGGGACGAAAATGTACGAGTCGAGGCTCAGTCGACACTAAACTGCAACAATAATTTTGATCGTCCAACCATCGCAAAGCATCCTTTCTGTTCAAGCCTAATTTAATTTTTCCCCACATCTAGCACTGCCTTGCAAGCTTGCACCCCCCCCAAAAAAATACATTTCCTACATGAGTGATGTACCCGCAAAATTTAATGAGTTTTCATATATGTTTAGGCCTCCAAAAAGCCAATTTCTATGATTAATAATTAGGAATATTAGAAATATGATAGGCCTGTGCAGCACTTTTGCTGCTCTGGCCTAATTACTAATAAATACAAAATTTAGGCTAGATTTTTCCCCCCCTAAAGTATATGCATTAAATTATAATTCAATGCCTACACAAGAGTACTCTATGATTTAAATAAAAAATTAAAGCATTATTTTAATACGGCACCTTCTCATTTTGACATGAGTATCAATTACATTTCATCAAGGTAATATTTGGAATCTTATACATTTTAGGGTTACTCTTTGTTTTAACACAATAATCAATATTACACACAATCAATATTTTTACTCAAGGTGTGAGAATCTAAATGGCTCATGTCCACTTTTAGGTTTACAACTTAAAATTATGTGTTTTATAAATGTAAAAATAAGCATTAAAAACTAGGCTATAGCCTGTTGCACCCCCATATATATAACAAGTCAATTATCTCCTTAACTTAATATTTATTACTTTTATGATTAATCACTTTTATGTATTTAAACAAAATGAAACAAAATAGCGTCTTTAGTATCTCCAAAATGTTATTATTACACATGATAAAAGATCCAGTGTAACAACATCGCGAACCGTTCAAGTATAAAGAGCCAAATTAAATCGTCTTAAAAGTAAACTCATTAACGAAACCTTTTAGAAAACTTAAACGTCAATTTACATATCTTTTAATATCAACAATCTTTTTATTTGTTAGGGGGAGACACAATAATTGCTAGAATATTCCACCAAAAGCTCGACTGCTGTCGTCATCGAACCAAACCTTTAACGCAAGACGCACGTTTCACCACACGGGAGACGCCGGACTAGACGGAGTTAAGGCCTTCCGCGAATGTAAGGCAAAGAAGCACCGCCTGCGCGGGGTCATCGGGCATCTAAAACACATTTCCAACCACTTTGTACCGTTAATAAAACTGGGACGTTTAGCAGAGTAGCCTACAAACGTGACACCGACTGTTAATGTTTTTTACATGAACGAGTTTAAATGAATTTCAAGACAGCTCCATTAAGAAGTATTTTTCAAAAGTAATATACAATTAAATTAAATTGAATTTTAAGTAATTACATATGAACGTGTATGAAAGTTCAGCAAACGGATCTAAAAAAACCGCCTTTAAAGTAAGGACAACATATGGAAAATAACTAGATTCTCTAATAATAAAGGTACTATTTCAGAATTTGAATGTATAACACACAATACTTACGGCGTACATCTGTCGCTGTATTCGTTAGCGACTGTCTCGATTCCTCCTGCTCGGGCTACAGCTACATAGCAGCTCTGAAAACCCAAGTCAAATCCCACCACTGACATCTTCAACAATATCCCTGTCTCTTGGCTTTGGCGTGGAACGAGACTTGAAATGAAGTTGTTGTCTAATCACAATCTAAAGAGTACAACAATCCTAAAAGAGTTAAGTTGATCTGTGTTAAAAAGAAATAGCTCTCTTCATAATCCACACCGCTGCTACCCGGCGTCTCTGTGGAAACCCTTTAGCAGCAAGGTGGTTTAACAGACTTATCGCGCTCTCGCTGTTAACCCTCGCGATATTTGCCTTGTTCCAGACGTCTCTGGATTTTTCTATAACCATGTAAGAGACGTTTCTCCAACTCTCTGGCTTTTTGGAGATAGATACTGACACTTTTATGAAGTTTTTTGTTTTTGTTTGCATAAATTCAAAGAGTAGGATATGTCCTAAAGTACAACAACAGAATTAGCAGATGTTGTTATCATTATTATACTTTTTATAAATCATATTGAAAAAAAATGTCTGAAATGAAATGTAATTAGGCTATAGAGAGAAAATAATGTAGAAAGTCAAACTATAAAAGGAAAAAGCAAGAGAATTACTAACTTCAGTTTCATTTCATGTGTTTTAGGGTAGTTTCATAGTTCAAAATATACCTTTCTCCTTGAAAGTGGGGGAAATACATAAAAAACTAATATCAATTCAGTTTTTGATTCTTAAAAAGAGACCCACAGCAATAGGGAATTACGTTTTTTATCATTTAAATGCATCCTTTGCCCATTTAAACATATTAAAGTTTCAGAACTTGGTAGATTTTAAAATATTAATTGTATGTAGAATCAAGAAAGCCTGTAAACATACCAATGTAGTTTGACAAAAGAGACAAAACAGCCTTCAGTAATGCTTTGTTTCGTTTAAGGAATGAATCCATATAAGGGATGCAATGATACCACTTATTTTCAAACCGATGCAATACCAATACTTAGATCTGAGTACTTGCTGATACCGAGTAGTCGATACTTCACTAACACAAAAAACTTGGAAGATAGTTTTTTTTTTTTCTCCGCTTGTTGCAACAAATTATTTTGAATTAGATTAAAAATAGATATTAATAGAAATTACCACAAAACAAAAATTTCAAGTGAAAAAATAAACATTTTCTGTGAAATTAGTCCAAGATTTCCACAGTTAAAGTATCGTTTCATGGTATTGGTTAACTTTAATGACGAGTATGAGTACATTAGAACGTTATCTGGGCTTTCCTAATCTATACAATTCAGAAACATAATTTATATGTTCAATGTCATTAACATATACAAATCTGTAACAGTGCGATGGAAGAGAAATAATTTGAAAGCTAAAACAGATAAACAATGCGAACCTCAACTGTCTGAGTCATTTTCTTTTTGGTTTGAGTGCTTGCTCAATTTGACACATTTGTAAGGAAAAAAACGTGTATCTGCATCTCTGACAGACAGTTTGCATACAGTAAACTCGAGTTCATTTTATTGGTATCGATGATAGGAGTTGGAGAGACGAATCTATGTTCGATAATATCTTTGATAATAAACAGTAGAGTAATTTCAGGGATTGTTTTCAACTAATACACAGTGATATTACACTTGATAATAAATGGACAGATATTTTTGTTATATATGAAAAAAGTAATTAATTAATAAGTAACTATTAGTTATGCCATTGCCCACCCATATGACTGTTGTAGTAAGATGATACACAGACATCGGAAATGAGAAAGGTAAGAAAAACGCAACTTCAAAAACTCTTTGTATAGTATTTTAGACTTTTTATTGTTGCTGTTTTTATTTCAAAACATATTTTTCACTTTGCAGCTTGTATTTCAAAAGCCTTTTTATCATTTTTACACGGGCCAAGGGCTAGGGTCACATGGGAAATCTGCCTAAATTATGTGGCTTTCCCGCCTTGACTTGTTTTTAGACATAAATTACCATTAAAGTTTAGCATTTCAGATTATCCTACTCCACACCTGGATTGTTCAGTTTTTATGCATCGTTATACATTTCCTTTTCATTCTTTAAATTCATAAAATTCCATTTCCGTACTTTCTATGGTTTTCTGCGGGAAGAGAATGGGAATAGATTGCAGTAAAGGTCCTCAGGTTGTTAACCGACCCCAAATGGCTACATCAACCCTCCCTGACTGGGGTTTTAGTTGGTGTAGAGCTAGAATTTGGGGTATATCACGTTTTTATTATTGTAGAGTCAATTTAAAATAAATTTCATATTCAGCCATTTTACAAAACAAAAAAGTATCATTAATATCCTATCAATTGAATTCCTTCCAAAGCCCTCAAAATGCGTTCGGATCCAGCTATATCGTGCGGAACAGTACCGTCAGGTTAGTGTTGTTGTCTCTATTGTGGTCCTCTACTGGGTGTTGACCATAGACTGTAAAAAAGTCGACCGATGATCTTGAAAGGTGTTATTTTTGCATTTTACGACTCCAGAGGGCGCTATTGCTAACATAAACCTTAGCGGTAGTAACGAAGAAGGAGGAAAACCTGGCAACATGGCGACTCCCATGCACAGAATAATTGCAAGGAGACAAGCGTAAGTATTTCAGGTATAAATGAAAGTAAGAGTGTATTTAGTCTACAGTTTATACGTTCAGTTTACTGTTTTTTAAACACCAATCAATTTTAGGTCGTTGGGCGTTACCTCAGGTAATTAATTTACACTGACCGTAGCACAGAAACCAGGGAGCGCAGATCATCCACCGCCTCTGTTTACGATAGCTTTTTATGTTCTATAGGTCTGTTGTGTGTCCTGAGTTTTTTCTTACTTATAGCTCGGTTTGTCTTGAATTAAACGTTCAATTGAAATGTGGTAGTTGCGACATCTGATGAAATTAGTAGCCTACTGGGGGTGGTCTGTACGAACGGGGATGAACCAGATGTTTTGCGCCAAGGTTTATTGCATAATTTTCCTTTTTTGTGAATATTTTTTATGTATTTATTTCATTTCTTTTTTATGTCATTACATGATCGCTCTGCCATTAAATGCTCACTTAAACCACGTCTTTTATATGAACAAAAAGGAACAGAAAGGAGATAAATCTCGTTTGTTCTGTTGTGGTCCTATCAAAATGAAAACAAGTTACCAGACATAGTCAAAATTATTAACACTGTAACAATTGTCTTACATTTCGATATTACAGTAATTTTTTTTAATATATTGAATATATAATGAAAGAGTATATTATATTCATTCATCATTTTATCTTTATACTTTTTTGAACTTATAAACGCTTGGATGAGATTTAAATTCTTAAATTTTATTCTTAAACCCCATAGTTTTACCCCACAAACAGGGACACTTTTGTTTCAATGTTGTCTGTGCGAACATAGTTTGAAAATTGTTTTTCTTCTACAGGAAAGGCCCTGTGTAGCGGGCTAAATACATTTTGCACATCAAAATTCTTTGTTTGGCTTTCCACAGGATAAATAATATTTTTAAACCAATCTTTAGATTTAAGTTGTCCAGATGCAATAAATAAACTGTTACTATATGCTCTCTAACCTTTTTTGCGGATGATTCTAATTGCCCTGTTTTGCAACAAAAACAAGGGGTTAGTAGAGCTGTTATGTGCTATGTATAGGAGAATCATTAACAATACAGCATAAGCAAGGAGCTGCAATCAAACAAATGTTTTACTTTATATAAAATGCCAATACTGACTTTTTACTGACTCTCCTTTTTAGATATTCTATATGAGCTTTCCAATTAAATTTTTCATCTAAAACATAATCTAGAAATGTAGCATATTAAACTCTTTCTATATTGACTGCTTCAATGGTGATTTTTAAATTATCAGTCCTTCTCTGATTACAAAAATCATATAGTTTGGTTTGTCCCAATCTAAAAATAACTTTTTTGCGTTAAACCAATTTATCACTTTTTTTGCTTAGTCTCCTATTTTTTATATTATTTCCAACAAATTACTTCCTCAGTAAAATTAACTGGTGTTGTCTGCAAATAATAACAATAATAAGATGATTTGCAGATGTCATTAATAAACAAAATAAAAAAAGCAATGCCCCCAAAATGGACCCTTGCTGTAATCTGAATTTAGATCCATTATATGTACAAACTGCTGATGATTTGAAATGTCACTTTGAAGCCACTGATTTGCTATTCTCCTAATCCCACAGATATAGAATTTTGATAGTAACATCTCATGATTTATAATACGAATGCTTTGCATAAATGAATAAACACTCCCACTGTATATTATTTTCTTTCAGTAGCAGCTGTGCTGTACAATGTAGTGCTAAACGTGTGGACCTTTGTGATCTGAACACATACTGTTAATTAATTTTATGTTCCTAAAAAATATTTTTATTGTATAATTTTTTTTGAATTAAGCATTTTTCAAATGCTTAGGAAACTGTGATAGCAGCAACACTAATTTATTATTGTTAGATTTATGTAGATCATCATTTTTGAAGAGGGGGCTTACTTTGGTGACTTTCATTTGTTTTGAAAACACACCCGTTTGTATGGAAAAATTACAGATTAATGTAGTAGTTTTAGAATACAGTCAATGGTTCTTTTAATAATTTTCATATGCAGCCCATCAGTATTTGTGATAGTTTTTACTTTTACATTTTCTTACAATGGCTAAAATGTCACATTCACTAACTTTACCAAGAAACATGGACTGCATGATTCTGCTCCCCATTTCAAATGTTCTACTTAAATTAGCTGGTTCAATATTTGTGGAAAAAAACTAAACAATTAAATTCATGTGCAATATTCTGGCTGTTAAACAAAACCTAATATTCAATCAAATAATCTGGTAGCGTATTTTGTTTAGAATTTGTTCCCATTACTTTATTCAGTACATTCCATGTTGCTTTCATGTTTCCATGATTTTCTCGGTTTTCTATTATAATAGAAATTCAGCATTTCTTATAACAGTAGTGCACCGTACTGGTGAAATGATCTCTGGCTTCTGTTGAACTGACCAATCACAGGTATACGCCCTCTGTTGATGGATATGGATAGTTAGAAAATTGGGCTCTACTCCATCCACCTTTGCGTAATTGACGAAAAGTCCTTGTGTCGACAGATAATGGCATTTTGACGTAGACTGAGAAGTATAAACTAGTCTTAAGGGTTCCGGGTTTTTTTTTAGATGGTTTTTGTACAATATGGTTTGCAGACTGCGTCCTTTAGTCAATTATCAGTCAATCACTCAATCAAATCTTTAGTCACTTTTAAGATTGGAACCGCATAATCAATATTTGAATGGATGCACATAGCCCATTGTGAGGCATACAAGTTAAAAAGACAACAAGAGTAAAGCACAGAACAAATAATAATTTTATACTATGTACCATAAATCCACTTGTGTACATAGATATGGTTAGACGTATAACTTGCAGTGGGTGAGTAAATGTCTCTATTGATGGGGGAGGATGCAATGGTTTTTGGGAATTCATACATGATCGCTCTTGTATAAAAACAGTTTTTAACACATACATAAATATATTTCAGTAAAGCAATGGAAAATGTATTTATTATATATCTATTTCATTGATGTATCACAAAAATTGCCAAATTTAAAATGGTAAAGTACCTTCTTCCTGTTCTAACTTGAAGGGTATCTGTCTTTTTTTCCTGTCTACAGGGAGGCAAACAAACAGCATGTGCGATGCCAGAAGTGCTTGGAGATTGGACACTGGACATATGAGTGCACCGGGAAACGAAAATATTTGCACAGACCATCAAGAACTGTTGAGATGAAAAAGAAGCTGAAGGAAAATGAAAACAAACCCCTCAGTATTACAGGGTAAGGGCTCTTCATCCCTTTATTCCTCATGACAATCAGAGACATATTTTCTTTGTGTGTCAATTTGTGCTCTAAAAATTTCGCAGCGATTGTTCTCAGTGATAATCCGATAAAAGTACATACCATTAAACATCAGTACCTAATTTAAACCTGTGTAAACTTTAAAAAATGTATTTGAGTTCTGTTTATCGATCTGTTTTAATAAAACAAACATGAAATGATGCAGGCACAACCCACCCCCCAATTATTTCAATGCATACATTGTCAGTTAAGACTGGGCATGGTATTAGTTTAATGTTTTTTTTGCTCGTTACAGACCAGGAGGAGAAAGCGCCAGTGAAAAGAAAAGTAAAAAGAAGTAAGTTTGTTTTGTTTTCTTCTTTTTTTAAGAAAATTTATTTAGCTTCCAAAAAGTATATTTATTCATGGATTAAATTTTTTACAATCTTCTTAAATAATTTCTCTTTCAGACAAACATGAGGTAGATGTAGACACCAAGGGCCTGATTTATCAGTAGTTTGTGCCTGTTAGAACCGCTGCAAATTATTCAGCGTTGCAAAAAATGCTCTAGCTGGTTTACTAACATGGTGTAGAGAGCATTGTGCCTGTTAAAGCTGGAGCAAGACACACATAATCCATTTAGCAGTTTTCACCATGTTGGAAATACAGTACGGGCGTTTCTGTCAGACGACTCAAAATATTGGGAGGAGAAAGGGCAAATAAGTAGGAGTTCCAGGCGCAGTGTGATTTACTAAACGTCAAAATGTTTATGTCAGCTATGTTAGCATCTATTTTTACCGCCTGAAAGGCTTGTCTTAACTTTGTACCACCACATTCAACATTAGGTTATTATTGACAAACAAAAAATGGCTTTCACACACAATATAACCTATAATGCATCATAACTCTATACGCTCTCAGCTCGTCTACACCTGCTGAAGACCTGCTGAGTGCATTGTGTTGCTATCCTCATGGATCCTCATTAGTTTCCACTGGAGTGGGTAATCCTCCTGGGTTCCTGTTAATTAAATACCAAATATGTGCCGTATCACAATGACAATCAGGCTACATTTTAAAAAAAATTTTAAGAATACATATTTTCAAGATAACTTTTTTTTTTTCGCATAACGATATTTAATAGAGGCCATGATAAAGTGCGGCACATTTCAACAAAATTAGTATAATATAGACATGTTAGCGACCTTGTTCGGAACATGCTGCAGCTTTAATAAGTCTGACTCTGGAATATGCTGTGTGCATGAAGCAGAGAGCAGGCATACATAACACGCATTACATTTATCACTGACAACAAAAAGAAATCCCAACATTTTAGCCTAATATTAATTAACTGTTTAACAGTCCGATTTGATATGTATGTTGTTTTTGTTGTGTTTTTCCTTTATTTAGCCAAAGATGCCTCATGAATCCATGTGCATATTCCTCCTATCTCTAGCCACAGTGCGGCTCGTGGCAAACACAGCAGCGGCCGCAAAGTACTCATTTTATTAATGCTCCTTGCACCTATTATTAATTGCTCACGCAATCTTAGTAGATCAACCAAAAATAAAGGACAACCCACTGTTGCAAATATTCTGCGGTCATTATCAGGAATCTGGATAAATCAGGCCCCTAGTGTTCAAGTTGTATGTAAAAGACTAGGTTGAGAGAGTCAATTGTACACAACAGGGCATATGTATATTTTTTATTTTCATTTTGTGAAAGATTTTTATGGTGCTAGTGGCCTTTATAATACAATCAGGAATCGGGAAAAGAACAGAGAGAGTAGGGGGAGATATGCAGGAAAGGTCTCAAAGTCAGAAACTGAACTCAGGACTGCTGTGTGGAGGACTATAACCTCTTTACATGGGGGAACCCGTTCAACCTTTAAACCACCAATGCCCCATTTGCAATTAATGTAGACGTTACAACAGTTAACTTGATTTTTTTTTTTCATTGAAAAAATATGTAAAGAGCCATGTTCATTACCTGCAGATTATTAGCAGCAAACAATATAACATTTTTTTTTAAATCAAGTAGAAATTTACATTTATTTTTTCTGATATTAGTATAACATGTCATCTTTTGTTACTTCTCTGATTATAACTTCAAACTGATCAAATCAAAATATGTCTCAACAGCTCACTCTAGTGGAGAAGTAGTACTTGAAATTTTGCGTCTGTAGGCATGAAGACTTTCAGTACTTGTGATTTCTGTTGCTACTTTCAGAAATTGGAATAGAAAGTTTGGCAAACTCTTTTTGTTTGCAATCTTGTTTTTTTTTAAAGATAGATATGTTGATTGATCAAGTAAGCAAGTACATATTTCAAAGGATTTACAGTTTTTTTTGGTGTTGTGTTTTAGCTTAATTAGATCTAATATTAAACAAGTGAAAATAGTTATGCTATTATTGCTTATTTAGAAGTAGAACAATTAGCCTGGGCTAATTAAATGAAACGTATTATAAATTATTTGCAAACATTGGCGCGTTCTCCGTATAGAACATTTAGGACTTTATGCAGAGGAACAGCGCAAGACAGTTGTTTAAAAATCCATGTTCACCATTTGCAGAATGTCCCACTCTCCAGCATTCTTATTAGTAAAGCAGCTACTGTTTTCTTTACTTTGTTGATTATGTCTGTGAAAGTTTTATCTAACTGATTTATTGTTTTTGCTCATTGCTCCTTGTATCTCACATGGAAGCCATAAAATATACTCCTAGAAAGTTGTTAAATGGTTTGTGTATACGGTATTTCCTCGACAGAGGCGATGCATGCCTCGGTAAAGGAGTTACTCCTGCTGTTTTTTTTTTTTTTAGATGCATCATAAACAGTCTGTCCTTGATGAAAAAAATAAAGATGGCTGAAATTACCTCTAGTTGCACATAAACCCATTTTTGATAGTTTCTTTAAGCAAAACCTACTTAAACTGCAAATCTTTCTAGGTTTACCCTTTTTTTGTTATTGTTATATACTTTTAGAGTGAATAAGCAGCAGTGGATGCAAGTCTATACTCTCTAAGAAGAACTTGAACTTTCAGCTGTGGGCTCATTGTGTGTTGGTAGTAGTTTGTGATGAGGATGGATGGTAGCAGTGAAGAGATATTCACAGGTTCAGGGTTGGAGAACAAAGCGAATGAGACACATGGTCAGGAGTCGACATGAAGTTTAAACTAATAAATAATCTCACTTTTGTCACCTCTTAGTAATACAATACAACAGTTATCACGGCCCTTGTAATATCCTGGAAATTGTAACAGGTACACTGGGGGAGATTTCCTTCACACTTTTATACTCTGCTGCTTTCTCTTAGGGCGGAAGACTCGAGCGACGACAGCAGCAACGACTCAGACGACTCGTCCAGTGACTCATCGTCAGACAGCAGCGACTCATCCAGCGCCTCTTCAGACAGCTCATCCTCTTCTTCTTCTTCTTCTTCCTCCTCCTCCTCATCCTCTGAAAGCTCAGACTCTGAAAGCAGCAGCGATTCAGATGAAGGCCCCCCAAAGAAGAAAAAAAAGAAGAAATAGTAGTATTAGGAATTGAGGAGGGCTTTCTTTAAGTTACTCGGTGTCTGAAATAAATGCTTTTTTTCTAAAGGCAAATCACAGCTGGTTGAAACCGGGTCTTAGACAGCTGTAGAGGTGTGTCCTTCAGGAGGGGTGAATAGTTTTGAGCAACGATTTTTCTTGTGTTTTAAACTCGTCTATTACGTATGCAACATTTTCTATTGTTTGTATTTCTAGCAAGAAAATAAACATTCAAAACCTGTTAAGACAAACACAAAATTAAGTTTCTCCATTTTTGTCTTTTTATTTGAACAGAATATGTACATTGCATAACTAAATCTCAAACTAATATTGTAAGGTTTGCTGAATAAAATAGAAATTCTTGCTGTATTGTTTTTGTTGGTTTTGTTAATCAATAAACTTGGCTCATTTATTATAATAGTAACTTGAAAAAACCTGTCTATCTCTTGAACCTTTTCACATTGTATCACATTCTAACCACAAACATCAAAGTTCTATATCCAGTTTCTAGCACAATGCAGTCTGTAATTCATAAAGTTGAGACAGAATAGCATTGTTTTGTTTTTTTTCAAATAAGAATACAGGTGAAACTGGGAAAATTGGGAGTATCCTGCAAAATCGTATTTATTTCAATTACTCCACTTTAAAGGTGAAACTAGTATGGTACTTTTTACGTTCAAAGCAAGATATTTCAAGTGTGTATTTGTAACAGTTTTGATGATTAGGGCTTGCAGTGTGAAAACCTTAAATTCAAAATGATAGAAAATTAGAGTAGGCTATTACATGAAATCAAAACAAGGATTTTAAATGAGGAAATGTCTGACCTCTGAAAAGTATAATCATCCATATGTACTCAGTTCTTCTGCACTGTTCAGTGTCATTTCTCTCATCTTTCTGTTGGTAATTCCCCACAGGTTCCCTATCGGGTTCAGGTCAGACTAGATTGATGGCTAATCGTGCATGGTAATCCAATGGTCAATGACCCAGATGACGTTACTTTTGCCAGTGTGGTCAGGTGCCCAGCCCTGCTGGAAAATGAAGTCTGCATCAAAATAAAGCTTGTGTGCAAACGGAATCAAAAGTGCTCCAAAATGTCCTGGTAGGTGGCTGTGTTGATTCTGGGCATGACATGGCTGCCCAGATTTTGGGTTTGGGAAGGGTGGGGTTTGTGTGGTCATTTTAATCTGTAAAGCACTTTGAGAAGCTATGTAGTTGGAAAAGCGCTTTATAAATAAAGTTTGATTGAAATCAAAATAGACTGTGGAAACTTCACACTGGACTTCAAGCATCTTGGATTATGTGTCCCTCCAGACTGGGACATTGACTTCCATATGAGATGCAAATTTTGTTTTCATCAGAAAGAGAACCTCAGACCACTGAGGTGAGTGTTTTAGCAGCGGCTTGACATGAGGAATAAGTAATTTGAAGCCCATGTCCAGGATCCATCTGTCTGTGGTGGTTCTTGATGCACTAACTTGATCCTAAATCCATTCCTTGTGAAGCTCCACAAAGCTTTTAAATGGCCTTTTCCGGACCATCCTCTCCAAACTGCAGTCATCAGTGCTGCTTGTGCGCCTTTTTCTTCCACTCTGTTCCCTTCCAAATAACATTTTATTAATGCGATTTGATGCAGCACTTTGGGAACATCCAACCTCTTTTTCAAATACTTTTTTGAGGTTTACCCTCCTTATGGAAGGTGTTGGTGATGGTTTTGTGCAAAGTTGTCAGGTCAGCGGTCTTCGCCATGATTGTGATTCCTACTGAAGCAGACTGAAGGAATATTTAAATATTTAGGAACCCTTTGCGTTTTTTTTTTATTAATTACCTGATTATAGTGTGAAACTTTAAGCCTAAAATATTAAACCTTTTCACAAAATGAGATATGAATTTCGAGTTTTCATAAGATTTAAGTTTTAATCATCAAAAACAGATAAATGCTCGAAATATCTTGATTTGCATGTAATGAGTCAATATTTGCTTTCTCACCATTTTAGTTGAATTATTGAACAAAATTCTTTCAGGATAATCGTATTCTTAAAGTTTCACCTGTACTTCTATTGTAATCAAGTCTGAGGACTCCTGAACGTGTGGTTTTTTAGTACTTTTTAAAATTACATCGCACTGGAGTTGCAGTTGCATGCCTTTTGGGGTATATTTCTACCATTTTCTCAAAAGAAACTGATATATTTCTCTTTTCAGTAATCAAAATGTTTTAAGCTCACTCAGAAAGCATCTGCGGATGTAAATGATTACGTTTTGGCACAGATTCTCAATTGGATTTTGATCTGGACTTTAGCTGGGCCATCAGAAGGCTTATGGATATGCTTTTGATCTAAACCATTACATTGTAGATTTATGTTTCAAATTATCCCTCTATAAGCTAAACCTTTATCTAAGTCTATTGCAACGTCTAAAAGATTTTCTTTCTGTATTGCCCTGTGTTTTAATCTATCCATCTTTTAGTAGAGTAGAGGAAAATAGAGTTAGGTGAATAATGAAAGTTGGTTGCATTTGATTTTATTGAGGAATAATAGAATAAATGGAGACTTTATTTAGGAAAATGTTAAAAATTACATATAATAAGAATTATTGTACTTTTATTGCAATTTCACAATTATGCGCTACTTAGTCTATTTTATTTTACCCCAATAAAATCAAGGCAAGCCAATTGTATTTATATAGCACACTTTCAACACAAGGAAATTCAAGGTGCTTAACGGAAGTCTGTAATAAGAAAAAAAGGTAAAAAGTTCAAGTTCACTACATCTGTGAGTCCATGTTGTATGGTACTTTAATTTACTGCCATTTGTACAAATCTCAATACACAGGATTGCTAAAACACGTGACCTAAAATTGAAGCAGAAAGTGTTTTGTGTATTTTAATGAATCATAGAAATAGAAATGTTTAAATGTCGATTAGGTCTGGTCACAAGCCACCTCTCAAGTAGCAATCAAATCTTTAAAGTGAGTTTTGTGTGTTCGGTGGGGAAGGGTCGGCCTTTAGGGCTTTGGAAGCATTTTGTTTGACGGCAGTGAATGTCCACCAGTGAACTGGTTCTCTATTCAGAGCTGAGACACCCCTTAGCAAGGTACAGAACCTCTTGGTTGTTCACAGCCCAGGGGGAATGTTCACTGATTAAAAGATTAAATTCCCATGTAAGGGGTTCTTTTTTTAATCAAAACTAATTTGGATTAGAATAAACAAAAAAGACTTCTTTGACTGTGTTGGGGTATTTTCGTTTAATCAAAGTGTATTTCTTAAATACATCAGAAGAAGATGTTTTAAAATGTTTGGTATTGTTTTCTACTTTCAAAGATTTCAGAATTCCCTAATGAAATTATAAAAAATACATAAAGCCAGAAGACTGTTGTTATTTAAGTAAAAAAATCAGAAAAACTTAATTGAACTAAGTAATAATTAGTAGAGCCTAGTGACGTTTACAGAACCATTTATTTATTTATTTATTTATTTCACAAAAGTCTGCCTAAATAGGTCGTCTACCTTCATGGTTAAATAACAAGCTCTCAATGAACAGCAGGGAACAAAAGACGTGCGTGATTTCCTTTTGTACGTCAAAACATGGGCAACCTTTACGTCACTAAATGCTGTGTTCAAGTACAAGAAAAATTATACCCAGCAGCTGGTCTTCATGTCTGTAAACAAAACTGTTTTTTACTCACAATGGCCGTTCTACAGATTATTAGGCACAAACGTAAACGTACAGCAGGTTAAATAAAAAGTGCGGAAAGGATCGCAAATGAAATGAAACAAATTAGGCTACAGTAGGGAACTTGTACTGCGTTATCTATCAGATAAAGCTGTTATTTGGAAATACTTTAAAAAAAAAGTTTAACCATCCTTTTCACATGTACTATAATGTTTATTTTATTTCCTTTTCCATCATTTAATGTTTTATTTTCCTGATTTCGTCACTTCCAGATAGCCTACAGTTTATCTGTTGTAGATTTTATTTAATTTCGTTTATTCTTATTAATAATGCAATGAAGGAAATGCTATTTGCTATATTGATGCTATTTAAGCAGTTTCATGTTGTTTCAATTTATGTCTGTCCTGTCTCAATGGTTCCAAAGATGTGTTTGACATATATCCGACGGGGCTATGAAGGCAACACTGACTGCTGCCATCCACTCCTGTCTGTTGTACCTGCCTGGCTGCTTAACTTAGCTATCAGTCACTTTTATTCAGTAGTAACAACATGAACGACAGAAAAAATGGTCCCGTTTTGATTGCCATTCGGTGTTCAGTTGCGTTTTGAGGAAAACATGTGAACCTTCCGTTCGGTTTCAGTATTTTAGCTGTTTAGCTGAGTCCATTTTGCGTCTAACTGGAAGTGGAAAAAGACAAAGAGAAAAGAGCTTTCCAACAGCTAGAATGGTTTGGGCCTAAAAAGAAGACAAGAGGTAAGGATTGTCAACGTCAGAAAACGTGTTATTCCTCGAACAGAATTGCTCTAATATTTTGTTACATTTGAATTGGTTGTTAACTTCAGTTTCCTTCAAAAATTAAAATGTTTTAAACAGGCTAGCCGCTAGCTTAGCATCTGAAAGCCGCTGGCTAGCAAACGTTCCGCTTAAAGACGCAGGTAGTCCTCCAGGTTTGCGTCTTAATAAAGATTACGTTGGATGTGGGTTCTTATTTTGGCTCCTGGTCATCGGAAACCTTCATTATTTTAAAACGAATGCGTAAACAATACTTTTGTACGTGTTTTGGGGGATTTGGTTGTGTCAAACTGAGTCAAACATTGAGGTGGTAGAAATCTTGTTTTTGTGTCTCTAGTGTAAGTTAAAAGGCCTCGCATTTTTATGTTTAAATCATTTGATAAATTTATGGAACACATTGAAGTAAAGTCATATCAATAATGGATTTTGATTTCAGTTAAGAAAATGTATGTGGATGTTTTAATCTAAAATATTGTAAAAGAGTCGGATTACACAATCTAGATAAAACCAAATTATGGGCTAGATTGATATACAAGTTGTTTACTTTACACAATACTTGAAGCAAAATAAAACAACAAAAAAATCAGATTATTCTTACTAACGCATAAAAATAATTTGCTTTAGGAAGGACAGCTGACTTTAGTTTCTAGGAAGCCTTTTTTAAACGATACACCAGGGGGAAGGGCCAGACCACGCATTCGTTCCCAAATTCCCTTTTGTCATTTAAATACTAAAAAAAGTAAATTAATCCAATCGTCTGACTTAAATTGGATAAAACTACTTTTTTTTCCCATTTGGCTACAGATGCCTTTATCAGCCAGTTTGTCTATTAGTTGACAGTAAAAAAAAGAAAAAACACTTATTATATGCAGCAGAAATAAAAACTACCACCATTTCCTTTCTATAAATGTATCAAACTTGACTCACTAAGTAACTCGCTTTGATTACTTTGTTTGAGTTGAATACAAGTTCAGTAAAGGTTAGGACTACAGTATGTTTTTTAAATTTTTTATGCTTCAGTTTATAATCTCTTTTTGTCGTTGTTGGTTTTAAAACCTTAGCTAGGCGGTGTCCAAAGTCTGTCCTCAAGGGCAAGTATCCTAAATGTTTTTAGTTCTTTCCCTGGTTCAGCACATCCGTGTCAATTGATGGTTTATTAGTAGGCGTCTGCAGAACCTTGATGTGTTGCAGAGATGGTTGGATCTTTAAATCAGCTGTCAGGACACCAAGCTTATGGACTGGAACTGGACACCATTGCTTTAACTCTATTAATGAATGTGCGCCAGATTTTATTTCTTCCTGTCGTGTGTGTGTGTGTGTGTGTGTGTGCGATCACCCTTAAAAGATTTCGATTTTGTCAAATTCCGACTGATAGATCAGATCTCAAAATCCACTGGAAATCTGTATCTGTCAAGAGAAGCTGAGCTGAACTGGGAAGTATGTAACAATATTTTTAATTTATTTTCTCCTGGTTTTAAAACTGCTACTTCCATCGAATAATATAAAGCATATTATTCGATGGAATAATATGCTTTATTCCATCGAATAAAGCATATTTATTCGATGGAATAAATCGAATTCCATCGAATAAATGGATGGAACCATCCATTTATTCGATGGTTCCAACCTGATAGAGGTTACTGATAGACAGTAACCTCTATCAGTATGGTTACTGATAGAGGTGAGAGGGAACCAGTCTGAAAGATCACAGGAAGAGAAAAATCAAGATAAAATAAATCCTCCTGAAACTAAAGTCTACAATTTATGCATTAAATTACTTTGAAATGAAGGGAAATCTTTGTAAGGAAATAAAGCTATAATTGGTGCAGCTCTAAATGGTATCCCTTTATACTCTAGCAACTATTTTCCCAATATGTGACGGCAGACGTCTTTAGCTTCCTAATGTCTAAATTATTTATTTTTTTGTATGAAAGCAACATGCTTTCATTTTAATGTTTTGCAACCCAATTATTTTGAATGCAGTCCACCTGTCAGGTCAATGCCATTTTAATACACTTGTTAAAAGGTTAGTTAGGTTAGGTAGCTTAAGGTGTAATGTTCTTAACGAATTTTGAAGGTTTGCCATATCATATTAATGTGAAAGGAAACTGAAGCTCTTTTAAGTGATTAATGAAGCTGCGTCAAAGTATTTTGGAATGAGATCTGTGGCAAATATACTTCATGGATTATAAAAGTTTTTAGCTAAATAAGGCCGATGGTTTATTACAGATTAGTTTAGAATGAAGGTGACCCAAGAAGCTCTTCGATGGCTGGGAGTAATAGTTTCTATCGCTTGCGTTCTCTTACCGGGCCGTGAAGACAAATGATGCAAAAGCAAAGTACGACTAGTTCAACATGTTAACTCTGCCAGATGATTTGAATGATACTAACAAAAACGAGCAGCTAATGCAAACAACACATTAATAACGTGTAGCTGTACTCCCTGTGCCGCCATTCACCGTCAATTCGCATCCTGTTTAACTTTTGCCTGGGGGCTTCAGTCAAGCTGTTCCCCTCCCTTCTCCGTTGCCCCGGCAAAGGGCAAAAGCTCTGTGAAGATGTTTCAGTGATTTGTGTGTCCAGTCCAGACGGCGCAGGGAGTGTATGTTTTTGTTGGCTGTAAAGCAGCTCGTGTACAGTCTAATGCGATTGTGCAGGAGTTCAGTTTTTTTTCTTTTTTCCTGGTTGGATGTTTTGGACAGCAGAGATGGCCAGTTTGGGGAAGATTTCTAAAACAAGACTGGGATGGCTTACTGTTTAAAAAGCAGGATTTCATTTAGAGGTATTGTATTTAAAAGACATCTTAAAGACAGCTACTACTTTTTGGCATCAGCGTTTGATTAAATGTTGGTATGGTTATGTAGTTTAGTCTATAATCAAATAATATTTTTTTTACCTTGACAGGGGGAAGTTGCTTGAGTTGCTCTTCCACAGTCTGCCAACTCAATTAGTCCGCATCTTATCAGACATCAGTAGCTGTATTTATTTCATTATTTTTCCCAGTCTCTCTGAGTCGTTGCTCACACAGCAGAAAAATCTGCAGCTCGCTGTGTCCTGACCCCATGCATCTGTTCTTCTGCTTTTGTTCTCCAGGATGAGAGTTAAGCTCTCATGTGGCTACACAGTCCTGTGAAGGTGAAACTCATTAAGGCCGCTCTGGTTTCTGTGATCTGGCACAGACATGGTCTATGAAATACTTTCCTCTCACCACAGAAATATTACAATAACAGCCATTGTGTTGTGTCTCGGGAATCAGATGTCTCATAAACACTAATGGAATTCATTGAGCACAATGTCCTTTGTAAGCAGGTTAAGTGCTTTGCAGGAAATAGAAACTGTAAAAGTCCCAGAGTATGATGTTTAGAAAGAGTTGTTTGTCTAAAATGATCCAATGCATGGATTTCTATGCTTTGTTTCTATTTTGCTAAGTTATTCATATTTCATAACAGCATCCTTTCATGGCTGCTGATTCGTTTGTGTCCGCATGACGATGCATCGATTTAAATGATTAATTTCAACAGCTCTAATGTACATGTGTGGTGCTCCTGTGTGACAACAGCAGCGTGCTGTGCAGCCAATCATTGTAGAAAAGCAGCGAATAACTAATCTCCTGAACCGAGGGCGTAACATCCATTTTTTAATAAATATCAAGAACAGAGACCACACTTGCGATCCTCTAAAGTTCCTCATCATGCATCTTGCATAGTGTGCAATTATGATGTGGACATAAGCCACCAGGGAGCTGCAGGTAATTTACCTGTTAATATGTGCCATAAGGTAAGCCAGTGTACCTGTTACATTCTTAAAAAAACAAAACATCTATTGCAATATACAACATAAAATTGTAACCTTCTAATTAAATTAGGGCTGCCACCAACGATTATTTTGATAATCGACTAATCAGTTATTCTTTTTGCCGATTAGTCGACTAATCGGTCACGTGTACAATCAATGTTATTGCAGGAGCACGCAGCTACTGTAATATTTGGGCATTACCTCAAAGTTTTATGTAGTATCTAAAAAAGTGTTTTTTTTAAAGTGATTTCTCATTTAACAGTAATGAACTATAAAAGAAATAAAACATTAGTGATACAACAGACACATGACTTATGCTTAGGATAATGAAATTACCATCACCACTTTTAATTCTGCAGCTATCAAGTAATACAACAACCTCTTCAGACAGAAGCTTCATCAAAACTACTGAATCCTTCCTTCCCACAGCCATTTAACATCTAAAGTCACAGTAAACATTACATTCTGAAGGAATAAGTGTTTAAATGCAATAATAAACATGATAAGCTGCAGTTTTTTTGCTGCGACACTTTTACCTTGATCGGGGCAATCGTGGCTCAGGCATTGGCTGTTCGAATTGTAATCAGAGGGTTGCTGGTTCGAGCCCCGGCTCCGACTGTCTGGGTCGTTGTGTCCTTGGGCAAGACACTTCACCCGTTGCCCAGTGCTGCCAGTATCTGGCAGCCTCACCTCTGTCAGTTCACCCCAGGAAAGCTGTGGCTATAGCGTAGCTTGCTATCACCAGTGTGTGAATATGTGCGTGAATGTAATGTAAACCCCTTTGGGGTCTGTAGGGGCTAAGTAAAGCGCTATACAAATACAGGCCATTTAGCATTTGATGTCTTGTAAATAACAGCAGTTGTTGCGCTCTGTTTGGTCTATGAAATGATCAGAACCAGTCTCCAAGTAGCAGCTCGCGCCGTAGAGGACGTCAAATAAGAGAATCTTATACATTTAATTAATCTATTAATACCCCTGGATACCTAGGAGAGAAGGTAAAAAGTCGACATGTCAGGTAGAAAGGAGAAAATCGCTCTACTGTTGATGTTAACTAGCTCACAGAGGCTACTGTCCGTGTTTGTTGTCAGCCACAGCGGGCTTCCCTTTAAGAAGCTCAAACACTGTTGTACTGCTGTGGAAAGCAGATTCTACTTTGTGAATTTTGCATTACACATGCTTCCCTTTTTATTTTATGAACATCTCTAGAACGTTAGAGCTACGTTGTGAGCAGAGGTAAAATCACGCTGCGTGAGAGCGTCGTCCCTGTGAGACGGGGTTTTACCACCATTTTTTAAAAAGAGCAAATATTTACACAACTTGAATTGTAAAAGACTGCTAATACTTTCTAACCCTGCACTTTCCATCCCAGACAGGCACAAAGTTGGATGGAATAAATTTGCCGTCTTTGCTGTACTCAGTTGAGCCGTCCTTTAATTTGCGGTAATTTTCTCTTTCTCGCAGTCTGAATGAAGTAGACATTTTACAACATGTGGAAAATACAGATGTATTGTAATTAGCTTCTTTGATCTTCTCTGATTTCAGTTTAAAATGCCTCGCTGATGCTGAAAATGACTTTGAGTCAAACAGTGTCTACATAAAAACATTCTGGCCATCATGATGACACGCTTAGATATGGTTCATTCACTGATTGGATGAGGATTAGATTTTTGAGTTCAAGTCTTGATGGATTTTTTACAGCCTAAGTTTTTTTTGAATGCTGTTTTTACACCTGTTCAAGCTAAATGTGATGTTTTGAATTCCTGTTTGCTTATTGTAAGGAGAATTTAATAAATACTGACAAAACTCAATCAAGGATTAGGTCAAACATGTTTTTAAAAAGTTTATGAAAAGTATATAGGCTTGAATGACCCTTCCTTTGGTGACAGGAAGATGTGTGCTATGTTTCAGTAGCAGTGTGGTAGAAAGTATTTAGAACAGTGTGTTATGTGTGTCAGAACATTGGCTGAGTGAGACTGGCAAAAGGAAACTGAATCCATGATGACATCAAAGTCTGCTTTTCTTCTCATTTAATTTTTCATCAGACTAAAAGACGGGGGGACTACTGCACATTGACAATGTTTTTTTGTTTCATTCCCAGGTTTTTTTTTTTCCATAGTAGCTTTTTATGCTCTAAAGTCACTATAGATGGATCATTTGGTTAAAAAAAAAAAAAAAAAACATTCAGCTCTGGGATCTGCTGAAGTAATCTGTCTGGATATAAAAACAGGTGACAAGACTGTTAACAAACTTTTTATTTCAGGAAAGAAAGAGACTTAAACAGTTCAGAGGTTCTGTTGAGTCTTTAAAATGGAAAATGAGTATGAGGAAAAAGTTTTGAGTTTGCTGACCTTTTTGGTGTTATTCCATTGACTAACATAAAAATCTGAATTTATTAAAAAATATAGTGCTACAACGATCGTACATAACGGATGATGACTTTTTACTCTGGGTTTATCAGATCTTAATTTTAGGCTGCATTCACACCTGATAGCCCAATAGATTGGGGACCAAAATTACAGCATTGTTTCTGTTTTTAGTTGCGGTTCGCATTCACACTGGCTTCTTATTTTCAGAAGCTCCAGAGCTTTGAGCTACAATTTCACTTGTCTGTCTGCGGTGGCGCTGTTGTAGAGCTATGCTTCCTCCTGCTACAGGGGAACTTCCAGTACAGTAAAATATAAACAAACCTGGAGAAGCAGCAGATTTTAGCGGTTTTAGGATTGATCTGTTGTGTTTGGCAAATGTGCCAGCTAAATACTGCAGCAGTAACTCAGGATGAATATAGAATGAAGCGGATGGAGAATGTTGTTTTTATACAAGACGGGTGAGAGTGCTCCATATGAGCATTGTGCAATGAGTAGCACCGCCTGAATACAACTTCCAGCACAGATGTCCTCCTTATACAGACATTGAGCAAGGTACACTACCGTTCAAAAGTTTGGGGTCACCCAAACAATTTTGTGTTTTCCATGAAAAGTCACACTTATTCACCACCATACGTTGTGAAATGAATAAAAAATAGAGTCAAGACATTGACAAGTTTAGAAATAATGATTTTTATTTGAAATAAAATTGTTTTTACATCAAACTTTGCTTTCATCAAAGAATCCTCCATTTGCAGCAATTACAGCATTGCAGACCTTTGGCATTCTAGCAATCTGGAGAAATTGCACCCCACGCTTCTAGAAGCAGCTCCCACAATTTAGATTGGTTGGATGGGCACTTCTTGCATACCTTACGGTCAAGCTGCTCCCACAACAGCTCAACGGGGTTCAAATCTGGTGACTGCGCTGGCCACTCCATTACCGATAGAATACCAGCTGCCTGCTTCTTCTCTAAATAGTTCTTGCACAATTTCGAGGTGTGTTTTGGGTCATTGTCCTGTTGTAGGATGAAATTGGCTCCAATCAAGCGCTGTCCACTGGGTATGGCATGGCGTTGCAAAATGGAGTGATAGCCTTCCTTATTCAGAATCCCTTTTACCCTGTACAAATCTCCCACCTTACCAGCACCAAAGCAACCCCAGACCATCACATTACCTCCACCATGCTTAACAGATGGCGTCAGGCATTCTTCCAGCATCTTTTCAGTTGTTCTGCGTCTCACAAACGTTCTTCTTTGTGATCCAAACACCTCAAACTTGGATTCATCCGTCCACAGCACTTTTTTCCAGTCTTCCTCTGTCCAATGTCTGTGTTCTTTTGCCCATCTTAATCTTTTTCTTTTATTGGCCAGTCTCAGATATGGCTTTTTCTTTGCCACTCTGCCCTGAAGCCCAGAATCCCGCAGCCGCCTCTTCACTGTAGATGTTGACACTGGTGTTTTGCGGGTACTATTTAATGAAGATGCCAGTTGGGGACCTGTGAGGCGTCTGTTTCTCAAACTAGAGACTCTAATGTACTTATCTTCTTGCTCAGTTGTGCAACGCGGCCTCCCACTTCTTTTTCTACTCTGGTTAGAGCCTGTTTGTGCTGTCCTCTGAAGGGAGTAGTACACACCGTTGTAGGAAATCTTCAATTTCTTAGCAATTTCTCGCATGGAATAGCCTTCATTTCTAAGAACAAGAATAGACTGTCGAGTTTCAGATGAAAGTTCTCTTTTTCTGGCCATTTTGAGCGTTTAATTGACCCCACAAATGTGATGCTCCAGAAACTCAATCTGCTCAAAGGAAGGTCAGTTTTGTAGCTTCTGTACCGAGCTAAACTGTTTTCAGATGTGTGAACATGATTGCACAAGGGTTTTCTAATCATCAATTAGCCTTCTGAGCCAATGAGCAAACACATTGTACCATTAGAACACTGGAGTGATAGTTGCTGGAAATGGGCCTCTATACACCTATGTAGATATTGCACCAAAAACCAGACATTTGCAGCTAGAATAGTCATTTACCACATTAGCAATGTATAGCGTGTGTTTCTTTAAAGTTAAGACTAGTTTAAAGTTATCTTTATTGAAAAGTACAGTGCTTTTCCTTCAAAAATAAGGACATTTCAATGTGACCCCAAACTTTTGAACGGTAGTGTATGTATAAGATCCAGCAATTATCTCTCCAGGATTAGTGGTTGTTTAGATTTTATTTACACAGGATGCCCTGTACAATAGTCCGCTTCCTGCTTTTGGTGCGGCCCCAGTCCATTTACCATTCACACCTACAATCGAACCAGCGAACTAGAGTTAGTTGTTTGGTCGGAATTAGAGTTTGAATCCCCATTCACATCTCCCCAAACGAACCGGACTTTCTGTGCAAACAAACTATCCTTAGATGTATTTCTTTTTAGTTTATTGTCTTGGTTTTGGAATTTAACAAAGGGGAAAAAAATGAATTCTAAATCTGTTTGGTTCGAGGTGTTTAACCATACCCAAGATTCAGATAGGTTCAGTTCAGCAACAAAACTAAGCATTGGGCATTATTGATAACAAACTAGGATTTTAAAGGTAAGTGTTGTTTATCTAGCTAGAAAAAAACTAGATTTTTTAAACTAGTGTATTGTTATATATTTTCTTACCTTATCTGATCAATGGCGACTTCAGTAAAGTGATTTGTGATTTGGAGAAAGAGGTAAAATCAAAAAAGACATGTTTTGTTTGGAAAATGACATGGTGTCTTAAAAAACTAATGGAAAAGTTAAGGAAATTGTCCTTAAAGTATTTATTTTTTTTAAATCTTGACATTGGAAAAGCCGTAGTAACACCTGACAGTTGTTAGGAAAATATGACAATAATAATTTATACTATATACCTCTTGCAATTTAATCTCAAATGCAAGATGTATAGGAAAGGCTTTATTTGAGTGAAGGCTAAACTAAGTTTAAAATGGGACGCACCCCTTCTTTTCATCAGGGAAATTAATTGGCTCCTGTTGAAACCGTTTCAAGTGTTGATGACTTTGGTTATAACAGCAGCCTTCAGGATTCCTCCCTAACAGCTGCTTTCAGAGGAAAGCTTCAGCTGAATTGATGCTCCCTCTGGAATTCCTGCTGTCAGCAGGTTCACTTCAAAAGCACCAGGGGTGGTGGCACTCACTCCCCGTATGTACCCAGTACTTGCCTGTACTTTTAAGCTGTGTGGGTAAAAAGTGCATTTAGTAGTATATTTGATGATACTTGGTGGACTCATTAAAAAAAAGTTTTTTATTAACAACCTGTTAAACCTCAAGTGGTACGATCATAGTTTCATTTAGAAGCCAATTTCTGCAATACATCATGCGAGGTGTTACACCAAAGTATTTCTGGAGTTGGCAGTTTCAGTTTTTCTATGAAACATACATTGGGTGTGCTGAAAATAACTGCTTTTCTTCTAGTTGTTTTTGTGGAACTTTTTCTTTCAAGTGTAGAATCTGGAATTGTTTATCATGTGGTAACATTATCTTCTCAGTTGGGCTTCTATCGCTTTCCGTGATTTGCATTTTGCTGGGATGAAGAAGGAAGGATGATTTGAATTGGTAATACCTTTCAATGATTAGCAGAAATTTGGATGTGCTTTGTTTTAGGGGGTTATTTGTTTTGAAAAAGACTTGGATAGGATTGTAACAGTTTTGTTTTTTTTGCAAATCTGCATTAATTGGCCTGTCCTGAGACATCAAAAACTTGATGGGATTTGCCAGAGTTTTGGCAGAATTGATGACGTTCAACTATCACAAGAGAGGGAAAAACATGAGATCTCAACAATTTCGTCACAACCCACATTAACAGTCGTCTCATTCCTTCGTCTGATCACTGGTTCAGACAGAATGTCTCGACTTTTAGAACAGGCAAATAACTATATTGTATAAATAATTTACTACCTAAACTAGCTTGTTTATTGCTTGAAATACAATATAAGCGATCAGCCTGGAATATCATGTATCAAGCAAGAAAGATCTATATTGTGGACTTCTTTTTTTAAAACTTTTTATTATATTGTGGACCTATTGAAAGAAGTTGCAAACAACAAAAAATATATACAATAGTTTTTCCTTTAACCAAAGTGAAATGTAAATGTTTCTTTAACTTAAAGAAGCATATTTCTTTAGTCTTCCCATAACAGTAACCAGTCATATTTGAGTAGAAGATATAGCTATAGATGAAAACCTCTTAAAAGAATAACTAATTTATTGTCTAAAATAGAAATTCAGTTGTTGAAATGTTTTACAAATGTTTAAACATGATAAACACTTCCCCTTTTAAATTCCTTAAAAACTACAATAAATCCTCCTAAATTCTAAAAAATGAAATTGTTATGCTAGTGTTACTATGATAAAAAAAAGACAACAGCTAAAGTTTCTCATTGATGATCTGCAACTACAGTACAGAAAAATCTTTCCTGTTCTGTAAGTAAAAGCTCTCACCATTAACAGCTTAAAAGAATGCTCTTTTCATATAACTGTGTCAATAGGCCTGTCACAATAAACAATAAATCAGTTGTCTAATAAATTCAAATGAGCCCAATCAATTTTCCAGCTAAAATAATTTCATCTTTATACTTGTTTTTCTACAAATCTCTCTTTCTATCAAAGAGACTGGATGAGAAAGGCTTTTATCAACCATATATCTGTAGTGGCAGAGTAAAATAAAATGCTTTTTTTAATTCAAACTGAGTGTTTTTGTTGCTAGTTCGTTCTTTTTATTTACAAAACTCCTAATCGGTTGTTTTGCCAGTTTTTTTTTTCTGAGCCACATTATAACATTTTTCTCTTGTTAATTTATGATATTAAAAATGTTTTTCTGTTGCAGTGGTAAATGCTCTTCAGAAATGAAAGATTATTGATGGTTCAGAGGTTTTACATACATTAAATACCACATTCATTGAGAATTGTCTCAAAATAACAATATTATGGTGTTTCGCCAGAATTTCTGGGGCAATTTATTCTCCAGCTGAATGTGTTATCAGGACAGGCCCATGCATTGATGTGGGATTTATTCTGAATTAAATGAAAAATCAAATCAAAATTGTGGAAGGATGCCGTTTTTCATAAATAAAGATAGACTTGGACTTCCTTTTCTATTGCTTTAAAAACTACTAACTCAACCTAAGAACCTGCAACATATTTGTCCATCTTTTTTTGTGCTATAGTACTTGGAGAAAAGATTAAATTTGTTAAGCATGATGGGCAGGTCAGAACCCAAAGAAAAAAAATTTAAACCCATCTTTGGCTGTGAAAAAGCTGATCGGTTCATCCAGATTCCAACCTTGAAATATGAACAACTTGTTACCCATACTGTCTCAAAGTTGTTTTTTTTTATTAAAACATATTTACTCATTCTTAATATTCTTTTTCTAATTAACCTAAAAGATTTAGTCAATCATCTTTTGCTAGGGATTTTTCTTCAAATCGGCTTGTTTATAGATAACCCAAGATTAACTAGGTTTATGTTTTTAGTTGGTACTAGATGGAAATTGTTGCATCCTGTGGTGAAGCCACATGTTTTGCCCGCTTTGTTTCATCAGTATGCGTAGCTGATGAAAATGTTTCATGTTAGTGTGCAGCAGCATTAGAGTGGAAGCCTGTGCACTGTGTCTTTAACAGGCTTCATGGGTGCATTGCCTTGTGCTTGGGGCATAGTGGGGGAAGAGGGAGGGCCTTTGTTGACTGAAAGATGTGCCCGGATTGGCTGAGGGCAGTGACATCACGCAGACGGAGGGCCTATGGTGTAAAATAACATCTCCTTTTATGGGAGGAGGTGGACGGTGCCACTCTCTGAGAGAGGTGAGATTTATGTCTCTCTTATGTAGCCCTTTATGCTGTTTTTAAGTGTTTTCTTAAGTTGTTTACGGGTAGGTTTTTATTTAAACTTATAGTTATACTGTTCTTTATGCATGTTGTCATACTTTCATTTACTCTTAATAATTAGTGATATTTTAAATATGTACTTCAATACAACATATTTTTCAACATTCCTCTTCTCCTATTCTATCAGTTAAAACAGAGGGATTTTTAACATTTAGTAGCTGTTCACCCAGCATTCCTGCCTTATAATAAATATGCTTAATTATCATAATCTTTCTCTCATTGCTTTTCATGTTTTTCTTTAAATTGATCTGCTTTTAAAAAAAATCCTTCATTTGCCACCAAATTTATATATTTGTATTTAAAATGTTTTTACAAAGTGGAAACTAAGTCTAATTCCTTGTTTGTGTGCTCAATCTTGGTAAATAAAGCTGAGTCCGATTATTTCACACAACCTTCCACATACATTTGCACCCCCAGGCTTTATTCAGCTCACCGGGTCTCCATACATGCTTTAACTTCAGAACAACACAGCCAAAACAAAAGCAGCCTCTGCCTCTAGACTTTACCTTGCATGTGACAACCTCGTTCCCCCCCTCCTCCTGTTAGCCAACTTGGTATCGACCAAGAGCAGGCAGTCCCCTCCCCTCCCTGAGTCAGATTTGTCTCCACTCCAAGGAAATGCACTGTACCTTCGAGTCGAGTAAAGAAACTGGAGTTGCAGTCTTACAGCTGGACCCTAAAAGATAACATTTACTGAAAAGGGGGCTTCACCGGAGGAGGCTGACACTCAAGTTTAGGTTGAGAAGTTATGACAAGAGTACTTCTGAATCCCTAGGAGATCCTTTGAACCCTCCTCCTTCCAATGTTTCAGTGGTTGAGGCCATGGCCTCTCAGTCAGGGTAAGAAATGCACAAGTACTTGGCTTGGTTACTCCCTTTTTTTCCTTTTCTTTTATCTTGGTTTTCGCTTAACAATCAAATGCTGCAATATTTTTATCCCAGGTTAGATTTTTTTTCTCTCTGTTTGCATGAGCTTGCATAATGGCTGTGTGACATAGGCCCTGTCCTGTATTCATGGTGATCAGATAACCATCAGCTCTCAACCTTTTTTCTTGACTATAACACAAGGCCTGGCTGTTATGTTTTGAGTTGCAGAGAAACAGAGGAGCTTATTAATTTCAGTACAACAAGACTAGAGATCTCTGCTGTGGAGACTTTGACCTTTTAAGTATGGCAGACTATTGATTTCACCACAGTTACACATGAATAATAGTATTTAAACTTAGCTGAGACTCGCAAAACAGAGCAAATAACAGTCTACAAACTCTAACTTCCATTTTGTTATTAGATCCATGTAGAACAAAGGTGACAAGCTCATTTCAATTTTGCAAAACATGAATAAATATCTGTCTCAACAAGTACTTCTTAAATTAAATGATACTGCACATCTTTGTGATTTAGGACTATTCAAATAAACACTGATTTGAGTGATAAAAGGGTATTTAGGTGCATATACATAGAACTTAAAAGTTATAGTAGTCCTTTACAGTTTAGAGGGCCACACCAATGCCCATGGCGGCCCGAAATGGGCACCCGGGCCTTGACCGACACCTTTGGTGTAGAATAACTTCAGGTATGGGCTTGAGCAAATGTTCAAGTTAAAGCTGACCTCACTGTAACTTTAAACAATTATGCGACATCAGAAGTATCATCTGCTTGTTATTGATGTTTCCATTAACAAAGCTGGCATCATTAACGTATTTTTTTGGGGAGGCTACCTTGAAGAATCGAAGTAAACAGTGTGTAAAATATGTGATTCAACTCATAATTCGTAAATTTTTGAGATTTATGAGAAAAATAAATAGGTATAAGTGAACCTAGCTTACCTGAACAGTGTCTCCCATTCATTTAGTATGAAAAGGTAAAATAAATTGTTTTCTAGTATGTGGAAATGCTGTTGGTTATTCTGGTGAATTATGAGTAAGACTCGAAGCACACCTCCTACATTCCTGTAGTATTGACTGAAGAACGGTGTGCAGACATGTATTTTTATTAATCGGCTTATTTTTTGTGAAATGATTATGTACATGCTGGTCATTTGGGTATATTAATTTTAAGTTTAGTTGGTTGGAAGTTGTTGTTAATTGTGTAGTGCGCTTAAACTTATCAGAAATAACATTTCCCTTAAAAGAACCATTTCTGTACAGGTCAGTTCAAAATGTCCTAGCCAACCTTATTGTCTCTAGCAACAACAACCTTGGTTCATAAAATTGCATATTTTCTAAGTAAAATGGCATTTGAAATCACAACAACAATAAATGGGTGTATAAAGTCATTTATTTTAGACAATTCAGTTAAAATTGAATTGCTTGGATAGAATTTTTTTTTTATGACACTAAATTTTCAAGGTAGATAGCCTGTATTTGTAGAGCGCTTTACTTAGTCACTAAGGACCCCAAAGTGCTTTACACTACGTTCTGTTTAGGACTACAGCTATTCGTCGAGTTACTCGATTTACTGGATTCCAAAAGTTACTCGAGGAAAAAAACTCTGCCTCGAAGCCTCGTTAAATTCTTGTGACGCGCACCATAGCGCAGGGATTTGATTTTTCCACACGGATCGTTGTTTTGGACGAACCTGTGCGACGAACAACAGCCGCGCATGATACAGTCTGAATTTAGTTGGCACGATAGCGGAGACTAAAGATTTCCATAAACGGCAGAAAATGTGTAAAGTTTGGGATCGTTACATTCTAAACAAAAGAAGAGAACAAAGTGCAGTGTATGATCTGCAGAGTAGACCTGGCGTACCACAGCAGCACAAGCTCAGTGATCCAGCATCAGAAAACATCCTAATGCTGTTTCACCAAGCGTCGCTGTAACAAGGTAAGGTAACGTAAAGCCTGTATACATGATGATCGCTAATTTTAATACTGTATTTGTAGTGATGTCGTGATGCTGTTTGACTTGATATGATGTTTACCTTTGATTTTTTTAAGTAGTAAACTTATTCATGTTAAACTGTAAGAGAGCCTTGTCCACATGTAGCCAGGTATCTCACAAAACGGAGATATTTTTCTATGGTTTGGCTTGTCATCAACACGTAAACACGGTTTTCGGCACAAAAAATAAATGTTTTAAAAAACTCTGGCCAAAGTTGAGAACGGCATTTTCTCTGTTTTCAGTTGGCTATCTGTGTGTGAACAGATGAAAACAGAGTTTGGTCACTATCTGAGACAAAAAATGCTCCACAATTATAGTTACAGCATCAAAAATCAAGAGACTTAATGCTGCGCTGCGACCAAAGTACGAAAAAAAAAAACGTTCTCACTCTTCTGACACAGACTCCTGAGTGTTCAGTGTTGCTGAGCAGGGGCGTATCCAGGAGGTGAATAAAGAGGGGCTAAAAGGGGCCCAGGGTGGGTCTGGGACTGTAGCACCAAAATAAAAGCAGAGATGTTCTTTTAGTGGGGACCTAAACTAAGATTGTCACATTTTAAAAAAATTACACAAACATTGCAACTTTTCACAAAATCTTTTTCACAAAAAAGTGGACGGACTGTTTAGTTTATTAACTTACATTATTGCTGTTGACTGTTGTCAAATAAATAAATAAATAAATACTGTAAATGGGCTTACTTTTGTAGCCAAATATTGGAGTTGGAGTTGGCTTTAGTGTTAAAAGAAAAATGCTTGATCATTTTACAGCCACAAAATGTTGATTATGCATGATTTGTTTTGGTTATTTAAACACGTAACAAGTTATCCGATTAATCGAGTCGATAAAGGGTTAGATTAATCGATTACAAAAATAATCGATAGCTGCAGCCCTAATTCAGTCATTCACCTATTCACACACTGGTGATGGCAGCTAGTTTGTAACCACAGCTGTCTTGGGGCACACTGACAGAGGCAAGGCTGCCGGACTCTGGCGCCACCAGATGCTGTGACCACCATCATAAGGTTACGGGTGAAGCATCTTGTCCACGGAAACAATGACCGAAACAGTCGGAGCCGGGGCTAAAACCGGCAACCCTCCAAGACAAACTCCTGATGTACCATGAAAATCCCTGTTTACAATAAAAAATTAGCTCATACGCTATGGTTTAGGCACATTGATATTTGAATGGACGCAGCGGAAAATTGATATGGATTCGTTGCCAGTTTTCTACCCATCCACTGAATTGGTAGTGTCCCTTTAGCCCCTTTTCCACTAGGGTCAGCATGGCCTGGGCCTTTTAGTTGCTACTCGGACCAAAACGGTCTGGTTGTGTTTCCATTGTCATCTCAGGAACGCCGCATTCGTGGCCTTATATTCGCTCTTTCATTTTTATGTATTTATTTTTTGTTTCCCCCAGCAATGTTCTGAACTTGCTGGAAGGCATGCTTCGCCATTCTTTGCCATTCTTCGCCATTCTCAGTGACAACTTTTAAAATAAAAACACCGCCAGGCCAATCAGTGGCTATAGGAAGGAGTGAGAGTCATATCAGTTTACCATTCAGTCCATGGTTGGGCATGGTTGGTCCAGTCAAAGGTACTGTAAGCATGCTAAATACAGCCAGACCCAACTCGGTCCAAGGCAGGCTGACCCTAGTGGAAAACTGTCATAAATTCCCTTTTTGTATAAAAGTATTTTCATGCATTATTGGATATATTAAATATCAATTATTTATTTTAAGTAAATATTTTCTGAAAGTTTAATATCACAGTATTTTCCTTTTATTTTGCTTTGATCCCCATTTGGTCAAGTTGATTCTTGACAGGTCATGACACCAGATTGAACCTTTATTGTCAGATCTGTCAAAGAAGGTACCGACTCCAGTTTCTACGGTTTGAGGTATAGATTTAGCTAAACTTCCTGTAGCAATGGGTTCCGTTTTGCACTCCAAAAAAGTCTGCAACTTTGGAGTTCTGGCTGTTTCAAATCAAACTGGGTAATGGCTGGAATGCTCAGCTCGTCTTGTCCTCAGTACTGGTGATTGACAAAAAAACGTGTTTTATCCAAATTGTGCATTTTGCTACTCATTTTTACAAGTTTATTCTAGCAGCTTCTTCTCCACTGCTGACTTCCCTCCTTTTCAGTTTTTTTGTTTTGTTTTCTAGTTTTGGAAAAGGTTTGAAACTAAAGCCAACTCCTGCTTCATGTGTATCTTCACGTTTCAGCTTCAGCTTGTTGAAACCAGCAACAGTCAGTTGAGCCTTGCGTGTTATGATTTCCTCTAGAGGTGTACCACAGTGCAGACAGAGTCTAACCCCTCAAATATCAACGTTTTGGGTCAATTCATGGTCTGAATGGATGTGAATCTTGTTTACAAAGGCCCCCAGCAACCTGGGGGCCTTTGATTAACATTGTGGCAACGGCCGATCATTTACACATGCAGTCCCACTCCCAGCTAGCATCAACAGCCTCATTTACATTTTCATTCCCTACCGCTATGGGACACAAAAGACAACATAGCTTTGTATCAGTTTCTGTCAGAGCAGTCAGAATGTATGGAGCCTTATACGTCTCGTTCTTTTTCTTAAACCATGGGCAACATTTATAGCTTGAAAGACCCTCAAATGAAAGCCTATTCTACTCAGCTGGGAGGCAGAGGGGACCAAATAACTATCATTAAGCAGAGTTTACCCAAATGTGGCTTTAGTAAATCATCCGTACAGTGAGTTGCTGTAGACAGTTGAATGTCCAAAGGTGGTAATCAGTGGTTGGGACAGTTGTAGTAAGTTTGTCATCATGAAAACAGTTTTGTTACATTTTGTTTTTGTTGTCCGAATTCATAGATGTGCTGTAAATCAAATGGCGTCAATATATGATGCATGTTTTACATTTTTACTGTTTAAAACCATGTTCAGTTTACCAGCTAAGATTTCTGTCACTTCCCTGACTTTGAATACATCTCCCCTGAATAAAGCCAATTCTCTGCACAGTTTGAATTTGTATTTGTGAGTGGCTGATGTTGTTAAATACAGTTTTTAATGTAGAACCTCTAAAACCTCTGGCGGTATTTATACGTTTCTTGTTAGACTTATTTCTTAGCATTTAAGACGTACATTTTTCCGTTGTTTTGTGTAAAGCTTGTTAGGAGCACCTGTGGCGTTTTCAGTAATCAAGGAGGAGGCTGGGTGGTTGCTGAACAGTCAGGGCGCTTTCACATGGTACGGGAGTCCGTACTCGGGTACGGTATTTGGTCAAAATCCACTTATTTCGTACCATGTGAACACAGACTGTACCGTGCCAGAATACGGCCAGACAGACCTGCCTTGGAGGTAGTATCCGAGTCCAGGTACGAGCGGCCACGTATCATGTGAACACAACCCGTACTCTGGCCGTACTCAAGACAATAGACGCGCTCCATGCGGAAATGACGACACCGCCGGCCGAAATTACAGAATCACCTCGCGACCATACAAATACCAAAACAATGCGATTCAAGCATCCCACAGCAACACAGCAGGTTACAAAACGGCGGGTTTACTACAACACTCACCCTGTAGATGGCTTCAGGTAGCAGCTGACCAGTAGACCAGTTTGTTTACATTCTAGGCTGTCGCTCGTTTTATGACGTCGGTACTTCTCACTCCCTTGTTTGTTGGAGAACTAAGACTTATTTGTATACCGCCACCTGCTGTTTATTTGTAGTAAAAGACTGAATCCCAATACGGGCAGAGATCCGTGCCATGTGAACAGAAAAAATTAGCATTTTCTCTGGCCGTTTTCTGGTACGGCCACACATGTGAAAACGGCCTTAGAAGCGCTCTGTTTAAACAGGTAGGTGACGAGCCAAACTGAAATTAGCTCGTTCCCATTTTCAGAATCCCATTGGCTATTCTCTGGTAAACATTGAGCCCAGAAGATAAGAGATGCGTTTTTTTGAGATTGGATTTACATGGTGTATATAAGCCTAATGTTTTGCTTGTTTTAATCAACTCAATTCTAACATCAGATGTAAAGTTTTCACATTAGCAAATATAAACTATTGTTTGCGGTTTCATGCTATAATCCTGGATCAAATGTGGTGCATTATTCCTGTATGATCCCCTAAAGCAGGGGTCTCCTCAACAGCTACTGCCCTGCAACGTTTGGGTGCGTCCCTGCTCTAACACAGCTGTATCGAATGACTGAATCACCTCTTCAGTACGCCATCAAGTTTGGCAAAGGGCTGGTAATGAGTCATACATGTGATTAAGCTCCGTTTTGAGCAGGGATGCACTTAAAAGTTGCAGGGCAGTAACTCTGGAAGGCTGGAGTCGGAGACCCCTGCCCTAAAGTATTGGTTCTCAACAAATACCATAAGAGAACATTCTAGATTTTTTTTTAAGTATTGCCACACGAAGCAAATGATTTGGACTATATATAGACAATAATTAAAACTCATTGTTGCATTGGAACTGTAAGATTAGTTAAAAGATGCCATATATTTATTAATTACATTTTTACTCCTAAATTGAAATGTCCATATTTTACAAAAATACCAGAATATGAAATTAAAAAGTTGGATGTTTTTCACCAATCCTTACCTCAAAATACAAAATGGCTGCCTTGCACATGAAGGCAATAAAAAGACAATTATTTAATGACACTTTAGATGTTTTTTTCCTCTTATGAAATCTTGAATGTTGCTACAGCGTTTAAAGGAGCAAGTCTTAGCTCAGGGTGCTTAGCAGCTCTACGTCGCTGTGTTTTTGTTTACTTTGCAAATAGTTTAGTCAGAATTCCTTCTGAGTACCACCAAAGGCAGCTGAAGTATGCTACATGCTATTTGTACCACACCTTAAGAACCTGAAGTTATTTCTGTTTTTTTTTCTTGCTTCTTTAATAATAATGAAAACAACAAATAGTTGGGTGTTTTTTAACAGTTTAGATAGTCACTAATCGCTGAATTTTGTTGGCTCTTCTTATTTTGTTTAGCCCGTTTTTAAACAGCACCTCAATACTTTAATTTTTGTTCTGCAATAATGGAACAAACGATGAGACCAATATTGTGTAAATAATCTTGATGTTTTGAGAAGAAGATTAAACTAGTTTCTTGCAGTATTACATCACTGCCTTGGTTGTGGTGCAAAATGAGATTGACCATCTGCTCAAGAGGATTATTTACAGTAGAAGTCGGAAACGGACTTGTGTGTAGACGAGCTTAAGCTTATTAGAGGCTACTTTCTCTGCTGGTCCTCTCAGTTATTGTCTCACTGTATTCTCTTGAGGTCTCTTTAGCATTTTAAAAAATATGAAAAATCACTTCTTACATTCAGGTAACAGGCAGGCAGAAAATATTTATAGAGCCTTCCCCATACTTCTGCTTCCTCTGTGACCCATCGGTGTTTTGTTTTTTTTAAGATCATGGTAGCTGGTGTGGCATGTTTTTATGTTGACTCGATGCACTGTTTTTGTGTTGACAGCAACATGAACCGTGAGGACCGGAATGTGCTCCGAATGAAAGAAAGAGAAAGGCGAAATCAAGAAATCCAACAGGGAGGAGGAGAGGCTTTTCCAGCGAATTCCCCCCTCTTCCCTGAACCCTACAAAGTAGTAAGTGTGGTGTTGTCTTTTTTTTACAGCTGGTATTTAATTGATCAGTTAAGAGGTATTTCCAACATAGACAGGAAGTGAAAACTGCCTTATCAGGAGTTCAAACAGTGCAGTTCTTGTTGCATCATCTTCTTAACAGTTTGCATGCTGAAAAAGAAAAACACTAGATGCGTCTTTTTCTTCCAACATGTCTGAAAAGTCTAATCATTATACTTCAACTTGTTTTAATCCAGATAATCTCAAATCTTAGTGTGTTATCATAATGATGGGTTTGGAACAATATTAGATGATAAACTGTAGTGAGTAACTTTCAAATCAGAAAAACAGGAGTCTGCTGACGAGTCAATCAGCTGTTAAAAGTAAACAAAGCAGCACACTATGTCTCTGTTACACTTCCTCCCATGTCTTCCGCTTATACCTGCCTGCTCAAATGTAGGCCAGCCAGCTCCTGTCAGCCAGTATAATTATAAAGAGGATTTTAAATTCTCTGAACCGGTTCTAATCTTTGCCACCAACCAGATTTGAGCAGATGTAAGTGGCTCCTCTGTCTTAGCTACAGCTAGCCACCAAACGGGCAAAAGGAATGTGTTCTGACAGGTTGGGAATAGGAAAGCCACCAGAGGGTGGGGTGTGTGTGTGTGTGTGTGTGTGTGTGTGTGTGTGTGTGTGTGTGTGTGTGTGAGAGAGAGCGCGAGCGCGTGTGTGTGTTTTGGACCACAACAAAGAGAGAGCTGATATTAAAGACAGAAAACTTCTTGACCTTGACCTTTACCAATGAAATTCAGTTTTACTGTCCAGATTTCCTCAACTTTACTTCGACAACTGCTTTTAAAATGAAGTTGATTTGAGCAAAATAGTTGTTTAGATCTAAAACGATAAAAAAGAAACCCTTAGTCTCAAAAGTGTCGTGCTTTGCACATCTTTCAAGCTGCTTGTGTGAGTCTTATGCAAGCATCAGGTTGAGTTTCTGACTGTAATGCTTTACTAAGTGAAGCATGACAGCATTATGCTTAAGAGGCCGTGTGCACACACAGCTGCAGCTGTGGCCTCCCGGATCTAGACCAGTGCAGCAGGAACGTTTTTTTTTTTTTTTTCTTTTTTTATGGGGCAGAGTTTATATGCTTGCTCATTCGTGCAGAGTGAAGACTATTTAACTTTCTATAAACACTGCTGCATGTAGTGCATTTCATTCTAATTTAAAACAGGCGACCTATGAGCTAAGTGAATCACACCAGGCTCTTTTAACCAGATTGCGCGTAGATCTGAGGAGACCATAAGAAGATGAAACAATTAGTGTTCTTTTTTCCATTTATACTGCATCTGCTCTAAAAAAGATGCCCGTTGGAAACTTAATGTCTTTTGTAATATCCTGTTGCAAAGACTGATGCTTGATATCTGATAAGAGCAGACAAAGATTTTTTGTGGAGCCAAATTAAAACACATTGTTCTTCTTTAGGCTTTTTTTTCCTGCTCAAAAAACCCCCTCCACTTTGAATCGGAAAGTTTTTGAATGTTTTTGACTCTCGTATAACCCCGAAAGGTTGTGGTTTGCTACAAAAGTGCAATACAATCAGTTTTCACAATGGGCTCATTGTTTAATATGTTCACACAATATTTATATTGCTACACAGCTCCTGTACTCTGCAAACACAATGAGAAGTGTTGCAATCAAGCATCTCTACAGTTAACTACAATTCTTTTTTTCTTTTTCTTTTTTGTGTGTGAATTATTTTCACATTTAGCCAACATTTTACCAAACCACCCTAGCTTAGCTTCACTTTGACTTTGGTCGTTTCTGTTCACACGACCAACTGTAACCAACAAACTAGAAGAAGAGTGGATGCTACTACTCTTTCCCCTCAGCTGCACTAATGAGACCCAGGCCCCATGCTAGCAGGAGGTGGAGGAGTGCACGTTATGACCAAGCCACTAACATTTCCTGCTGCAGATAACGGCTTGTGTTTCCTCACCCTCAGTGTGAATCTGTCAAACAAAACAGAGGTGTGGGACTGCAGTGAAACCGGAGACTTTGCACAGTCTGCAAACAAATCAACTGGAACCTGTGGCCCTCAGAGTGATTGATTAACCTCTGCGCCGGGCCTGACCCTTATCTCAGTTCAGAAGGGCTGGTGAGAGCTCAGCATAAACAAACTGTGAACAGATGAGGCTTCTGGGTGATTTCTGCTCTGGAAATTTTTCCTTAATCCAAAACTAGAGACATGACTTTTGATTAGTTTTGTTAGAGATTTTGACTTCTTAAGTCAGTTGTCTTAAAAGCTTTAGCCTTGTGAAACTTTACCAGATTCTCGTTTCGAAAAATCATAGATATTAGACCTGTATAAAAATATGTAAATATCTTTAGCCTTTCTGCCATTAGAACTCATAAGATATTTCAATGAGGAGCAAAGGCGAAGTCAGAGAGGAGTAGATGTAAAACGACGTAGAAACTATTTTACCGATGTTTTAACTGGTCCTTCACAGCTTACATTAGAAATTGGTAGCATCTACATATGTAACTGTTAGTGTTTCAATTTATAGTTGAAATAGATTTTCAAAAGATACAAGAGTTTTTGTTGTTGTGACAAATTCAATATACAAGGTCAAAAGGCTAGAAATGACAGAAATCCTAAACTGTATTCCTGACGGTCTTTGCTTTTCCTTTGTCTTTTTTGCTCTCAGCACGTTTAAATGCAGCAGGAGAAATTCAAATTATTACTCTAGTACGACTGAAATCAGACTGTTGAAATGCATGTACGCACTTTACTCCGACCTGAATCAAATTGAACTGGAGTATCACAAATCGGACTACCCGGATAATGCTATTGGGAATTGTGTTTCTCTGCCCCGCCCGTACTCTCGCACCCCTTCTGGAAGTGACGAGATGCAGAAGTGCGAATCAGCAACACAGTAGTATTATAAAAAAACAATATGGCGCTTTTACTGCCGTCTGCTCGACTCCCACCAGCCTCTGTTTACTGCCCGTGTGTCGCTCCAGGGTAAGCGGTAGAATGCTAACACAGGGGAGTCGAATGTACTTAATTTAATAATTTGACTTTCCGAGTGACATGTAAACTGGGACTTTGCTCTAAACATGGGCAAGCCCTTATTCTAATTAATCCAAAAAGCAAAATTTAGATGTGCACTTAAACATACTGACTCTCTCATAGCCTGAATAAACAAAGTCTTGGGTAAAATTCCCTCTGAAAGTTTCCTTGAATCTTTTCAGCTTCGGCTCAGTTTAACCACCCCACTGTCACTAAAAATGGTTGTATATGAATGTACTTCCTGCAGTAATGACTTCCACTATAGAGTGGTAGTGGTGGTGATGTTACTAGCACCTGGTGGTTTATAAAAATACTGCCTCTACGTATTGGAAAGGGATTGGATTTTTGAGTTGTGAGCCGGCCTGCCAATGGTCAGGGCTGATCACATTTAAAATGGTCTGATTTTGATCACCAGCTGATTTCACTTTCCATCTCCAGTTAGGTTTTTAGTGTGTGACCCCAAAAGCTAAAATATATTTCTTTCTTTCTTGCTTGTTTCCTCAGCTTTCACTTCCTGTTTCGTCATAATTTCCTTACTGATTCTGCACCATCTGTTTCTTTATTCAGGTCAGCAAGGCAGACGGACTGTCCACACGTATTCGGAGCATGTTGGGCAATTACGACGAGATGAAAGAGCCAATCGGTGATACTCTCCCAAAGCTTCCGGCTAAACCTTCAAACAGCTCGTCTTCCTCTGAGGAAAAGTCTGGCCAACCTTTATTTGGCGGCGACCAGCGAGGAGGTGGTAGTCAGAGTAGTAAGTGGACTCCTGTAGGCCCGCCTGCGGGTGGATCTTCTCAGTCACAGAAACGTTCTGGACTCTCAGGTGGACACAGTAGCCAGAGGAACAGCGGCAGCAGCAGTAGCCAAAGAGGGGAAGGGCGGGAAAAGAAATCTAGTAAACACAGCAGCGGCTCAGAGCACTCAAAGTCACACACTTCGAGCCCAGCGAAGGGTTCGTTGAGTTCCTCCGGCAGCCATTCGCGGAGCTCCTTGTCTGCTGAGCAGCATCACACCAAGTACCGCAACAAGTCCCCAAGAGACAGAGAGGCTAACTGGGATTCTCCCTCACGGGTTCACACCTCTTTCCCCAGTGGACAGCACTCAAGTCAAGCCTTCCCTCCCTCCAAGCCCAGCTCAATGCAGCAAAAGCCCACGGCGTACGTGCGGCCTATGGACGGCCAGGAAACGGCCGAACCCAAGAGCTCACAAGCTGAAAACTACGGCGGGCAGTCTCACAGCAGCACCATGGGAGAGGTGAAATCCATCGGCAAAGCTTCACTTACTAAACTCAAGATCCCTTCGCAGCCTGTAGAGGTAAGACTTCAGCTACACTGTCTGGTCAGCATTCAGTGACCGTATGGCCGCTTACCCTCGATGACCCTGAGAAAATGTATCTCTTTTTGACTGTAAAAAGCATTCATAAGCACATTCTAACAACAAAGGTTTTGTTTAAAACATACATTTTAGTTTTTGGGATGTTCTATAAAAACAAGCTTTACACAGTTTGCTTGATCTGAACTGTTAGGTAAAAAAAAAAACTGTCTCAGGGGGACTCTTGGCGCTCTAAATTGAAGCCTCCTCACCTGTTGTTCTAAGATCATGGTTATGAAAACATCTAATTATGACAATGATGGTTTTTTGTGTGTCTTTTTTGTCTTTTTCTAGGGACCCGGGGATGCCAACTGTGTCGACGAAATCCTAAAGGTATGTAAACACTTTTGTGTTTCTAATTAATATTCATCAGTCATTTCTATAGTGTTCAGAGGAAGAACGTATCAACTGGCTCTAATCTCAGATTTTCCTCTCTGTTTCTGTGTGTGTGTGTTTTCTTCTTTTTTTTTTCTTCAGGAAATGACTCAGTCATGGCCTCCTCCACTAACAGCCATCCACACTCCCTGCAAAACAGAGCCCTCCAAGTTTCCGTTCCCCACCAAGGTCAGCGTTGTGCCAGGAGTTTAACTCATTTAAGTGGCTCTCTGATTGTACCATAAAGACAATCATGTTTGTTTGGTTTTTTTGCTTTTAAGAGGAGGGAATGACCAAATCATATTTTGTAAAATTATGATTTATGAAAATTATTATTGTGAATATTTGCATTATTCTCAGTTATTTTTATTCAATATGAAACATTTATCTATTAATGATTACATTCAGGAAAGCTTCAGAGCAAAATAAAACAATTTTATTTTGTTATTTACTTTAGGATGCGCATCCTTTTCCAAGTGGACATAGTAAGTTTGCCAATTCATATTCTTACTTTTTTTTTTATAAGGCAATTAATTATGTGCACATGCTTTGTATTTCTTTAAAGTTTCATTTTAAATATTCTTGTCTTAGAACGAGGCAGTTCATCAAAAAGCTCCAGCAGCCACCAGTCTAAAGACACCACGTAAGTAGTTTGTATTTCTGCTGATATTGTGTCTCATCAAAGTGTAATCAAGTTTGTTTTCTCTCATCAAGTGTAAATTTGTTGTTTTGTTTTTTTCTTAATTGATTTACATTAAGATTTCTACTAGTTTTGTTATCCTGGATTATGTAAAACCTTAAGAAAGCTCAACCACCAGAAGATGCAGTGACGCTTAAAAGCTTTCATCATGTTGAAATTTTGTTTGTCCAGCATGCTGAAAGAAGATTTGATAGTAAGCAGCAGTGAGGACAGCGATGGGGAACAAGAATCTAAGAATGCCTCAAGGAACACTTCAGCAAGGTGAAGGACACAGCATAAAAAATTACCATAAATTTCTGTTTCTTTTGTTTTTGTTCATTTTGCATAAGGTATTGTTGCTTGAGTCTGCCAGGTTTTAAGTAAATCTTAGGGTTTTTACTTTAGTGTGTTACGTTTTCTTGAAGCTGAAGATTACAGTATGCTTATCTCTGTTTTCTGAAAATGGAACTGCTGTGTTGGTCATATTAGGTTAGCATTTTCTTGTTTAATAAAGTGCATGCACAGAGCCAAAATCATCTTTATCTTTTAGTATGGACCTCGCCATTAAACATAATTCACTTTGCATTTCTGCATTTAGTAGCACAGCCAAAAGTTTTATTACTACACAAGTTTTTGTCTTAATGGTAAAGTTAGCCGTAGCAGACTTTTCAACCAAAATGTTTACTACAATTGAATTGCTTCTCTTGGAAACGGAAGGGCATCCTTCCCCTACCGTTTAAATAAATGTTAAACCATTTATTTATTTACTTGACATTGATCTAGATCTCATCAATAATCTCAAAGAATGAATAGATACCTGTGACATTTAGCAGAAGTTTGCAAGGGAAAAACATATTTTCTCCATCGCTAAATTGATAAGATAGATAAATGGTTTTCTTCTAGTTTCAAGCAATAAATATCAATGTTTTTGTGGTAAATAATTTCTAAACAGGCAAGTTTGTAATGTTTAAGTTGTGAGCAGAGTTACGGCCATTTGTTAGTCTAGCTGACTGTTGGTAAACAGCAACAAGTGGGGCATTTCAGGCTTACCAGACCATACATTCTTTTAAACCAATCTATCACCACATACTGTTTTGGATTTTTTGGGGGGGTAAATAGTCATGATTTTTTTTTTTTTTTTACTTTTGTAAATTTATTTGCCCTAATCTGTTATACATAGACAGTTCTGTATGTCCATGTTGCCTTAATACAGCAATTGTTACTGATTAAAGCATTACATTTAATGTACTAATAGTTTTATCTTGGAGTGCCAGAGAGCTTCTTCGATTTTTCTGTTGAGCTAAATTCTTGCCATTTATATTGAAATGTTTTTGACAATACAAATTTAGCAACGGTCAAGATCCCACAATTAGAAAAAATGGAATTTTAAAGTAAGCCACAGTACTTCAGATTGATTTCAGTGCGATATTTTAATTTAATTAGGTAACTTTATAATATTTTGTTTTGAATCCTTAAAACACCATAAATGTTTCATCTTCTCATAGAGGGTAACAGAATCACATTTTTTTTATCTTTATAAAGTTGTCAACACCTACTGTGTTTGTTTCAACAGCAATAATAGTGAAGCAGCCGAGCCGTCCAGGGATGACTCCAGCAGCCACAGCGGTTCAGAGAGCAGCTCAGGCTCCGACAGCGAGAGTGAAAGCAGCACGACGGACAGCGAGGCCAACGAGCGCCCACAGACTGCCTCTCCTGAAGTAATCATTGAATTTGAACATTGTAAACTGTTGCTGCCATCACTTAGCGGCTAAATAAACACTTTGAGTAACAAAGTGTCTAAATAAATTATATTATTAAAATGTAAATTTATCCCCCATATTAAATTTCCCAAATGAAACCATATAAAGGTTTACATATAGTAACATGGTTGATTTTTTTTTTTCCTCGTTAAATTTTGATGTAATTTTTTTAGTTTCTTAGGCTTAGAAAACAAAGAACAGTTCACTGTCTTAGAACATTAATATATTACAAAAAATAGTTATCCATACAAAGAATGGAATACCCATTTTATGGCCTACCAAACCATGATTTAATATTGTACTACAGACAGTTATTGACATAAACCATGTGCAATGGGGACCAAAAATTTTATCAAACTAGAAACTGGATTTTTTTCTGTTTTTAACTAATTATTACGTTGACAAAAAGGCCTTTACAATCAAATACTTTTGGCCATAAATCTAATTTTGCATACAGTCTGAGCCCAAGAAACAGAAATATTGCTCTAAACATACTCATTATAAAATAGGCTTTAAATGGCAGATGTAATAATACCTGCCATAGTGCCGTTTTTTGAAGATCACAAACATCAATAATTTTCTTATCTCCAAAAATAACATTTTATTCCCAATTACAAAAAGACAATATGATGATAGCCAAATCCTGACTGAAACCCTTCCAAAGGCCGATAAATCACAAAAGACTGATAGTGCTTTATCTAAGTATGTTATGGGAAGGTTAAGTTGACGGAAAATGTGTATTATAAAAATGGTCTTTAAGCAAATATGTTTTTCAGTGATATAGTATTTTACCTAGATTCATCTATAGAATGTGGATTAGGGTCTGGTCTTCTGTCCAGAATAATCTTTTTAACATTGTGTTTAAATTCCTGTGTACCTTTCTTAATTCTGCATTCTGCTTTGCCTGCTTCAGCCTGAACAGCCTGTGACCAACAAGTGGCAGCTGGACAACTGGTTCAAGAACGTTCCACCTAAATGTAAGAAAGAGGGCAGAGATTACAGCTCTAAGGACTCAGCACCACCACCACCCAGCAGGGAAAAGGGTGCAGAGGGTGGCCGTGGCAGACAGAAGTCTCCTGCCCAGAGTGAAGGTGGAACAAACCCTAGAATACGTGTAGGCAAAAAGCAGCCTAAGAAGTCGGAGAAGCCTCCTGTGGTGGAAGAGCCCAAGGGAGGGCTGAAAGTGGAGACTGAACCAGCTCCAGAGATACCTCCTCACCGGCCGACTGCTGCCACTAAAGGCTCACGCAAACCAAGCATCAAAAAAGAACCCAAGTCTTCTCCAAGGCCCTCTGCAGCTTCCGTCACCACCGCTACAGACAAACGCAAGACCAAGGCACCCACCAAGACCCCTCAGTCTCGCGAAATTCTTTCTACAGACTCTTCTTCATCAGATTCTGAGGGAAACGACAGCATCCCCTCCTCGTCACAGACTCCCAAGTATCCGGAGAGCATCAGGACCCCATGTGTTTTTTCACCCCTGTTATCTCCGCTCAGCGACCCAGAGGAGCGCTACCCCACAAGACAACCTCAGCAGCAGGTTTTACTTGTGAAGATTGGTAAGTCACAACTTCATATAGGTCTTACAATAACATCATTTCCTCTGCTTGACGTGCTTTGTTGCATGTTTTCATAGCTGAGCGTTCCCTTTTATTTTGCACAAAATGAATCCATTCCATTACTTTTTATTTCACGTAGATCTCAGCTTGCTGTCGAGAATCCCAGGGCAGCCCTATAAGGAGTCTGCAGAGATTAAAGTGGAAAGGGAAGACTCTCAAGATCGCGAAAACAATAAGGAAATCAAGCAGAGCAAATCCAAAAGGAAACACAAGGTAGGTTGTTTTTTCTCTTCTTTTTCCTTAGTTGTTTCATGGGACTTTTTTTTTTATTATTACAAAGTTTTTTAATCTTTATAAGGCTTTATTTAAAGACACAAAATCAAAAAAGTCAAGTAAAAAAAAAAAAGAATTATCTTAAAATGTGTAAAAACAGAAGGACGCTTTCTCTTTGTTTCCTACCCCTTCTCCACTCTTTGGCAATCAGAATCTTCATTTGGCTTCCATTTTTTAGTCTTTAAAAACAACAATTTTAACCATTTGTTTCTGTTGTTTCATGTCTGAATATTTTTACATATCCATTCAATGAATAATATATTTACATTTTGTATGTAGATAACTATAATAATAGCTCATTTACATGCACATACAGGTTCATCTCAGTACTAGAATATCATCAGAAAGTTAACTTCAGTTTGTAGACTCCAGTAAAACTCTTTATTTACATTTACCTCACACAAAGGGATTTGTTATTTTAATTATTTATTGCAAATTGCTTACAGTTATTAACCCAAATTCATTATCTTATGATTTTAAAATATTACTTTTAAGCAATAAGAAATGGATGGCTGTTCAGAGTCCAGTATCTAATTGTATTTAATTTGAAAGTTAATTGTAAGAAAAAACAGTCTGGTAGAAGGGTGGGAGGCACACAAATGGCAGGCGATTTAAATGCAGCTATTAAACAGTCAGCAGAGCCACAGGCTGGTAGTCTGCATGTTAGTACTGTGTTGAAGAAACTGAAAAATCGAGTTTGAATCAATTCCTTTAGAAATCAAATTGATTCACGAGTTCATAAATCGATTTAATTGTTTAACATAGTTTGCTCTGTTTACAGCTAAATTGGAAGGGAAATTCCAGATGGCCATTTTAGGGCTGGTGTCTGAAAGGGTTGATACATTCTTACCTGTTTAATTGTTACTCATCTACTGTTGCTTCACTGAATTACATATTTAAGGTAACAGCTCAAAAAAAAAAGAGGCTGCACTGACCCATATTAATATGGAATTTAAACAGATTGAATTGGATCATAATTACTGATTTTAACTTTTAAGAATCGGAATCAAATCGATTCTTGAAATTTGAATCAATACCCAGCTCTACTCCTTGACATGCCACATTAACGCAGTGGTTCCTTTAGAAGGAGTCCCTGTCTAGCATGTACAGTAGGCCAACATTTCGTCATAGATATGGTAGTTGTATTTAGTATTCAAATATTTTTTTTAAAGGTTTATTTGAGTTTCCAGAGCTCCTGAATGTATTGTGACTATATTGTAAACTGTGTGCGCAACATTAATATTGCAATCAACTGCAACAATTGTTAGCTAACGTATTCCAAGTGAAAGGAGGTTACACTTTTAATCCCAATGTGATATTCAGTAGGGATATTAGGTTTGATGCGATACGGTGTCAAACCTACTTTGGAAACGGTGCCGGTGCTTATGGAAAACATACATACTTTGCCCTAAAACCATCTTATTTTGTAATCACCATTCCTAAATATGACCAAAAAACTACAGTTTTCAGTGTAAATAAAAGGACAAATCTAGATGCAGTTGCTCTTTGAAAAAAAAATAATATAGCAGAAATCAATTAGGTTTTTATTTTGAACTCCACAATCACATTCATAATGTTTGTGTGGTCCCATATGAAAAATAATAGCAAATTGAGGTTGAACTAACCAAAATATGTGAAATAACTTAACATTTGGATAGCAGCAGACTGTATTAAATATCAGATAAATCAAATGTAATATGGACTAATCTAATGTCACAATTGACCATTTTCCCAAAGTAAACACTCCAAAGCAGATTCTCCAGTTCATCACAACTGGAAATATTGTGAAGATGTACACAGCTACTTCCACTAATAGTTAGCACTAATTTAAATTCGAAAACATCACTTTAATTGAATAATTTCGTATTTTTAACCCAGCGGTATATCCCTATGAAATGTACTAAAGCTATACAGTGAGCCAACAGGCATAAATCAACTTAAATACGGAGCATTTAAACTCCGCACTGCACACACTGGAGCTGATATCCGAAGCAGACGGATAATTCTCACAGACAACTTATGAACTCATCATATCACCACAAAGCCAATATGCCAGTAATAATAATAATAATAATATAGTCACGTGTCATATAGGATCACAAACACATGCTGCTGCACAACAATCTGCAGTTTGGCTGGTTAGGAAGGGGAGCTGATGTGGTGCGGGCTGAATTCTAAACAGGGCGCTGTTCTGGGAATTTGTTTTTCATTGCGTTAAAAAAAAGGGGCGGGGGGAGTTAATTCTAGGAATTGATCGATCTGCATTGGTTCGTTAAATTTGACACCCCTAAATTCAGTCTGGAGGGATCTACCTGCAGTTCTATCCCCACATCTGACACAGATTACAATAGCCCAAAAGCTAAAGATCCAAAAGAGAGTTTTAAACAACCATGAGAAACATAGGAGAAAGAACAGAATTTATATATTTATTGATACTTTCATAATAATCAATATTACCACAATTACAGCTTCTAATATCCTGCAGCTCTTCGGCATTTCATAGTCAAAGTAAACAGACAAAAACATTTGTATTATACAACCTTGTTTGTAATGTATCTACAATGCAAGTTATTACTTTTTTTTTGTTTAATCATTGAAATGAAAAAAGTTTTGGATGCGCCCATGCACACAAAGACACCAAAAATCTATATGTGGACCTATGTTAGATTAAAAGAAGAAAGAAATGAATTAAAATCATTCAACCCACCATTTAAATCAAAGTATTTCTGAGAGTTCTTGATAGTCATTATCTTTTTGTTCTTGTTTCAATAGACCGACGAGGAAGGCATAAAGCCAGAGAGTAAGCGATTCAAGCAAGACGATAAAACCAGCAGTAAAGAGTGAGTATTCTGTCTCTTCGTCCAAATAATGATTCAGTCGACTCTGTGCTGCTTGGTATAGCAGCACTACCTCATTTTGTAATTGAAAAATACAAAGCTTTTCCACATGCTCTCTGTTAAAATTCTGAAAAATAAACCCATTAACCTTGAGCTTAAACAGGAAAGTAACAATATATGTGGTTGTTTATTACATCATGGATTTGAATTACTTGTAATCTTAAAATGTCAGTTTCCCTGTGAACATTTTTATTCTAAGAACTTTAAAGCAGTAAAATAAGGCTGCTGTTTTAGATTTATCAGAGTAATGCTTTATATACTACCAGGTCAAAGAGACCCGTGGAGAAGAAAGAGGAGCCTGTGCCTTCTCCTTCCATATCTGGTTCTCAGCGGACGCCCAAGTCAGACCATCAGAGCCGAAAAGGGACTGCCAACCAGTCATCCACATTGCTATCAAGCATCAGCACAAGTAAAAGACCAGGGAGCCATGGCAGCAAGGGCAGCTCCTCTTCCAAACACAAAAAAGGAGAAGACAAGGGACGCAGCACGCGTGACAGCAAGGTTGATGTGAGGAACTAGTTTTCTGCCTCCGTAGTTACCTGATGAACAAATTCATAAAATGCATTTCCTTCTATTACTCTGTTCTTCCATTGTATTAAAACCATTTACTTTGTTTTTATTGCCTCTGCAGGAGAAAATATCAACTAACCAACTGGCCGTGCCTCCTCTTACCACAGATGGCTCTAGGTCTCAGAGATCCAAGATGGTGTTTGAGGATAGGTAAGAGGACCTCCTGCCCTGTGGGTGTCCAGGTTTACATTTGATGGATGAAGCTGTTGGAGGTTATTAATAAATATGTCTTGATGCCTCAAAAATGATCAACATCTCCATTATCAAAGAATGGCTGATATATTGCGTCATCATTTTTAGCCTTTTTAGGGCAGACATTTAATATATGTAGAAATGTTTTCTTTAAAAAAAAAAGCTTTCATTCAAGTAAATCGGTTTGACATGTTTACAATTGTCTTTCAGGGTTCATTCAGCTGATCACTACTTACAAGAGGCTAAGAAGCTCAAGCACAATGCAGATGCACTGGTAACGACAATTGTTACTGCTAGAATTAGTTATGTTTTTGTGGAAGTTGCTGCATACATAGTAGAGGGGACTGCTGAAAGTTAAAACCAGCATGGAAAAACATAGTGATCTTTAAGAAGTGTTTGACTGATTTCATCTGATGGTAGGAAAACTATTCATTTGATGTCATGTTTTGGATTTTAGTGTTGATAAGCCATGGGAAACTAAAGTACATGGGTATATGAATTAAATGATCTAATACTCATCTGAAGGTTGAATTTTTTATCTATTCAAAGAGTTGACAGTTGTCCAATTTTAGTTAGGCAATTGAAAAAGGTGCCATTTTTATTTTGTCTTCAAAAGTAGCTCGAACATTTTCTCACACAGAGAATAATGACAAATGCCCACCACTCAGGACAAGTTTCTACTTTTAGAAAATGTAAAAGACATTATACCTTTGTAGCTGATGACGTCACCAAGTGCGCCCGATAGACGGTCAAGGTTGGCCCAGAAGAAGGTTTTTGATACATTGAAAGTTATCTCAAAATAATATCTCAAAAACTAAACCTCAAATCTGTCATAATTTTACATTATGAGAGAGAAAAGAAGTAGCTGAAGAGTTTGATATATAATATGTGTATGGTGTGAAAAACTCATCTTATTAAAAAAATAAAAACCGATACCGATAATTTCGATATTACATTTTAATGCAAATATCGGCCGATAATGACTTCAGGCCGATAATATCGGACATCCCTAATTATTTGTGTCCTGGGGCTGGAGATAAAGAGCAACACACAAACTTTTAAGAAAGGAGAAAAAAAAACTAAGACAAAACCTATAAAAATATGCCATAAAGTGTGGAAACTGTATAGTTTGTCAAGATGTGAACAACTTTTTTTAGAGACAAAATTAAAGCTTTTGACCTGTATGTTGTCTGTGTTTTTGGTCACACTCTTTCTCTTTACAGACGAATCGTTTTGAAAAGGCAGTGTACTACCTTGATGCTGTGGTCTCGTTCATCGAATGTGGCAACGCTCTAGAGAAGAGCGCCCAGGAAGCCAAGTCTCCCTTCCCGATGTACGCTGAAACAGTGGAGCTTATCAGGTCAGCAAGAACACAAGCACATCTTTTCAAGTATTACTATTCAACCAGAATCGCCTGTTTTACGAAAGCTGTACAAAACATTTAGTTGGAAGATCTTTTTATTTTTATTTTTTTCTGCTGCTGCTGCTGCAAAGTTCTTCTTTTTACTTTAGTGCTTTTTAATAAAAATGTCTGTGTTATTAACCCATAAAGCTCTTACAAGTTTATCCTGCCTCTGCTCTCAGATACACTATGAAGTTAAAAAGCTACATGGCCCCAGATGCCACTTCAGCAGACAAGAGGCTAGCTGTGCTTTGGTAAGTGCATTTACTGACACCATGTGATGATGCTTCATTTCACATGGTAGAAGTATCCTTCTACCATGTGTACTATGTACTATCCTTAACTCTCAGAAGTACTTAGGCATGACCGCTAGTTTATAGAAATGTGTATGCAAATGAATTCTTTTCAAATAACTGATCGCTCCATTTTTAAGTTTTAAAAGCCGATGTTCACATTTTTCTCTCCAGTCTCAAATGCCAGTCTCTTCTATATCTGCGGTTATTCAAGCTGAGGAAAGACAGCGCTCTGAAATACTCCAAAACACTCACAGAACATTTGAAGGTACGGAAGCATTTCTACAAGCTCAAATGCTGTTTAATTTGAAAAAAACCCAAAAACAATAAGATTCCCTACATGATGTTTTAATCTGTGATTATGTGTCTTCTTTTGTACATTATGTTCTTTTTCATGTTCCTTTTTTGCAGAATTCTCTGAGTAACACCCAGGCTCCCTCTCCTGGTTTGGGAAAGTAAGTCATCGACTCTGTGCTGTTTGGAGATTTAATCTTATTTTCTAGGAGACATGTTTCCTGCACAATAGTATAAATGTGGCAGAAAGATTCTTATCAAAAACTGATGCTTTTTTTTAAATCTTTGCATCTAAATATTTTTATTAATGTCTTATTGTTTTATTATTGCAATATAATCAACCTATTCTGCTAAATGCATTGATATACAATGACTTGATAAGTATTCACACGCCTTATACTTTTCACTTTTGTCACAACTTCCCAATCTCAATCGATGAGAAATTTGTAAAACCATAAATCTCCATCACAAACTTGGTGATGGTCTGTCAATGTTCTGGGATGGGGTGAAAGTTCAAGGCGAGTTAATACTTGTGTGATTTTATCCTAAACAACAACCATTAAACTCTGGTCTTTTTTTTCTGTATCCGTACGCAGCAAGGCGGCAGGTATGCCCTCTCCTGTGTCGCCCAAACTCTCGCCAGGCACAGCGGTCAGCTACTCATCAGTGAGCAGCAACAGCAGCGCCAGCTCATCTGTGACCATACCTCAGCGTATCCACCAGATGGCCGCCAGCTACGTCCAGGTCACCTCCAACTTCCTCTATGCCACAGAGATCTGGGACCAGGCTGAGCAGGTTGCCAAGGAGCAGAAAGGTAAAAGGACATTTTCTCATCAGAGGTTTGAAGGTCGGCATATATTTAATATATTCCATACTTCTCTGTTGTAATATATACTGCAGTTGGCTCCAGCTGTTGCGACTCTTGCAATCACATTTCAGCCATTTTGAAAAGAAATCTGCCCTCATTAACAAATGCGGGAATTTGGATTCTTACAGTCCTGAACATGGTGGAGCTTTTCTTAAAATGGCCAACTGATATATTGATAGGCAAGATTCCTGGTCATTCTAATAACTTAATTACTTGCAATAGTATTTACACCCTTTGAACTTTAAAATGTTTGAGCAAAAATTTATGACAGACCAAAATGGAGTGGAAAAGGGTACAAACTTTGTTTTCGAAAATAAAAATCAGAAAACTCTGATTTCTCAGGTTTATTTAGTTACCTTTTCTTAAAAACTACTGAAAAATAAAAAGAAAAAAACTAGCACAGCCTTATTTGTGAATAGCCTACATGTGCCTTAGTATTGATACAGCTGTTCTGTGAAGGCCTCATATGTTTGTTAGAGAACATCTCCACTGTGGCACATTGTGGTGGCAGCATTATGCGATGAGATTAGTATCGCTAGTTGATGTCATCAAGCTGCGCCTGCATTATACCAGGTAAATCACTAGATATTGTAAGTTTAAAAAAAATGTTTTCTATTTAACTGAAATGAAACCTGTTAAAGCGTTTTTAATTCAAGTATAAGCAGCTTTATTTTTGAGCAATATTAAATTCATAAATGGGTAGTCGGCAAAGCAGAGAGCAAGGTTCATCTCTTTACATTTTGCACTTCAGTCCAAACAATTTAGTATTTTTTGTTTTCGCTACATTTAGCTTGTTTTATTTGAAATATGTTCATCTATCAGAATTTTTGAGTTGCACTGTTTGGACAAAGATTGGTAACACACTTTTCAGAATTACTTGACAGGTTTTGCATTTTTTTTAAATGTAAAACACTTTTTAAATATCTACTTTCTTCACATTTCTTGTTCTGCTGCAGCATGTCTGGGATGCAAGACTGTTCATGAACAGTCATTTTGACATATATTAACAGAAAAAAAACAAAACAATATATTGCAATACATGTTGTTACTGCACATCCCTCATATTATATCACAATATAGATTTGAGGCCATATCACCCAGCCCTGGTGGGGATTCAGTTATTGTGGCAGGAACAGGATGTTGATAAGACTGGAAAAGACTTGAGACGAACAGAGGTTTCCCTTCCCTCAAAAAAAAAAAAAACTCTGTGGGAACTACAAAAGAATAATTTTTGATGAATCCATGTTTGTCTTTGTATGACCCAGTCCTGATATAAACTGAGAATCAATGGCAAGACTGGAGATCTATTCTTCTCTTAAGTCAATCCAATCTGATCTTGTTATTTTGCAAAAAATAATGGGTAAGCGTATCAAGGGATATAAGTACTACTGAAAGGGACTGCAACTATGTTTTTAATATTCACTGATCTACTTTCTATTGTTAGTAATAAAATGTGACATGCTTTACTCAATGTAAATTTAACCCCATATGGATTTGGGGTAGTTGTTTTATCGAAGCAGTGCTTTTAAGTATCACAATCTTTTTGCTTTTACCTGGTGTTTAGCTTGTGTTTGTCGTTTATCTTGCTTCCACAGACTTTTTCTCTGAGTTGGACAAAGTGATGGGTCCTCTGATCTTCAACACCAGCAGCATGACAGAACTGGTGCGTTACACTCGGCAGGGTCTCCACTGGCTGCGTCTGGACGCCAATCTTAGCCACTAGCAAGGACTTGTTCACTGCAAGCTGCTTCCCTCAAAAAGACACACACACCTCAGCCTTTCATACTTAGAAGCCTGTGCTCAAAGACACAACTCACATGCACACAAAGATACAGACTGTATACAAACACAAACACACACACACACCAAAACAGCCCACCTCTGCTCCTCCATGTATTCTTACATTGGGTTAACCTCTGAGGCATATCTCCGACACTGTGTCCATTTCTCTGCACCAGCTTGCCAAAACAACACTGAGCAATCTAAAACATGTCATACCTTCAGCGGCACCGCATCAAAACTCCCAAGACCTTATGGCCTCGCCTTACATTTCATCGTTCCTCTGAAAATCTTCATGCCCCTGTTTTTGTCTTATCTGCATCAAAGTGCTGTGGGGATTATTTCTTATGAGTACACTAAACCTGGGACAATTTCTTTTTTCTTTTTTGGATACTTTGGCTTTTTAACTTTGTTTTTAAACTTTATTTCACCAAAGTACCTCCCAGAAACACCAAAGGTGCTTTAAAATGAAGGTTTCTCTTTATCATTTTTGTGCCTTGTAAACAAGCTACAGGAAAACAGTCACTAATAAGATCAAATTTTTTTTCTTCCTACGTTTGCTTCCTTGTTGGCATTTTAAATCACCTTTTAGTGAATATTTGAAGCTGGAAGTTATGCTTTTTAAACAATTTTAAATCTTTTTAAAAGGATTATTAAATGAGACCGCTTCAGTTCCATGGAGGCCAGTTTTGGAAGGATTCTGACAAAATTCTAATAATAGAATGGGCTACAAGTTAATTAAAAAAAGATGTACATTTTTTTTCATGATCAAAAACCTGTCACCCATGCTGTTGTAAAGTATCTGTCTGTAATTAAGGTTCTTGTTATCAAACCACAGACTGTAGTTAATTGTATAATTTAAACTTGTTACATCTACAGGAAGATTTTGACCTTTTTGGAAATCAAAATTTCTGCTCCCGAGAGACACTTTTATCCCTACGTTGTTGAGAATTTTCCTCAAGCAGAGGTCACTCTTACAGAGTGCTATTCTCTTATGTTTGATCCATTTGTTAACAGTGTATTTTTTTCTAAGGAACAGCAGGGATTGAGATAAGCATTGCAGAATGTGGCTACACATAAAATGCAAATGCAGTTATTTATTCCGGAGTTTTTAAAACAAACCAAGGTTTTTCTGATTTGTCAGGACTAAAACAAATTTAAAGATTAGATGTTTTTGCTTGTAGGGGGAAAAATTCTTATTGTGAAGAGATTAGCAGTGTTGTATTTATGTGATAAAAGATTTTGTATATCTCAGATAAGAAATATATTGACCATTATAGAATCTATTTATATATCAACCAGATCACTTGTCTTCTAGCTAGTGCAAAATGCAAGATTCAGTAAGAGTAAAGTATATGAACAAGTGTTTGTACTGTTATTGTTCCTAAACAGTGACATTTTTAAAACTGAAATTATACATTTCTTACAAGAAAGTAGCTGGTACAGCAGGCAAAGCAATGAATTGAGTAAATATAGAGGGTTGCCTTCCAGATATATAATGGTTATAATTAGAGATGCACCCATCAGGCCAATACCAGTTTCCTATTTGCTTTTAAATCTGACCCACATATTCTCATTTTGACTGATTTAGATTTTTTTTTTCTTTTTTCAAAATAACATTGCAAGGAAAACAGGAAAAGTTGTTATGCTGCTGGTTCTTTGATAAATTCATGAATCAAACCATATGTGTATCATTTAACTGTTTAGTATTAAACTAAAAAAGTGTATGAAAGTGCAAAATGCAATTGGTTGACTGTTTTATATTCTGAAAATAATGGGTATTTTTGTATTAGAGGCATTCGGTGAACTTGCTGGAGGGGGAAAAAAAATGCAATTGCGCTACTTGACCTGTAGATTTAGAGGAAATTGTCCAATTCTGACTTTTGGCTGATTGGTGCACCTGTAGTTATGATTTTGGGTGATTAGATGCCATTGTCACTAAGAAATCATGCTGGAAATCCCAAGCTTGGGTCAAATACTACTTGTGCTTAAAAAAAAAATTTTCTTTATGAAGTGCCACAAAGTTTAGATTTATTTAACATTTTTTATTGTTTCTGCATTAAAACTTAAATACTGCTAACTGTTTGGCCCAGCTTGGACCATTTTTCTTGCTGCTTGTATATGTTTTGTTTATTTTCACTGGCTCCCTGGACTTCTTTTGCTAGAGGGAATACTGTTATTTTCTCTTATACATAAAGAGGAAAAAGTCAGCAGAGGTATTATTTTTGATCTATGCAGGATTTTTACAAAAACAATCAAAAGAAAATCTTTCTTTAAGGGGTAGAAACCATTTTTAAGCTTAGGGCTTTTTCTTCCTTCTTTTTCCACCTCAGTGAGAAACCTGTTCAACTCAAGCGGCCAATGCCTTTAGCTTTTGCAATTTTCTGTAAAGGTGTATTATACTTGTGTATATAATAATCTTTTTTTTTTTTATAACCAAACACAAAAGCTGGAGTCGTCTTTTCTTCAGTGGGTTTTGCCGACCTGATCGCTGTCTTACATACACTGGTACACTTTGTAAGTTAAGATCTGCGCCATGCGCTCCCTACACTATCTTGTAGTGACATTTAAAAACAGAAAATAGCATTAGAATGATTTTTTTAACAGTTTGCTACTCGAGCTTATTTATTTTTCTTCCCATTTGTGGTTGTTTTTTAACCTGTTTCACCGTAACAATTATTTTATGAAATAGGAAGATGTAAATGTATTTGACCAGTTCACGATGAGATTTCATTGTAAGTAGTAATTAATCTAACTTGAACGAATCCAGGGTAAGATGAAGTGTTTGCTATTTTTTCTTTTTTTTTCTTTATTTTGGACGTTCAGTAGGAAGATGTTAACACTTGCATGTTTCTATTTAAATACATTTGTATAAATTGTAAATATAACATGACTTTAAGGGTAACTTTTTACTCCAGGTTGGCATTTTTTTATTAAATTGAAAGGAGAAAAAAAATGCTGTAAATATATTGTGAGAGACTTTATGCACATATTTTTTTTCTTCTTTTTTTTCTTCCCCCACGTTGTTACAGATGAAATCCCCAGTGTGTTAAACACTGTGAATCAAATTGAGTTCTCCATCTTCTAATGTGATTGTATACTTTGTCTTCTTATTCTTCACTGTCTCATCCCATCACTGTTGCCACATAATCAGTAATGTCTCTTGAATCCAAATGTGGATATTTTTTGTCCTCTGTATTTAATATGGAGCTGTGCATTTCATTGTGTATATTGTTGAGCTCTCGTGTTGGATGGATGACGTGTACAGCCTGTTGTCTGCTTTCTCCTAAGAGAGAGGCGTGTATTTACCGTGTCCAACATGTCTCTTGAAACAAGGGTATTTTGCCCCACCTTCGAACAGTTGTAGCAGTTTCTACAGTATGTTGTATAAGACCTTTTTTTAAAAATTAAATTAAAAGAAGCCGTCTCCGTAGTGAGACCAGCAGCATACACGATGTACAATAAACCGAATTTGGCTACTTTTAAGAGAAATGATGATAGAGATACTATATATGATGGATGCAATATGTTTTAAAGGTACCTGTTGAGTTTGATCTTCAAACTTAGGTTATGTAATTTAAAAGCATTCTTGTGAAGTGAGTATTAATTGTGACTAATGGGAGTCTGTCCTGAATATTCTTTGTATTTTGCCGTATTGAGAATAAAATATATATATATCGATATGTTTAAGCGAATGTTGGTTGGTTTATGTGCAAATGCCAATGATCTGAATTTATGGAAAAGCAGTGAAATCCTGTATCCTCTTCAGCTTCCTTTTTAGGGATTTGATTTGTAGGGTTACAGAGGATTAAAAAGTCTAAAACAAGAGTTTTAGAGTAATCCAAGTGTGACTTTTTAGGGGTTCTACTGGCAAATGAATTAAAATATATTCAAAAACAGTTATACGATCAGTAGATTCTTTATTCCCCTTTTTAACTAGTCAGCAATGCTAATACAGAAGCATCTCAATATATTAGAATATGATTTAGAAGTATTTATTTTGTAATTTAATTCAGCCTTTTTTATTCAGATTTTTCTCATTAAAGCTAATGAAAACAAAATTAGAATATCATGTCAGATCTATAAAAAAGCTAATTTAATAAAGATTGGTGTCATCATAGCATATATTTAATACCTTCTTAATGGTTTTATATTTTAAGAGACTTATCCTGAGAAACAAGCCTCATCCAAATACATAATGTTATTCATTAAATATGATCATAAATATGACTTTTTTTCAATGTAGATATTTTCATGTTTTTATTGTTTATTTGGCTTACAACCAAAGAAAACCTGAAGTACAGTTTCTTTAGAAAATAGAAATGTTTTTTTGTTTAATACATCAATGTGCTGCACCGTGCAGTTTAGTTTTAAAGTAATTGTTTAATTATATTTATGCATTTCAAGTCAGAGGTTACAGTTTTTGGAGTCATTCTGCAACGGTGGCACTTTGAATCTTCAAAATAATCTGTGAAAGGACCTGAAGATTAGGGTGATGGCAAAGAGGCCCTCCAGCCTTAAAGACTTGGAGCTCATCACCGAAGATAAATTGTCAAAAATATCAGTGGAAAGCAGAAGGCTTTGATTGCTAACATGCCAATTAATAATTAACTGCTTGAATTCAATACTTGGACTAAGCCCTGTTTTGCATCAATTACTGCATGAGTGTGTGACCGCGAGGTAAAAGGCATGGAGGTGATCAGATTGTGTCTCTACTGAGGTGTCATGGAAGACCTGGTTGCTTTAATAGTGGCCTTTAACTCTTCGTTGTTTGAAATGAAGTTATCTTTCTCTTAAACCTCGTCTGTGGGATACAGTTAGGCTGGGCTGATTTACTGGCCAATCGAACATCGTGACAATCATGTTCTTTAAACCTGGTATTGGTTCTTTTGACTGTGTGTGTAGATGCCAAGTCCTGTTAGAAAAATTTCGCACAGCAGAGGGAAGTCCTCAGCGCTCTCAGATTCCCTGCTAGACAGCTGTGCTGACTCCAATCCCCACTGATTGTGAAAACCTCATACTGGACTTCGACAGCTTGGAATCTGTGTCTTTTCATTCTTTTACCAGACTCAGATTTCCAAACGAAATTCAATATTTATAAATGTCTGGTTTGGTAGACCTTGAAGTAATGACTCAAAACACAGAAATCTTTAAATGGTCTTTGCTAAACAATCTTCGCAACTGTAGTTATCGTAGCTTGTGAAACTTGTTTTAACACATGCATTCTATGGCTGCGTAGTGTGTGAGACCTCCGGTGCAGCATACAGCTTTTGTAGCCTTTTAGTATTGCCGCTTTGTGTTCCTTATTAAAGATGGATTTTAAAAAATTAAAAGTTGTGACTGTTGTTTAGGTGTTTATGATACATATACCATGACAATGATTAAAATGTTGTAGATAGATGGATGGATAGATAATTTGATTCAAATGCGCAAAAGAGTAATACAGTGCCTAAAAAGTATTCACCCCTTGGCTTTTACAAATTAATCATGACTAATGAAATTAGGCTTCTGTTTTGACAAAAAGACTAAACTAATTTCTATAAAATATTGATAATGAACCCTTTAATTATAATGTACTGACCTGACCAGAGTGAGTGTGTCTGAAGTGATTGCAGTATGAAGACAATTGTATCTAGAAGGTCCAATCACTTGTTTATCAGTGTTCCTGCCTACCAATACAGTATAAAGACCATAGAACAATTCGGGCTGATCAGAGGAAAGTTTATTTAAAAGTATAAGTCAAGGGATGGATATGAGAAAAATGCACTAGATATCCCCTGGAGTTCAGTTATAGTAATAATTTTGTCAAAAATGCCTAATTTTGTTGATCACGATTGATTAATTAGAGTTATAAAATGTCTAAAAATGTATTAAGGAAGGAGTATTCCGAGGGGGCGAATACTTTTTAGAGGGATTTTGCCTGGTTAAAGCTATGAGTAAAATCATGTCAAAACAGCTACTTAAACACTGAAAGTTGCATTTTAATTTTAGAATGACATTTTCTGTAGTGTTTTTAATTAAATGAGTATGATGAAAGTTTGTGTCTCTTTTTTCCCCTACCTGTTATCAAATATTTTGTGAATGTCTGATGTTCGCTTCTTGGACTGCTGCTGTAGACAGACAGATTTCAGGAGGAAAATAAGTTTACACACCCTGCTATTTTCATTCCACTCATTCCTATTTTATTAAAGCATTCTTGTTTTTAGTACTTGGACTATAAATAGAAGGAGGGGAGTCCAACAGCAATGTGAAATTTGCAATAATCACAGCTTGGATAGAAACAGCCGGCCCAAAGCACACCACAGCTGCTTGGGTCCTGCAAATGCACCAGAGTAGTCATAGAAATCAGGTTGAAATATTTTCACAAAAGGAGCATTCTGTTTGATTTTAAAATAACTAAACTAATTAGTCCAAAACACATGCAAAGGGTTCCTGGACCTTTAAATGGTCTCTGTCTGGCTCAGTAGGTCCCTCACTCAGCCCCTTGTTGCTTTAGTTGTGATGATGTTTTCATTTTGGGTTTGGGAAGGGCGGGGTCATTTTAATCTGTAAAGCACTTTGAGAAGCTATGTAGTTTGAAAAGCCCTTTATAAATAAAGTTTGATTGATTGATTGGAATCACAATCATAGGGAAGACTTCTGAGCCGACAGTAGAAAATCATCACCGACACACTCCATACGAAGGGAAAGCCTCAAAATGTAATTGCAAAAGAAGTTGGACGTTCCCAAAGTGCTGTACCAAAACTCATTATTTCCTATTCCTCTTGCCAAGCCACTCCTGAACGACTGAGCTCAGTGGTCCATAGTCCTCTTTTCTGATGTGAGTAAATTTTGCATCTCATTTGGAAACCATGGTCCCAGAATCTGGAGGAAGAATGGAGAGACAAACAAGCCACAATGTTTGAAGTGCAGAGTTTGAAGTTTTCACAGTCTGTTGATTTGGGAAGCCATGTCATCTGCTGGTGTTGGTTCATTGTACTTTAAGTCCAGAGTCAACACAGCCATCTACCGGAACATTTTGGAGCAATTCATGCTTTATGGAGATACTAACTTAATTTTCCAGCAAGACTTGGCACCTTCCCACACAGCCTGGTTTAGTGGGAGTACTGTGCTTGATTGACTGACCTGACTTGAACACCATAGAGAATCTGTGTCAAGAGACAGATGGGAGACAGAAAACTGAGCAATGCAGAAGAGCTGAAGGCTGCAATTGAAGCATCTTGGTCTTCCATAACACCTCAACATTGCCACAGGCTGATAACAGCCATGCCACACTGCTTTGATGCAGTTTCACTCGTACAGTCAGTAACTGCGTTACATTGTTTGCTAAAGTTATTGCCGTCGAATTGTAAACTATAAAGTTCCTAAAGGGGGATTTATAAGGCACATGCATTCAAACACGGATATGATGAAAGTAGAGGTTTGGTGAGGAATGGGAGTTACAGAGTGGGAGAATTAAAATCTGCTTCTGGCTCCGTACAATCTTGGGTTTGCTCTAGATAGGGAGCCACATAACAAATGTTATTAGTTCAATGGGGTCAGAGGAAAAGCTTGTCAGGTTTAAGGAGGTTTTAAGCTTGAAATGAGCGCTAATTAGTCTTTCTAATGAATTTATAGTAATTTTATCAGAGTTTCACATTTATTATGGTTAAAGGCCCATGATAGTTCGCCATCAAACTGCTCTGTTTTTGGTTTCCAAGCAATGTTAACTATCCAAATATTTCAGCCTCTCTTGTTTAGTCTTATTCCAAATAAAACATGTGCACAGTTAATCTTCCTGTGCATGTAACCACAAAACTATTCAAAGTAGTTTATATAGCTTTGCATTGCAGAGCTTCTTATGAATGATTAGCTGCACTCAGTTCACCATGTGCTGCCCTCAAAACTTTAACTCTTATTTAGACTAATTGTTTATAACTGGTACTTTTTCCCCCTCAGTTTTAGTTTTCTGTTTGGATTTTCTTGTATTGTCAGTAATATGGACATTTTCTTTTTAGAATCATGGACTATTTGTAACATTAAACTGTAATCACATGGCTATCTCACTTTCATGTTTTTCTGGCATGTTTTTCCAGAACTACTTCTTGCGATAAGTGCTGAAAAAGGAAATTCTTTACCATTTTGAACTATTTGCAGTTTTTACAGTTACATATTTATGTTGATATACTTATGAATTTGTTTATAAATAAATGTATTCATTTTGTATTAATTGCATGTGCCTTTGGGTTGTTTTTGCACATTTTTGTCATCTATAGTTTTCTCTTCTACTGCATGTAATGCTTTTTTATTGCCTTACAGTAGTTTGCTTATATTTCTATTAGTCGTTTTGTTAGGCCTCTCTACCATTTAGTTTAGATTCAAGAATCAAAACTATGTATTTTCCCTTACATGGTTCATGAAAAAAGAAAGGAAATGCTCCTTCTAACCAAGGGCGTGCAGTGCAATATATATCAAACTATGAAAAGCAATCTACTAGATATGTATGAATATCTTTTTAAATAAAATTGACGCTTTGGGTGACATTATACACAAGTATTTGTCGTTTGATGTTAAACTCTTATAGGCCTTTGTATTGTACCTTCTCGCTTTCTTTTTATCTTTCTTTTTACTTGTATAAAGGAAGCTAGATACTTTCACTTTAATAATTAATCTGACATGATTCAAATTGACTTCTTTTTCCTCTTTTGTTGATCATCAAAACAGGACAGGACACCATTTTTTTCACTGCTCCTCCATGAATTACTAGCTGACCAATGGTGTTTCCTGCTTTAGCATGGTGCCCGCCCACCGCGACATCTGATTGGTCTAATTGCTTTTCCGTTACCTTTCATCGTTTTTTCTGCCTAGGGTATAAGCTAAGCCAACTCCGTGTAGAGGAAAAGGAAAGCTCATTAACAGACACAGCACTCATGGCGCAGTGAAAGGATTTGTCCCTGTGAGGCTATGGGGCTATATTGTCGCTGTTTCCGATTCTAGGAGAGGTGTCCGTATCGTGGAAAACAAGAAAAACAAAGTCAAGAGAGCCCAAAGTGAGCGGGAATGTACTCAGGTAGGTGGATTGACTCGGCGACAGCAGGTGCATTCGGTATCGCCCTGACGTCTCAGTTTCGGTTGTCAACGGCTAGTTTTTTGTTTAATAATTCACTTCTAACCGGAGGCAGGGAAATATTTGTTTAAAAAAGTATATGTTTTTTTACTTTGATCCTCTTTCTGTAGTCGTAGCTCTTAAAAGTTGTACTTCACGTACCCTGAAGTGGAATAAACTACAGTCGCTCTCAGTTTTTCTGATAGGCTATGGGGAGATCACGAGTCGCTCAATATTTGTTTATTTGTAACATATATTTTAATCTTCCTTTTCAGTTTTTCTCTTCCTCTTCCTGAAAATCTGATCTGATTCGCCGTTCTGTGTTGATGAACCGATTAGAAAACAGATAAGAGGCAGGCCAAAACATCTCCACCTTTCATGATTCACTGTTTTCAAACAGCGTGTATTGCAGATAACAACTTAGAATACAGCTTATAGGATACAGCAGTCTGATGCAATGTGCCACGTAATAACCTGGAGACAGCTTCAAATACTGTTATGTTGCATCAAATTGTCGGAAAGTCTATGCTGCAGAGTATGCTGTTTTACCAGAAAGAAAAGAAGGAAGACCAAATAAACTTTCCTTAAACTGATACCTTCTTTTTGAATTCTGCACAAGGGGACCCTTTTTACCAAATGAGTGGGCTATATGTTTTATTTAAATTGGGAACAAAGGGCAGCAGTGCTGTGGCCAGGGTTGCATGAGAGGAAACCAGACACTGGGGTTTTGTGCAGAGGCAGAAATTGATGCATTCAGGCGTTGGTCAGATGGTGGGTGAAGGAGGAGCACACTGAGCTCTCTGTGCTCTGGTTTGGATGTGAAACTCAGGCCGCCGGCCGTGAACCGAGAGTCCTTTTACTGTATCATTGATGTACCATGCATCCACTTGCAGCAACCCTTGCCCCCCCCCCCCCCCCCCCACACACACACATTTTGTTAAGATGCAACTAAGATGCAATCTGTGTAATTTATTTGGATTATGTGGGAGCAGTGCAACACAAAGCAGTGAATAATTAAATGCAGTATTATTCAACCTCCTTGAGCCAGTGTTTTGTAGGACTGCCTTTGTGCTAGAATCAGAGCCGAAAGTCTTTTAAGAGTTGTCTCCACCAGCTTTTGGGGAAAAAAACAACAAAGCTCAGTTAGACTTGCTAAAAAATGTATAACTAATCTGCCACAAGTTCTCTGTTGGATTTTTGCCTTAACTTTATCTTTACTTTTCAAACACTTGAATGTGCTTCAATCTAAACTATTCCATCTATATCAGCCTCTAACAGGTTTCTGTGTAGGATTGACCTGTCTCTAGCTTCCTATCAACTCTGAGCAGCTTCCCTGCCTGAAGAAAAGTCTGCCACACAGTATGAAGCGGCCTCCATGTTTGATTGTCGAGGGGCGGTGTGTTTTTGGTGCGACCTGAGCGTTCTGTATCTGTGTCAAAAGGTTTGATTGCTGTTAATGTGACCACACCACCTTCCTTTAAATGTTTGCAGTGTCCCCTACACACTCGAGAACTTCTTATGACTTCCTTTCAACCATGACTTACTTGCTACTCAATCAAAAAAGCCAAGATTTGTGGAGTACACAATTAAGCATTGTTCTGTCAACAGATTTTCCCACCTGAGCTATAGATCTTAGTCTTCATTATGCTTTTTGCTCACCAATGTTCTCTACATGTTGGCTTCATTTGGTAATTAAATGATTTCTGAGGAAAGTTGGTTGCGCTAGATTAATTTTTCTTCTCAGATGTGTGAAATATTCCTCTCCTTTCGGGAAAATACAGTTAATTCAGTGGGATACCTGCCAGTGGTGCCCACAGAGGCACCTGTTGATCCTATTCCAATTTCCACATTAACAACAACCGATTGCCCAATGATACAAATCCACTACGTGGAAGCGTATACACACGTTTCGTGACGTCCTATAGTTGGCGGAGGTGTTTAACCAAGCCTGACTTGATGGTTTTCTTGTGTTTGCTGTAAGATTACAGAAGAAAGAGACGGTAACAAAAGGTGGAGGTAAACAGAAGAGGACGGCTATAGTAAAATAACAGGAGTCTTGTAAACATATCCAGGGTGTTGAAACACGATCTCTTTCATCAGCCTTTTTTTTTTTTTTTTTTTTTTTTACCATCTCTCTTTATCTGAGGAATGAAAAAGACCAAAAAAAAAGGAGAAAACTTTTTGTTCTGTGTAGCCATGGTACTAGCTTTAGGCTTGGAGGAAGGGGGACTGTGTGGCGTGTTTCAAGCAGTGGAAAATTACACTTTGGGAGTTTAAGTATGCAGTACAGACTCGGATGTTTACATTCTTGATGTGACCTTTTACTCAGCCCACCTCTGCAAGGATTGCCTTGTCTTGTAATGAGGGATCAGTAGAGATGTGCTGAAATGTTCCCCTTAAGCCCTGGTATTTGTGAATAAGGTGTTTGGTTGAAAAACAACTAAACAATCAAAAGGTAAAGTGTGTCAAACTTTGCTCTCAGCTGCGTAGGATGTGTCGCATAGGTGTTGTGCCTTTAAATCAGGTGACGGCTTGTCGGTTGTCGTTATTCCCAGCCCTCCCATTGTTCCCACCTTCCTGTAATGGCGTTCTCTTCTTTCGTACCCGCATGGAGTTTTCAGGAAAATCAACATGTCTTACAGTTGCCAAGGAAGCAGCAGAAGTGGTGTCTTTAATCACCCAGAATAAATTAATCATTGGTCATATCAAGTGTAAACCACTTGAGTGTGATTACATTCTTCTGCTGGTATTGTTAGAACCTCGAAACAGGATACATTGAATTGATGAAATAAGATTTAGTTGGTGCTTGTTTGATTAAGTTTAAAGTAAAGCGCTAACAGCTGAATTAAAGTCCCCCCCCACCCAGACACATTATCAGCTCCACGAAACATACGGGAAGTCTTGCCTATTCATTCTGGGAGATTATGTCATGCAGAAGTTACTCGTTTAGAGCTTTGTGACACTGTGGCGATTTTGTCACCTGTTAATTAAACAGAGGAGAGTGTGGACGTTAGTCATGGGGCTGATAGCCGTTTGTCAGATGATTGTTTCTGACAATCCTGTCCTTGGAAAAGGCGGCAGATAGGACAAATGCATGTTGCAGAAGTTAATGGATGCATAGGTGGGAGATGCTATAATGTGTGGTGACATCACTGCAGTTACCATTACGAAAGTTCGTGTCAAAAACTGACAAGGAAATGAGATCAGCTTATTTGATTTTGTTGAGTGAGGCCAGAGTCCACCGTCGGCTGGCCTATTCGAGGTGCCATATCTCTGCAGGATTAAGAAATTATTGAAATACCGCAAAAAAAGGTTAACTAGCCGGGGATGAATGGAAACTGCCGTCTTTTTTAATTTTCAGTTTTTCATTTTCAGTTCAGTTTTTTTCAATTTTTTTTTCTGTTTTTTTAGTCTTGCACTTTGCCCACACCCTGTTCTGAACAGGTTGAAGTCATCCTCTTACTTCCTTCTCCTTACATAGTTCTGCTGTTTGCGAGTTTCAGACACAACACCCCCAAAACCTTCCCATTCACATCAGTAAAGCATTGACTCCCTCTTCTTCACCTTCCACGTTTTGTGTTGTTTTCCTGTCTACATTTCAGAGTTCCTGAAACCTAAGTGTCTCCACTCACTTGTCTGTCATTGTGATCTATGATGAGACCCTCCCTTTTTTGTCAAACAAGCAGAAAGGCCTCTGTAACCCATATATAACACGAGACCGACCTGCATACAGAGGAAAAAATAGCTACCAGAGCCCCTCGGTATGGCTAGTTTGGTTATATGTCAAAACCGACCTTAAGTTCTTGACAAGGCGTTTCCTACTATGTTGTGTAGTATTGTGTAGACCCCCCCCCCCCCCCCCCAATTCAGAGTTCAAAAGTACACACTTGCTTATTTTACCTAAGTTTAGAAATTTATTATACCATTTAAATATGTTACTTTCCGTTTTTTTCTGGCTTACTCTTTATTTTGTGCATTACACAGTTTTTGCGATTCCATTCCATTGTGGGGATTAATATGCTTCATAATTGTTCACAAGCAGGACATGAATAAAACAGCTCCTAAGTAATGGGAAAATATACGATTTTTATGATTTGCTAACCTTGAATAGAAATGTTACTTTTTAAGTTTAATGGTATCACGGTTTTCAGATGAAGGATTAAAAACTGCACTATAGAGCTGCTTTCATTTAGCATAAGCAACACTGCTTATCATCTGCAGCTTCTGCTAAAATGAGAATGACAGGTGGTGCTACTTTTCCCCCCATCTCATGTCTTTCTCTCATTGTACCATTCCTATTTGAAACTGTAGGAAGCAAATTTTTGATGGGTTGGAAACCATAACTTTTTTTTCCTTTTTTTTATGGTGTTATAGCAGATACTGGACTGTCCTTATGCATTATAACAAATGTTCTTTTGATCAGTTTTAGATTATGTAATTTACTCCGTAGAAATGATAAAGATAGTAACGTAGTATGACTTAATTGCATTATGCTAAATAATTTAAAAAAACATTTTCTTTTTCAATGTTTGTTCAGTTTTATCATATTAATGCAGTTACAGCTTTTCTAATGCAAAAAAACCCTCTCCGTCGTGCATTAAAAACATAAATTTGAAAAAACAGACTAGCAACCGATATTAAGTCTATTCGTGGACTTTGAAGATGAATATATTGTTTGCTTATATATATATATATATAAATATTATATACTTGTGTTCCAAATTGGAACCTGACCAGTTTATGGGGTTTATGTTTGTTTGCACACTGAAACATCCTTCCAGCAGGGTTTGTTAGATGATCCTCTCAGGTTTCACAAGCCCGATGAAAAGGTTTATGTCAGGAGTTATCACTGAAACTCGAGAAGCAGCAGACTCATTAATATGGTTGTGATGTCGGGGTAATAAAATAGGCATTTACGGCCATCTGACATGGCTGCAAGTATAGACTACACGTCTGAATGTTTAAAACTAAGCCGTGGAAGGTGGGCTGATGAACAATAAAACTGGAGCTTTAAGTATTAGTTCTATATTTTGATATGTTGTAAGGCCTCACTGTTTGATAATATAGTAGACAATTATGCAAATTTCCTGGTCTAGCTCATAAAAAATCAGATCTTTGTTTTTTTCTTTCTGTAACTGTAAAGCAAATATCTGTGATTGTTATTTGATCATGTAAATGAAAATGTTAGTTTGAAAGTCATAACATAAAACTAGTGAATACAATACAAAGTAAGAAGTCAGTTACACTAGGGTTTATACACCTGAAAACACTCTTGTTGTCCCCAAGTTTTATTGTTTCTTTTTATTGAAATTAAATCTTTTGATTAAAATTTTAGACCTCCTCCTTCACCGACTCTTCCTCCTCCTCCTCCTCCTCCTCCTGTGCACAGAGTTGGGAAACCTTCCCTGGCAGCAGTAAATTGACCCCATTGTGATCAGGTCCCCCAGAATGAACCATGGTGGCAGACGAGGTGCTGCACAATGAAGATTAGAAATCACTTGACTCCTGAGAGTAATTATCGCTGCTATTAGGTTGCTGTATTAGTTTCAAAAGGAAGACTATTAAGACTTAGCACCAGGTAATTTATGTGTCATTTCATCAGACCCAATAGATTTATAACAAAAGCTGTGGGTGGATTTACACAATTATTGGTCTATTAGACATTTCTTCTTCCTATTGATCTCTGATGTCTGTTCCATAAGATGATCCAGACCAAGATGGGTTGAATAGAAGAACAATCAACAATGTTAAAGTAGAAATGAATGCTCTGAATAAAACGATTGTTGTCTTACTATTTTTATTACGAAACATTGTGCAGAATAAAGCATCACATTTTAACCAGGATTTATTTTTTTCAGCCAGTTCTGGGGGAGGAAAACATTCTCTGGAACTGATTTTTTTTTTTCTCCCAAAAAGTAAAATAATTTCCGCCCTGTTGCCAGGAATGTTAATGATTCCCTTCACCATAACAAAGTCAAAGAAAGTAGCATAAGATAAAGGTAATTTTTAATGTGAGTTTTAAAAGTCTTCTACTGAAAGTTCAAATCTGTTTTATTTCTGATTAAATTAAAGCTTTTATGGTTTAGATTTGAGAAGTAGAGGGAAAGCAAACAATTTTTTTTTTTGATGGAGACACTGCATTATTTAAAAACGGAAATCACTTTAGTTTGAGGTTATCAATGGGCTGTACCGTGATCATTTCAGATTCTGATGGTAACTTTATGGTGGAGTATATTCTCACTTGAGGATGTTTGAAAATGTTTTCCCATTAACCTTAAAGCTCAGGCATTTAAAGAATGTGAGATTTTATCAAGGCGACTTTTATATTATTGGGCTGTATTTTTTCCTATCTCAGATTATGCATTAAAGAATCAAAAAATTTGACTGCAAATATGACTGCAATAAACTACACATCCTTGGACAGCTTTGCAGTAAAAATGTTCAACTTTTGGAAACTACAAAAGCAGATGTGCTGTAACTTTTTTTTTTTTTACACACTGAAGATACTGGATCTGATTTCCAGATTTAAGGAAGCACTCTGTGCTCCTCTGACCTGAAGTAACTGATACTTCTCATAGGAAAGAGTGGGAGGCAGTGGAGATAAGGAAGAAATGGGCTCAGAGTCAGATCAAAAGTCAGATAATTGGGTTTGGATGAATAAGACATGGACATGTTTGGTGTAGATCTACTCTTCAAATATATGTATATGATTGATCTTATAAAAAGTTATTTTCTTTCTTTCTTGACTGACTGACTGAAAAGTATGGCATATTGACTTGAGAAGTGTGTAGGTTGGCTGGAAAACTGGCATTTTGGAAAACTTGCTAAAAGTAACTAACTTTTCTATAAACCCCTTTAATATTTTTGGACATATTTCCGGACAATCTTTCAAAATATAAAAACTATTTGCTTCATATCACTTTAGTAACTTGTGAGGAAGATGAAAACAGTCTATTGGTCGAGATCACACAATTGAGTCTATTGGTCCTTTCACAAAATGGGTACAAAACATGAGGTCTACTTGATAGAACGGTTAACAGCACAACTGCAATTAAAAACTCCTGTTTTTGAAAAGAAATAGAAAGCTTGTCAATTAGCGCACAAGCCTATACCTGCTTATTATTAGTATCTAGGCCTAGGTATCGATTCAAATGTCAAAGAATCGATTTGTGTTAGAATCTATTCGATTCAGTCTGATCCAGTTCTATACTGATATGGGTCAGTATTTTTAATAAAATAAAACTGATTTTTGAACTTGCGATTCCATTTCTACAAGAATCGATTCAGAATCATTTTTTTAATTATTTAAACACAGCACTATTTATATGTATGTTTTATTTTCTTATCTACAAAACAATCCTTGTAAACTTTTAGTTCTTGAGGCTGAACAGGAGGAAGGCCCCCGGGCCGGACGGTGTCTCCCCCTCCACCCTGAGACACTGCGCGGATCAGCTGGCCCCCGTGTTCACGGACATTTTCATCACCTCCCTGGCGCTCTGTCGCGTGCCGTCCTGCTTCAAAACCTCCACCATCGTCCCTGTCCCCAAAAAGCCACGGATCACAGGACTTAATGACTACAGGCCGGTGGCGCTGACGTCTGTGGTCATGAAGTCATTTGAGCGCTTGGTTCTGCCCCACCTCAAGGACATCACCGCCCCCCTCCTGGACCCACTGCAGTTCGCCTACAGAGCCAACAGGTCTGTGGATGATGCAGTGAACCTGGCCCTCCATTTCATCCTGGAGCATCTGGACTCCCCAGGAACCTACGCCAGGATCCTGTTTGTGGACTTCAGCTCTGCCTTCAACACCATCCTCCCTGGACTGCTACGAGACAAGCTCTACCAGCTCAGCGTGCCCGACTCCCTCTGCTTGGCTTCTTGGTGCAGTCACAACAACCTGGAGCTGAACGCCCAGAAGACAGTGGAGATGATCATGGACTTCAGGAAAGTCACAGCCCCACTGTATCCCCTCACCCTGATGGACTCTCCCACCCCCATCTCCATCGTGGACTCGTTCCATTTCCTGGGCACCACCATCATCCAGGACCTCAAGTGGGAGCCAACCATCAGCTCCCTCATCAAGAAGGCCCAGCAGAGGATGTACTTCCTGCGGCAGCTGAGGAAACTCAAGGTGCCGACCGAGATGCTGGTGCAGTTCTACACGGCCATCATCGAGTCCATCCTCACCTCCTCCATCACCGTGTGGTTCCCTGGCACCGCAGACCGGGACAAACACCGACTGCAGCGCATCGTGCGTGCTGCTGAGAAGGTGATTGGCTGCAGGCTCCCATCCCTCCGGGACCTGTTCTCCTCCAGGACCCGGAGGCGTGTGGGCCGGATCACAGCTGACTCTTCTCACCCTGGACACCGATTATTCTCCCTCCTCCCCTCAGGCAGGAGGCTACGGTCCATTCAGACCCACACCTCCTGCCACCTGAACAGTTTCTTCCCCTCAGCCATCAGACTCATGAACAATAACAAGACCCGATGGTTCAGTTAAAGACCCATGTAGGATAGAACCATCTGCACTACGTAACTTTATTTTACTGCACTTTGTGGTCTGACCACACTTGGATCTGCTGCTGTCATTCACCTGCACACCTGTGAATGGAAGCCTGCTGCTGTTCTCATGTTAAAAAGGATGTTTATCTTTTCATAGTTCTTTTATATAGATACAGATTATAATATTTAAAGACTTTAGCCTTATAGCTCATTCTTTTTATTTTTATTTATTTTATTTTTATTTATGTTAAATGTTTTATGTGCACGATTGTACCGAGAAAAATTCCTAGTTTTTGAACTTGTTCTCAAACAATGGCAATAAAACCGATTCTGATGTATTTGTTTTTATTCATTGTAATTTTTTCCCCTCTCCATCTGTATCTGACAATTGCAAAATGTGACCCCAAGTCTAAGGACAATGTTAATATTCTGTACAGAATATTAACTTTGTCTTACAGAATATCAACAATAATGTAAAAAAACAATAAAAAAATGTGTAAGAATCCTGACGGTTCATCTCTGAATAATTATAAAACTCAACAGGAGATTAGTTAAATTGTCACCGATCAAAGCAGATGAACACATCCAACACGCCCTTTTCTCCAATCTGTTGCTGACTTCCCGGTCAGCCATGACTGTGGGAAATGTGTAGCTTAATCGTTAGCTCCCACAGTGTCTGTGTCTGCCGGGCGGATTGGTTTGCAATTCAAATCTCCCATGCATCACTGAGCAAACATTTCCTGGTTGTCCTGAAGGTGCCACCCTAAAGGGCTGTGGCTCTCTACTTCATGTTTCCTAAAGTATCTTGGCACTAGGTTAAAGCGGATTTATCAGATCTTTCAACCACCTGGCATTTGATATTTTTTGTATTGATGGGCAATCACCTCAATATAAGGAAGCATTCCCCCTCTAAGCATTTTTTTCAAGAAATGTCTTGCTTTTTGGAAGTTTAAAAAAGGAAACTACGTAAAGTATACCTGCAAGGTTTTATAGACACCTTAGTCTATTTTGACTTGTTTGACAGGACCGTAAGTCAAAACACAGCAAGTGTATGTGGTCCTTAAAGGTGGATTTGGTCTGTACTCAACAACTATCAATTATTTGACCGTAATTGCCCGATATTAGACCGGCCCAGTGGAGCAATAGGACCGTCAAAAGAATGGGTTTGGCCCAGACTTCTCGTTTTATCTCGCTTTATTCTGCAAACTGAATACAGCCTGTAATCCAACAATTATAATAGGGAGGAACGCCTGATCATCGCAAAGGGGAAGGTTTTGTGTTGGTGTTTCGATGAACTCACGCCTCATAGTGAAAATGTTTTGCTGTAGGGCTTTAATCGAGGCCAGTTGCCTACAGTCGCAAGTCCTGCGTTCATAATTGCCGCTTAAGCACCTGCAAAAAACGCCTGTGGTGTGTCATTAGGTTGGCACCTCTTCCCATGCATATTCATCTTCCCTTGGGATTAAATATGTAATGTCATTATGTAAGAGCTATTTACTCTAAATCTTCATCCTTGTGATATAACAGCTTCACGATGGACTTATTTTCCCGTTCTGGGCGTTGGAGGAGATCCTTCTGATGGCAAAACAAACCTGAACCTTGTTCAAGTATTTGTCTGGGGGGAAAGGAGATTTAGACCAGCAACATTCTCAGATAGCTCTGGAGCTGGATGTGGGAATCATTTGCTAATATTTAATGTGGTGATTTCATGTACCTGGGTTTCAGTTGCATGCAAATTTTTCTTCCTCTTGAAAGAGTGCCTCTCATTGTACTCTTATCAGATACAAACATACACTAACAGACATGAGTGGTCAGAGTATTTCACAGGTATCTGTATAAATAGATTGAATTACCAAACATAGGCGCAATAACTATTATGTTACAATATTTTTGTAATTACAAACTTCAGTGGACCTTATTAGGATATTATGAAATAGGCCAATATATCCCAAGCTGAACATCTCATAGAGCTCTTGAAATAGAAAGTACCATTCCATCAAACCTAGCAAGACATGGCTGTCCACCTAAACTGGCAGGTTTGAGGAGGAGAACATTGTTTATTAAAGTGGAAAACGGGTCCGTAGTAACTCTGGAGCTGTTGCAGAGATCCACATCTCACAACCCAAGTAGGGGATTCTGCCAGTGTGAGGAAGAAGTTAACTTTATTTAGCGCAAACAAGCAAATAATGAACTTTTTTAGCTTGTACAAAACGATGTGTGGACAAGCACCCTACAGCCAAAGCTTTCGGGTAATGATTTAGAAAAAACTGTAGTCATGTCAGACGTTAAATATATATTAGGGATGCACCGATACGATAGCGTCTAATATACATTTATAGTATCAGTTAAACTTAACTGATACCATGAACCGGTATTCAAAATTTAGAAAATCTGCAATAAATTCACCAAAAAAGATTAATTTTTCACTTAATTCAACAATAATATTCAATCAGTATCGAATATCAACAGATACACAAAATCCAGGCATTGGTATCGTTATCGGGACTAAAAAAAGTCTAATCGGTGCACCCCTAAGATATATGCAAGCCACACTTTTCAGATGTTAATAACTTTTTTTAAAGACCTGTTTTATTGGTTGGTTATATAAAGTCCTGTCAAAAAAGATGAAGGTTGATTGTTTATGTCAATGTATTATGCAATAGTTTAAGGTTTATGGAAACATTTGTAAGGCGCTGTATGTGAGAACACGTCCAGCTGAAGAGGGGCCATTGTCTAACTCCTAACTGCCCAAAGCTTGGCTTTGTTAGGTAAACAGCCAACCCAAGTATGTGAATGGGGGGGAAAGTTTTAATCTTTGAATAATGTTTGCATATTTGGTTTTTACCAGTCAAATGAATGCCTATGTGCTGATTATGAAAGCCTGTTTGCGTTGCCTGCTTTACCTGCTTATCCAGCACATTCCTTACCATGTGCTTCTGCCAAGCCCCCAAAGTTTCAGAGATAACACACAAGCTGCCATAAAGTGTCAGGTGTTTTACCTGCTGATATATTTTGTCACTCAGGTTGCTCAGCCAGCAAAGATAGTAGATTGTCTGGCTTTGTTATCTTAGTTGTGTCCGATTTAGAAATTCTCTTACAAGGTTATCACAGTTTTCGTCATGAACAACAGTGGAAAAAAATATATAATGGTAGGATTTTTGGGGGGGAAACGAGGTGTAAATAGAACTAAGATTAACAAGAATTATCTACCATTATTTAAAAGAAAAAAGTAAAGGGTGTTCCTGCTGTGGATAAAAAGTATTAGTTATTGATTTTGTATTCTGCCATGTTTCATCAAAATTCCTTCACACCAACTGAATGTAAGATGATGGTAATTTAAAACTGTAACTTTTACATTTTTTTACTTTAGCTTTCCATACCTCTATACTGGTAAATAACCCATTTTTTAGGAAGAGCATGCATTTAAAAATGTTGTTCCTTGAGGAAATCTTAGCAAATGCCTTTTTTTCTTTTTGATATTAGTAGTATTCATTTAAAGGGAAAGTTTTTTTTTTCAACCTGGACAAGTAGAAAGGCACCAACTTTGTAGCCACTTGGAGTCTTTTGGGAGAGATTTATATCCAGTCGCGATCAGCATATATCAATACAAGGGGAGTCCTGAGGGCAGGATACAAAACTCCTTCATTTAAGAAATGTTATTCATAGCTAGTACTATTCCCAATGGAGTTCGGGTCGTCTTGGAAGTGCTCAGATTTGTGTTCTTCCGCTGTTATTTGCAGAGTGTAATCTAATTTACAACAAGCAGTAATTTCAGTGATGTTACTGCAGTGCGCCACTGCAGGTGTAGTCTGAGGAGGACTGTTACTCTGTGCTCTACGACGGTCTTGGTCCACTTTTCCATTTTGGTGCAATTTGGAAACACGTAATCGCCAACCACGTTGATATTTGCAGTAGCATGTTCTGTCTAACAGACTGCCGCTGTAGAGCGCAGAGTGAAAGCTCTGCTCGGACTACATCTGTCATGGTGGACCCCAAAGACGTCACTGAGATAATGAGTTAGTGCAGTTAAATTAAAAGCCTGCAAACACACCCCTTCACACAACAAAGAAGCACTTCCAAGATGTCCCTAACTCCGAGGGGAATAGTACTAGCTATAAATAACAAAACATTCGTTAATGAAGGAGTCTTATTTAGAGGCTGCACTTTGCTTGCCATCATGACTGTAATTATATGGATATACGCTGGTCGTGACTGGATATAAACTTCTCCCGAAGGACTCCAAGAGCTTATAAACTTGTCTGGGTGAGTAAATGAACATAATGCATTCTATAAAAAAGGTCCAGTTTTCTTTAAAAGTAAATAATTTGAATGGTTACTTTTGAAAATACATTCATGATAAAATAGTATTTTACGCACTCTAGAAATTGCAGAGCTTTACAAACTCAACGAGGACAAACAACTAGGGATGCAACGGGACAGGGTAAAGTACCGGATCATTCAGTACGCCCTGCATGAGACAATCCGTCCTCCTGTACCACGGGACTTCGGTACTGCCATTGATTTTGTGCTGGTAATTAGTTACCGTCGGCCCGACGTTACCAAACTGCGCCGCGCTCCCACACACAGGTGCAACAACCAGCTCGCTGTTCCCCGCTCCAGCAGCTGGTTGGCATAGAGACACATCCTCCTCTCCACAATGCTCGCATCACGGAGCAGTGAGGAGCAAAAAAATGTACTCGGGTCGGTTGCGCTTTTTTCGGAAATCCGCCCTGGTGTGAGGCGCTGCTAAAATTTCTACCAACTTGAGCGCTTTCTGCCCGGATGGGCTCCAACATTCAGGGACGCCGGGTTGCGCTGTGTTCATCTCCTCTTTGCGGTGCGCCGGAGAGCGAAGTAAAGAGGAGATGTGCTGCGCTCCATTCATTGATGCACACACACATGCCCTTTGAGCAGCGGGCACACGAACAATATTTATCCGCCACCTGTCTTGGTGTGGTCAGATGCGCTCTCGTTTAAAGAGCCGGTAAAATACAGAAAACATTCTGTTACTGTGGCCCTGTGTGTGAACCATAATCCCAGAGAGACATACAGCTCGTTTATGGTGTATTCTCACGGCTTTCACCAGCCCACACTTGTAACTGTAGGTGGGTTAAGTTAACTGTGACATTCTGCTTTTGTTCCCAAAAAAATAAAATATGTTTTGGGATTAAATAAAGTAGTCTCTTTCTGCACAAAACATGTACCGAACTGGAGCGTGGCGCAAGTACCGAAGTACGGACCGTACCGTGGGCTACCTGTACCGTTGTACTCCTACAATCAACTGGCAGTATAATTGATGTATTCCCTTCTTGGTATTGTCTGAGCATACACCTGTATGCTCTGCAGCACAAAACAGCCAAACCTCGAGCTTTTATAGAGTTAGTCACACCTGCTAAGCAGTTAAACAAGTGACTGTGATTAGCAGTACCTGACTACTACTTTTCCGTTTAAACTTAATGGAAGCGTTAAGGGTGTACTTAACTTTGCACACACAGCTTTAACACTTTGACATTGTTTGTTTAGTGAAAGTGGATGTGGAATCAATTGTATTTTTTTTTAAACCTAAGGCTGAATTGAAGTAATTTTAGAACCAGATAAAGATTAGGTTATTTTTAATGTCCTGATGTATAAATAATTTAATCAGTTGGCACTTTTCTTGTATGAAAAGCTATGTACGGATATTGCAAAGTCACTTACAGTCATTGTTGTCACAGAGTGAGCACAGGGGCCTCCATGGGTGAGTTCCTTTGTGTCTATGATCAGCTGATCTGAGAACAAGTCATTATGCAGCAGGACAGGGATGGTCACTGAAGCCTGAGCTAACTCCTGCAGCTCTCACATATACAGATCACTACAATTTTCTTGCAATATTTTAAACACGAAATGTGGTTTTATTATGAACCATTTTAAATTATAAACTCCAGCAAAGCAATAAACCAGACAAGTTTTAAGTGTAAAAAAAAATGTTTTATATGTTCTAACCTCATCACTTTGGCTTCTTAATAAATTAAGTTTTATTAACGGTAAAGATAATAGTTTTAATGTCAGATTATGTTGAGCCTTGTTGACTAACAACATTTTTTTTTCTTCTGTAATTTAAATCTGCAAGTTATTACTAGGCTGATCAAAGTAGATGAATATTCACCCTAAAAGTCACATGAAAACTCATATTGCTTGAAGGATAGAGTAAGCATGTCATCTTATCCGTTTATTTCTCAGACAAAAAGCATCTTCTGGGACAGCGCATTAATGAAGGATCATTAAAGAAACCACTTGAAACTTTCTATGACCAGAGTTTTGTTTCTCCAGAAGGATAAACGTTTTGCTCAATGATGGAGACCTTCCCGCTTTTAAACAGGAAGTGGGTCACTTGCTATTATGCTTGCTGTCTCTTGGGCTTCCCACAGGGGCACGTTTCTCTTTGCTCTGGCTCCTTTTTGTCCAATGCATTTTCCGTTTACATGTAGCTACCTATCAGGGTTTTCCTGATTTTTCAGATCAGCATCGGCAATTGAGGCATGTCTCCCCAACCTTTATCTTATTTAGTTTAAACTGAAAAAAGGTGCATTGAATGCATTGGATTTGTTGGGAAACACCCTCGTTTTGCAATGTTTGAACTGCTGTTAAAGTAAAATGTGCTAATTCCGATTTCAGGCCTATAAATGGTCACTATAATTTATTGTTGTCAGTCGGTGTCACATATTTGCTCTCCTGAATACAATACATTGTTACGGTGAAAGATGATGTCATGAAACATAAGCCAATGTGTTAAATGTATTGAATTTTCGGGTCACCTTTTGATTAGTAAAACATCTTTCATATTTGTTTTCCTCCAAAAGGCACGCAGCCTTTCATAAAATGCCCACCTACATGCTCATAAAACTCAGTAGCCTGCAGCTGTGAGCTATTTTAGTGCTGAGGAATTCTTGCTGTATCCAGTTAAACTTGCTGTGGTCGGATCAGGTTGCTAACCCCCGGGGGGTCCTTAATACAAAAGTAATTGTGTTCGCAGAGGCAGGATGAATGTAATAAGTTTGTCATTTACTGAGTCTTGTGCTTGATTCTTAGCACAAGACAATGTAGTTCCCCGTTAATGGTTGACCAAAGATGATACAGGAAGAAATGTTTTTTATACGCTCCTTATTACCCATATGGTGTTTGTGATGTTATCTAACCGTGCTGTTAGTGCTTTCCATCACTGAAAAGACAAAAAAATATTGTCCCAGTTAAAAGTGCATGTATTCTGTATACCTTTGTAAACATATCACTTCTTTCAGCTAAAGGCAGCTACTAAATAAAGTAGAGTAAAGGTCTCTGTTGCTATTTGGGCCAGATCAGGGCAGGAATGCAGAGCTTATTAGACTGTGACAGCTTGTCTTGGTCAGCAAGAGATTTTAGACACTGATGTGAGCACTGCCCAGCAACAGGCAGCCACGGTTTCTTTCTGCAGCATATGGGATTCAGACATAATTACATCAGTTTTTTTTTCTTTGCTGACACTGACATTGGAGGGAAAACAGTTGCAGGTGTTGGTTCCTTTCCCTTTCCACGCTGCCAGAAGCTTTCCTCCGTGAGCGCTTAACGTCACACAGCTTCCTGCTTTTCTAAACCGGCTTCCTCTTCTTTTCTGTTGGATTAAGAACTAAAGGAATTATGTATTCTAGGGCCTGTTGGATACTTTGTCAGAAAAATAGTTGGGCATTTTTAAATTTGAAATGGCTGTTCTAACTTTTATTGTTTTGATAGGTAAAAGGTTGTATGAAATCAACCACTCATCTGTCCACAGTCGTATAACATTCTTTAATGTTCTTCAGATTCTCATAAGTCATGATGACACCCTTTCACAGACTGGCAGAGAAAATTAGACGAGCCATGAAGTCACAGCCTGTACATATGTGGACTCGCAGTCCAATGTGGGCCTTCATGAGTGGCTCAGTAGAATAATTTTAATCCATCCTTAAATTAAAGCGGTTTAAATTATCTATATTCTGTGCAGGAATAGCAATTATACACCTGTTTTATGGATTTAGTCTAAACAATGCTGTTTCTGTATTAAGTAAATTAGTACATCTGAAAGAAACTTCTGTCCATCCTCCAGAGAAGATTTAACAGTGATAAAGGGGTAGAAGTTTTTAATAGTGAATATGAGTTATCAGTCCAAAATCTTTTCTTTATTTCTGTTCTCAGACATCTTGAGATTTGATGGGATGGTTCAGATTATTGCTGAAATAAATTTATTTCTATCATATTGTTTTTCTCTCTCTAGACCAACTTTGTCTTTAGATCTTTGTTTGGGAAAAAGTAACTTTTCTTGAGACCCTTCCCTGGCTTCTGATGTTCGGCACGCATCTGCCTTGCTTAAACATCACGTTCTCATGTCTTTCCGATTTCTGAGGATTGGGTGTGAGAAATGAACCTCAGTGTTACGTACTATTAACTCCCATGGGAAACAGAAAGGGATGGATTACTAATGAATGATTCCTTATTGATCTGATCAACTTTAAAAAGTAAAGCATAAGTTATAAAAAATGATTCATCTACTTTTTAGGAATTGTTAAAGGCAATACTAGTTGTGGCACCAGTGATGTCAAAAAATAATTATTTGCTCTGTTTTATAGTTTTATTAGGAATATTATTAAAATGTTATCTTTTTTCATTAGCTGAATTAGTTATTTTTAATCTTTAAATGTCTTTCTCCTCCATGCTCCATGACGTATCACTTAGCTCCATTCAACACTGGCTGTGCACACTACCTTTTTGAGTGATGCAGTGACTGCTTTTCTTTTCTCTCTTTCAAATACATTCAGCATTCATAAATGAGCATTATGTTGGAGCGAGCCAGAGCAACCAGTGGGACATGAATGCAGCTGGTTGTGGACACCATCCTAACTGTAACACAACCTCTGCATAGCTGAGCACCAGTGCTGTCAGCTTCGATGGCAAACAATAGCGAAGGCAACAAGAGTCTTTGTTGAACATTGAACGGATACACAGAAGCTGAGAAAGCTCACATTATTATCAAGAGTGGCTTTGAACCACATAACATACTGACCAGTGTACAGTTTGAAGGTTGTGGTTTATGGGTTGCTTTAGCATTTGACATTTAGAAGACAGGCTGTTATTTGTTTCAGATCAGTCTGAATTCAGAAGGAGGCTAGAAGTCCAGGCGTTGTATTATTAAAAGGGATAAACTGATACCGACAATGGTATCGGGCCAATACTGTTCTAAAGTACTCGTATCGATTAAAGTGGGCCAATACCATGTACAGTTTTGTGGTTATTTTTATTTATATTTTCTAATTTACCATAATTTCTTGTGACGAGCAGAGACAAAAATAAAACCTTTCTTCCAATTCATTGTATTTTTTTGTGTGGAAGAAGTATCGCCATTGGTTTTTGTTAGCAGCAACTCCTCAAATAAAAGAATCAGTATCGTATGGGTGTGGAAAATGTGGTATCGTTCTATCGCTACTTATTAATGTAAAAGGTTTCAGAGATAAAGTGCAGCAGATATTTTTAAACATTCTAGACTAGAGATGTAATGAGATTTTATGATATTCAGATTTCATATTTCTTGCCAAATAGTTGTTTTGTCTTAAGAAGAACTGTGTAATTTCTGTCGGACTCTGACTTTGTATGGTGAACTAAGATATTACAGAATATTGAGGTAAGTGATTAATGGTAATAAGTGGTGATTTAAACAAGGCGACTGTGGCTCACTAGGTAGAGTAGTTGATTTGTAATTGAAAGATTTTAGGTTTGATACCAGTTTCCTTCTGTCACATGTCAAAGTGCCTCTGGGAAAGGCTCTTAATGTAAAGTTGCCTACCAATCTCGGTACCAATGTATACATTGTGTGCACACTTGTGAGCGCGAATGGGTGAATGTGGCGCTAGTAAAGTGGTTTATACTTTTATAGAGGTAAAACCACTCAAGGTGGTTTTACTTTGACCACTTGAGTGGTCAGCACGGCTAGACAAGCGCTATATAAGTTCAGTCTATTCACCATTCCATTTAATGCTTGACACTGTTTTCTATCGGTGTTTGACACTCTTATTTTTAAATAAGAAAGAAGACATCAATAGATTTTTACTGTTTAGTTGAAGTTTGTAAAAGAAGCTGGAAAAAAAAATTAAAACCATTTTAATTACATATTTAGTTCTTTAAAAGATTCATGTATCTATACCAGAGCTCTCCAAAGGTTTTCCCTCCGAGGGCCAAAATGAAAATCTATCATGGAACTGCGGGCCAAATGTAGTAATTTACATAAAATACTAATATTATTTAGAAAGTATAGTAAAGTACTGTTATTTATTGTACAGTTATTTAACCTTCCTTTCTGTTTAAATAAGATGAAACAAAATATGACAAATAAGTCATGTATAGCTATTTAGAACACATATCTAAACTTCAGTATTTGACTAATTTAGTATTGATGTCAGTGAAAAACTAATCTACCTCCCAGCGTTTTTTTTAAATGTACATATAGTCTGTGTGCTACTGACGGTGCCGCTCCTTGTTGATACTAGCTGCTTAAGCTAGCAGCCTGAGTGGAGATCCACAAACTTAGAAGTAGTATGATCCTATCTGGAAGGGCAGCAAAGACTCATGGAACGTTGTATAAATTGCTAAAATATGATTGTGGTCTTATTATTAAGTGTGCATATGCAAGTATGTGCACGCATTTACTTTATGTTTAAAATTAAAATACAAGCAACTAAAATAATTTGTGATATTTCAAATATGATGTAAGCACCATGAGTGAAGATTTAAGAACCCAATGTACATTTATTGGGTCCACACATCAATAATAGTAGTAATTATCATGATGAAAATTAAAAGTTAGTTAAAGTTATATTTAAGTAGAGTTTAATATAATCTAGTGTATTTCCTGGCAGGCCAAATTAAATGGCTTCGGGGCTAACTTTGATCTGTGGGCCCCACTTTGGGCACCCCTGATCTGTACTAATGCATTTTATTTAATGCATGGCTGCTGTAGAAATGAGTTGTGATTCCTTTATGAACTTTTTAAAAACTATTACATTCAAAGCTCAGACAAGTGCAGAATTTTAACTTGAAAATGTGTCTGGATCAGTCATTCAAATTTTAAAAAGTTAAGAGTTTTCTCTGTTGGCTTTATAGGCTTAGAGTTAAACAGCCAAGGAAATGCAATACTGGAATGATTTCTTAGACACTGATTTAAATAATTTTTATAGCAGATTTAGATATAAAAATATTTACTCTCCTCATGAAAACTTGATATTCTTTGTTTTCCCCTAAATATCGCTGAAATATTCCCTCTATCATTCTTGTGAATGCAATATTTTGCATAATTTCATCCCTTAACCTGTATGTATCATTACATACCTGACATTCACAAATATTTAGCTAGATTATTACGCTATGTGAAAGCCTTTCTCTTTTTTAGAACTTTCAGGTCATTAACAGGAATTATACTAGAGAAACAATGAAGAGGAACAGAAAAAATCAGGATAATCTTGCAGAATAGCTAGTCTTATGACATTTTTTCCTCTGTGGGGTGGAGACTGGGAGGTCACCCAAACACCCACTCTCCCCATCGCCGCTATCCCCCTCCTCCCTTTCTCTGTCCTCCCTCCTGCCTTGGCTAGTCTCCATGCGCCAGGCTCAGGGCCTTGGGAATGAATGGTGCTTCGGCTCTGCTCCGTCTTTGAAGCCAGCTAGGAATGCGAGGCCTCTTTTTTTTTTTTTCTTTTTTTTTTCACCCCATTCTCTCTCTGTTGTTCAGGCAGCCGGCAGCAGTAGCAGCTATCCGCTGCAGTGAAATATTCCCTCCGCTGCTTTCATTGTGCATCTGAGAGCCGGACGTCATCCCCTGGCCAATCAGTGGCTCCCACTAGGCAGCCTCAGGTCTCTGTGGGGGGAGAAGGGACCCACTTAGAAGTTTCCCTCTCGCACTTGCCTCTCCTGGTAACTTGCTCCGGTTATACTTTAGAAGAAGGCGGAAATAATTTGGCTCATCTACATGTCGGAATACAGCAAAAATAATCTTTCCTTTTCAGATGGGAAGAAGGAACATCAGTGAATTAGATCCAAAGTTTTGGTGAGTTTTGTTTTCTTGTGTTTGCAGCCACATATAGAAAAACTTTTGGAATCCACTTTGCAAACTTTTGATGTCAAACCACCTCCCATTGTGTCCATCCAAGGTCCTAACTTATCTGCGCTCACTGGTTGTCAAAGTTCACTTTTCCTGTCTCTTGTTGTTGTGATTGCGTGTGAGAGTATTTGTCTGGGCCAGTCACCCTTTGCCTCACCCTCCCTCCCCCACTTTGCTCCCCTCTGTACATTTTGTCACTGCCTGTCCCCTCCATCACTTCCACTTGAGCGCTCCTCTGTTTGGTAGCCTCTCTGTTCTCTGAGGAGGAGGGCTGGAGACTACACTCAATCAGAGACACTTTCAGATCCAAAGCCTCTTCTTAAATGCATTTAGTCCCCTGTAACAATTTTCTTGGAAGACTCTCGAAAGCTGGTTTTCTGTGTAAGCAAAATGACCACCTTGCTTCATGTTTGGTGCAGGTTTTCAGCCTCCCCCATAGACTTGGCGGGCCTTGGAGAAAACACTGCTGTTGAAATGGAATGAAAGAGTTTTCAGTCATCAATTTAGTTCATACATAGCTGGAAAAATATTAATTTATCATAAACCAGAAAAATAACTAAGTCATCTGATTCAGAATGTGAACAAGATGTCTTGTTCCCATCACTAATGTAATATTGATTCTCCGAGGTCACTGTTTAATAACTAGTTGGCGTGTCTTTGTTTTACCTGCAACATTTACTTTTGTACATGCTTGACAAGCATCAAACTTCAAACGTTCAAACTGCAAAGTCATGGATAGGCATGCGGGTCATGAGAGAGTCCTGTTATTAGAGTCTTAAACCTATCATTAGCTTGCTGGAGCTCATTTTAGTACAAACAATGCTCTGAGTTCTTTGGATATCTAGTGATGATAGAAGGTTTCCGTGTGGAACATTTTCATCCATCCATCCACCCCCTTTTTTTTTTTTTTTTTTTTTTGCAGTAACCATATTTAAAATCTAACCATTGTAGAAATATGTACCATAAATTCACTGTACGCGTTTGTATATACACTAAAATAAAAAAAAATTCAGGATATTTGACTCTGTAAAGTTTTGACAGGCCCTTGTGTTTGAGGGCCCTTTGTAAACCAGGAAAAAGTTTAACCATTGACTGAAACAGGTGTTGAGCGGCATGTGGTCAGAAATATTCACCTTTTATGTGTAATTATTTTACTCAAACACAAGCTATTTAACATCGAGGTTTTAAAAAGCAGCACGTTGGTATACCTTAAAAATAACAGTTTAATAATAAATATTTTTCATAGCACATTGCTGTATTACATCTGTTACATGATTAATCCTCAGGTATTTCATGTGAGATTTTTTACATTTTTTTTCCATATGTATGCTGCAAGGCACCACCAACCTCATGGTCCAAAATGAGAATGAGAGGCTTTATTGATGCTGAACAGCACAGGCCTCCATCAGCATGTGGATATCTCTTGTGATCCTTAAATCTACACTAAAGACTCAAATATGCAATGCATATCTTTTGGAAAAAATAAGTAATCCACTTGACTTTGCTGCATGCCAGTGAGTGGAAATCTAAGAATAAAGCACTTTTCACCCAAAAATAGTGAATTTCCATTAAATATCATTAGAGTGAATAGAACAACTTTAATTTAATGCTTTTAGATCTCAGCTGCTAAAATGTTTACATTTATTCTTGGATGTATGATTGGTTTTTAAGATTTTTGGGCCAAATGAGACTAAAAACCCTTAAGAGCTACTTTCAGTGCTTTAAAGGAAAGGTACCTTTTTTTTTTCAACCTGGACCTTATTTTTTTTAGCATGCATTATGTTCATTCACTCACCCAGACAAGTTTGGAGCCGCTTGTAGTCCTTCGGGAGAAAACTCCATCCCACAGATCACGAATGGATATAAACTTCTCTCAAAGAACTCCAAGTGGCTCCAAACTTGTCTGGGTGAGTGAATGAACATAATGAATGCTTAAAATAAGGTCCAGGCAGTACAACCCCCCTCACCCCCCCATAACCCCCCCAGGTGGTATAGCTTGATAACTATAGCTAGCCTATGTGTTGTGTCAAGATCAACCAAATTGAGCCCTCATATTTGTCGATTTTATGTTTTTTCTTTTTCCTTTTGCAATCTGAAAACCCATATTTTGTCAAACCATGACAAACTTGTTCTGTTGTTTTACCCTTATATATGTCCAAAGTGAATCCTGAGTTAAGATGATAGACTAATAACCTGTCTGTCTTGTGTTTATGTTCTCTCCACCAGGAGCAGACTCTTTCAAGATGCTTTTACTTAACAGAATCATGAACATGACCTAATTACGGACAAACATCATAGACAACTTGGTGCAACCGCATTGGTGGTCGTTCCCTAAGTTCCCCCTACCCTATAAGACCCACACATGCATGATTGTACATTCACATGCATATGATTTTCAAGCAGTGCCTCTCCCTTGCTGCCAGTTGCCCCAGTCCTTCATGGATTCTTACAGCTTGTACTTTGAGAGAATGAGCAACGTAGACCTGCATCCTCTGAGCCTGTCTGTTAGCCGGCTTTCGCCAGCTAAGTCCAACAGCAGCATTGTTGACCATTTAGCCCACCATCAGCACGGCAAAGGAGACTCTGCTTACAGCTCCTTCTCTGGTGGGTCCACTGCACCAGACTACCCATCTCCCTTCCTCCCTGATGACCTACAGTCCAACTCCCTGAACCACTATGCTGACCTTAAATATGTAAAGTCTTTCTACCATCCGACCCAGTTTCTGCAATCTGAGTCAAAGACCATGGATCAGCTCTGCCGCTCTTTTGAAGCCATCTCACAGCAGTATTGCAATAACACTGATATGAAGTACCATACTCACAATGGCAATGCAAGTTTGCACAACAACAATGCGCACCCTAAAAAAGAGGTACATTCAAGAACTCTGTCCCAAAGCGATCCTGCTCCTGCTAATGCTCCTCCTGTCCCAACACGCCTTGATAGTTTTATTGCCACTAAAAACTTGGAGAACAGCAGGGTTCACCTCCATGGTACTGAATTCAAACCCCTGCCACAACAACCTCAACAGCAGCTCAGACCCCATGGCCGACCACATTCTCAGAGTCTAAATGCTAAAAGGTCTGAGACAGTGATCCCAGATAAAGCCAGCTCCAGCCTTAGTTCTGAACCAGCATACTCTGTATGGAGAGGCCCCAATGAAATGCAGCAGGCCCAGCATCCACCAAGCTATCGGTTGCACCTCCAGCTTCAAAATGAGATGAGGGTAAACCCAGAAAACCCTTCCATTGTGGACAACAAAGCTGCCTCTGAGTCACACAGATCAGCAAACTCCCTATCACCTCCTCAAGGCAGAAACCAGCCTGAACATCTGACACCCAGACAGCCTTCTTCCATCAGTGGCTCTAATGGAGACCATCAGACCCCATCCAGTAATCGTTTTCGAAGTGAGCGCAAAAGGGCGCACTCAGCTCAGGAATGGCGTGGTGGTTCAGAATTGCAGCAAGCTGCCAGCCCCTGGAGCAGCAGCCAGAGTTTTCTCAGCAGCAGCATTCAGCATAAGGGCCAGTTCTACTTTGTTACAGGAGTGTATAAGCCATCTGAATCTGGTATGAGGACACACTCTGCAACCATCAGTGGTACAGATGCTGCAAGGGAGGTCTCCACTGTTTTAGAAACGTCGCGTCAACGAGAAAAAGAGCGATCTCACAGTACTATGGATAATCTTTTCAGATCTCTCCAGGAGAGTTCTCACCCTTACAGCGGTACGATTGCAGAAGACGAGGAAGTTTTCCTTTCTATGGATCAGGGAATGGACCTTATCTCCAAGAGCCTGGACCAGGAAAATCCTAGACCACCCCACATTTTCAATGTCTCTGATGAAAGTTCCGAGATTGGCCGCCACACTGCAAGCAACCCCATATTCTACTGTGGACCTAACAGAAGAAGCCCACCACATTCGTCCTCTCATCAAAACGAGGTCAGTCAAACTAGGACTAAGTCTCCTAGCTACATGAGAGAAGATCATTTAAACAGAGGGAACCAACAGCCTTTGGAAGATGTTGCTAGTGAAAGGATAAACAAGGAGACCACTCCACTGCTGTATCACCTTACCGGAGCCAGTCGAACAGTGTTGCAGCCCAAGAAAGACCCCGGATTCATTGGAGGAAAGGAACCAGCCCTTAATAAATCCGTCCAAGGACATGTAGCAGTAAATGATAATGAGAGACCTGCACAAGGTGACACTAGCCAGAACCGTAGGGGAGAAGTTCTGTCTGTTGCTTGTGGCACTCTAGATGATTCTTTTAAAAAGTACTACAAAGAAAAACTTAAGGATGCCCAATGCAAAGTGTTGAGGGAGACATCATTTAAGAGAAGGGACCTGCAGCTGCCTTGGCCACACTGTTTGACGCAAGATTCTGAGTGTAGGCCTGCAGTAATTCACTCATTTTCCTCATCACAGGACTCTGACATATCAACAGACACACTCACTCCTTCTATGACATCCGATGAAACAGAGACGTGCAGCATAACAGAGGTCCTGGAAAATCCAAAGGAAATGGATAAATCTGCTGAGAGGGAAAACGGAAGGGTGGGGAATGTGGCCCAGCCTCAAGTGGCACGTATCCGAGGCAGAAAGAGACTAACCCCGGAGCAGAAAAAGATGTGCTTCTCCGAGCCAGAGAAACTCAACGAGCTAGGTGACATACCCAACCACTCGGTTTGTCGTTCTTTTGGGAATGAAAGGGAAGCATTGTTTGCTGGTAAGTGTGAGGGTCAGGACGAGATGCTGCAAGCGGAGCAGGGACTGGTTGCTGAACGGAGGAAAATGTTTGAGTCAAGAGGTCGAGCTCTGTCTGTCTCAAGCTCATCAAGGACCAACCTAAAGCATCTTCGGCATCTGGCTCTCATGGAATATATGGAACGAAAGACGGGCCAGAAAGTGGCTGAGCCGCAGCACCCAGCATCTCACTTACCAACTCCATCTAGACAGAGACATTCTCTTGGTGAGAAACCATTTGACTGGAATCCTCGCCCACAATCACTGAATCATGAGAAACACACAAAAAAGAAACATCCCAGACCCCACTCTGCTGGACGCATTCTTGATTCCTCAAGTAGCTCCATCAGGTACCAAAGAAAATCACACATAAGGAAAGATGGACTGTTTCTACCCTGATGTCAAGATACATTCAAGATTGTCTTTTTATATTTCCAAAACAGGTATGCCCAGTTCTTCTCTGCTCAGTCATGTTCCGATCACTATCCTGGCCACAAAAACCTTTCCAGACCGAGGGAGAGTCAAGGTCCATCTCAGGGAAAATCTGCATCTGCAGAGAGTCTGTTGGACCAGCGAGAGCTGACCGGTTGCCTCAGGAGCAGATCCACATCCACGCCACAAACATTTCAGGTACACTACTATTCAGTCCCCTTAATTGAGGAAGAGCAGGGTTTATTCTACTTTTAAACTAAATGTCTCATTATATTCTTTCCAAAAAGTAAAATAAACCTGTTTTAGGAAAATAGCAAAAAGTACAAAATGGCAAAATTTACATGTACTTAGTGTTCTTTTTTTTTTTTTTTCACGGGTCTACAGGCACAGTGCAATGAAGAGGATCCACTACCAGTTCCACTTCCAGTTAAAACTATGGAAACCCGGAGGTATGTACTAGTGCCAAACTAGTGAAATTTTAATTGGTTTTTAGGTCAGAAGAGCATAGGTCAACGATGTGTGCACCAAGCATAAATTTCAACTTAATTCATTGTGGCACCTGAAAAGTTAAAACCTACTCCAGTGCAAAACATTCTTTTGTAATGATTGACACAAGATAGAACAGGAATAAAATACCTGATATACAGTGTCCTTGAACCTTTTCACATTTGGCAAATATAACCCTAAACTTCAGTGTATTTCACTGGTATTTTTGACAGACCAACCCAGAGTCATACAAAATTGTGAAGAACAAGGTATGTGTTTTTAAAAATGAGTTAAAAAATCTGAAAATTGTAGCATGTATATGTATTCAGAACCCCATACTGCAAACTCCTAAATAAAATCAATGAACCAGCTGCCTTCAAAAGTAAAATAAATCAGTAAAAAGAGTTCACCTGTGAGAAATTTAGTATTTGTATACTCACAGCTGCTGAATGAAAACCTTACAGGTAAAACTGGAAAATTTGAATATCGTTACCATTTATTTCAGTAATTCAACTTAAACTGTGAAACTAATATATGATATGGCGTCATTATATGCAAAACAAGATATCCAAAGCCTGTTTGTTATAATTTTGATAATTTTATGTTATAACTTACGAAACCCCAAATTCAAATTCTCAGAAAATATTATGAAACGGTTCAAATTTTAATCTCAAAGTGTCACAATCTAATCAGGTAATTAATCCAAAAGACCTGCAAAGGTCTCTGAAACTTGACACTTTCTTTCAGTTTGCTTAAGTAGGAATCACAATCATGGGGAAGACTGCTAACATCACAGTTGGCAGAAAACCATGATTCACAACCTCTATAAGGAGGGAAAGCCTTAAAAGGTAATCGCAAAAGAAGTTGGATGTTCCCGAAGTGATGCATCAAAGCACATTAATAGAAAGTTATTTGGAAAGGAAATGTCTGGAAGGAAAAAGGGGCCCAAGAGAAGATTATCAAGAAAAGGCCATTCAAAAGTGTTGGGGACCTTCACAAGGAGTGGACTGAGGATGAAGTTAGTGCATCAAGAGCAACCATACACAGACAGATACTGGACATGGGTGTCATAGTCCTATTACTCTTGTCAAGCCATTCCTTAACAACTCAACTCACTGGTCCAAAGTCCTCTTTTCTGATAAAAGATACATTTGCATCTCATTGAAACCTGGAGGAAGCATGTAGAGGTTTGGGGAGTCATGTCATCTCCTGGTGTTGGTCCACTGTGCTTCATTAAGTTTAGAGTCAACACAGCCAGGACATTTTGGACCACTTTGTGTTTCCTTCTGAAGCTGAGCTGAGCTGAAGTCCGCTATTGAACCATTGTGGTCTTCCATAACACCTCGGTAGTGCCAAAGGCTGATAGCAGGATTTGATGTAATTGGTCTATATCATATATTATTTTTGCCTTTTAAGTTGAATTACTGAATTAAATAAACTTTTGCTAAATATTCAGATTTTTCTAGTTTCACCTGTAGAAGTTTGGTAGAAAATAATCAACCAGATTGTTAAACCCAGCTGCACAGTGGTCCCAGATTTAAATATTGACCTGGGCTTATTCAGCATGGATTTGCATGTTCATTCAGGACACGCATGGGTTTCTACAGCTTCATAGTCCAAACAGTCTAAAAATATGACTCTTAGTTTATTGGTTACTCTAAAATTGCCCTTAGGTATCCATGTAAGCATGCATGCTTCCTTTTCCTGTGTCTGCGTTGTCCAGTATTATACATATAGACTGGCCAGGATGACCACTTCATCCTATGACCACAGTGCACTGGCCCCACAAAAAAATTGTGCATGGATAAGGTGGTAGTGATAGTAGGTAATTGTAGTGTATCATTTGTTTTTAAGTCTTCCAGTTAACAACTTTGTACTGCTGAGTGTTTTGTTTTTTTAAATAAGATCCTATTAAAGTACATTGAAGTTTGTAGTTGTTCTGGGGCAACATTTAGAAAAGCACAAATGGGTTGGCAAGACACTATTTCTTTAAATCATATTAAGAGTTCTACTTTTCTAGAGTTTGATTACGTTTAATTTCTAAATTTATTCAATTTCAGTTGCCAGAAGAATAAATCAGAAGAACCATCAGAGAAGAAAGTCCCTGAGAGGCAGCAGCATTCTCGGAAGGTTGGACAGAGGGGGAAGTCCATGGAGGAGCTCGGAGCGTCGGACATAACTAAAGTATCGACCATAAGTAAAAGCTCGGAGCACCTGGATCAGCTGTGGCGGAATTCACCTGACCCTGCAGAAGTGAGCACCAGTTACAGGAGTGCTTCACGCTTTACTGATGACGGATATGCTCGCCGACAGGAAACAACAAAAGCAGAGTCTGTTGGTCAGAATAACTCTCAGGGACAAAGCCAACTCCAAATCCAGAAGCAAAGTTCTGAGCAAGGTGGGGATACAACGGGAGAAAGAAGTTCCGGCAGATCAGTCTCCCCTTTCTCTACTGGAGAACCTATTGAGGCGATTTCTAACCCACCTTCACCTAGAGGTCAAAAGATCAGTGAATGGGAGATCAATTCGACCTGTTCTAACCCCACCCAGACTAAGCTTCCTTCTGAAAGCACATCTATCTCTAGGTGAGACAAGACTTTATCATACTTTTTTTTTTGGATTCTGAGGTTCCAAAATATTCTATTTTTAGAGATAATCATGACTTTGTTTCATACTTTATAAAGTAAAGTTACTTTAAGAGTTATTGTTCTGCCTCCACAGTTTTTAACTGTTGTTCTTTTTTCCTAGTAGAGGTGGGACGCCCCCTGGATTACAGAGGGAGCAAACGGTGGACATATCAAACAGCGCAACAAATTATGAAGTGTCTCTGAGCTCCGGCATCACCACAGATCCGTCGCTGTGGATTCCCCCACCAGAAGAGGAGCTCAAAGAGGTCCTCCAGAATGCCCAGCTGACAAACGACGTCTCTGATGAGCCTGGCAGCTCCATGTCCGAAAAGCAGACAAACGACTCCTCTGTATCTCCCTCTTCTTCTCCCTCGGAAACAGAAGTCAGTCAGCAGGCGGACGAGCAGAAAGATCCGGACCTGGAAGCTGAGACGGTGGGAGAAAAGGAGGAGACGGAAAAAATGGGAACACCAGCTGGGGTGGAGATGGACAGCTCAGAGAGGTCTGCCAATAAACCCAAGTGGGAGGAGCTTGTAAAGACAGTGGTCAAAGCTGACCAGTCATTGGCCAGGGTGCTTTGTCCGTTGGCCAATCGTAAGACTGCGCTGATGCTGATGGAACAGCTTCTGTCAGAGGACACACTACTGATGGAAGAGCACTACAAGAAGAAACAGGAGCAGAAAGGATGTGTAGAAAGGTGAATTTAGTCAGAAAACCACGTTTAAAAGTGGATTTATTTTACACACGACCCGTAATCCTTCTAGCCAACAATACCCATGCATCTAGAATAAAAAACGTAATGTTTACTCACATATTTAAAGTATTTAAACGACAAAGTTGTTTAAGATGATTAATGTTTCCATCAAACTTTACACTGGCTCCACAACTGAGCTCCACCAGTGTTGCATTACATTATGTTCCACCACATGTGCAGCCACACCTGATTATTTGCTTACTGCTGCACATGCGCTGGGATGTCTGCCAGGGTAAGCAGATCCACAGAGACAGTGCTCTTCTGTTTCTGCTTTTCTTAATGCCTCTTGGCCTTTCTCAGCCTGGTCTTGGTGAAGGTACCAAGTCTGACTCGGCAAAAGCGGCATTTATTCCAAATCATGCCCGAACTGCAATAACAGGAGAGACTATGTGGGTGAATAAAGTTGTATTGACATAAACACATTTCTGTCTCTAGCAACAAAGTGAATGAAAGAGCTGAACCGTCTCCATGCCTACCTGATTCTGACGGCCAGAGGTCTAAGTGCACAGACGAGCAAAGCCAAGCGGATATCACTGAGAAGAAGGTAATCATAACTTTAAAAAGCAGTTCTTGTATAGAAGTCATTATGAAGAAATAATTCTTGACGTGTGTAGAAGGGTTTTCAGGGTTGTAAATAGCAAGCTAAAAATCTCCTGTTTGCTGTATTTGGTGTACACTGTGGATTTTATATTGACACCATCTGGTTGCTATTTGGCCTTAAGTGGACCTATTTCTCTACAGATTGCCTACTTCCTTATCACATGATGTCTGTCTCTTATCAGTGTCTCTAGCTTGTATAATATTTGGCTTTGCAACTAACTCTCATTTTTCCTCCTGGCTGACCTGCAGACTCTCTCCTGTAACTTCATATCTTCTACGTTAATAATTTACAGCAGCGTGCAATAGTATTCATGCATGTTGAACCTTTCCACGCTTTATCCTGTTACAAACAAAAGCTGTCTCCCTTTTTCATTATTTTATGTGAAAGACAAACCTAAGATAGTGCACAAGGAAAAAAAGATAAATAATTTTCACACTAAGTTGCAAGGATCTTAAAAGACATTTTGCAAAAACGTATCTCTGCCAGGTTTAAACATTTAGAGGCAGAAATTTGTGTTGATTCTTCTTTGCAAAATGGCTCAAACTCAGTTAGACTACTGTAGATGAGATCGGATTGGAAGTGTGTGTGCACGATTAATTAGTAAATGCAGGTATAAATATTTTAACACATGGGTATACCATACAATTGTTTTTTAATAGGTTTTGTGGGGACAGTGGCCTTTATCAAACGGGTGGAGTAGAGAAGTTGGGGTAAGCTGTCGGCAAAGGTCCTTTGGAACGGAAGTCGAACTGCGTCAACCGCTACAAGGACTAGAGGCCTTTGAACGTAAATTTTGTGTTTATAGTGTTGAATGTCTCAAGTATTTTGCAGTACAGTTTTCTCCCTGTATAGCTCTGGAATTGGCTCCATCCATCTTAAGTACCTTTCCTGTCCATACTAAAGAAAAACATCCCCACAGCATGATGCTGCCCCCACCATCTGTTATTGTTGGGATGGTGTGTTCAGGTTGATGTGCTGTGTTAAATTTAAATCCCACATAGAATTTTGACTGTTGACTAAATAGTTCAGCTTTGACCTGATCACGCAAGAACCTTTGTCCAGATGTGTTCCACTACCTTCCTTGTGGCAATCTTCAAATGAAACTGCTCATGATTTCCTTTCTACAGTTGCTTTCTTATCAGCACGTCCCATATAGAGCAGATTTGTGGACGGTGTAAGACATTATATCCTATGACGGGTCGGTTCAGTGAATTTTATCCAAATGCATCAAAGTAAATATGGTTGACAGCAAATGTATGTAACAATTTGGGTTTTTATTTGCAACTTTTAAAAATCCTGTAGGTTTTTCTTTCTTCTGCCTCATAGTTAGTGGACTGTTTTGTGTTACATACATAAAACTTTGGTCGTAAGCCTAAAAAAACGATGTCTCAAGATGTTTGAAGACTTTCTCAAGGCACTGTAATTTAAATTCTCAACTAAAAGATAACGGGTTGGGCACATTCTCTCTTGTGTCTGCAGCGTTTGTTAGTCTCTTACATCAACGAGCATCTGCGTTCTCTGGAGGAGTCGCGTGGTGCCCTGCAGGCAGAGCTTGAGGAGAACTCGGCCCTCGGGGAGGCGATAAAGCTGTTGGTGCGCGAGCGCTGTCTTCCAGTGGAGCTGGAGAGATACAGCTTGTTCATTGGGGACCTGGAGAGGGTTGTCAACCTGCTGCTGTGCCTTTCTGCCCGGCTGGCCAGGGTACAAAACGCCCTGAGTGTCGTGGACCAACACACCGATGCTGAGGAGAAGGTAGGAAGCCGGTCTGTTGTTATTTCAGGTTTTTACTTGTATTGCTCGATGTTTATCTATGTAGATTTCAATTGTTTGAACTACTGTGTGATCACCTTCCACATTACGTTTTTTGTTTTTTATTGATATCTATCATATGTGTATCAGATTTAGCTAGTGGTTTCCTCTTTGCTGTCTGCAGTAAAAGATTCAGATTTTTCTAAAGCACAATAAAGTTAAAAGTTCATCAATGAGTTAAAGTTTCGATAATAATCACCTAATGTCCTCTAAAGCCCCACCATCAGCGTCACGTATTATGTTTCCTTTTACGCTCCTGCCTTTCCCTCTTGTCGCTGTTTACACATACACACCAATGCGTGTGAATAAAATGCAGACCATCAGCAGGTGCTCCTGAGGGCACGTTATTTTATGCAACAATACAGATTTCCTGATTTACAGGAGCTCATTCAGAGCTGGATAAACCACAAGCACAAGCGGCTCTGATACCTTCAGCTTTCACTTGTTGGGTTTACTTTTGCCAAAAGTTGAAGGGAAGCTCTAATGATGTCAAGGATTCAAACTGTGTGGAATGTAAAAAATGCTTCAGAGTTTATATGTATTTAATTACCAAACTGTGTGTCTTATCTGTTTTCACCACAAACACTTTAATAGACATTGACGGACCGCTTTACAATTAATGCATGTTCAATATTACGCTTATTATTTTATATCTGAAGTACGAGGACATGTTGCTGTTTTTAATGAAATGTTCCTTTTGGATGCAAATTGTAAACTAGAATAGAATGGACTAGAATCATCTTGTGCTTTTCTAGTCACACTGACCACTCAAAGCGCTTTATACTGGAGCCCGATAAGCAGATCGGTAGGCAACCTAGGGTTAAGTGCCTTGCCCAGAGGCATGTCGACAACGTGACAGGAGGAAGCTGGGGATTAAACCTATGCACCTCAACAACCACTCTACCTACTCAGCCACAGTTGCCCCCATGTCATGCCCCCTTCCTGTTTATTTCAGCCGCGGCTAATGTTTGCATGGATGCGTTTAATTTCTAGATTTATTCCTGAAAGAGCTCATTGTTCATGCGTCCATCCGCTGAAAACGACTGCTGAGCGTGCTGCACACAGAGGGCTCGTTAGAGCCTCATTTGCTTTCTTGCTGTTATCAGCAGCAGTGCTATTTACTCTGACTAACCGAAACTCAGGTCCAGTTTCGATGACATTTGTATCTACCCTGCCCTCTGTTGACATAAGGACACACTGCAGCCAGCCACTGACATGTGATGCTGCAGCTTTCACAGCTGTCTGTCATCATTCGGTTCGGACGGAAAAAAATATCCAGAAAGTAAATTCATTATATTTGGGGTCTTGTTTTGTTAAAGCAACAAGTTCAGCTCAATGCATTTTGTTAGTTTTTTGTGATATACCGGCACTAAGTGATGCAAAATTGTTTAACAGAAGAAGACTTGCCCCAAAACCTTTCAACATGTTCTATTAATGAAAATCATAACTGTGTTGGATGCATTTGAATTCAAGCCCTGAGTTAACAGTTTGTAAAACCACTCTGTGCTGTAATTACAGCTTTAAGGTCTTCTCATTTTTCTACCAGCACTGGACATGTAGGATCTGAACATTTTGTCTTTTTGTCTTGGCAAAAATACTCATTCTTAGTCAGACTGGATAGAGAACATGTTTTTTTCCAGTGGTTGTAATAATCTAACCCTCCTAAAATAAAAAAAATAAAAACAGATATCCAGAGCAGGGCTAGGCGATGTGGCTAAATTTTTATATTCTGATATAGCTCAGTTTATATCCCGATAACTATATACTTCATGATAAAGCCATTTTTCTGTTAAATTTATTTCATGAATAATTTATAAATATTTACGTGGAAATGCAGTTTTAAATGATAGATGACAATAACAGCATCCAGACTCATCATCTAGTGATCTCCTTCCATGTTATCAGTGATATTTTAGGAGAGCGGCTCAACTCTTCACTCTGCCTTTGAATTAAACACGTTATTGGAAAAGCATTCAAATTTTGCTGCAATACCTGCTGTCACTCGTTTTCTTAACTCTACGGCACATTTTGGCAAGTAGCGTTTTTTTCTCTCTCCTCATACGCCCTCTTGTTTTTATTTTTTTCTCTATCTGCATGTCTCCCATGTAAAAGAGGGGTGTTACGTTGTCCCCCCCCCCCTCGAGATGTGTTCCGACTCCACCAACACGCGAGGTGGCTGCTGCTGCTCGTAAATGTTAAACAGATGGATCACGTTTACGCACTGCTTCCCGAATTGTACGATTAGAAAAATAGTCAAGTTATCAATGCCGTTTGGATACAAAAAGACCAACACAGATCAGACAACGATTATTTTTAAAGTTTACCAGCTCCCGGTCCGACCAACAGACTTCTACACTATACATTTATTTTATTAGAATCACGACAACAAATACAGAGAAAGTCAATGAGCAAACGCAGCGTCGAGTTGTGGCGTAAGCTCTGATAAGACGCTTTTTTTCTGCCCTAGCTGCGTGTCGGGAGGGGAGGCGGGACACGCAGGGAGCCCAGCTTTGGGTTGTCTGATAATCTTGTTTAGATCCCTGGTCTGAAACGTGTTGGTTACTGTCTTCCTCTCTGTTTTTTTTCATGTATTGCAGCGTGCAAAGGAATGCCATAAATTGCATCTTGACGTAATTTACTGCTGTAAAACCCTATCGTGGCTTAAACGATTGAGATTCATATAAAACGATACACGTTTTCTATCGTTCTGACGATATATTTTGTCAAATCGCACAGCCCTAATCCACAGCATGATGCAGCCACCACCATGTGTAATCTGTAAAACACCTGAATTTATTACATTAAATAGCGTGAAGTTAGACTCTCTTTACTGATAAGGGGACTTCTGAAGGCAACTAATTGATCTGATTATTTTTTTTTTTTATTTATTTTTTTTTGAGGTTTCAGAGTAAATGTTCCTGAATACAAATGCATGTCACACTTAAGACAATTATGCAAAGGGCTGTACAATGTCAGCAAATCTTCCCGGGGCAATATTAGTGGCGATAATTTCACATTTACCTCACTCCTAACACTCCAATGTGTGTTTTCTTATAAGGGAAGAAATGCAAGTTTATTTATATAGCATGATTAACACACAAGGCAATCCAAGGTACTTTAGAGAACATCAAATGAAAGGCTGAATAAAAAATAGAGTAGAAGCATGAAACTAATAGATTAGAGAAATATATTAAAATACATATATTTAAGGCATAAAAGAAACAAATGTTTTGGTAATCTTTGACCTTTAGCATCTTTTATGTATTAATCAGTGACAGGTGTGGGTTTCTACTGCAGTAAGACTCCATCCAACGGTTGAAATATTACATTTTCCATGCAAAGTGGGAGATCATGGCAAACTATAGCTTTCCACACAGTCCTTTTTGGTATTAATGTTGCACACATAGATACTGTGATGATATATGTTTATGTAATTATCTGTTATGGTATGAAGCCCTACACAATACAATAAAGTTAGAATTAGAATTTTAAAAAGTTATGGTGGGAACAAGGCATGTTGTATAGCTAGACGAGGACCTTTAGCTGTATGATATCTAAAGGAGCCTACTTTCTTCCATGCAGGAATCTCTGGACAGCCGCCACCGTCTGCTGTGCAAACAGAGGGAGGATGCCAAAGATCTGAAGGATAACCTGGACCGCAGAGAGAACCTGGTCTCCACCTTCCTGTCGCGCCAGCTGTCTGCTGAGCAGCTGCAAGATTACCGGCGCTTCGTCCAGACCAAGGCCTCACTCCTTATCCGTCAGAAGGACCTGGAAGAGAAGCAGAGGCTGGGAGAGGAGCAGCTAGAAGCGCTTTCTAACAGCCTGAATATGTGAAGGACCAAACATTTTGTCTAAAGTTTTCAGGCTCAGTTTGCCTGTCGGAGATAATCCAATCATGCACACTTTTTTTTTTCCTCACTCTTTTCGCAAGACTTTATGGAGGCCCTATCAGGACAGAAATACCTGCCAAGAATCAAGTGAACTTCTTTCACCCATCTCCGTTTGCACAATCAGTAATGTGCGTTAAAACAAGTCTTAATATCATACATTTGTTTTCAATTAGAACAGAATTGAACTGTTTCAGTGTGCCTTGATATATTATTGTAGCTGTTGGAATATTTTATGGTAGAGCTGCTGTGCAGAAACTTGTTTTAATTCTGATACTGTCCTTTTGTTTTTCACTGAGACAATAGCCCTGCAGCCCTGCACCTGTGAAAACCTACTATAAGCTTTAAGATCGTCTCGACGTGGCTTCAGTAGCCTGACAGAGGGCGGTGTGCTGCATCATGCCAGGAAAAACGTACTGTAGATGTAGAAGACTTATTATTCTTTTTGGTTGTTTGTATTTTTAAATGCATTTCAAATTAAGGCACTAAAAACCAAAAAAAAAATGGTAAGTTGAATGGACAAAAAAGCACTTTGTAAAGATACATGAATGCACATTACATCAAATCGGAGTCTAAATCATTTCATGCAAAAGCCTTATTCCATCCGTTAAAATGTTTTTATTTCTTCTTTTATTTAAAGGCCATTTATCATCACTTTTAAGACTTCTGCTGTCCAGCTGTGTTCAGCCTTGCATCCCATGATGATTTCTTTGCATCTTCATGTCCAGTATAGAGAAATCTGTATACAGAAAGTAAATAGTACTGTCTTCACCAAAGACAAAAGTAGTGACTGTTAAGTCTTCAGGGTAAATGTGAGTTCATAAAGTGATGATTCAACATAATTATCGGACTATTGAGCACACCTAAATATTAGCCACACCTGCAACTTTTTAAAGAATATAAATTTTGCACATATATTTGCCGCATTGTTGTATAGTTCACAGGTTCCAAAGTGTTGGACAGAAATAGCGTCTTATATTCCGAAAATTACAGTGTGTGGTAATTAATCCGGTGAGGGGAAAGAAGTCTATGCCCAGTAGCTTGAAGACTTGATATCCTGGCACCCTATGAAAGGATTAAAAGTGCTCTGTGGTGAACCGAGTCTGACTGTAATTTGTCAAAGCATACATAATTCCTGCTCCACTTCTCACCAGCATTGTTATTCTGTCAGCAGTCCAATATCTCACAAATGTAACAGCAGAAAATTTTCTATTACTGAGCCATACAGTGATTGTTCAAGTCTCACTTTTCTTCATGTAATCAGTCATGTTTTACTTGTGAGGCTCAAAAGACACAATCCAACACTTTATGCTCACAGGTATGGCTGTTGGCTCTCTGCTCAAGTTATTTGTCCTTCCCCTTCAGCTCTGGGTTTGTTTCTTATCCATAATTCCAATATTTCAATGGGTTCCTGGGGGGCAATAGCATTTAACTAATACAGAAATGGGGAGAAAGGAAAATCCATCCTCAATTTATACCTGTGTTTGTTTCCACGTACCTCACCAACTTCTCTAAAATAAGGTGATCTTTGTATTAGAATTCCTTTCTATGTCCACTAATAAGTGGCCACACATGCATTTTACATCTTCACATCTAAAAACTGCTGGCAGGAGTAAACTCCAGAAAAGTCATTCTTCATATATGGCATGCCTTCCAGTTACTCAAATAATTTTAGAATCCGTTTGAAAAATAACTAGAGATTGATTAGTTGAGATTGAAGTACTTTAGGGTTTCCTATGTCCGACTTATGCCCTTGAGGAGGAATATACTTAAGGTACAAAAATATACACAGGATCAAGAACACTGCATATTCCATGCTTCATGCTGCTGAGTCTTGAATATTTCCTTACCCAGTCAATACATGCTATAGCTCATTTCAGCACATTGATAGTAAGGAGCAGTTATAGTATTTCCTCCTACCATGTCTTTTTGTTGCAGAAGTGACATCTTACACTTGGAAACATTTTAATAGGAGTAACTTTTTTTTTTTTTTTTTTTTTGTACTTCAGGTTTCTTGATTTCAAGCTGTTTTTTCATACTTGAATCAAATATCCCATATACATGCAGTCGTTACGCTGCGTTTGGTTTATCCATATTATGATATCCTGAGCTGCTGTTTATCTGTGAGAGGTTATGAATGGGTTCAGAATAGTTTTTCGGAAACTGATCCCCATGCTACTATCCCCTCAGGAAATGAGACCCGCTGGCTGTATTGTCTCCAATATCTAAATGCCATGTTGAAGTAATAACAAAGATCTGTAGTTCTTCCGCCGTGACTGAAATGCAATTTTTTTTCTAGTGATTTTTACCTCCGTCCATCAAAGTTTGCTAAACAAACATGTTTATTTTGGTCTTCTTTTTTTTGACACAGGGTTGCAGGCCGAAAAGACTTTCTTGTTATTTTTCTGTAGCTGGTTGTGCATAATCCTCGATTATGCACAACTCTTGACATTTTGAATAACCAAACAAAAAGACTTCAGGCATGGGATAAGTTGGAGTTCTTGTTTTCTTTTGGTATTTAACCAACTTCCATGCTTCTTCGGTTCAATAAAATCAGTGTTTTGCTGAGATTATATTTCAAACACTAATTGAAATCAAAATAAATCAAATCCATATGAAAGGCAAGTGAAAAAGATATGTTTAGCCCAGTATGAGAGAAATCACGGCGAACAGTTCAAATTCTATTTTCCCTGCTTCGTTTGCCTAGTTTGCCTTCGTGGTTTGTGCCTATTTGGGGTTAAAACAATCTGTGATGTTTGTGTTATTGTGAATAAATTAAGCTTTCACTGTTCGTCTGTTGGTTTTCATTTTCTACTTCCACTCCCACAGTTTATATTTTCTCTTAACAGTTGCATTCATTTGCACTATGACTGACAATCAGAATAGACATTTCGGCCTATTCCTTTTATTTTCCAAAGCTTTGGGATAATTTTGCTCCAAAGTAGCCTACATAAGACTTTCTGTATAGCACAGTACAGATGTACAGACAAATTATGTAATCCTTTTGTGGAGTTTTTTTTTTTTTAGTCCTGTCAGTTTAGGGAACCTCTGGTTAGTCCGGCTCTTTTTTTTTTTTTTTTTTTTACATTTGCTTCGTATCAAGTGGAAATGAGACATTGTACCTGTTGACTGTATTAAATTAACAGCATGACAGGGGCTGCATATCTGGTTCAGGCAAGCAGCTGGGCAGGGTGTGATAAAGAGACCTATAGGAAAACAACAAAAAGAAGTGGTATTAGAGTCACTAATTAATACTGGCAATGCCAATGATAAAAAATAAACTATAAAAAAAGACACCAAGAGCCAAATATGTCCATTGCACCTAAAACCATGGGACCAGCAAATAAAGCTGATGTATGCTCCTTGTGTGGACGTAATTGTGACTGCAACAACAACGTGTGCAGTATGTGTTTGTCTGCAAATGTGCACAGAAGTGTAAGAAAAAGTTCTCAGTAGTTAAGAGATTACCGAAATCAGAGCTCGCTTCTGCCATCTGCAGGCAAATTAACGCATCCTTTGTATTTTAAAGTCCACTTAAAATTCTTATGTACCCTTTTGTTAATATGTTCTCCAATGTTATGTCTGGATTTAGTGGTGGAATTAAAAAATATGTCCAGCACTGTGAAACTTAAAAAAAAGAGAGCAAATAACTTTGATAAGAACCATAACAAGACAATATAGTGATCCCCTGTAGCCCTCTGTATGATAACATTTATAGCTGGTCCACTTTTTCACATTCTTTTATGATAACTGTAATACGTTTTAGGTGATAGATCAATACACAGTAATGCATAATTGTAAAGTGTAAGGAGAATTACACGTGGTTTAAAAAATGTTTTACATGTAAAAATTCAAAATGTGATTAGTTCCCTTTAATCTGATTCCAATAAATAAAATCAAATACAGCCCACTTTCAGAAGTCAAGTAATTTGCCAAAACTGACCTTTTTGGTCTGCATTTAAAACCTGATGTGTTAAAAGTGAACACTGCTCACCCCGAACACATCGTTAAATGGGGAGAGATAATGGTGACATGTTGTGGGCAGTGGTGGGTAGCACTACTTCAATATATTTTTACTCAAGTAAAAGTAAAATGTAACCATCCCAGATATTAATCAAGAAAGAGTAAAAATGTAGTTGATTAAATGGCTACTTAAAGTGCAACTAAACCTGAAAACCGCTTTTTTTGTGCTTGTAAACTGAATAAATGGGTTTTTACCAATGCAATCTTTCAGTGAGTAACAATTTAATCATGACATTTGATGTAATATTTAAAAATGTTGTTAGTTTGACAAAAATACTATGTGCAACTTGGTATTTCAAATATATATAAAACAGGGTTGACAGATTGACAAAGCTTGTGTACAAACAAGAGGTCTCAGTTTTCATGTAAACTGTAAGTGTATGTCTGTGTCTTATGGATTTTTCCTTAAAATATGTTTTTTTTTTCATTTGCCATAGTTACTTGTATTTGGTAGAGTATCCAGGAATTTAAGCAAGTAAGAGTAGTGATACTACTTAATCATTTTACTCAAGTAAAAGTAGGCTGTATTAAAACTACATGTTTTCCAAAAAGTTACTGGAGTAAATGTAACTGAGTTAAATGTAACTAGTTACTAGTTTAGTTTACCTTTACATGTACAGACTCTGTGTTATAATATACAATCAACTTGAAACAGAGGTGCTTAATGTAGAGAAAAGGGCTAGTTTGTGGAAATTCCTTGTTTTAGCAGGAGACATATTCTGGTTTATTTATTCACTCTCCACTCATGCAAAATGAAGAAGTTCATCATAAATTAATCAGAAATTTTCTGTGGTAGTTATAAACAACAAGAAACAGAACTTCTGAATTATCGGTTAACACTTTCAAGGGTATTTCACACATTTTTTAAAAAGTAAAAGTGCTGGATTGTCTCCCTTTTTAATCAGCAACTCAAATGATAGGATTTAAGAGTAAGTTGAAAAAACGGCACATTTGAATTCCTCAAAGGAAAAAAAACACAACAAAAAAGCAACAACACCCAGGAATGCCTCTATAAATAGCTACCTGCTTTTTTTCATACAAAGAGTCATTTTTCTGTTTGCTTACACGCAGGTTAAACAGGGAAATGCAGTTAATGTGCGAGGTGTGCTGACAGGTATATTATTGAACTTTGAACAGAGCCACTGTAGCTGTTTCCACCTTCCTCAGGTCTGTAAACATTGCTAATTATCTCCAAGTCGAAGCTGAGAGATCAGACTGGGCCTGGATGTTCATTTTCTGCAGCAATGTACCACGTCTTACCTGCTGCTACTTTTGCTAACCTCGCCAAACAGGTAATGAAAAGGAAGAGATAAGAGGATGAACTGCACGAACAACAAAACCTGTAATAAAAGAAGCAGCAGAGACAGGGAGCTTAACTGAGAGATTAAAAAAAAAAAAAAAATATCGTTTTTTTTATTTTCATATCAGCTTCTAAAATAGGCAACATATACGAAACGGATGATTCAGGCACTCAGATTTGCTTAAAGGCTCAGATTTCAGTCTGAACTCTGAACTCCCCACCCACAGGAATGTCAGCACACCTTGAGTCAGCCTCCCACCCCTGGTAGTCAGTCATTAAACAACACACCCATGAAGATTAACAAAAGATTCTTTTCAGACTAAATGTAAATGTACAGATGAAGATCAGCCGGATCTGGAAGACAAAAGTCTGCAAATTCTTCTTTGTACTTACCTTTTGTTTTACTTTGCTACAGCCTGTTGCATTCCACCGTGTTATGCTCTGCATCTATTTTTTGCTACTCTTCATCTTCCTGGAATTAATATACTGGTCATTTTGTCTCAACTTTTTTTTCCTAAATGCTGGTTGTCTGATTTTGGTTACCAAGTCTGGTTCAAGATTTAACAGGGCTTTGGCCAGAATTTAATTGGGGGTCCGATTTATGTTTACACTGGCTTTAAAAAAGTGAGAGAAAAAAAGAAAAAAATGTAAAAATATTTTACAGAGAAAGCAAAATTTTTCTGAGTACAGTCAAAGAACAACATTTCAGTGTTAAGTTGGTAGAAGAACCAGATGATTCATTTCATTGTCAATGAAATGCTCATCCTGCTGAGACACTCTGTGACTAATTTTAATGTAGACTCTGATGTGATAACCTTAACTACAAATGTGACATTTTGTAAATAATTTGTTCTAAGTGACAAGTCAAAGCCAAAGGCATAGGGGCCCGTGTGCAGCTGCTTAGCTCGCTTACGCGTTGGGCCGGCTCTGCTTGTTACTTTCGATCGCATACAGTTGTATTTTACTTTACACTCTTGGAAAACTGTGATATTTATTCTTAACAGGAAACCCTTATCTTTTGGCTAGTTGGATAATGGAAAACTGTAAGCATAGGGGTTGATATTATGGCATCACATGATGGCAGGTGAGCAGCTGCTTTTAACTATCAGGAAGATTAACTATTTTAAACCACAGAATCCCTTTAAGCAATTTTCTATGATGATTGTCAACGTTCAGTTTTAAACTCCTCTTACACATTATTACATTTGTTAAGGAGACTCTTATTAAAAACGCCTTATTACCCTCTCCTGTATCTCCATGTGTCAAAGGTGTAAAAAAGATGAGATCAAACTGAAAAAAGCGAAAGAACAACAACAATTATAAAGCAATATTGTCATCATGTCAATTGGGTGAATATACTAAAATTAGGTGGGAAAAAAAAAAGGTTGGCACTGATGTTGTCCTTCCTGTTACCTTGGTTAGCATGCTCTGAATATCTACATGGCGAACAGAAATCTGCACATACCCGTTACAGTTACTGTTTTCTGACAGAAACTGTGAACTACTAGATTTACTAATAGTGAAATAATAATAAATGGAAATCTATGAAGCCATTTATTGTTTTTTTAAAGAAAACTACTATGGACAACAATTTTCTGATTAAGACAATTTTGATGTTTAAATTGATGACTTGAAGATTTCTTTAGGAGTATGTAGATTAGGATGTAGAGTTTATGTCGATTTCTAATTAATGATTGCCATGCTTTTCTTCAGGTTTCCCAGTTTGACTCCTAAAACCTGTTTGAATATGTAAAATGAATACCAATTAAATACTGTAGCTATCAATACTTAAATGTTGTTGAAAATGTTAAAGAACTCCTGACTTCTGAGTTTCTGGACATCGCTTTTCTGAATGGAGCCACTGATGGGGCTTTTGGTTCCAGGAACAAGCCTGTGAATGCCTGTGAATCCAGGAATGCTGGTAATTTGCAAAGGTTTTCTTTGAAATAGAAAATGCTTTTGGCTCCGTGTTTCTGTGCTTAGCTGCATTCATTTCCTCAATAAAGCCATTCATTACTACCATTATTTCTGTTTAATCTTCATTTCTATCCCCTAGAAAGAACAGTATTCTTGGCTCATTGTTTCTTTTCAGATGTCTCTCTTTCCTGATTAAAGCCACTATCAGAAGTTTTGCTGAATGTCTATATGCATTCTCATTTCTTCCCCATAGAAAGTACCCCTGACTCAAGACTTCTGTATCTATCTCTTTCCCTGAGAAAGCGACCTTGCAAAGCTAGGGATGCAGCAACACCACAGTTTTCAAACCCATTTGATATTGATACTATGATTTGAGTACCAAAAACCAATACCGATACTAATACCACACAAAAAAATGCAATGAATTGGAAGACAGATTTTATTTTCTTCTCTGATTGTTACAACAAATGATGATGAATTAGATAAAAAAAAAATTAAATATCAATAACAATGACCACAAAACTAAAAATTCAAGTGAAAAAATAAACATTTTATGTGACATTATTGCAGAGTTTCCACATTTTAAGTATCGGTTCATGGTATCAGTTAACAGTAACTGATACTGATACAGTACATAGGGGCAGTATCGGCGTCGATACCAGCATCGGTATCAGTGCATCTCTAGTCAAAGCTATTGCTGGCCAAATTAGAGTCTGTATTGTTGGATTTGATTTTGACCTTTTAGTTTCATGTGCCTTGATATGAAATTTGTTGTTAATTGGCGCTATAAAAATAAAATGAATTCTTTTGAAATGTCAAATAACAGAAATGTTGAAAAAAAAAAAGACTGAAGAATAATACAATGAAGAAGCTTAGATCCAAATCATGCAAGAAAGGTATTCAGTCGTGACAGCATTTCATTTCTACACTTCCATATGGAAGTCTTTACTTTTGAATTAGGAATGGTATGTTATATTTCTTACTTCTTTCCATCACACTGCTCATAGCCTGTTTTCCCATGACAGCTGCCTGAAAAAAAGACATTTGCGTAACAAAACCTTAGGGCCAGATGACCCGTCGTCTTGACGCAGGAACAATGAAGGCTGCTGGCAAATGACATCATGAGTCACAGAAGAAGGACGGACGAAGAGCAGTGAAGGAGACGATTTATATATTTATTTTTTCCAACTGCAGACTTCTCCTGTGGGACTCAGCCTCAGGCTGCTTATCATAAAGTATGACAGTACTATTACCCCTTGCTTCCAGCTGTATATGAACACGCCTAACTGCTTATCAGACTGATTCACAGCGCTCTCAACAAGCAGAGCAATATTTCAGGGAAAACTTGGCAACAATACACACTAAAGACTTAAGAAACACCTGGACAGCTAATCTATAACCAAGCTGTTAACGCTTTCAGCGGTATTTTATGACCTTCACTTACATTATAACTACTTTCAGTGCATCAGTTCCGTGATTTAGAACATCTAAAACCTTAATTGGTAATTATAATTTGTGTTATAAAAAGAAGCCGTGAATATTTTCATGCATTTCACCAGCATTTTGCTTCATTAATTAATTTTCTTGCAACTTAAGAGTTGGATTCACGCAGAAGTCCCTCATTTTGGGCTTTGCCTTTTAGAATCTTCCACCTCTTTTTCATCTCTGACTAAACCACTCAGGAAGCCAAACATGTCAAGTCTTGATCCGTGAATCTTTGACGTGCATTAGGTCCTTGTGAATTTCAGACTCCAAACAAGAACAATTCTCTCAGAAACAGAAATTATTATTAGAAACTTGATTAAAACACCCACAAATTTATTTTTACACAGAATCAGTGAACATCACTGATCACCACTTTGATCTGGTCTTTGTTTGAGAAAGTCATCTGTTTTTTTTCTCTCCAGATGTTAGCCAGATTTCTTGAATTGATTTTTGAGTCTATATTCGTCCTTAAGGTTATGTATGAAAAATGAGCTATCAATAATGCGTTCCTGTCAATATGATGAATTGTTTTAGCAGCATGAGGAAGAATTATTACAAAAAAACAGTACAAAGAACATCAATTACTAACACACAGAAGCATTCGACATCACTCTGTGTCTAAACCCAGAGCCTTCTTGCTCCCCGCTGTTGTCCTCGCTTAGAGAGTAAAGTCCGGACCGCTGACTGTGCTTCTTCTTGTGGCTGATGCTGATCACTGGCGGCTGGAAGAGACGGCTTATGGACTGCAGACCCCTGGAGAGGTCTGGCAGTGAGTCCTCCTCTCTCTGGGAAAGAGTCCCCATCTCCTGAGTTTTGGCTTCAGTCTTTGGCTCTGTCAACATCTCCCTGACAGTTTTAGAGATCCCTTTATGGAGGTAGTGGCAGGCCCTTTTCCCGCAGTCGTCCCTAATTCTCACGTTGGCCCCGAACTCGGCCACCAGCATGGCCATGATGTATTCTTGGTCATGCAGGGCTGCTATGTGAAGAGGGGTGTACCCTCCGTGGGATTTTGCATTGACGTCAACCTCGACGTTTCTTTCCCGGGACAGGTCCATGACCTTCGTGAGCATCTTGCTGTTCCCACACTTGGCTACCCAGTGCAGGACTGTGAACCCCGAGATGAAATCCTTTTTCTCTGCAAGCTGGCAGTCAGCGAGCAGCAGGCCGTGGACTTGGCTCCAGTGGCCTGCTGCGCACTTCACCAGCCACTCATGCTCTGTCTCCTCCAGTGGGAACGTGGAAATCCTTGAGTATTTGGGTTCTTCTGGAACCTTTGAGCTCCTTGCTGCCCTCCTGAGCTGCGGTGAATGACTAACCATCGAAGATGTATTCCTCCTGATCCTGGAGGCGTCTGGTTGTTGACTCTTTTGAGGTTCTTCTGGGTTCGGCTTTAGTTTGCGAATCTCCACTGTGGTGGAAGCTGGGATTCTCAGAGGGAGACCATAGGGTTTGTTCTGCACCCTGGCGTCCTCTCTGTCCCTCCTGTTGACATCAAAATTCAGCATCCTTGTTACCTTGACCTCCTCACGTTTGCTCCTCTGCAAAGCCAGCTGTATGGGGGATAAAGGTGCAGGGTTTTCCTCAGAAACAGCCACATCTCCTGGATCCATGGAGGTTTCAGAATTACCATCTTGCGCAGGTGGACGCTTCTGCTCATCTGACGTCTCATTATGAATAGTATTCTCATCGCTATTGTTTTCAGTCGTTTGGCTCCCGCAGAGAAAATGCTGGTACTTTTTTCTGAGAACTACGTACCGGGCACCGTCGAACTCTTTAACGTAAGCGACATTGTTCACAAAAGTCTTGAAGAGCTCTCTGTTCTGCTCTCTCTCCGTCGGATCGACGCACTCCACTGAGGATTTGAAATGTCCCACCAGCTCGGATTTCTTCACTTTGCCCCCATCAGCTACTAGCAGAGAAATGATGGATTCCTGAGTTAAATCCATGAATAAAACTATTAAAGCCAGAGGAACGACTAAACTGGTGTTACTGCCTCGGTCTTCAGACACCTGGCTCCAACGTTCTCCTCCCTCTGCACCTGAGGGAGTTTTCTTTTTTTTTTTTTCTTCGTCCGGGGCAAGGTGCGGACGTGGAAATGATTTGAATAATATATGGGCGTTTTCCTACATGCAAAAGAGAAAATATAAGACCTTCCTCTCAAGAGGAATGGGTAACTTTACCAGATGCGTAATTACAGATGCACACAATTCTCTTACATGTAGCCTAAGCAGAAATATCGCCCTATTTAAGATATTAAAAGCATCGACAGGACTAAAAGGCGCATTTTCAGTTTTCTAAGTGGATCAATCACTATACGGCTTCCTCGGATAATAACGTTTATTTATTTATTTAGAAACAAAATAAAAGTAGATGGCTTAATTGTCCTCTGATTGGTTGCAGCTATAGCTGTAAACTCAAACTTTGACCACATTTATTTATTCAAATGTATCAAACAATGTATTTAAGACCTGCAAAAAATAAAATAAAAAAGTTGCTTTAGTTTTGATTCATTAACCTCAAATATTTGTGCTGTAATTTTCTGTTTCTGTCCTCCTGTCCTGGCTTGCACTAAAAGTTGCATGACATTCCTGAACTGAAAGGGGAGGGTCTAATAAGAAGTGGCCATATTGAAATCAGTGATGTGTTGCCTGTGGCCGAGCTGACTGTATGTGCTAAGTCATTTAAACGATGGGGAAAAAGAACTCTCGTCTTCTTCTTCTGCAGTGAAACGTGCTGTTTTCCTTTAAAATTAACGAATAAATAAGCACTTAGAGAAGAGTCAGAAAACATGTCAACAGGCAGTGATATTTAATTATATTTTCTATATATCTCTCAAACGTTTAATATATTACATTTTTGCTAAATGAAATATTTTTTTTCTTTTTTTTTATCAAAACCTCAAGGAATAGAAAAAGATATACTGGTAAGATATATTTTGAATTCATCAAAAAGTTTTGTGACACAATGGTTGCAACTTTGATGCCATGTGTACCACACACAGAATCAACTCAACTGTGGTTGAAACACCAAAGCAATGACCAAATAAAAACACTGCTTAAACTCACGCGCTGGCATGTAAATTCTGTACTGCTGGAAATGTATATACTCTCTCATGCAGAAAGTTGAAAGTAAAACTGATTGCATTGTGATTACTTCATCTGACCTCCTGGGGACACTCATCAAATAATCACCGAGTTGAAGTAGGAGGGCTGTTTACCTATGGCTTTGTATCTTTCTGCGCCGTTGAATTTAAACCCATATTACATTATATTATGTAGGGATATAAACTTGCTGTTGTTATCATTCACTTGTTTGGGAATCAAATGTGGCTAAGCTGTAATTTTTAATATAGCTGCATATGCGGGATTCCACAAGGAAAATGCACTAAATTGTATTAAAGAGATTGGAAATAAAATTACCTCACACACGTTTTAAGAGGTGTCAGGGTACAGCCCCTGTAAGCACTTTGAAAAGTCCCATCCAGGTTGTGGCTAGTATTAAAAAATAAAATAAAAAAATTATAGCAACAGACTATAAAGGAACATGTCGATTAGTAAAGATTAAATAGCACTGTATGCCACTGGTGCAGAATATAGTTTATTTGTGTTTTCAACGGTCAATCTTATTTCTAGCTGAATTAAATAATTAATTAATATTAAACTACAAATCTGACATTATTTTTTTGTAGGTGGCTTGCACACATAATAATGAAATATCACAATTTACCAGAATTACGGTTGGATCTTTTTTTTGTTCAGGAGCTGGGCCAAATGATTTGGATCCCTGCATGGAGCTGGAATTCCCATCACTAATTTGAACGTCACTAACAAAGATGTAAACCAACGTCAAGAGAGATCTCATCCTTTATTTAGGTTAGTAATTTGTCTGTAAATGTTTCAAGGCAGAATTAACGATACTATGTTTTGGGCCTGTGTGTGGAATTGTGTCTGATCTATACCTGAATGAAACAATTTTGACAAACTTGTAAAGTAATACACCACACAACACAATTAACGGTTCAATACCAAAATATTAGCGCACACATGCAAAGACGGCGCTTTCTAGCCTTTGCTAATGATTAATGTCTACTTATATTTACCTGAATGTATGTGTTTGAACGAATAAATGAACACACAAAGCATTCGAAGACCATGATATCGACTCTCTGGTAAAAAAAAATTAAGAAAATAGTGAAGCCACGAACAAACAAGGCAGAGGGGAATCATCTTGAGGCGGTTCCTCTTTGAGCAGCCAGCAGCTCCCGTCCGCCTTGTGTCTCAGTGTTCCCGTTCCTGTCAAGCTCGCCTTCAGAGTAGTTTAGCAGGCTAAGTACGGAGAGAGGAGGGCTGTTTCCTTTCGCCTCTGCTCAGTCTGCTGCTCAGCACGCCGTCAACACACATTCCACACCATGGCTGCCACGGACGTGGACATATTTTCGGTAAGCAAATGTCACGGCGCTCCGTGTTTTTTTCCCAGTCAGCGGAACAGAAATCAGTTAAACTGCAACGTGTAAGAGGATCAATCGGTTGGCTGGCGTAAATATGCGTGTGTGAGCTGAGCGGGTGTGTAGCTAAGCCTCCCCCGCTTATGGAGCCTGTTCATCAGCCCTTGACGAGATGGTGGAAGTGATTTCTGCGACGGTGACTCAGTGGGTTTGTCGCTGTTAAGCCTAATAAACGTGGCTGCTCTGGTTAACTTGTAGTAATATCTTCGTTCTCTAGCCATTCATGTTTGGTTGGACCTTATGTGAGTATTCTGCTGCTGTCATTAATGGTTGGCTTCATTAAGTACCCCCAAACATAGCAAGGAAAGAGGGCAACCAACACTATGTCGATGTGAACGTCATGAGAATACACCCAGAGTGGATAGTTACAGATCTAAGTGTTAAATGGGAATATCTTACTGCTTTGAACCGCAGACTCACTTGAGGCAGACATGTTAACATCAATTTAATAGAAAAAACAACAACAATATTGAACTAACTTTGGAAACCAATCATGCTTGTAGGTAAAAAATAAATACTTCTACAGGATTTTAAAAAGCAGGAATTCCTTGGTAAATCGTGTTCCCCAAATAGATTGAGTTATTTCAAGGATTTCGTCCTCCAGAAACGAAAAAAAAAAAGTCAGCTCCTCTCACAAAAAAAGACTATTGTTGTTATTATTGTAAGTATTGGCATTCATGTCATAATGTTCAATTTAAATGCCAGTTCGTTAACTTGCAATAGTCCCTCTGTTAAGGCAAATGTCATGTGCTTTTCTCTGGAACATGAAATTAAATAATTTAAAACAGCTTTTGTTAAAATCCTAAAAATTAGACAGTAAATTGCTTTCATTCTTTGACTGACATCTAGTTCAGGCTGGAAAAGCATGCTCCCATCTATCAGATCACTAGTTTTGTTGTTGTTGTTATGTTTGTGTTTGAAAACACATTCTATATGATTACCTTAATAAAAACAAAAAATGCCTCAATTTAAGATCAAATCAGGATTGATTATTCTGGAACTTTAACACTGGTACATTTAGTACCCACCATGTGTCAGCTTGTACCTGCAAGAACAATCAAACGTTTTAGGTAATTTTCTGTAATATGTTTGGCAATGTTTGCTTTCCTATGCCTTGCAATGTCCTAAATTGAAAGAGTTACAGTTTTAAAAATGCTTAATGAAAAAAACAAACAAATTCTGTCATCCACTGGAGTTATCTTCAGCTGTATGGAACAGAGTAGCACAGTGCTGCCCCTCCTCCACTGTTTGCTGCAGACTGCTGGTCAGCTAGCTGAAAGAGGACTGCATGAGTCGCTTTCTTTCTCAGTGGAAAGGCAGATTCAGCTAAAGTCGTACTTACTAATATAGCTAGTTTTGCCTGTATTATAATATGAATATCGGAATAACAAAAACATGTAAAGTTCTGGGCAACAAACGACTAGAAAAACTAAAACTAAAATTAGCTAGGGTTGATTCTGTATTTAGCTTAAGTCATTGTCTCCAAATAAATACTTGTGGATAAAGTAATCGTAGCTGTATTAATGATGAAATATATAAAGGGATGTGTATTGGCCAGAATCTGGTGATGCGGTATTTATCACAATACGGGGGACGATATGATATACTGCGATACTATGAGTAAGACTATATTGTGATTTTGAAACCTGAATTTCACTGTTCAAAACACGCCAACCTGTTTCATTTTTAATAACATTCAGATTTATTCCTAGATCTAGTTGATCTACTGGAACAAAGAATGTGAAAAAAGCCACCAACCAGCAGTCATACTTTTAATTTTACTACAAAAGTTATTGCCATAATAAAATAATGTTTTAGTGCTTGTAGTTTTCAATCTGATTTGGTTTAAATAACTATTATCATTTAAATAAAGAAGTTATGCAGTATTGCAAATTCAGAATTGACATAAACATTTCAGCAGTTTTTGCTATATCAAAATGAAATGGAAGCGTGATTTTTATCCGTTTACACTGCCAAATTTAATTAGTATTTAAGTATAGATGAATGAAAGATGCTTTAAAAGACATGGAACTGACTGTACTATGCTTTGTTTTATCCTGTGCCCAACGACGCGCCATTTGAAAATACTTAAACTGCTCGTTAACACAAATTTCAAATCAGCCAATCGCATGGCGGCATTTCAATGCATTTAGGCATGGTCAAGATGATCTGCTGCAGTTCATTAGCGCATCAGAATGAGGAAAAAAGGTGATTTAATGACTTTGAATGTGGCTGGTTTGTGTATTTCAGAAACTGCTGATCTACTGGGGTTTTTACGAACAACCGTCTATAGGGTTTAAAGAAAATGGTCAGAAAAAGGGAAAGTATCCAGTGAGCGGCAAGTTCTGTAGGCAAAAATGCCTTGTTGATGCCAGAGGTCAGAGGAGAATAGCCAAAGTGCTTCGAGCTGATAGAAAGGAAACAGTAACTCAAATAACCGCTCGTTACAACCAAAGTATGCAGAAGAGCATCTCTGAATACAATACACGTCGACCCTTGAGGTAGATGGGCTACAGCAGCAGAAGACCACAACGGGTGTCAATGCTGTCAGCTAAGAACAGGAAACTGAGGATACAATTCGCACAGGGTCACAAAAATTGGACAGTAGCAGATTGGAAAAATGTTGCCTGGTCTGATGAATCTTGATTTCTGCTGCGACATTTGGATGGTAGGGTCAGAATTTTGTGTGAAAAACATGAAAGCATGGATCCATCCTGCCTTGTATCAACGGTTCAGGCTGGTGGTGGTGGTTTAATGGTGTGGGGGACATTTTCTTGGCACACTTTGGGCCCCTTAGTACCAATTGATCATTATTGCAATGCCACAGCATTCCTGACTATTGTTGCTGACCATGTCCATCCCTTTATGACCAGAGTGTACCCATCTTCTGATGGTTACTTCCAGCAGGATATTGCACAATGTCATACAGCTCGAATCATCTCAGACTGGTTTCTTCAACATGACAGTGAGTTCAAAGTACTCAAATGGCTCCACAGTTACCAGATCTCAACCCAATAGAGCACCTTTGGGATGTGATGGAACAGGAGATTCGCATCATAGATGTGCAGCCAACAAATCTGCAGCAACTGTGTGATGCTATCATGTCGATATGGACCAAAATATCTGAGGAATTTGTCCAGTACCTTGTTGAATCTTTGCCAAAAAGGATTAAGAAAGTTCTGAAGGCAAATATGGGTCCAACCTGGTACTAGCAAGGTGTACCTAATAAAGTGGCCAGTGAGTGTATATAGGGTTTCACATTGCTTTAGATTTATTTAAACCTTTTTTCGGTAACAGAAAAAAAAAGCATTACTTTTTTTTCGTTTAAATGATTATTTTTGGTATGAATTAAATACGTCAATATTCTGGTCAGATGGTAAATCACTTCACTTTTCTCTATGGAGGATAGCAGTGAATGTTTTTAGATTAGTTTGGAGCTAATTTTCACTTCATATTATACTCAGTGTAATAATGTGTGTTGCTAGTCCGGTCCGACCCAATGGAAACAGCAGCAGGGTGGGGACACAGTGGAGTACATGGAAAACATCAGTAACACCCTATATTAAAAATAATAGTATGGGAGAGAATTTCATTGTGAAGTGACCAGTGCAAACGACTAAGATTTAAAGAGAAGGGATTAAAAATTTTTTTTTGGGCAGATGCTGGAAAAGGTTCTTGAACTGGACAGTAAGCAGCACTGAGATCCAGGGATAAAGAGATTAGGTTCACACTCCGGGCAGCTCCTACTGCTTAGTGGTGCAACATGTCTTCAGAGGAAATAAAAAGGACTGTGTCAAAAAAACAAGATTCAAAGATGCAGCTTGTAGCGCTCAATTAGAGCATTTAAGTTAGGACAGAGGCCAGCACTGCTTCCTGGAGATCTTGCAGAGTTGTCACTTTTAAAACGTCCCTTGGAAAACAAAACATGAGAGGATTGATAAGAGCGAAATGCTGAGAATGCAGGGGAACGGGCCAGAGTTTGCAGCTGCCTGACTGACTTCCTGTCTGACTGTGTGAACGAAGCGTGACCACATTGACCAAACTGTCATGCCCTCCTGCCTGACAGCGTAAAGCGTGGGCCGGTTAATTATGTGTAACTATTGATAGAGACGTGCGGTTTGTCAGTCTGTAGGTCCACATCGATCCGATCTGATGGAAATGATAATGGTGAGCAGGATACACGGGAGATGATCGATAAAGCCTGACTGACCAGTAATTTTTTTTTATAGTTTTCATTCAGCAAAGGCATCCGATTGTGTAACTTATATAAATGGTTATATAATAGAATGCCCTGCAACGTATCCAGCATGTACAGTGCTTGCTGACCCTGAAGAAAATTTGCCCCTCTCTTAGTTCTTGCATGCATAAAATGAAATTATCTTCATAGAGGGCTTGAAGCAAAGAGATAAGGAACAAGGAAGTGTTTGTATGTGCTCTAGTTTGAGGTTAAACTCACTTGCTTTATACACCAAGACAAGTTGGAACATTTCTCTTCTAGTTCAGATCCCCTTGTCCCACATATATACTGATATTGACTGATTTTTGTAATTTTTTTTAAAATGTTGACTGCATATGGAATATAAAATCCAGAGGTTTCCTGAGGCAGAGTTATAAACCACAGTAATATTAATAGAGATCTGTAGCATCTTTAGTGATGAGTATGTATCAATCTGATGAAAGGGTCTGCAAAACTCTAATGAAATAGGGCTAATGCACATTTTAAAGTTGTTTAGTTTTTTTTTCCAGCTTGGAGCTTATTTATAGCATGCATTACATCCATTTACTCACCCAGACACGTTTGGAGCCACTTGGAGTCTTTCGGGAGAAGTTTATAACCGGCGTTTAGTGTAAGTTGGAATCGTTTGCATTAAAAGCCTGTCAAATACCGGGAAGTGATACCTTAGCACCTCCAAGACGCTCTGAACTCCTAGGGGAATATCGCAAACTATTCATAACAAAACATTGGTTTAATGAAGGAGTTTTGGTTCAGATGATACAGATCTCCTGCCCCCATTAACTCCCATTATATGGCTACACGCTGATCACGACTGGACATAAACTTCTGTAGGACTCCAAGTTGCTCCAAACTTGTCTGGGTGAGTAAATGAACGTAATAAATGCTAGAAAAAATGGTCCAGGTTGAAAGAACAAAACAATTTTCCCTTTAATGCTGCATGGTTTGGCTCCACCTCAGAAGTGAGATCCCATCCACTCCCATTAGACCCATCAGCGCTTATTTGTCCTGTGTGGATCTGCTTGAAGACTTAAAAATTCAAACGCTACCCCACTGCCCATGGAGTGATGTTTTTATCCTCCCTTCTTAGTGGGTTTTAATAGTCACTACTGATGAGTTCATGCAGTTTTAAACCTGTGTGGAACTAGAGAGCATAACGGCGACTGTGTGATAGTGAGAAAACATGATCATACGACCTGCAAATAACTTGCAGGTTCCTGGCTGTTTTTTGTTGTTTCTTTTAGTTCTAACCTTTACGTTGTCCACACCACTCCATGTGCACTTCAGGATGTTGGTCACTGTGATCTGGATCAGGTGTGTTCTAGAAGGGTGGAGTAACACGGCTAAATAGCTTCTTAGCAAGCAGAGATTTTTTGCACAGGAAGTTACAACCAAATATTACATGTCAGCAGTCCTTTCAGATTGCAGGATTGCAATGATGATTCCGATTTAACACGTTTGCATTAGTTCAGTTTATTACTTTTATTTCCGCTCAGTAAATGTGTTTATGTAAATTTTTGTTTGATTAATACTAAATTGATATAGGTTGATTTTGTAACTCATGAAGATAATTTTACTCTGTCTTTTGATGATTGTTCTCCTCTCTGGTAAAATCCTAACACTGGGAAATAAATATGATAAAGTCCCAGAAATGCACACTTGTTCGTTCTCTATGAACTATAAGATATTCAGTCAGATTTGTAAATAGATTTGAGAATTTTGCTGAATAAATGCATTTAGAAATATAGATCTATTAATTGTACAGAGTTATAATTTATCATAATGGTATATCTATTTGTAGGATGGACTCCTTAGTGTCCATGCTTGAGGTTCTTGTAGCAGACATGCTAACAATCAGCGTTTCGCAAGCATCATGACAATGGAGAAGAGAGATTTTTATCCCTCCTTGTCCGACTTACATTCCTTCCTTGTATTTTTATCTTTCCATCTGTCCTACCTCCTTTCCTTCCTTACTTTCTTCGATGTGGCCTTTCTTCTATCTTACCTTTGTCTTTCCTTCTGAGATACCTCCTTCAAACCTCATATTTGTTCCTCATTCCTTTCTCCTTTCCTCCCAGTCTCTGTTTTTCCTTCCAAGTTTCATATTTATAGCCATTAGCCATCAGCAACAGGAATGGCACCATACTTTCCAAAAGCACACTACATCTACCTCATAAAACGCTTCCCTTCTGTCTCTTCATATCTATCTAGTTCTTTTCCTCCTTTCCTGTTGGCAATGAATGACTATCAAAACGATGCCTTGGCCGTACAGTTGATGTGCGTGAGTAATAAATACCATAAAGAAACTAGTTTTCATTCCTTTGTTCTTGAAATCCTGACAGGGGAGCGTGGCGTTGAAATCTCAACCGTCAACATTTTTTAATCTTCTCTTTTGCTGTTGCAACATCACCGTTGGCATGAGTAGGTGCAGGAGAGTGACGGCATGCGAATCTGGGATCTGTAGGTGTGGCCCAATCCGGCCGTTTGTTAGAAACGTATAAGCAAATGAAAAGTGTTACTTTTTGAATTCATGATGAAAACCTTTAGCTCTTATTGACTGAAACTACCTAGCAGCCATCAGACTGGAAAAACCAGTCTGCAGCCACTTCATGTGAGGGGTATAGCTTTGTGAGTGCTGTTTGCTGTTGAGGTTATCATGTGGTCAGCCCCTTTAACGAAACCCAAGTTGATTTATAAACCCAGCACTTAGTTCAAAAGCCCTCAAACTGACATCTGCACATTCTCAACTTTCCAACGGCTAGAAATGACTCACTCTTCAAAAACTCTTAAAGGACGTGCAACGGAAGTATTTATAGCCATAAAAAGGTTCAATTTTCACACTTGTGACCACTATTTGAGTCTTTTTTTCTTCTTTTTTACAATAAGATCAGTGACTTGCACTATAAAAACTATAAGTTTAGGTTATTCAAAATTTTGCAGGAGAACACGACAGTAGAGGCCAAAATGTGCAAAGAGCAAGCAGCATAAGCGTCAGATCTAGTGAAGTGTGTCGGCCTGTCAAAAGGCTCAGAGAGGCAGGCAAGCTTAAAAACCCCCCAAAAAAAACCGAGACAGAGACGAGGCAGGCGTGGACGGAAGCCAGGAGGTGTCAAACACCATTGAAATCGCCTTTTTAGTTTTTACGCAGCACATTTATTTGGACAGGTTTTAAAAGTTTGCTTGGCAGCTGGAAGACAAGTCTGTCATTGTTTTAATGGTTGACACACTTCTCGTTGTTGCTTTGTAAAGGCTGAATCATTGTGGCGGAAAAAAACAACACCTGCAGCTCTTACGTGGAGCAGCTGTCTTGATTTCAGTGCTGATGTGTTTGTTTAGCAGTACTTCTCATGAACATCGGTTGTCCCAGTAAACAACATGGGCATGCAAGCAGAGCACCCATCAGTATTATGGTTGGCTTTTCATTTTTTGTAGTCATCTTAATTAAAAATTATTCAAAACTTTTTTTTATAATCATGGAAAAAGTCTTTTGCGGTGAGATCCAAGATGTTTTTTTTTTACCTAAAGAGCTTTTTGCCATTACCCTAATCTTCTGTGGATTCTGTATTGGATTTAAATTCAGACCCTGCCTGAGTCACTCCAAAATTTTATCTAACTTCTAGTCAGAAGAAACATGTTCAGTAGATCAATAACACAAAACTCATATATTAATAGAAAAGAAAGCCTAGCTGTTCAGGAAGACGATTGTCAATAGAGCCACACCTTTTAAAAAAAAGAACATAAAGGCCTGACCAAAATGTCCTAAAACATTGTGGCAGCACGTGTTATGTTCTGGTGAAGTCAAACTTAGCTTTTGGGATGTAACACCAGATGGAGCTTCACCAAAGGAGGTGGCTGTATCATGTTGTGGGGTTACTTCTCCTTGGGTGAATAAAAAAAAAATATCTATCTATCTATATATATATATATATATATAGATATATATATATATTTATGTCAATAACTTTGATATTATGTACAGTTTCAAATACTAGTCAGTTTAACCCAAAACCTTCAGCTGAAAATAAGGAGGGATTTCATGTTTCAGATTGAGCCCAAGCGTACTTCCAAACTAAGTAAAATAAAGCCTGGCTAAAGTCGAGAACAACATCTATGCTAAAGGATTCGCACCAGAAACCGAATGCTGATGCAAGATCAAAATAGGCTTTGAATACGTATTCACATTTTGCTTAATATTTAATTTGTGACAGACTAGTTTGTTTTTGCTGTTTAATAGTTCAGGGTATAAGTCACATTACAGTTAGACAAGGCTGTGAGATTATTTACCCCTGTCTCATTTGTAACAGGTGTGTAACTTTTTCGATCCACTGTATCTGCACTTTACCTCTTAGCTTCATCTTTGACCAAAAGGAACACTTTTTCAAAAACTCTGTAAGTCACAAGCCTGCATGGCTGTAATAACATTGTACTAACTAGCCCATAATGTTTGCGCCTCATTTCTCTTTAAAGCCCCTGGGGGCCTCTCTGTGCAGCCATTTCCTGTTGGCCTGGTGATACAGTGGGCAGGGAGGTGTGTTGTCTCGTCACTCTGGGACAGTTAACCAGAAGCTTTTCATTCCTTTCATACCCCAAACTGTCTCTCTGCTCCTCTTTTGACCGTACAAGCTCAAGTTTGTAGTCAGATTCTTCACAGTTGGTCAAACTCTAACTGATGGGTAAACATCACTCTTGTGTTCTTTAAATTGAATCTGTACTTTTTGTATGCTGAGCTAACAGGCCTGGTGTTTGCTCGGACTTTTTTGTGTTCATTTAGTGGGATACAGCTGCTTTCAACTCAGGGAAAGGAATTTATAGTAGAATAAGAAAAATAATACTTGATTAAAAGAAGGCAATAATACTGGATTTTATTTTTGGTGGAAGTGCTGCAATGTTTTATTGCTACTGATGCAAGAAAAGAACGTTGTAATTCAGTCCAGTCTTTACTGACATGGTTAAGTCCCAGCTGGATGCCTTTGTGTCCACGTCTGCAGTTCTGTTCAGTCTGATCCTAAAAGATAACACTTTTGGTTTTGGTCAGCAGACTCGGTTTGCAGCATTCAGTCACAAACCCATCTGCCATTGTGCGTCACCACTACATAGGCCTACACTACACAGACCGGCTTGATCTGATTCAAGTCAGGTAATTTATATTGCGCGAATTCACAACAGATGCCATCTCAAGGCACTTTCTAAGAAAAGTTATTTAAATACAATTATACAAATGTTCCAGTCAGTTTTTTAAATTTAACCATAACAATTCCTCAATAATCCCTCACACCGAGCAAGCATATAGCGACAGTTTAGAGGAAAAACTCCCCATTAACAGGAACAAACCTCCAGCTGAACCTGGCTCAGTACAAGCGGTCATCTGCCACGACCGTCTCGGGGGGTTGAGAAGACCGAGCAAAGACACAGAACAAAAATAACTGATGTAAGAGTACTTAGAAGCTTCCCACCCAACAGGGCATTATAGCTGGGCAGGATCCCAGACCAGCTGTAGCTTCTATGGAGAAAAAAACACTGAGGCTCTAAAGCTACAAAAATGCTACACGTATTACACTTACCATTATCACTAAAGGTGAGGTGGGAAGTAACTAAACATGTGACACACCGAGAGAGAAGAAGAGATTTAGGTGGAGAAACAGTGAAGGAAGTAGGAGAAATAGAAGTAGCTATAGCTACTATGAAGCTAAGCTAACGGAGACCGTACCTTGCCAAGAAAAAAACGTGTGAAACAATGAGAGGACGGCTATCTCTTGTGTGTTTGTAGATGTATCCTCTTTTTATTTTTTTGGGATGGCTCCAACAGATCTCTTAACATATTTTTTAAAGTTATAAAATATTTTAACCTAACCCTGCTTTAAACCTTTCCAAATCTTTATCCCTGATCTCTCCGCTGTGTTCCTTGGCCGTCTTCATGATGTTGCCTTTTCTACAGAGGGATTTTTGATATTACCACAGAGGTTGATTTGATTTGCTCATTATGTGACTTCAGAAGGCAGTTGGATTTGTTGGTATCAGAATAAAGATGACTTAAATTGCAAGTGTTAAAAAAGTGCACCAAGATCCAGTGACCGTAGATCAGAGATGTCCAAACTTTTTGCTACAAGGGCCAAAATCATCAAGTTGAAAGTGCCCATGGGCCTCAAAAATAAGATTAAACATACAAAATGAATGTTTTTACCTGCTTAACAATAAATGAAATGGGTAATATTTTAATGAAACACAAAGTTGGAATTCTTTTAGGAAAGGGATTTTTATAGGATTGTAGATTCAAAAAAGAGGGCTTGTTAGGTTTGCCTTTTTAAAATAAATAATTTTCAAATTGTTTTCAAATATTTCAAAAGGTAAGAAAAAAATCTGTTCTTTTTCTCAACAGAAAGAACTGGGTTTTGGTACTCTTGCTTTGAGAATATGTTACTTTTAACTTTGTTTGGTTATCTAGTATTCTTTGTGTTAGTTGTTTATGGAGTCAGATAATAAAAAAAGATCATTAAAAGATTAATAATTAGTTTTGTGCCATGGGTTATTTTCTAATCCTTTGAAGTTTGTCAACTAAATGAAAAAGAAGGTTTCCATCTGCATCAAAAAAATTTTGCTTTGTGGTGCAAATTGCAGAAAGTACCAATCTTAAATGGGGGGGGGGGGGGGGTCAAGGGCCATGCAAAATCAGTCCAAGGGCCCTAAATGGCCCCCGGGCCGCACTTTGGACATCCCTGCATTACATTGATATTTTTTGCCATCCAGACTAAATGTATGTATTCAGTTGAACAAAAAAGGGAAGTTTTATTCAGATTTACGTGTACTGCATTTTTAAGCAGATATGCTGATGGAAACATCATGCCACCCCTATTATAGATCATTTCCTGGATAAATAAAGGCTTATGTAACTTCTCCTTTTTAAACGTTTCCCTCATGAGGCTACAGTGTGATTGCACTGGTTTCCTTCCAGGCGTGATAGTAGGGCAAAGCACCCCCCCCCCCCCCCCCCCCCCACCCCCTTAGGAATCTTAGTATCTCTGCAATGTTCAGTTCGCAAGCTAAATACCACAGGAAAACATAAAGGCTGTAAAACAAGCTCTGAGTTTACAGTGAACAACAAACCAGGACTCCTCCTCATTCCTGCAATCTTTTCCTGAGTTTTTGTTTCTGTCCATGGCTTCAGTTAATGCAATTATGGAGTGTTCAAGGATGTCCAGCTCACAAATTTTCCGCTTAACCAAAAACTGGGAAAAGCATTGTAAACTTGTTGCCTGTGAATAATTTATCAAGAATTTATTAAAGCAAAATTGTTAATTATTGATTGCTCACTGAAACAGATTAGTTGCTTTAAAGGGGCCCCCCCCCCCCCCCCCAAACCTGCATATCCTCAGTATTTCATCTTTTTATTGTGAACCTCAGTCAGGTTATTAAGTGATATGGTGTGCAGCCTACGCCAGTCTCCACCCCTTGGCTCATATGCTTCAGTTGCGTTCAGCCGAGCTCTCGTCTTCGGCCCGCTCGTGTTGGGTGACATCAGCCTCCAAGTATGCAGCCCTTGGTGGCTCCGCTAGACGAGATTGGGTGGCTCCATTCATCTCAAGGTGCTGTCTACTCTATCCTTGACCGCTTCAGTTCGAATGCAGGATCAAAAGGCGAAACGCTTGCAGTAGTTGTACCTGCCAGGTTTAGTTTCTTCTGTTTTTGAGATCTTTGTCTTTTGTTTTCGGGGATGTCCCTTTAGAGAGAAATGTATTGGTTGTGGACGGACTCTCATTTGTTGTTTGGCATAAATAAAACTTTAATACATTTCACAAGTATTAAACCTTTGAATATATTTTTGAAGGTTTAAGAGCCGTCATCCATTCTCTGTTCTTATGTGTCTTGTCCCTTCTAGTGGGGGATTATTCACGCTCATCGCTCCTGCAGGCGCTGATTAACTGAATCATGACGCATTGAGCTGCTGGGTTTTACATCTGCACACTGAGCAGGATATCTTTGATGCTTACTTGCATAGAAAAGTGACTGTGTCTTTCTGCTCTCAGTTAATATCTTTGCCATATGTTTTTCTCCTCACATGCACCAGACGTCTAACGTTCCGTCTCATGCCTTTCAGAATGAGGAGAAACGTAACCTCAGCTTGGGCGGCCATGTTGGATTCGACAGCCTTCCTGACCAACTGGTCAGTAAATCGGTCACACAGGGTTTTTGCTTCAACATCCTCTGCGTAGGTGAGTAAAAAAATGTGTGGAATATAAAGACAAACTGTGGAATATTGGAGGTGCTGCAGTCACAGTAACCAGCAGAGCTCGGCTGGTAGAAACTACCTCCTGTCGGAAAAATGTAGTCTATTATAGACACAGAGTTTTTTCACATTAACTCTATTTAGAATATAAAAGTTAACAATGACATGGAACATGAAATACAACAAGGTGTCTAACCATAAACTCAATAGAAGTAGATACTTTTAATGAGCACTTCTCACCAACAGGAGACATTTTGCTTGATTCAGGGTTTAAGTTGAATACATAATTGATAAAATGCACCCATCAGAAGTTTGTAGCTGATTTTCAATCTAAAGTTTCTGGTTTTTCATGGCTAGTATTGCTATAAGAGCAATCTGTCTCTATGTCCTAGAGAATTTGATTTTATCTTAACTAAGGAAAGGCTGCCAACATTTCCAAATCAAGCCTGTTCCATGATTAGAATAATGAAGTGGAGCAACTTTACTGTCCTCCAATTAGCCTTAATGTTATCTGCTGAAAGTCTTGCTCTCTTGATAAGTGAATTAACTGCAGGCATGTATTGTATTGACATATTGTAGACAAATGGCTTTCCTTGTGCTTATTTGGTCTTTATTTTTATTCTGTTTAACTGTGGCTCATGGTAAGATTTATTATAAAGCATATTTTCAGCAACCTAAGTTCCCCCAAAGTGCTCTACATATAAAAATATTAAATTACTGGTAGACTCTGTGTTCGGTAGCTTTGCTCCTTCCACTGTGTGAATGACTGAATGTAGTGTGAAGTGCTTTGGGAAACTCTAGACTAAATAAACCACTAAACAAGTACTGGCCCTTTAGAAGTTCTTTTTAAACACGTAATAAAAATGACTAAAGTTAATTCCGTAACTGTATCTACATCAAAGGGTATATGGTTACCTTGACCTGGTAGTATTGAGTTCACATATCTAGTGTTTGAATTTTTTTTCAGCTTTTCCCCGGCTGACACGCATCAAGTTGAAAATCGTCTTATTCCGATCACAAACCGATTTTCTGTTTTTCTTATTCCAGAAGGAAAGGGTTCAGATTGGCGTAGTTTATGCCTGCCTATTGATTAGATCATATTTTTTCACAAGATCATCGTTTACTACAACATTTAATCTTATTGATTTGTTTTTCTCTCCAATAATTTTGTCACTTTAAAGTGCTATTTATCACTAGTTACTCATAAATTCTGAAGATTTAGTTATAGTTTAAACTTTTACTGGTTTTTATTGATTTATTTTCAGATTATAAAACAGTCTGGTTCTATGAAAGCAAAATACCAATAATTGACGAGATAGATGAAGACATGAGTGCAGTAGTGTATACATACTGCATTCAGTTTACAATAGGTATATACAACAGTTTACAGTATGGCCTCAAAAAAATCTCTGATTTTATTTGTTTATTCAATGTAAGATTTTTTTTTCCGATTTCCCCCTATTAAAAAAACAAATAAGTACAAATACTCGATTTACATTTTAAAAAATCCCCTGCAACAAAAAATTCTAATTAATTCAAAAAAAATTTTTGACCTGGCCTAGTTTACAAGCTACCTGAACCGGCACTGGATGATTTAGTCAACTAACGTTGTTTCTTTTGTCTGTTTTCCCTCTGATTTTTTTCCACCTTTTTTTTCCACAGGAGAAACTGGCATTGGTAAATCGACTCTAATGAACACGTTGTTTAACACCATGTTTGAAAACGAAGAGGCGAGCCACTATCAGAACGGCGTGTATCTGCGGCCGCGAACCTACGACCTCCAGGAGAGCAACGTCCACCTCAAACTAACTATTGTTGACACCGTTGGGTTTGGTGACCAGATCAACAAGGAAGACAGGTAGACCGAATTGAAATGCATGAACTGATCACAGCATTTTTTGTGAATAGCAAGGTTTACATAAATCACAAGTGTTGCTATTTCTAGGTTTCTCATAAATCTGTCTCATCTTTAAATTCTGTTTTACAAAAGGTCATTTTCCAAATGTTGAAGTGGATATCAATGATAGTATATCACCCCAGAATTCCACACATATTTCTTCTCTCTTGTGGGATTTAAAGGGGAGGAGGTGGGAAAATGAAGAGGAAGTAGTTTATTTCTTTTAAATACTTAGCTGTGGAATGAAGCGTACTTGCTGTGGCTCAGCCAGCAAGCTGCACTCTCACGGTCTTTGATAGCAGCATTCTCTGTAGGCCTTTATGAACCAGCATGCTGAAGGACAGACCCTGCAGCGAGCTGGAAATGAACACAGAGAGCTTCAAAAGGTCAGAGTATGTGCATACCACAGGGAAGATTGAAGAGAGATGTGAAGGTAGAGGACAGATGACTGTAAACATGGTGCTTACTGAGGAAATAGGAAAGATTTTTAACCTCTGTCTTGCTATGAGAAGTAAAATCAATCAAAAAAATTTCGATATGGGACATCCTGGAGTTGAAAAGGAGAAGAGATGGTTTAATCATCACTACTGCATGACACAATTAACAAATATTAATCATCCTTGTGATGAACATTTCTTATAAATGGTAAACCTTGTAACATTTTTAAAAAGTTGCGCGACTTAGGATTCAAACAATGCAGAAATAAGATCCATTAACTGAGAGGAAACTAAGGAACTGTGTTGAATGTAGAGATTGAAGCTCATTACAACCGCAGCTCTTCCTTCACTTTGTGCTTGTGTCTGCTGAAGTACCTACAAGTTCTTCATCCAAAGTCAGTGGAAAACAAACTTTTATTAAACATCATTGGTAGAATTTCGTATGTGTGTCAATCCTGGGAGAAATTCAACTGCAGTAGAAATGACTGAAAAGTAAGTCTTCTAAGTTGTCCATGGTTTTTTGCTGCCATTAGCTATGTATACTGTCTTTTTTTTCTCAATAGAAAGTACTTCTGGTCTTCTCCTTCTATGTCTACTTTAGTTTAGATGTTTCTCGTCACTGGTTAAAGCTACCAATTTATGTCTTGCTGAGCTGTTGCTCTTACTAACTTTGTGTAACCTTTTCTCACTTAAAGGGACTACATCATGCTATTTTACAGCTTTCAACTTCTGGGATAGACATTTATATGATAAAATGTTACCATTGGTGTTATACAGTATTAATTTCTCCTAACATTTAACTTGTATCGTGTAGTTAATGTTGGACCACGAAGTAAAACCGCTCGTTTCTCATTAAATACATACTTGATAGAATGAACCCATCAAAAGTTTGTCGCTTATTTTCAATCTAAGGTTTCTGGTTTTTCATGGCTAGTATTGCTGTAAGAGCAATCTGTCTCTATGTCCTAGAGAATTTGATCTTTATCTTAACTAAGGAAAGGCTGCCAACGTTTCTAAATCAAGCCTGTTCCATGATTAGAATAATGAAGTGGAGCAACTTTGCTGTCCTCCGTTTAGCCTTAATGTTATCTGCTGAAAGTCTTGCTCTCTTGATAAGTGAATTAAATGCAGGCATGTATTGTATTGACATATTGTAGACAAATGACGTTTCTTGTGCTTATTTGGTCTTTATTTTTATTATGTTTTACTGTGGCTCAAGGTCAGATTTATTTATAAAGCATATTTTCAGTTACCTAAGTTCCCTCAAAGTGCTCTACAAATGCACATATGCTACATAAAAATATTACATTGGCTGCATTCTATCATTTTTTTGATAATCCTGCTTCTTGCAAGATCTAGGCCCTTAAAGATTCTTTGCATTGTCTTGATTGATTTAGGGGCTAAATCAAGTGTTTTTATTCATATAATGGAGCTGTGACCCAGATTTTTGATTAACAGTAAAAACTTTAATCTAAAATTTCTCATGAGAAAAAAAACAATGAAACTAAAGTTTTTCTGTTTATATCCCACAGAGAAAAGGGTGATTTGTAGCATTTCAGTCAAATGTCAGTAAAATGATTTCTATCAGAACTAGGCTGTATAACTCTAAACTGGGATCTTGGCTTTGAATCAGAACACTAACACAGTAACTGAAAAAATTATTCACCTGGTTTGTTTATCCTGCGACAAGTTCATATTTTCTCACATATTCATTACCAGCACATGAATAGGATGAAAAATATTTAGCTTTAGCAAAAAGGCATAAATCCAGTTTGTCTTTGGCTCTTTCCGCAGTTATAAGCCAATCGTGGACTACATCGACACCCAGTTTGAAAACTATCTCCAGGAAGAGCTGAAGATCAAACGCTCGCTGTTTAACTACCATGACACCAGGATCCACATCTGCCTTTATTTCATCGCCCCAACAGGACACTCCCTCAAGTCCCTGGACCTTGTCACAATGAAGAAACTGGACAGCAAGGTATACATAAGCGATACTGACACTCTTACTCTCTGGTCTAAAAAACCCCCCTAACCCCCGCTTACCTGAAATCAAATCCTTTCTTTCACTTTGAAGGGAGTGGATTTGAATGAGCTGTTGGGATTCCTCATCTGTCTCTGTCAGGGTGTGAATTCTTTGCTCTGAAAGAAAAATGACTCAGGTTTCCACCTGATGCTATAGGGTTTTCAGAAATAGTTATTTGGAAGTAACTTGAGTTGATTGTGTTCTTTTTTATAAAAGAAAAAGACTTTAAACTCTGCCATAAATATCGCTACGGATGTGATTTTATTTAAGTATGCACCCGTCAGATGGGACTGTTGATTTCTCTACTACAAATTTTTACGAAATACTGCTGGGTTATATGGGGTAAAACAAAAATTTTTTTTATCACTATTTAACATTCCCTGGTACTGTTTGAAGATCTCAGAAGATTCTTTTTGCTTTAAAGATTTGTTTTCAACAGTTGGACATGTAATCGGACAAAGTCCAAATAAATACTAGCGGTAAAACCTGATGAACACACTTTGTTTGTTTATTCTTATAGAATCTCTCTCTCACTTTCTCTCACTCTGCATTTGTTGGATTAAACTAAAAGGGACTGTGCATGTTTATGGACACATCAATGTAAATAAGGAACAATTAGCCAATGGCTCCTTTTGCAACTCTGAAAATATGCAAATATAATCAGTTCCCCCAGGTTTTAGGGTAAAGCATTTAGTATAAATAGAAGGAAACTAAGAAATCCTGCACATTTGACTTACTACTTTAATTAGGCTGAATTTAGCTCGCAAAGATTCACATTTGTTTGGAAGCCTGAAAGTGTAATGTGTGTCGCATCTTGATTATTTTCCACAAAATTATTTTGAAATAAGTAATAGTGGGATGTTTGAGAGAAAGCTCCTGTGCTGTTTACTAACGTTACAAGAACATTAAGAAACTTTTCTGCTATAAATTATCATTCATTATGAAACTGAGAAACTGTCTTTGATCAGCTGATCAACGGTCGAGGCTGTTTAAAAATAAATCTGCTTCAGCTGTTTTCTCAGTTTTTAATCTCCTTTTATTTGCTTTTCTTTTGACTGTAATTCATAAACATTTTTACTTATATTCTATTTGTATCTTTAAATATGTTCCTTTCATTGGCATGTCTAATGAATTTTAAGTTCTGCTTTGAATTATTTGCAGCTGTCATGTTTGCAGATCAATAATCAGCTGTATGCTGGTCAGTAGTCACACTCAGAAACTCATCGATTTGTGGCTTTTCGTTACTCATGTGCAACTGTTATTACTCACAGTATTGGCTAGTAGATCTGTTTTGCTGCATGTGTGCTCAGTGTAGCTGACTAGATGTGTAACCCCAGGCATTATTTCAGCCAGACAATACAATAGAAATCATCTCATAATAGCTGGGGCCTAAAGTAAAGTGAGTGAATATCCATTTGATTTAAAGGGAATATTTTTTTTTCAACCTGGACCTTTTTTCTAGCAAATATTACGTTAATTTACTCACCGAGAGGCTTAGAGCTACTTGGAGCCATTCGGCTATCCAGTCACGATCAGTGTATATCAGTGGTTCCCCCCATTACCTCAGTTGGTAACATTTAACAAGACTCCTCAGTCTGCCTGATGCTCAGAACACAAAAAGTACAAGTGATTCACTGGGATGTGCATTTTTTAGACTAAACCGTAATATTCAAAACTTTTTAAAACCCTGACAGAGTTTGCTTCTTCTCCTAGTTTCTAAAGCAATCCTTCACCATCAGTGGTTGTAACCATGAGCTGAAAAAACGTACAAAAGGATTGGTCTCTTGATTCCTAAACATTTCTAATCCTCGCGCTGAGCTTCAAGTTGTTTTTTGTTTTTTGGTGGGGGTGTGTGGCAACAGGGTGAATTAGGCAGCGATGTAATTGTAATCGTGTTATAGTGTAGTTGTTTTGTAGCCTCTAAATCACCCCGCAACTGAAATAAAAAGCACTTCCATTCTGAACTTGGAGGGGAACAGAGTTAATGTTCAATAACAAAACATTGGTTAAATGAAGGCGTTTTGGGGCAGATAATGCCTTATAACATGCAGCAAATCTCCTGCCCCATTCACTTTCATTATATGGATATACACTGATCGTGACTGGATAAAAACCTATGCCAAAAAATTCCAAGTAGCTCCAAACTTGTCTGGGTTAGTAAATGAGTGTAATATTTTCTAAAAATAATGTTCGAGTCCAAAAGAAATAAACTTTCTTTTTAAATGACATCGTTTGTTTCAGAAAACTAAACATTTTTTGTTTTTAACTGTTTTATTTTTAGTTATTTAATTCCTGGATGTATTTAAAAAAAAAAACTGAAATAAAAGTCAGATTATGGCTATATATTATGTGAAAATTATTGGCAGGGTACCTCATGTAAATCTCATCAAAAGAAATTTAGAAAACAATGCAATTTATCTAAAATAATTCTTATTAAAAGCCCTGTAAATGACGGCAATGCATTAAAACTATTTTTTACACATTGAAGCTGAAGTTGTTGCATCCATTAGTACGATTAACATCAAGTCATAAGACTGTTTCAGGATTCGGATAATTTGTTGCATCATCAATCTGATGCACAGCATTTTGCACTGGGAGAGTTTACTTTCCGCCCCCACTGTGTTTCATTGTTATGGCTACTGACTGCAGTGCTGCAGTAATGACTGAGGCAGTCTTTGAGCTGTTCGCTTTTCTGCCGATGCTCAAGTAATAAATCCTGAATAAACAGATGGATATCGTGTAACTAGAACCTCCTACTTATACCTCTGCCAACCACTAATATGTGTCTGCCAAATACCTCCTGATGCTATTCATAGCAGTTATGGGTACCTAAGCCAAAACTCACTCAAGGAACAGAAATGAATTATGTGTTCTGGGAATAAATATTTAATCTAAGGCTAAACATTACCTGTAGAGTATTTTGTATCTTTAATTATTATTTACTACAACTTTAACCATCACACAAAACTTTACTATGGTTAAAGCCTCAAACAGGGAAGCCAAGCTAAAGTTCTGCGCTTGGGCTAAAGGCTTGCTCATACTTCAGATAAAGGGAAATAATCTACATTCAGAACTGTGTTAGTAGTGCTGACCACTGAGCTCCATTGCTGCCTTGCTTGACTGCCAATAGGGCGATCAAATCCTGGCACATGACATTTGCCAGCTGTCTACTGACGTAGTCCAAATGACCATCGCGCACACAGCCAAATCTCTAAGCCCCTGTTGTGAAAAGATAGGGTAATTTACCTGAGCTGAAGTGCTTTTTTGTCTTTTTTAGATTATATGCTGCTGCTGTATATTTATTTTCTTCATTAGTCCACCACTGATCAGTAATTCATCCTGACTGGTGCTGTTTTTTAAATAAATATCAGTAGTAATCCCTTTCAATTAATTATAAGAGGTGTAATGTTTCGATGTATTTCATTTATACTTTTAACTTTCTGAGCACAGCTGTCAGACACAACACACTAACGGGCCTTTCTTTGTTGTTCTTTTATCCTTCTCTGCAACTGCAGAAAGCAGATATCCATCCTCTTCTGCAGCCTTTCGTTCTTTTCCACCTTCTCACCTCTCTAGAAGTGATTTATCTGTCAGCGAGCATTGTAACTGGGTATTTTGTGTAAGTCATTGTCACTCTGACATGTTTTAATATTATATTGATGTAATTTGAGGATATAAATCTTTAGTAAATATTTTACAGTTATTATAACATGGTTCTTTAAGTCTTGCATCTCTATTTGTATGGATTCATTTTCTTGATATGCTTGACAGTTTTAAAAGTAAGTTCTTTATATAAACTGGGGACTTCAATAAAACAATTTAGCTTTTCTTTTTTTGAAAAATAACCTAACAGAAAAGTTTCTGCGATTGTAATTTTTGGTTTTCTATACCCTGTGTAACATGTCAAAAAAAATTCCTTTGTATGATGATCTTATAAAGTTTTGTCTGTGTATTCATGTCTACATTGTACCCCGTAGCAGAAAAAACAAGAAAACTTACCAGTAACTTCTTTTTATTTCTTCCAGGAATTAGATTTTCCTGTCAAATCTTTATTATTTTTCATAAAAATGGAATAAAGACTGTCCCTTGATGATGAGATTAAGGCAATTTATAGAGTGGCTATTTTTATATAGAACCACCTTGTTTTATATTGCTTAAAGCCAACTGACACTTGAGAATGAATACATGTAATATACAAGGACTTGTCTAGGTATTGAACTAACTTTATGTTCTGGGTCTCTTGAAAGTCGGTTAAAAAATGCAAATTAGGTAACAGCATAAAAATACCATTATTCATTCTAATGTTTTTTGTGGTCCCTCCAAGAGGTTTGACCTTCAAGTTCAGAATCTAAGAGTTCAATAACTTATCACCGATTCTTTAGAATTATTATTACTATAATTTCTTTCCTCAAGTTGTTTGCTCAAAATGCTTGTTTACACCGAAGGCTCAGAGTGCATTCATGCTCTGCTATTTAAAGGAGGTTGAAATATAAAGTGTCAGTTATGTCATATAATAAAACACAGTGTCACAAACTGCATATCAGGCTATTTTTCTAGTTATTTTCCTACATGTGAACTGAAATGTATTTACAGCTGGTGGTCTTGGTTGTTCACAGCAAACAGAGCTATTTTGGCTTTTTGGTCAGTTGGGAAAACCCGGCTGTGGGAAGTGAACAAACATCACTGTCCGCTCCTTCTTCAATCTACATGTCCAGCCATCTTTCCCGCCATACTAGACCGTTTTAAGTACTGGGTAACAATTAGTGAACTCGGTTTGTTAAATATGGGTTAGAACATGATGCCGGGGTGCCCAGCTGCAGATTAATGATCCAATAAAGTGTGATGAGATTGTAATTTGACTCCTAATGAGAGCTGGCTTTTGCTTGGAGGCTCACTATGGGATTGATTTGAGTGACTCTGTGGGAGTCTTCACATTCTCCCAGATAGATTTTTGGTAAAGCAGCTGTATAACGGAATGCAGACAAATTATGTTTATTTCTGCACATCTGTTGCTGATTCTACTCGGAATGAAGTTTGTTTTCATAATCACAATTTGTTCTATGAATGCCTGTCGGATCTAACAACTCATTCACTGTTCAGCTTTACTGGATATTGTTTAGCAGGCTGTCAAAGCCACATTTATAGTCCCATCTGCAGTTATTGCCACCTGTGGAAAAGACTTTGAAAATATGTTATTTTGCTGGAAACTTGGTGACCCCAACATGGCACTGCATGCAGTTTTCTTAACCCTTAGCTTTGGAGATTGCTTTTCTTAACTTCCTCACAATCCGGAAAAATTAGATCCTGTTCTCCTTGTTGTTACAGTTTCAAGTATTATAGACTTTTTGATCAAATATGACACTGTATATATAGACAGGTTAAGGTAATTTACTATTTTATTAATATTTATTGAATGACTTATTTTTTTTTGTTTTTGAGCGGAATTGACATTAAAAAGACTCATTTACACCTTACAGATAAAGGTCATGGATTACTGAAAAAAGTGATCTTAGACAATTTGTTCAACCTAAAAAGTAAAATGTAGGATTTATTTCTGGAAATTTACAAGAATTTGGTGGTGGCAGCATCTTGTAGTAGCTCTGTTATGTCTGAGTCATTGTTTTTCTAGACTTTTATTCATATTTTTTGGTCAAGGCATTGCATGTTTGGGCAATTATTCCCTTTTGTGTTGAATGTTGTAAAGCTGGAAGGGTTTTTGCTCTTACTTTGAGTTGTCGATAACTTGTTTTTTTATAACTGGTGGCAGCTGATCAGCATCTCAAAAGTTCAAATAATACGTGAGTTTTGAACCCAGGTCCTGGAGGACTTAAAATGGAAAGATCATGGATGCAGAGCAGGACCGAATAGTAGAGAGGAGGAGGACTTTCTAACCACCTCCTCCTTCGATCTTAACGGTCAGGATCATATTTCTAACTCCGTCTCTGTGCCTGATGTTCCAACCATACGGCCAGACAGACATAAAGAGGAGCGTCAAAAGCAAATGAGGTGAATGAGCAGTGCCTGCCAACAAGTGATGGTGTGATCCGGGACATGTTATTGTCTCTGCTGGCCGGACTTTGAGCTGTTAGCATGTCATGGCAGTCATGAGACTATCATGTAGCTAGAGTCTTCAGTCAGAGGGTTCTTCAGATTCGTTGCAAGACTGACTGCAACCGGAGATTCTTCCTACCCAAAGTATCACCATTCAGAACAACTTGGTGAAGATACTAGGATGATATGAGTTATGACATTTAATTTCCATTTTAGATAAACAATCATGGAATTGAAATGAAAAAAAGTTTATAGGATTTTTAAAGGGTATCGATAATTGTGGCATCAGAAGTTTTGCTAAGCTTCAACATGTGCTGCAATTAAGGGTTCGATTTAAAAGAAACTGCAAAAATAAGGTTATTTAGGCATTTATTTTCACACGTGCATGGATTCATGTATGTGGCAAATTCAAACACGTCCCATAATAAAATGTGAAGGATTTTATAGTTTTGTCTGCAACACAAGAACTTATTTCACCGTCTACCCTTTTGTTGTTTCCATCCTCTTTTTAGGTCAACATAATTCCTATCATTGCCAAAGCGGACACAATCTCCAAGAGTGAGCTTCATAAATTCAAAATCAAGATAATGAGTGAGCTCGTGAGCAATGGTGTCCAGATCTATCAGTTCCCAACAGACGATGAAGCTGTCAGCGAGATCAATGCCTCAATGAATGTAAGTTTGATATACTTGTGCAAATATTTTGTCATGTGGTTGTTATCTAGTTAGATATTGGCCAAAAAACCAGGTTCCTTGAAGGCATCATCAAAAGGGGTTTCCTTTGCGGCATCGCTTCACAATCCAACTGATGTGTATGCAACAGCAGAATGAGTAAGACAGTGAGGCGAGTGAGTAGTGCCCCCCAAAAATTTTCCTTCATGACTGGGTGATTTCATTCTCCCACATTAGTAATGATAACAAAAATGTGAATGGCTGGACATGGTCTGGGCTGTGACTTACAGGCAGCAGTGCAGCATAGAGTCGCAGGCGGTCAGAAAGATGGAGAAAGCTGTTGGAATGCGAGCTCCTTTGGCTGGAAATAATCCGGATGTTGAATTTTTTTTTCCTCAACTAACTTCTTTCTCCAAAGGGAAGAGAGTACAGGGAGATAGCGGACTGGCGCCATATCGTTTTGGGCCATTGTCTCGTTGTCTGCGCAGGGCCGCAGCAGATGCCGAACCTGCGGCTGTATCGAGGCATAGAACGGGCGCCGTCTCTGAGTGGTACATTGTTGTTGGCTACATCTAATGCTAAATATAGATTAGCTTGAGTAATTTCATGATCCTGCCTGAACAGGAGCACCTGCGGCCACTGTACGTCATTGTCCGCAACAGAAAATGTGTGTTGCAGAGAGATTTAACGAAGGATAAGAAAATCATTCAGGAATGTGCAAAAAAAACACACCATAATTAATCACAATTATTCCATTAAAAGTGAACTCTTATTTTCCATTTACTAATATATGTATACTAATATAGTCATAGGTAATGAGCAAATGTCAGTAAGTAAGTGTAACTTCCTGCATAACGGAGCACCCTCACTACGGAGGTGTGGCCAAGACTGCTCATGTTATATACCCCACCATGGCCAGACTGCTGTCGTCACTATTCCAAGCCTACGTAGATAAACTGAGATTAGCCGTTAGGAATGCAGGATCTTAATTCCAGTGAATTCCAGTAAATTGCAGTGCAGTGTGATCGTTTAACCTCTTGGGGCGCTAAACTAACGGTTTTGGGTACAAAATTTATATTTTTTCACTAAATGTACTAAAATACATAAAATAATGACTGGAGATGTAGATAGAGTTATTATATACTAATTTATAAAGTTGTTCAACAAAAAACAATTTGATTTTGGGGTGAGTTACTATTTAAGTAAACATAGCACACGCAAAATGATCCAAGTGTTCATTTGTGTTGATGTCTTGGCTCACAGCAGGCCATGGTGTCCTCTTCATTCCCAAAGCCTGGAGGCACTCTTTGATAATTCTGACTCTGTGGGTGGAAGTGTTGCCATTTTGTCCGCTAAAGTTCGGTCCAAGATCCTGGAGACATAGGATCACTGCTAGCTACAGAATCCTTTTCTGATATCTCACTTCAGTGAGATATCGGAAAGAGCCGCCAGTTATGACAATTTCTGTTCTGCCTGTGAGATAGACCCCTCGCCACACCATTACACTATCTCCACTAAAAGATGTCATGCAACATGCGTCCAATTCTTCATGTTGTTCTCCGTACTATTTCCAATCTAGCCTCTGCAAACAGAACTTTAGCTTACTCCCGGAAGTAACCCCGGTTCTCTGAGTAACAAGACTGAGATGTCTCACTATGGGATACGCCCCTCTGCTACTTCCTCAGAAGCTCTTATTTCATTATTCGAATTCTGATTGGCTGGTGATCGTGGCGTCCACGTCACATGCATCCATAAGTAGCGTATGTCCCAATGCAGGGCCAACAAGATAAAAAACAGTTCTTGCTTTGCCCAGCAAGAATGGTTGTCTGGTCTCACTCATGTTACTCTAAGAAACTAAGTTATAAAAATAACATAAATTTCTCTTTCCTAACATTCGTTTCGATGGCTCACTATGGGACATTGAGACTCCGGTGTGCCGGGCAGCTTATCTCATGCCCACCAACACTCACAGTTTGACATGCGGGGCCACCAAAGACCCCCACACCCAGAGTGTGGAGACCTTTTCTAGGAAGGTCAGCTTACCATTGCAGTGACATCTCTGGTCGACAAGACTTTTAGTTCAGTTTATAAATGCTCATCCACTCAAAGTTTTAGGACTCATACAAGGAAAATACTGTCAGTCATCTGGAGTCAGTTAAACAGCTCTGGCTGGTACACATCTGTTCAAAGAAAAGTGAATACTAACAGAAGAATATAACATGGAATTTTGTTATATTTAGCAGCGAATTTTATTCCACAGATGCTGAATCCTTACAATTTGTGTCTTCCATGAATGCAGTCCATGGATTGAAATTTTGCGCCGCCATTTTTCTTATTTTCAAAGAGTATGATTGTTTTTTTCTGTGTTAATGTTCTTTCTACATAAAAAATACAATTAAAGTTGAACATCTGTTCTCCTAAAACATAATTTTTTGACTGTATCCAAAAAAAAAAAATCACAAATGATGGATAAGAGGCATGGCAAAAGTGCACATAAAGCTATTATGGAACTGGATTTTTTCTTGTCCGTTTTTATTTTCATATTAGTGATGACATATATTCAGTTTTCCAACACACTCTTATATGTTCAGATGCACAAACGAGAGTGAATTTAATTCAGTGGTTTCATCCTTGTGCACCCTCCTGATCTATTTATAGTCCGTTACATCAGTGCCCACACCCACCATCTTGTCCCCTTCAGCTTCATCTGAGCTGGTTTCAGCTCGCCATTGAATTGTTGAGGTAGCATGTTAGGCATGTTTTCCACACGGTCCCCCGCCGTAAGTCCCCAAGAGACACAGGCAGTAATTATAAATTGTGTGCGAGTTAAAACTTTTATTTGAGGCTTGTGTTCCAATTAACATCTCCAGTAAAGCGGATGTATTCATTTCTTAATGAAAGATTACAGAAGTGTCGTGGAACATGAATGTAGGCCAAGAAGGAAGCCCCTGGTTATGTCTTACAGTCGTATCTTTTTATATGTGTACCATTTATGGCTCTTTTTTCCTGTGCAGGCCCATCTGCCATTCGCTGTGGTTGGAAGCGTGGAAGAGGTCAAAGTGGGTAACAAAACAGTAAGGGCCAGACAGTACCCCTGGGGAGTGGTGCAAGGTAAGCACTGCTCATAAAGACTCTATCGTAAAAAGGGTGTGTTTGTTTTACCACAATTGTGTGTGTTGTATGAATGTCAGTCGGTTCTTAAAGAGTTCTCAAGATTGGTTTTAATTTTCCATTTCTTCTGAAAAAGCTATGAGCCCCCTTAGATTAGGTTAGGCAACTTTTTTTCTGTGGCTTTTTCCTGATTTATGAAGAGTAACTCACATCAGAATTACTTGAAACAAATATTCTTTTGTCTTTCCCATTATAAGAAGTGAAATAGCTCTCTGTCAAGCTGTAAAATATTAAGACAACACTGACTCGTGTGGTGAAAAGAAATGAGTTGTCATTCTGCAACAAGTTTGCAACACTATTTAAAATAAATGTCACCATATCCTTCATCTCTGCAGCTACATTCTTGAAAGGTTAATTTGCTGTAAACCCTGTATTGGGATTATTGTCTCTTTTTATGGTAAGTGCAGAACCAAAATGTTCAATTTAGCAAAAAGATTAACTGTTTTGGGGTAATAAATGGATCTACACTGAGTTTGTGTTTTTTTTCTTCTTCCAGTTTTTACCAAAAAGCCCTAGAGCCCCCCCCCCCCCCCCCCCCCCCCCCACTCCCCCTCATTTATTTGTCTTTTATTCAAAATGACTTTCCTTCATTTACAGAAGAGGCTGTTTCAACATTGAGTTCTGCTTAGGTTGTTGTGGAAGGAATTAATTATGCTCACCCTGTTAATGTTCCATGTGTGACTTCCGGTGGACCGAAACCATCATAGAATGTCAGAAGGGTCAATAGTTTTTAAAAATAACATGGCTAATGTGTCGGCACAGTTTGGGTTATGCTCCAGACATGGAACACGGTTTTCATAGAGATGTCAACTCTAGTGTCAGCTTTCTTGGGAGTTTTCTTTTCCCACGGCTCATTCCTCAGTGATTGTCAGTGCTGAGAAACAGTTTAATTTAATAACACAACACAGAGATATGCAATGAGAATATTACTGCTCATATGGGAGCTCCTTTCAGGAACTGTCTCCTTCCTTTCCTCGGTTTACTGCTTTTTCTGGCTGAGCATCTCTTCCTTTCCTCTTCCCATTATTCTCTGACCATTCTCTTTCTCCAACCCTCAGAGGATGCTCTCTGGTTATTTATAAAGCCTTTTGTGTGCTTCCTGGGGGACAGATTTCTTTTCTGTGGTCACAACAAAGCAACAGCTCAGTAACAGTTTAACTGCGGTTGAACAGTGTGTAGCAACATGTCTGAACGTTGAAGCACTATCCTTAAAATAAATGCCATACTTGCTTAGATGAGCTAATAACACATTGAACTGTAATTATGTTGGTCATACGATCACATCAGCTTTGATATTTGATTTGTTTTTCTGCCCCTATCTATCCATTTCTACCCAGCAACAAAGCTGAATTAAATAAAAAGTGATATGAAGTTTCCCTACCTTTTGTGAAAAATGTATTGTTTTCATTAGATAGTTACTCTTTCAACACATTTTTAAACTGAATGTAAGCTGAATGCAGCTCTCTTTTGGCTAAAATGAGGATTTCTCCATCACTGACAATTATTTGTTCATGCCAGATGCCATATAGATTGGTTATGTAGCCTCTTGAAAAGAGCCATGAGAAATTTCCATCTCCTTGAAGAGAGACAGAGGAAGGACTGTGCTGTGACAAAAAAGAGTAATTGTAGGGAGCTTAGTGAGTTGTGTGCTTGTCTTCCCTCAGGATCTCATGGCTGTTATCCCTGTGCTTCCTGACATCTGTGACATAGAGCAGACCTCTGGTATTTCTGCTCTGAAGCCCTATGGTCCTCAGTTTGTTATGCTGCAAAAACATTATCAAGTGTTTTATATGAAAATGGATGTCTGAAGGCAATGCATGCATGCAAAGAATGTGGTTCATTCTCACTAATCATATTTATGTAATGCAGTCAGATAATCAATCGATAGTTGCTCAGTGGTTTTCAGGGGCGGATCTAGAAAAATATTTCTGGGGTGGCAGGAGGGTGGCAAGGATGTTTCTGGGGTGGCACCATATGCTAGTATATATATATATATATATATATATATATATATATATATGCAATACAGAAGCGTGTGTATATATGTGTGTGTGTATATATATACGCTTCTGTATTGCAGCTGTACTTTCTTATCATGATATGCTGAGAACAAAAGAGATAGCTGTCACACAAAGAGCACAAGTATTTGTTAGAAATCAAATTCCTATACGTTTGTGGCACTTTTTTGGCAAAATCATTTTTTTTTATTTCTTAAATGAAAAATTAAGATAATTTTTTTTTTACTATGGTTTCATATTCTAAGAAAAAAATGCTAATAAAGTGGTAGTTTAAAGTCTAAGCAAGTGTAATAAACAAAGGTATAGCACCAATTTCATTGTTTACCCTAACAGATTTTGGGTCTATTTCTTTTGGATTGTATATAATGTTAGGATTTGTATTATGTAAGGATGAATAAAGTCCAGAAATTATATATTTTTTAATTCCCTTTAATTTTACCTTAATAATACTCAACAATCTGTACTTTCTAATATAAAGTAAACTTGGTAATTAGGATAAATGAATTTAAATATTTACTTCCTAAAATGTTCTGTCTGGAACAGAACAGGAATACAATTTATTGCCTCATAGGGGGTGTGTTCCTAAAAAAAAAAAAAAAAATCAAAATACCAATTTATTCTAAAATAAGATGTAAGTCAGTATGCTGTGTTTCCTTACCATGTTGACTAACTCGTCTGGATGTGCTTGGTGCTGTCTCAGACTCTGCACTGTTGTCACTGGCTGAGCCCTCCATGTTGCCCTGCCTTTCTCTTTCTCCCTCTTCATCTTGGTAATTCTCTCCCTCCTTCATCTCCTGTCCGGTGTGTCGTTCAAGCACTGTGTCCGGTCCCTGATCATCTCGTCCTTTCACTCCATCACTTTTCTGTCGCTCCTCTCTCTCTTCTTCCACGTCGTCCCCTCCGTAAACTTTACTCACCAGGTTACTCTCCGTGTTTTTCACCTTTGTCTTTGGTGAAAAAAGAAAAAAAAATACAGAGGCTTTGTTGTCGCTTCATTTCTGTAGAATGTAAAGTAATTTTACTTTTTTTTTCTGGACAAACTTAAAGATTTCACCTTCTCTGACTTAGTTTACATTTACCAAAAAATAAGAATTTCAATTTTTATCACCTCAAATAGTTACAAAACTATCAGCATTGAGCTAGAAATGACATTCTATTTTGTAAGATGGCATAGTTTCCGCTTTCCTGGTGTGCTTCTGCACTCTGTGCAGGTCGGCTTCTCTCTCACTTCCCGCCTCTCAGAAGCGTCTAGAGTTGGTGTACGGTTACATGGTGCTGCATTCAATTTCCATCCATCCATCCATCATCTTCCGCTTATCCGGGGCCGGGTCGCGGGGGCAGTAGCCTAAGCAGAGAGACCCAGACTTCCCTCTCCCCGGGTACTTGGGCAATCTCCTCGGGAAAGGAATCCCGAGGCGTTCCCAGGCCAGCTGGAAGACATAATCCCTCCAGCGAGTCCTGGGTCTTCCCCTGGGTCTCCTCACGGTGGGACGTGCCCAGACCACCTCACCAGGGAGGCATCCTGACCAGATGCCCGAGCCACCTCAACTGGCTCCTCTCGATGTGGAGGAGCAGCGGCTCTACTCTGAGCCCCCTCCGGATGCCCGAGCTTCTCACCCTATTTCTAAGGGAGAGCCCAGCCACCCTACGGAGGAAACTCATTTCAGCCGCCTGTATCCGTGAAAAGGCTTCAATTCAATTTCGTCGGAAAAATTAGCTTCATGCACTTAACGTCCGATTTTAGACAACTATTTATTGATTTCATAGCCGCTGGCTGGGGTGGCAGCTGAGGTGGCAAGGCTTTTTTTTAGGGTGGCAACTGCCATACCTATGCCACCTCAGTAGATCCACCCCTGGTGGGTTTATAGACATATAAAATACATTAAGTTACTTGAACATTATGAGTATTAAGATGTTTTTGATTCACTTGAGCCCCATTTACGTACAAACACTCCACTCTCTTACAAAATTTAGGTTAGAAATTTTCTTACTAAACAATGATCATGATTGTCTTAGTTTGGAGTTTCTAATTACAAGTTTTAACCATTCTTTTGCCAATGTGGTCTTAATATTAAACTTACATTTTCAATGACTTTTACAAATTCTATTAATTTTGTTCATTCATAATTTTTAAATGGCAAGTTATAAACCTAGATAAATCCTTGTATGTTCATAAACATTCCATAAGTTACATTAGAGCCACATGCTTTTGTAGCTATCAGAAAGCTCCTGACAACTTTCTGACTGGGTGGGTAACTTTCTTATTATCATAATAAATGACAGAGCTCAAGTATATTTGCTCGTTTCCTTGCACAGATTTGTACTTTTAAGCAATGTCCATGAATTTACATTTTGTTAAAGGCCATTCCAAAAGGTTAATGTTAGCTTGGTTTATACATCCCTAAACCCATTTAAATGTACGTTTGGGTTGATTCAGGTTAGCGTTAGCACCTGAGTGTGTCAAGTTTTTTTTGTTACACCTGCTGATTTGAGCTATAATTGAATAATTAGGGGTTAGTTCATATTTATTATTACATCCAATCCTTGCTACAACGTCCTCTGCTTAATTAGTGCTTACGGGTTGGTACAGTGGCAATGCACCTGATTCGCACTGAATGTGGTCCGGAGACTGTACGGCTTCCACAGAGATAAAAAAAAAAAAAAAGTTGTTTTGCAAACTATAGCTAAACATTCATTGGTTTCACTCTGTGCTTTCTGGAGACGTTTCGCACCAGAACCATAGTCTGCGTGAATAACAGTCCATACAATAGCCGGACAATAGCCGGACCAGGCTTTTAGATTTAAAAACCTCATCCTTTACTTAAGCAATTATTCTTTATGAAAAATAAGCAGCTCAATCTTTATCTCGTCTGGTCATAAAACTTCTCTCCAGAAGAACTTTGGCTGGGTCATGTGTGCACCTGCACCTCACTTATTGATTTTTACTTTTGAATCTTTCTCTATTGCTCAGGACCCTCTATATTTATGTTGCTGTAAATGATGTCTTGCTTTGTGCTCTGACACTGCTGTTTCAGCAGTTTTCAGTTCAGTGCAGGTTTGAATTTGGCGGTTCCTGGCATCCTAACCAACTTCTGCTCTAGGGAAAAAATTCGGTCACATAGTTAACAATTGGACTTTAAAGCAGGACAATGTTCCTGAACACACATCAATACCGGTTTAAAAATAAATAAAGAAGAAAAACGTTACAATTTAGGAAAGTCCTGACCTCATTGCTGTTGAAAACTATTTTTAAGAACTGGGCTTCTGTCAGGAAAGCAACCAGTTTAATATGAGCTCTGCTAATTCTGCCTGGATCAGCAGTCAAATATTGAGTAATATTTATGCAAAAAAACAAAAAACTTTAGTTTCCAAATATTTTTTAGGTAGTGTGCAACCTTCTAATGATATCAACCAAACAAAAATGGGTTGCATATTTATCTTTTGTGAGTTTTTAACCCTGTGTTGGACTAGAAATAAATCCTCATTTTATTCCAACTTGAGATCCAAATTCATGCTTTTAGAAAAAATTTGAATTGCAGTTTAAATAATTATTAAATGACTAGAATTTTTAGTTTAATGGCCAGGGTGACTCCTTGTAAACTTGACCAAAACTGTGTGTGATATAAAGGTATTGGGGGAAACATCCTTGCTGTAACTCTGTTGATTTAATGGACTCATATCCTGTCAGTAGGTGGTCCCTTAAATGTGGGATGTGTTCACAGGTGTAAATGCTTTCTTTAGTCATTTCTTGAAGGGTTCATCATGTCTGTATTTTGTAGTTTCCATGTGTGATTGGATGACCCAAGATGCACGTGAACACCAGGATTCAACATCTCCTCTGTGTCAGCAGATTTCTTTGCTTTTACACTCTGATAGTTCAGATCTGCAGTAAGAGGGTTGGTCTTTCTCTCATTAAGATGCCAGAACAGAGGTTATTAAGAACCCATTAAGCTGGCAGTTTCTGAACTAAAGGCAGCCCCCAAAAGCTGGTGGTGTCTTTTTTTAACCCTGTGCTTCCTACCAGTAAACTGTGTGCACTTGTTGATGACGATGTTTTAAAGATAAATATGCGGTTATAGCTGTTACAGAAACAAATTGAAAGTCACATGGCTGTCTTTATATTTTCAAGGCTGGCAGCTTGTCGTTGCATTTAAACATTGGTACCAACACCAACACTCCTGACACACACAAACTGTCATGTGCGGGGCTCATGACACTTGTAGTGTGTGTTTTCAGTCTGTACATTCCCCTCAGAACTTTGTATATTTGTTCTGTTACTGTTTCGTACATATCTGGTTCATTAGGAGATGAGAATGTGACAGTTGAGAGGAAGCTTTCCTCCAGCTAGCTCCCCAACCTCTTGCCACATTCGATGGTTTTGCTTTCCTTCTGGGTCAAGGTTGATTTTTAAAGAGTAAGAAAATAAGGGAAATTAATTTTAGGACCTACCAGAAAAGATTCTGGACATATTCTGATGGTTCCAGAAGCCTCCAAAATAATTTTTCTCTCGTCCAGCAGTATTAATCGTATTAAAATAATTTGTATCTACTTCAAAAATTTTTGGAAATGGTATGGATATATCAGACTGCCGTTGAAAAATAGGGTTTTAGCAAAATCTGTACCTGCAGGATCTGTTTTTAACAGAAAGAGGTGTGACTTCTCCAGAGAACTTAATGTCATTATGTTTGACTGAGGGAACCCCTGAGTAAAGCTTTCAGCAGAATAGAAATGATTCTCAGAGCAGCACTAACACCAGTTCTTTTTCGCTTGCTGTCAGTCTGTCTTGTATTAAATATTTCCTGCTGTTTTTCGCTCCCTGAACTTTTCCACCTTTTTATTATAAAAAATAATTTATTTAAGCTTTTAGGTGATTACCCACTGGAAAACAATCAATAATTCTGAATTGGAAGGATAATGGTGCCTTTAAAAAATAAAATAAAATAGGAAAATATATTTGCGCATTTTTATTCAGCCCCTAATGGTCTGATACCCCTACATAAAATCAACTACAACCGGTTGCTTTCAAAAGTCTTCTGGTTAGTAAATGAAATCAACCTATTCATTTCAATAATCACTAAGGTCACCATTATTAGCAGTTTTTTGTCCTTTTGAAGAGTCTCCAAGATTTGATAAAGGATGTTATTACCCCATCACCTCTTTTAAACATGGCAGTGGCAGTATCATGCTGAGGGAATTATTTCCCTCAGCAGTGGAGAGGAATCGTGGTATAGGGAGAAAATCCATTAAATGCTAAAAGTACTTTTATTTTTAAGAATTATGGTCATGAATTTAGTTTCTGGATGGGAAAAGCTGATGATGTGGTTATTGCAGAGCACCTAATGCAAATGCATCCTATACTTTCTAGATTTTTATTTGAGAAAGATTTCGAAAACCATGCTTGCTTTTTCCATCCACTTATCAGTCAACACTAAACTGACTCATTTTCCTATGAACGATGGCCTATTATATAAGATTCTAATAAAAGTTTATTGTTCTAACAACAAAGTTTGAACACGTTAATGAGTATAAATATTCTTGCGATGTATTCTATTTATACTTTTTAAAATGGCTAAAAGGCAGCTCTAGAAAAGGGAGTCTGTAAATCTATGGGAATTAATGTGAAAAGTGGAAAACACTGCATATTTCAGTATTTCATATTTGCGGTGTGTTTTCTTTTTTCAGTTGAGAACGAGAGCCACTGTGACTTCGTAAAGCTTAGAGAGATGCTGATCCGAGTCAACATGGAAGATCTAAGGGAGCAGACACACGCCCGCCACTATGAGCTGTACCGGCGCTGCAAACTGGAAGAGATGGGCTTTAAAGATACAGATCCAGACAGCCAGCCTTTCAGGTAGAGTGGATCATGCTCCACAAAGAGAGAGAGTGTGCAAAGCCACGAAACAGCTCAAATATCAACTCCCTAAATCTCTTTTGTTTAGAAACAATAATTTTTTCTCTTACCATTCCTGCAGTCTTCAAGAAACATATGAAGCCAAGAGGAAAGAGTTCTTAGGGGACTTGCAACGGAAAGAAGAAGAAATGCGGCAAATGTTCGTTAACAAAGTAAAAGAAACTGAAGCAGAACTCAAAGAAAAGGAACGAGAAGTATGTGAGAAATGTTTTGCCGTTTCATCTGGGGTTTTACATGTTCTGGGCTTTCAGGATTGCAGACAATTTTTAGGTTCGTTTGACAGTTCCTGTTTTACAAACTTTCACAGAACAGCAGCTAAGATATAAATATAACACCACATGATGTAGCTTTTGGTTGCCATTTTCGGTTAAAGGGCGACTAAGAAACTTCAGAGCTGGATTGGATAACTGAAAGAGTAGCAACAGTTCTGACCCATCACAGAGATCTCAGTTTAAACTTCCTAATAAATGGGAGTTGCTTCTAACGATTTAAAAATAAAATATTTCTTTGTTGATATCACATCTACACATTTGATTTAAGTGTTAATCGTTTAGGCCAAATATATGAAGTGAAGTTGGAATTCGGTTTAGATTTTGCCATCATGAGGTCCGAGTTATACGAGGCAACTGTGGTTTGCCCAAATGCACAAAAGCCTAAGTTCTATTGTAACACAATTTCAAAGGGTTTTAAACCTGAAAGGAGATATTAGAATAAATGATAATGTGATATAAGATGCATGAACTATATTAGAAGCAGAAAAATTTATATTTTTCTAATCGGATCATTCCATTCATTCCTGATGTGGATTTGAATTTAAAAGCACTTAAGTTGCTTCATGGTTTTGTTAGGCGTCGGGCTGATTTCCTTCACTTGCTGACAGCAGTGTCTGCCATTACATTGTTAAGCTTATTTAAAGCATTATTCTAAACATGATTCTTGTGCATCTCCTCTGCCTCTTTTTAATAGAATAAAATTAGATCTATATTTTTGCACCTCTGTATTTAATATGATCACTGCTGGAACGGTTTTCTATGTAGAAACCCAACGACAGTTTAAGGACCATACTGTTTACTTGGTAAATGGCATTTTGATACATTTTTGGTGTGAGTGAAAAGAGCTTATATTGTACCGTCAAAAACAAGGTCGTGTAGACACTATATGTACCCAGAGTCTACTCAGTCTTGGTGAGTTACGTTTCTTTTTAGACTCATCAGATGCTTGTGGAATAATTAGTAAGCCATAGAGGGGGTTGTCACTTGCAATAAGAAGACTTGAATTTAAAGTATGCAGTTTGTGGGTAGTGGTTACAATTTTATTTTTAATTCATCCAGTCAGTGGCCAAATGTAATTCATCCATCGCTTCATCCGTCCTTTGGACGATCCTTGTGCCGGTCTATCCCTTTTTTATTTTAATCCATTTGGACATTCCTTTTAGTAATCTATACATCTGCCTCATTTAAAGGATAGATATCGAGCATTAATTTTTAAGCCCTGGCTGTTGCATTTCACAGCAAGCCATTATGTTTCTACTTGTAATCATCCATCTAACATCTAGTTCAGTTTTCAAGCTTTACAGCTATATTTTGTATAGTTATCAGACTTCTTAGCAGCTTAACTTCCTTTGCAACCTGAAAGTGAGCGGTTGCAGTTTCTGAATCTATTAAAGTCAAAACTGCTTGCTTGAGAACCAGAAAAGAAATCCGAAACTGATTCTTAGAGGCACATTTCAAACCCTTAGCTTAGTCTTTTTTCCCCCCGATCATATACATTTGTTGGATATTAATGGTAGCCACCATAAATAAAATAAAATCATGCATTTTTTTTAAACCCCTGGGTCTCAAATGTGTTTCTTTTTTCTTCTGTTTTTCTTTCCTCAGCTCCATGAAAAGTTTGAGCAGCTGAAGCGGATGCACCAGGAGGAGAAAAGGAAGGTGGAGGAGAAGCGGAGAGAACTAGAGGATGAGATGAACGCCTTCAACAGGAAGAAGGTGGCAGTTGAGACGCTCACCTCATCTCAACCCCTGAAGAAAGACAAGGACAAGAAAAAGTAAGGCAGTCCCTCCTCTTAATCACTCATTTCCTGTATTCTTCCTCTAATAACAGGACGCTTCATTTTCTAAGCTTTCTAATTTCTTTAAGCAGCCCTCCTTCCTGCCATTGTGTAACTCAGAGTTGAAATGCTATCCATCAGTAGATACGATACAGTTTCCCCTTCTTATTTTGCTGTTTAACTCTTTTACTTATTATCAGGAAGTGCACATTCTGCCATGTCCAGCAGCAAATCATCTCATTAATTACACTGTAAAGGAGTGTGCTGTGACTTGTAATAAACGTCTTAGGAAGTTTAGTTTAAAGGAAAAGCGCAAGCTTTTTCACTCCTCTTTTTTCCGAACGTACATTCATGAAAATCTTTGCAGTCTTTAGTTTTTTAGCAAATTTGTATAAAAAGAAATTCATCCAGACATTTTTCTGTTTCCTCCTCAAGTTACACCACCTGTTACCTCACGCTAATTATAACTTCATGGTTATAGTGTCATATAAATATTTTGAACTCAATTTACATTCAAAAGGAACTAGTTCACTTTCATCTGTTAGCCTTGATGAATGTATAAGTCACTATCATGCATATTTATTGTCATTGCACAGCATTTACAAGTTGTTAAAACATCTTTGGTCATATAAACTGCACATAATGCTGTGTAATACTGAAAAAAGTTGTTTTCCTACATTTTCCTGCTGTAAGTGTTGGAAAGTAAGGTAAGTATGAACATTTGATAGAAAGTTTGCATATTTGCAGAGTTCAAGGATGTTGTTCCTTTTGATTAAAATTCAGAATTTGTTCCAGCATATCCACTGACAAAATTTTCACTTGCGACTTCTGCACTAGTTTCATCTTTGCCTTCCTGTACCATGGTAGGAAGAGCTAAAAGTGACAGAATGCATTGTTTGTGTTACTGTAGTACTTGCAAATCCACAGCCATACTTCAGTCCCTGCCTGGATGAAGCTCCAGAGCTTCAGTTTAATGGGAGGGGAGTCGACTTATCTATATCTGGTTGCTGCGGAGAAAGCTTAAATTGCGCGTGCCCGCAAGCTTTTGCGATGACTAAAAATTTGCTGGTTGTGTTTGTCTTTCACTTCCTGTTTAACCACAACTACGTGCTCTGTTCAAGTTCATCACGTAAACAACAATCCATTAGTTTAAAATAATGCCACCATTCATGGTGGTGTTAATTCGAAGGTGTTCATGCCACATTCTGGAGAGGTGAATTAATAATGAAGCGTATAAAAACATGAAATCATACAGTTGATTTTTTTCCTTTTGTTGATTTCTAATTATTTTGCATATTTTATGCAGGCAGTTAATAACTACGATCATTTCTGAGATTGTCGGGTATATTAACAAAAAGTGTAATCATTTTGTCTTGCAAAAAAAATTTGGTAATTGTTTTGTGAATAAAAAAAAATCTTAACTAAAAGCCATCTAAGAGTTTCTAGTCTTACACTGTTGGTTATTAATTTATGTGTGGCTTGAATTGTAAAATTTGAAAAGTAGAAATATGGCTCCCTCTTGTGGCTGTTCATGAACCCTTTCAGTGTCAAAATGTGGCAACCTGATCTTCCATTTTGTGGATATGTTAAGTGCTTCCTGAACTTTTGTGGATATGTTAAGTGCTTCCTGAACTTTCGCCTTCATTAAAAAAAGTGAGTTTTATTTGCATAAAATAAATCTTAATGGAATGTGACATTTTACAACACAGGTGGCTAAAAATGGCAGATAGCTCAGTTTAAAAGCTATATTTACTCCCGCCTCAACCTCATCGTTAACTCTTTTCTTTATTTTTTTTTCCCCAATGCAGCGCCATTTTTTTTCTGTCTGCACTTCTAACATCTTTCATTTACAACTTCAAATACCTTTTCAGCCACTGATTCACTTTAATTTCTTTATTGTTTCATTGTTTTTCAGTTAATTTTTGAGGTGCAGCACACCCATCCACACACGACCATGGATTTGTCCTCCATCACCATAGCAACGACCACATTTTTTTGTTGTTTTTTTGTTGTCTTGTTTTGACATTCCATCTTAACATTGTGCACATGGACCAAAGACACTGAGGATGATGATGGTGAAGCCACAGGAGAAAAAAGGAGTGAAAATGGTGTGAGAGAGAGAGAGATATTCACGTCCCATCAGTGGCCATCTCATTGAGTCAGGATCTTTCTATGTGATTTTTGAACTTTTTTTTTATAAATATCTGTGTTTATTTCAATTTCTTTGTTGATTTAAATATTTTCTGTCTCTTGTTTTCTCATTAGCCATCCAAACACTGATTTAAAACATGTAACGCATTGTCATTTCTTGGTACTACAATTCAATAAATATGGATAAAATATGTATTTATAGAAAATATAGAGGTTGCCCAGTTTTTATAGGAATGACTTTCAAATAAAAAATTTAACTGTCCCTTAACTTTTTTTAAAACTGACCCATTTGAAATATTAAGATGTGATTTTTCTTGTCAGACTTTTGTAACAAAGAGAAATTAGTTTAGTATAATAAGTCTCTCATTAGAGGGATTAGATTCAAATCTTAGCGTGTCAAGCAATAACTGAGTACCTACATTTCCAGAGGTACTGACAACCTAATATGTAGTCCTATGTCTTAAAATCCTATGCAATATTCTAGTGCTGTAACTGAGTTAATGTATGTGAATACTTTCTCAAGCTTACCAAGCTTTCAGCAATATGCACAATGTACTAGTTTTTAATTATGATTAATGAATATTATGTAAGAAGCCCATAAAAGGGTGTACATTATTTGTGAGCGAGTTTAACGATATTGTAAACCCTGCGTGATCAGTTTTGACATGTGTCGGCAGTGGAATCACGACTATGAAGCCAGTGAACATTTAAGCCTCAGCTCGCTGCAGGAGAGTTTACACTCAGACATGCAGAAGAGAGCAGCTGTATTTACTGTCTGTTGATGCAAATAAATGCAAACCCTCCCTCCTAAATGTGAAGCCTCTCTTTGCTCTGATTTGTTTGTCTGTGTTTACTCCTGGGGGAAGACGATGATGGTGAAACACGGGCAGGTAAAGATGCACTCGTCGTGTCTGCGTCTCGAACTGACAGCTGTTTTGGGCTCCGTGTATAACAATTTGTAACTGAAGAAGCTTGATGACGTTTGCTGCCGCTTTTCTAACTCAACACAGCACTGTTGACCTCTGTGGTTTGTGTTTGCCTAAAGTGGAGTGCAGTAGCAAAAAGGAGAAGTACAGTAGCTTCATCTAGCAGCTGCTTTTACGGCATTTGGTCTCTAACTGCTTTAAACATTTGAAGACTCACACTTCTTCTTTGCAAAACCGCCATAGTTAAGTCTGTGAACATTAATTTTAAAATATTACTACAAATTTAGTAATTTAAGTAATATGATTTAGTTTGGACTTAACTGTACCCCTTTTAACTCATGAATGTGCTTTGAATAAACCACTCTATTGTTATTCCAGCTGTATATTGAAGAACTTTGTCCTTCTGGAAGGAGAATCCCCACCGCCTTCTGAAGAGTTGTTGAAGGGTTTTTTTTTTTTGTCGTTCAGAATTACTACTTAGCTTCATCTGTTATCCTATCAACCCTGTCCAGTTTACTTTTAATTGCTGAGGAAAGAAACATAACTGCAGCCTGGTGCTGCCATCACTGTTTGTTACACTGAGTACAATTTGTAATTTAAAAATTCTCTTAAACTGGGAATAAAAAGTTGCCCTATTTTAATTTAGGTTTATCTTTCTTTTGATTTTTGTCACCATGGTCTGGAAAACAAATTTTTAAGAATTTGTTTCAGGTATCTTTGATCCATTCTGTCCACCTAGAATATTTTAGTAAAAAAAAAAAGAAAAAAGACAGAAGTCACACCACAGTAATACAGATTCTGTGTTTTACCGTGGCTCCAGTTCCAGGTCTATTATTATTCTGTGCACCACCTGCGGGGCTCACTGGATCTCTTCCAGCAGCACAATATGTTCACAGCTCTACATCGTGTCCTTTAAAGCACCAGGACACTGTGCTAACAAAGCTGAGTGATAATCACTGACAGTCTAGAGCAGCTGCTTCTTTCTGCTGCTGTGACGCGTTTCATGGTTCGCAGCGTCAAAAATGGGAAGTTAACTGCTGGTGAAGCCATACAAAAGTTTGCTAGTTTGATAACTTATAAAAAAATAAAAATAAACTTTTTAAACTTAATACTATGTAAGCTCTACTATGTAGAGGTAAACAGTTTTACTGCTACCACTAAGAATGTCACTTTTTGTCTACCTAAAAACAAAACAAAAAAGAAAGTCCATAATTAATCCTAGAACATTCAAATCAATGGTGCATGCTCATTGGTTGTTTCTGATATGGCTGCTCCAAAAGCAGCATTCTGTGTAAACAATGCAAGCAGGTTCTCATTTTCGGCCTAAAGGAGTTTCCAATCACTTATTTGCATATATACTTAATATAGAGTGTTACCAGTGTGTGTGTTACTCTGAGAGTGTTGTAATTAAATATGGGTTTACAAATTGACTTGTTTAGTAACGGGCTGTTTCACAATTTAGTTCTACAGAATCTGGACTCCTTTTGGAAAATATCTCAGTCTAATTTAAACTGGTCAAACCTTAATATGTATTATTTTACGAGTTTAGGAAACTTAAAATTACATGTTTGATTGCAAGCATTTAAGCTCTTTTGGCATTAGAATCTTGTTAAAGTCCGGATAAAACAATGCATATAGTGAATTAGTCTATTTGCATTACATGTTCAATAGGACACTATTTCATTAACGCAAGTACCACCACTGGTCATCGAAGTCTAAAACTGCTACATTTCTAACTTAAGGTAGCACCTAGCCGGGCTGCAGTGCTAATTCTAGTTTAAATGCAAAACTAAAAAACAGATTTGGAATCCACTTTTTTTTCAATCCTCCGTATTGCTAAAGTTAACATTTCTATTTTACTGTATTCATCTGCTGCTGCAGATTATCATAACTACATATTTATTAGAAAAACTGAGCAAATTAAATTTTAAAGAACTCTAAATCTGGTGAAAAAAATAGAGGCTGGGGTATTTTTTAATGATTCTGTGACTAAATATTAACCATAAATTGCACCATAACTGTACTATTTGACATTATAAATGGGACTATTCCTTTCAACTGGAGAAAGCAGCTAAACTTGATTTTCTTTATATTCATACAATGGTGCAAATAAGATTTTTTTTAGAAACAACTTCAATTGTTTGAGAATAACAAAGCATTTGACACATACATTTAAAAAAAGGTTTATATGGTCAGAAGAAATGTGATATAGCTGCCTTAGCACACAAAGGAAAAATATAAAACTGCTTTAAGATTTAGAAAACAGAAATTAGTTCACATTGCAGACATTATTGCTGTGAGTATTCAGTGTCTTTGAGCTTCAGAGCTTTGGCAGTGAAAAAAAAAAATTGCTTTCAGAAACGAATGTCACATGCCTAATTGGCCACATTTTTCATCATACTTTCTATAAGAAAAACTCACGACACTGGCTAATTTCTGCCTGATTAAATTAAAACAAGACACCTAGATTCCAAACTTCAATCGCTTATTATTTGTGCTCTCTTACTGAATGCAGTTACAAAATACTGAAAAAACAACGAATACCTTAAGATGAATCCCCTTTTGTTGTTTTGTTCTAGTGTTGAACCAATCTCCCAAAAGGTGCTCATATTTGATATGTAACTACAGTTGCATGAAAAATTAATACATGTTGCATTATACAATACTAAAACAATTGCATAATTTAGTAAAACAAAGTAAAGCTTTTGTGTAAAATGTTGCTTTTGTAAATAAAACAAATGTTAAGTACAAAGTAAGTTTTACATACATGTGTATATATATATATATATAAAAAAAAAATAACTAAGGCTGAAAAATATATTTTCAAAAAGCCTAACTTTATCTTAAAGTGCTTTGTGGCTCTGGAGGGAAACCTGAGCACCAAGATACCTCACATTAAAAACCTAAATCAGGATTAAGTAAAAATTAAACTAAAACTCCATACGTCTAACATAATGAAAACGTTTGACTGATAGTCTAAAACAAACTTCTTTGAAGAGAAACATTCATGTTTCGTTACAGCTCGTTGAATTCATAGATTTTCTCCTCCACCCCCACTGTCACAGCAAAATAAAAGTGAGCTTTTATCCAAATCCACATTAAATGTGGCTGAACACAAAAGCACAGAATTAAATACAACTCAACAAGATTGGAAATCGGTAATCTGTGGAGTAATGAAACCGATCAAAAAGTGGACAGACTTGCTGTTAGTCGTCAGCAGGGTGCAGCGGCGGGCAGGGCGAGACCCCTTTCTGCTGAAATTCAAAAAAATCTTCCATATTGGTCTCCTCATTATACAAGCGCCTGATGCCATCGTAGTAGTCATCCAAATCCCCTTGCTCACTGCTGCCACGCCCCCTTCTGGATGTCAAGTAACGCTGCGGCGGACTCCAGACCTCATCCTGCTGCTCCTGGATGTTGGAGCCGTCAAAGATGTACACAGCATTGGCTGGCAGAGAGAACTCCATGCTGTGTAGGAACTCGTCTACAACCTCTTTACAGTGGATGAACTCAGCACTGTCAACCTGGCAGGAGCAACACACGCAATGAGTTCAGATGAATTACTACCAGGGTTAAGTGACAGCTTTGAGATGATGATTTATAATGTTGTATTATGTGTGTCTCTCTGTGTATGTTTTTAAATACGTAAAGTAGATATTGAGTTGTATACATGCAAAAAAAAGTTTCATATGGTTTTCCTGTGGTAACTGCAGAGGTTGGAACTTTGATCTGCTGCTTTAACCAAATATAAAATGTTGTCTTTACAGGAAGGAACATATGTCACCCATCTGAATATAGCAAAATAGGCCTCAGTGTGATATGTTTTAGACACGCCCCATATGCAAGGATTACAAATAAAGCAGCATATTTAAACAACCATGTATTGAGAAAGAAAAAAAATATTTTAGAAAGGTAGGCATGCACAATATTAGAAAATCTTGTAGAGGAAATAATGCTGTTGATATTGGATATTGGGACGACAATATAGGCTCTCTTTCTCATCTCTGATTTCTACAATCTGGGACATCTTGCCTTTTTGACAATGACATTTGTGTCGAGCTTTAGCATCTGCTGCAATGAGACTTTGTCCAAAACACGAAGAAAAAAAATAGCAAGGAACTATTATACTCCAGTCCTTAGTGATATGAATATTGCACACAGTAATATTGAAATGATTATACAGTATAGTTGTGATTTACTGGGCAGCCCTAAGAAACAGCATCTTCCACAATTATTAGCTATCATAAAAAAAGGCCAATCTTTACAGTTTATTACATTTATTCCACAAGGGGAAAAAATAAAGTAAAATTCACACTGATTTTTTTTGTTCGGCTGTGAAGTTGATCAGTGTCTACACTGTTCATATGACAAAAAAGCTGGCAATCTGTCTTACCCATCTTTAACTTAATTAATTATTAACCTCGGCCTGCAGGCTTATGTTTTCGTGCCCATCTCTATTAGCAAGACAACTCAAACAGTTATGGACGGATTTCGAAGACCTTTTCAGGAAATATTTGCAATGGGTTCTTGAAAAGCTGATTCAATTTTGGGGTTGGTTCAACGTGAAGTGCATATCCCACCCAACCGACCGACCAGTGGTGCAATGTTGGACTCCTCTCCTGTCTCGGAGAGCTCACAGATGGCTCAGCTTGCCCAGCAGCCCTGCTACGGTTAAATTATATGCACAGAAAATTAATCGTGGGTGCACAGATTTTCCCCTTCTGCTGAGGAATGTCTGATACGAGGAATGTCTCATTAACTGAAATTTTATTGGAAAAATACCAAAAGTAAGAATTAGATCACAACATGGGGATGGGGGGGGGAACGGGTGGCCCTGGGAGATCTGCGTTCTTCTGCGCTCTTCGATTAATAATTTAACCCCAATCTTTTATGAAAGTCAGCTCAATATTTTAACCTATAGGCAGCCACAATTACACCATGAATTAATCTTCCAGTGGGCCTAGGCTGTTCTCTTACCTGCGCTTTCTTCAGTAGGTCTGTGAAGACGGAGAACCAGTCAGGAGTGAGCGCCTCCAGCTCCAAAGTGATGATGGCCAAGGCCAACGTTGAGCCCTTGAACTGCCAAAGTTGGTGGCAGGCCATACAATGCTGTACCTGCCTGGTCCACAATGCTGCCTGGAAGCCTGAGGGGGGCATCTTCTGATGACTGGGCTTGACGGGGATTGCACCGTCAACCGCCCCAGGGTCTGTGCCGGAGACGAGACCAAAGGACGGACCGAGGTGGGGATGGCCGGAGACGAGAAGGCCATGGAACTGGGAGAAAACAAGAAATGAGGCCAAAATTTAGCATAATGTCATGTTTTCGCCACATTTTGCTGTTATGTTTATTTCTTTAAAAATGTGTTGATCCTGTCAGCCTATAATTAAATCTCCTCTGTCAGTTTACAGATGGAGATTGTATAGCCCTCCCAAGTGTTTGTAGGGGTTCAGTCCAGAACCTGTGCTAATTTATCCTTTAGAAATCCCCCACTTTGTCTCATGGTCATCCTGTTCCCTTTGTGTTGTCTATGCAGTGCTTTTCTGTGTTCTTGATTGTGTGCAGACAGTATAAAACTTAACCTGAGTCAGATCATAGCGTAAAAAAAAAAGTCACAAACAGCTTCAGCACCATTTCTTTAAAACGAGAGGACTTGGAAGTCCTCTGCTTTACACAAAATGTTTTTTTTTTTTGTTCTTATCTGATATGTTGGGTTTCCTTCATTAATCCATTCATGTTGTGCTTTAGTGTGTATTTTGCAGAAATAAGCCATGAGTTTAAAAGAAAGTAGAATTGCACTGGGAGGTAAATTCAGCATTGTGATGCCAAATTCGATGAAGCTGAACTAAAACCATCTGTAGATTTGACTCAAAAGATCATTTACACATGGTGGTCATTCCTCGCCACCATGCAGCTGTATGGACCTCTGTTTTAATTTGGATGCACACCAACTTTAATGGCGGCTCTGTGAATCTCTGTAAATTAATCCCCATCAACGTGTCATGGTGGAGAGTCTGTGACAAATCGCTGTTTAGTAGGTAAATGAGAATAACTGTTCAGTATTTAAAAAAAGGGAATGCAAAGTAATTTCTTCAGGGCAGATGTTTACAGTATAGATGTGAGATATTTAAAGTAAAAGTTATTTAAAATATATTTATTTAAAGTGAAACAAGAGAAAACAAATCTTTATTTTATTATAGTTTTGTTACATTATGGCTCTTTGTTTTTTAAGTCTTGGATTTTGTATTACAAACAATAAATCAAATACAGATCCTGAAAGCAGAACAAAGAGGAGATTTGAAGTTTTGGAGATGATTCTTGGAGATGGTTTTGCGGCTTTAAGGAAAGTATGTTTGCAGACAAAATATCATGGCACTGAAGGAATGTAGATTGACTTTATGGTATAAAATGAGGCTGATAAACTAAAATGATGTATACCTGAAAGGTTGATTTAGCAAAAGGTGGAAATCAGGGTTTATATCGAAAGGACCCATCTCATTGTAATGTTCAGCTTAGCACAGTGTTGTAAATGTAACAAAATGGCCTGTATTCATAATGCATGCAGTATTGGGGACATAACTAAAGTTTTTCTCTGGGTGACTTACAGTGCCTTGCAGAAGTATTCATACTCCTTGACCTTTCCTGCTTCTCAGCTCCATGCTTCAATATATTTTTAATGGGGTTTCTTTGTAAAAGACCATTACAAAGGAGCACCCATTATAAAACAGAATGCTACATGGCTTTTAAATTGTTTTACAAATAATCTGAAAGGTTTGCGATCCAGTTGTAGAATAACCCTGTGATTAGGCCTGGGTGATATGGCCTCAAATCTGTATTGTGATATAATCTAAAGCCTGTGCAATTGGTATTGCGGTATACTGAGGATAATAATCTGCCGATACTGATCCAAACAGTACTGGATTACATAAACTATGTGCCGTGCAGAAAAGGCACTAGGGATGCAACGATACCACTTTTTTCAAACACATACGACACCAATACTCGGAACTGAGTACTTGCTGATACCGAGTACCAATGCCAATACTTCTATCACAGACAAAAATGCAATAAATTTGAAGACAGGTTTTATTTTCTTCTCCGCTTGTTACAACAAATAGGGAATTACTGTATTTTCTAGACTATAAACCGCTACTTTTTTCTCGCGTTTTGAAACATGCTGCCCGTAATCCGACGCAGTTTATGCGTTTTCAGCTAACGGCCACTAGAGGGACTACTCGATCAATGGATTGTACAAGTTACATCCTTTATCCTAAAAGTGCGTTCACACCGGCCAGCTTGCCCAGGCAGCAAAACGCTCAAACCCAGCTGCTTGTGCCAGCTTGATGCCCACATGCTGCGTAGGTACCATAGACTTTGCATGCTGCCTGGATCCACAGGGCGGTGTGAACGTACCTTTAGACAGAGAGACATTACGAGGGCGAGACAGTTTGCGAAAACAAGTTTTCATGCACAAACCCTCATTATGGGAAACAAATGAAGCAATAGATATGATGCCGCTTTGAACTTAAAGGCAGTCGAGCTGGCTTTTAAAGAAGGATTTGAGCACCAGTGGCTTCGCGTACCACTGAAAGCAATGACAGTGAGACATTGGTGACGCCAGCTTGAAAAACTCAATGCAATACGACGAAAAAAGCTCTAAGAGGTAATAAAAGCATATGAAACTTCAAGACTTTTTTAAAGACTGGCTGAACACAGAGAGAGGACAGTTGAGGTGTTTCCACCGTGTTGGAATGATAATAAAATCGAAGCTTCAAAAACCAGTCACTTTCCCAATAATTAAACATTAAAACAGCTGCAGCTTTTAATCGGGTGCACCTTGTTTATGTACACATTTGTGGGGTTTTCTTCCCTAAAATAGGCTGTTGCAGCTTATAATCAGGTGCGCTTTATAGTCCACAAAATACGGTAGAAAAAAAAAAATCTTAATAAAAAATGAAAAAGTAAAATTTCAAGTGAAAAATAAACATGTTCTGTGAAATTATTGCAGTTTCCACATTTTAAGTATTGGTTCATGTACAGTACATAAGAACAGTAGAGGTCCCGATACCCAATACCAGCATCGGTGTATCCCTAATTGGTACCTTATACCTTGTACCAACTACCTGCACTTACACCTACAAGTATTTTTATGCTTCTATTAGCTTTGAACAGCTGCCTTTTTTGCCCATTCTTCTTAATAAAATAGTACAGGATCAGTCAGTTTGGAGTCTAGCTACAGATTGTTAGTTAGATTTACTAAATATCTATTGTCATCCTGGCTTTATTTTTGGTGTTTTGCTCAAAGGTCCTCCTTAGGTCTGTTGAAGCCTCTAACAGGTTTTCTTGTAGTTTTGTCCAATATTTTGTTCTGTCTTGCCAACTCTAACCAGTTTCCTTGTCCACACACCAAAAAAAAAAAAAACCCAACCTCCCTACACACAGCATGATGCTGACACCTCCATGTCTCACAACGTAGACAGCGTTTTGAGGGTGGTGTTCAGTTTAGATATCCTCTGTACACAGTGGTTTGCATATAAGCAATATGTCATCTGGTGTCCAAGCTGATGTTTGAGGCCAATCTGGTGACTCCTCGAGATAATCTGTTGCACTGGATCTTATTTAGGAATATGGGTTTAAAATTTACTTATTGAATTTTTGTTAGTGAGAAATAAATAAATTCACAACCTTACTTCCTTGTTTCTTAGTTATGAGCTACATTGTGTTGATCAATAAAATAAATCCAGAAAAACAATCTAAATTTATGGCAGTAGCATGAAAAAATATGTTAAAATAATGGGAAATCTTTTGCAAGGCTCTCCCTTTATCTTGAACTCAAACTAACAAGCCATGCTCACTTGTGCCATCTGCAAATTATTTCTGTTTAACCTTAAAAGCCTTATGAATACAGGCCCAGGTGTGTTTTTTGGCTATTCAATCAGTGTATACTGCCTTGGACAATGATTTCTACATGCTGGTGCACAGAACCAAGCTGTAGCCCTGGCAAATAAACCTGTTTAAGACACTACAACCAAACTGCGTCGTAAATCAGCAGCATTTGTGCTGCTTGAGGTCTGAAAACCCAGACTGTGTTAGCTCATCCAACCTGCCATCTGGTGGTGACAGGGTTCATGATTCCAAAATATGGCTGCAGAGAAATCAGAAGTGCCTTGGCCCAATGTGCAACACGCATGTTTTGTTGGTATTTGAAACAAATACTTTTTCTTTATCTATTTGCTATTAAAAGAAGAAAAAAAAAGTAATTTTGCAAGATGCTGTTAGTTATTGTGTCAGAAAAAAAGTAATTAATTATCTGGTGTTTGTTTGTTTTTTTGCAAGAAACTTTTGCATTTGTGAAACTGACACAATAACTACACATTGTTCCTAGAAGTTATAATTCATCAGTAGGTGGGAAATCTGACGCTCTCATATCAGACTTTCTGATTTGAGGTGTTAAACTGAATGTGAACATATCAATCAGAACTAGAAATAGACTTCGTAATTATAATTACGGGCACATAAAGTTTAATTAAATAAATGCACATTTTAACCTCGGACCAACCCTTAAATGTGGAACAGATAGAATCTTGAAGCATGAGGTTTGCAATGTCTGCTTTTTTGTAGTCCTTGTGTTTTCAATGCAAGAACAGAAGTAACAGAGATGCTGAGGTCTAGTAGGAAAAAAAAAAACTGTTTATCTGCTGGTATATAAACTCACAATGTGAATGAAGTCGACCGGTGTTGCCGTGTACAAGTCCCAGTCCAGCTTGTCCAGAATGATCCTCTCCATGCGAAGAATCTCCGCTGTCGAAAAGTTGCATCCACTCCGCAGCACCAGGTCTTTAACAGAGCCAATAACCTGTTGCAAACAGATACCCACAGAAGCAGAATAAACATATTGTTTTGAAAATGTGTAAAGTGGTTTTCTGTATATCTATGAAAAGGGGGTGGGGGGTTACCTCGTCTTCCTCATTGATTTTGGCAGCCAGGACCAGGGAGGTAAAAGCGATGCATTTTAGATATTTTCTCTGAGCCTTGGGAAAAAGAACAGCGTTCGTTTGGCTTTAGCTGCTGCCAAATCTGAAAGTAAATGGATAAATGTACACCCCTGTATACACGGTTGCAGTTATCTACCTTAACAGTCGACAGCAGGCGGTTAAGGACACACACTCCCAGCGCAAATGTTTCTGGACAGAAGTGAAACAGCCGGTTCATTTCTCTGATCCAAACGATCATTTGCTGGTGTTGGGACAAAGAGATGTCGGCCCCCTGCCAGATAAAGACATACACAAGTGTTGATCGTTAACCAATGTGTACATAATCAATGACTTTGGCCAGATCTGATGCGTTCTTCCACATGCAACACAATGAAAACACTAGTCAACTAAATATATAGCCGACACATAGAAGCAATGGGGGGAATGCTCTATAAAAAATTACTTTCGGAAAGTCAAATGTATATTCCCCCCTATGTTGCTATGAAATTACGTTCTATATTTTTGTGTTATTGATTGCTTCATGCCTCATGTGTCATACTTCATAACAAAACCAAATTTCCTTTACAAATGTATGATTTAAATGAAGGATAGTTTCAATTGATTCTATCCTAAGAGTAGTAAAGACAATACAGTAACCGCTTTTGGCCCCTAAAACATCATACCTACCTATCAGACTTTCATGTTGGTTATATGAGATAATTTTTTTTTTTGCTTTGATGGTCTCAGAATTACTCATCTAAACAGTTTTATATTCACATTTGTTTAAAGACCAAAAAGACTTGACAAATCCAAGTTTTGCATGTATAAATACATTTTAATATTTTGATAATTACGTTAAACTAGTCACAATTTAATGCCAACAGTGTAATATTTGCCACAAATCCATCTCAAACAATAATTCCCAGTTTTACCCTAATCAAATTCCTTTAAAGGCCCCATGCACCCTTGGGCAGACCTTGCTCAATGGAAATAAAACGCTGTTCTTACTACATCTGCACAAGATTAAAACAAATGTGATCTCTCCACAACACATCCCGTTTAGAAGCTCACCTGAATGCATCCATTTTTGAAGACTGGAACCTTCCAGAGACGAGTCTCTCTGAGCAGAGCCGCCTCCAGCAGGCGAAGGAGCCGATGGCTCTCTGCAGCTCCCGGGTTCTTCATCCCCTCCACAGCACAGGCCAGCCTGCACCGGGCTCAAGCACCTGATGGAAACCGTCCCAGTATCATCAGATTCACTTGCACAACTCTATTTATGGCCAAATAAAAAATGAAACATTACTTAATTTATAAAATGGACATTAAAAATGTGTCAGTATTTATATGAACATAAAAAAAAATCATTAATGAACTTATTAACTACATGAAATGTTTTTTTAATACCACAAATGTATTGATATTAAATGATTTTATATATCCTATGCTACAATCAAGTATGAAATCATTTAAAATTTCACAAGGGCTCATCAATTAGGTCCTGGACAGTTTTAGTCTTGCTGATTAAATTGGAAAGTGCTGCAATGCAGGACTATTGAATAAATAGTCAAATAAATAACCATATGTGCTTTTTCTTTTGGAGAAAGTGAATTATTTGGTAGTTCAGGTGTCCACATTATTCAAGTAATGTTTATATATTTTTCATAATTATAACTGCAAAAATGAATTTATTGCATGCATTTCGGGTTTTATTAAATCATTCTTAATATTTAATAACACCTCATTTATTCATTTGATTTTTTGGCACTTTTGGCTTTAGACACTCTCCTTGTGTTAATCTATCAAAAAAAAAGAAAAGCTTTAGATGCGTTTTTGGACCCGAGAGATCAATTATGCATTTTTCACGAAAACATTCGTTTCTATGCAGTTTACTTTGCGAAAGAAACCACATGATCACAACTCTTTGAACAAATGTGCATTTATAACCCATGCTCTACTATTGTAAAAGTAATCAAATTTAACCCCAGTTAGAATAGCATTAAACTTCAGTTTGAAAACAAAAACATCCGAGTAGCCGAGCAGGAAATGAGATGCGCGGTTACTTTGTTCAAAAACAAACGCCATTTTCAGATACTGCAGGCAGACATGAAGCAATACAAATAGGTAAAAATACAAATTTAGAAGAAAAAACAATCCTAAATCTGCTGTGGGTGCAGCATAGCACAACAGAATTCTGGCGGAATAATAAACTGCAGCTGGCGCCGCTTCCTGCACAGTTGCTCCTGCAAACAAAAACATTTGGCTTCCTGCAGTTTTTGTTGCACTCAGACAGTCTTACCTCTTTGTTTTCAAAAGTAGGCAGTGTCTTGGACGGCGGTTGCATTTATACGTTTGGTTTTTTTAATTAATCCATATTCTCCAAAGACATCAAACTAACAATCAACAACCGTGGGATGGAGCTGTTGGGGAAAACAATCTCGGAAGAAAATGTATCTCGTAGGCAATACAATGAGAGCAGCCGCATTATATTTATATAATGATGAAAGTAAAACAAAGTGTATAAAGGAACTATGTATCCACAACGTTGAGGATAAAAAATATATACTTATAAAATGCGCAAATAAAAAAAAACGCAAAAGAGGCAGGAAGCAGAGATCAGGAAGGATTGTGGACAAGCTGTAACGCTACAGACTCCGCCCCCTCATGATGTCTCATGAGCAGATCTGTGTTAGTGGGTCAGACGTGCGGGGCTTTCCGCACAAAATGGTCGAGCTTTGTCTGGAAATGGAAGATCTCAGCTGTTCGTGTGTTTCGTATGAAGCGGGTTGGTTCAGACGCTGTTCTGTGAACAAAGTCTGCTGTGAGGAAGGCTGCGCACATCAGTTGTCCTTTCTGTCAATAGGCCTACACTAAAACACATAAAACTTGGTTTTCATGTGTTATGTTGTTTCGGTTGTAAACAACCATGAAAAAAAAGTACACCCTCTTACATGTCAATAATTTCACAATATTACACAAAATGTGTCTGGTCTTTTTTTAAAGATCTGAAATTATTTAAATCCAAACTTAATGGCAGCCTACAAGATATACATTCACCTAAAGGAGTATTAGGAACACCTTTTCAATTTTTCCTTAACGCAACTATCTAATCAACCAATCACATGGCAGTTGCTTCAATACATTTAGGGGTGTGGTCCTGGTCAAGACAATCTCCTGAACTCCAAATTGAATGTCAGAATGGGAAAGAAAGGCGATTTAAGCAATTCTGAGCATGTCATGGTTGTTGGTGCCAGACGGGCCGGTCTGAGTATTTCACAATATGCTCAGTTACTAGGATTTTAACGCACAACCATTTCTACGGTTTACAAAGAATGGTATGAAAAGGAAAAAAACATCCAGTATGCGGCAGTCCTGTGGGCGATAATGCTTTATTGATGCTAGAGGTCAGAGGAGAATGGGCTGACTTATTCAGGCTGATAGAAGACCAACTTTGATTGAAATAACTACTCGTTACAACCGAGGAATGCAGCAAAGCATTTGTGAAGCCACAACACGCACAACCTGGAGGCGGATGGGCTACAACAGCAGAAAGCCCCACCGGGTACCACTCATCTCCACTACAAATAGGAAAAAGAGGCTACAATTTGCACGTGCTCACCCAAATTGGACAGTTGAAGACTGGAAAAATGTTGCCTGGTCTGATGAGTCTCGATTTCTGTTGAGACGTTCAAATGGTAGGGTCAGAATTTGGCGTAAACAGAATGAGAATATGGATCCATCATGCCTTGTTACAGCTGTGCAGCTGGTGTAATGGTGTGGGGGATGTTTTCTTGGCACACTTTACGCCCCTTAGTGCCAATTGGGCATTGTTTAAATGCCACATGCTACCTGAACATTGTTTCTGACCATGTCTATCCCTCCATGACCACCATGTACCCATCCTCTGATGGCTACTTCCAGCAGGATAATGCACCATGTCATCAAGCTCGAATCATTTCAAATTGGTTGAACATGACAATGAGTTCACTGTACTACAATGGCCCCCACAGTCACCAGATCTCAACCTGATAGAACATCTTTGGAAAGTGGTGGAACGGGAGCTTCGTGCCCTGGATGTGCATCCCACAAATCTCCATCAACTGCAAGATGCTATCATATCAATATGGGCCATTTCTAAAGAATGCTTTCAGCACCTTGTTGAATCAATGCCACGTAGAATTAAGGCAGTTGAAGCTGAAGGCGAAAGGGGGTCAAACACCATATTAGTATGGTGTTCCCAATAATCCTTCAGGTGAGTTTAAGCCTACCACACATTTCTTGCTCATTCTTTGTTAAACATGGAGTTAAAGTGTGTAAAAATAGGCTACAGTGCTAATTAATAGCTGTAATACCCCTTGAACCTTTTCATATTTGATCAATGTTGCAATGCGAATTCATTCTGAATTCATCCTGCCTTCAGTCTCTGAGTGAGCTGTTCAAAATCTGTCCGGCTTTCTACGTTACAAGCCAGAATATTGGAATATCCACACCCCCTATCTCCACCCACCAGGTACAGCAGTAAACAGCAGTTGCCGATTGGAAAGCACTGGTTCAGATTAGGAAACACCATGTTGAAGCTCCACGCAAAATGATACATTTTTGGCTGGTCAAAAGGACTCCAAACACTTCATTGGGTCCCGGTCGAAGAGGACAGAAGACCGGCATGGGTTGAATTTATTTTTTATGGTAAGATGCTAGGGGGAAAGGGCGGGTAAGACGTACAGGGCTACTCGATCTCCGGGTGGAAGACGGCAGACGAGCCGCTGAACGCTACTCCAGCACGGGGAAGACTGAGGACATGCAGCTGCACGGAGCTCAAAGAGCGGGGTCTCTGCGGTTCTAGAGCTGAAGTCCGCTAGATTGAGCTGGTGGGCTTTAGAGTTGGAGTCTCAGGAAGAGATCAGACCTTATTTGGAGGAAAATATCAGAGTGCCAGCTAAGCAGGTAAATATGTTCTTTAACTTAAAGTCATTTTTTTCAATAACCATTCAGAAGTATCTTGCTGAATTCTGAGTCTCGGGTTTTTCAGGAGACTGCCCTCCTATAGGAACAGATTCTGGTTCAAACATGTATGGTTAAACTATATATACAGACGTGGACAAAATTGTTGGTACCCTTCATTGAATCAAAGAAAAACTCATAATGGTCACAGAAATAACTTTAATCTGACAAAAGTAATAATCAATAAAAATTATATAAATGTTGGCCAATGAAAGTCAGACATTGCTTTTCATCCATGCTTCAACGGAATTATTTAAAAAATAAATGCATGAAACAGGCCTGGACAAAAATGATGGTACCCACAACTTAATATTTGGTTGCACAACCTTTTGAGGCAATCACTGCAATCAAATGATTCCTGTAACTGTCAATGAGACTTCTGCACCTCTCAGCAGGTATTTTGGCCCACTCCTCATGAGCAAACTGTTCTAGTTGTTTCCGGTTTGAAGGGCGCCTTTTCCAGACAGCACGTTTCAGCTCCTTCCAAAGATGCTCAATAGGATTGAGATCAGGGCTCATAGAAGGCCAGTGTTTTCCTCTTAGCCCTTCTTGGGTGTTTTTAGCTGTGTGTTTTGGGTCATTTTCCTGTTTTAAGACCCGTGACCTGCGACTGAGACCATGCTTTCTGACACTGGCCAGCACATTTCTCTCTAGAATCCCCTGATAGTCTTGAGATTTCATTGTACCCTGCACAGATTCAAGACACCCTGTGTCAGATGCAGCAAATCAGCCCCAGAACATAACCGAGCCTCCCCCATGTTTCACAGTAGGGACCGTGTTCTTTTCTAGATATGCTTCATTTTTCCGTCTGTGAACATAGAGCTGATGTGCCTTGGCAAAAAGTTAAATTTTTGTCTCATCTGTCCACAGGACATTCTCCCAGAAGCTTTGTGGCTCGTCAGCATGTAGTTTGGCATACTCCAGTCTGTTTTTTTAATGATTTGTCCTCTCCTTGTTCGTCTCCCATGTAGCCCTCTTTGGCTCAAACAGCGAAGGATGTTCCGATCTGACACTGATGTTCCTTGAGCATAAAGTTCAGCTTGGATCTATTTTGAAGTCTTTCTAGGCTCTTTTGTTACCATTTGGATTATCCGTCTCTTTGATCTGTCATCAATTTTCCTCCTGCAGCCACATCCAGGGAGGTTGGCTACAGTCCCATGGATCGTACATTACTGAATGACATGTGCAGCTGTAGTCACAGAAACATCTAGCTGCTTGGAGATGGTCTTATAGCCTTTACAGTTAACATGCTTGTCTATGATTTTCTTTCTCATCTCCTGAGACAACTCTTTCCTTTGCTTCCTCTGGTTTATATTGAGTGTGGTACACACCACGTCACCAAACAACACAGTGACTACCTGGAGTCCTATATATAGGCCCACTGAGTGATTACAGGATTGTAGACACCTAGGATGCTGATTAGTGGACATACCTTGGATTAACATGTCCCTTTGGTCACATTATTTTCATTCTTTTCTAGGGGTACCATCATTTTTGTCCAGGCCTGTTTCATGCATTTATTTTTTAAATAATTCTGTTGAAGCATGGATGAAAAGCAATGTCTGACTTTCATTGGTCAACATTTATATAATTTTTATTTATTATTACTTTTGTCAGATTAAAGTTATTTCTGTGACCATTATGAGTTTTTCTTTTATTTAATGAAGGGTACCAACAATTTTGTCCACGTCTGTATATATTTTTTTTTGTATGGTTGAACTACTTTTTTTTGTTTTGTTTTTTTGTATGGTTGAACCACTGCAGCCATGTCCGCAGCTTTCAAACATAGTGGAAACAGTCAATGAGTGGGGCGTGAGCAAAGATTCTAGATGCTTTGGGAATGGCCAAGTTAACAGCAGCTCATCAATATGTAATGAGCAGCAGAAGACAGCACGATCTGCAAGGGGCTGAAACAATGGAAGTTGGTAACAATTGTTTTCTAAAAGCTATTTCCAGCAAACAACTGCAGAAACATGTTTTGTGGAACTCATAGTCTTATTTTAAATAGTGGAAAATAGTTATAATATATCTCCTTTAAATGTATCTGTATGTATTCTGATTTTGAAACATGGCGGTGTCAGCATCATGCTCTAGGGCTAATTCTCTTCAGAAGAGAGAGGGAAATTTGTCAGAGTTAATAGGAGGATAAGTGTAATTCAGTCCTGGAAATACAGCTGTTAGAGGCTATTAATTACATGAGACTTTGGTATATATTAACCTTCCAGATAAACAACAAACTTGTGCTTTCTTTAAAAAAATTTTCAATCTGAGTCAGATTGGATTGAGTGTATTCCATGGGTCACTCAAATATATGAATATGCTCTGAACTATACCCATTGTATTCCTGGCTGTATGTTAGGTATATCTGCCCTGCAGGAAAGTGAACCCCTGCCCCAGTATCAAGTTTGCATCCTGTCTTTTGCAATTGGTACTGACTTGTCCTGCTTACCAAATGAATTACTGCTGAAGGCAGTTGGATGCACTAGATTTATTTAAAGGCATCAGAATAATTTTTATTTAATAAAAAAAAAGTAAAATATTTTCCTTTCACTTAAAATTTAGAAATATATAAATGCCAAAATAAAACACATTAACGTTTTCAGTTGCAGTTGTAACACACGTTTCAAAAGGTATTGCTAGGGGTGTGTAAAGGTTGTGCATTTTCAGATTAATTCTTAATCAGACTCTTGAACACAACATGATGTAGACCGAATTTTATTAAAACAGAATCACCATTCCATCAACAAAACACACACAGCCTCTCTAGGCTAACTCAGCGCCTCACATCCATTGTATATGCATATGTATACCACATGCATCTAAGTCAGTGTAATTGAATGGCAAATCACATTAGAGCCACATTCTTGCATTAGGCTTGTTTGTCATGTACTTTCTTTCATCAACAGGTTTTGGGAGTTTTAGGTGAAACAAAGCACATCACGCAAATGGGAGAAAAAATTGCAGCTAGATTGGATCAGTTCTTTTGTCAGTAATAAACCTGCTCTTATCCTAACCCCCAATCACATCCCTCCTGTTCTTATCTGTCTGGCTTCATTCAATTTGGCACTAGCTCTAAGGAAAGAGCTGGCAGATGGTTGATTGGCCTTTTTTACTTATAGAAAACCGCAGAGGCGAGAAAGACTTTTGGAAACAACACAGCTGAAAATGGATGCATGATTAATGCTGGAAAAGACAGATTCTGATCATTCATTATTTACCCATCTGCAAACCTTCTCAGGCTCTTTCCTTTTGTGCTTGATGTTGTATCACCTCACCTTTTTTTCCAGCATTTTGTCTTTTCTTTAACCTTGCAATGAAAGCTGCTAAAGCAGATAACAATAAACATGTCCTTCGGCACAAAATGTTCATTATGCCTGCATAATTCATGCGCAGAATGGAGTTAATATAAATAAAATCTTTAATTAGCAAATGCATTCATATTTTAAACAGAATAACAGGATAAAAGCTTGTCTGTTACCAGTAATAGTTTTTGTGATCATGTTATTGGTGCTGTACAATTTCTTGGCCAGGCAGTGATAATTTGCAGCGACTATCTTAATTGGGCATGTTTTTTAAAGCTAAATAGCAAATCATTTTTTGGGGTTTTTCTATTCCATTTTAAATTGTTGCACATTCTATCATTTTTAGGACATAAGACTTTAGAGTTTTAATTTTCATTGTTCCCACAGTGATAAATAAAAATTAAGAGGCAAAGATAGTAAGAGAATATGAAAAGTATTGAAAAAATCAAGTGTTAACTGATGGTTAATGTTGCATTTTGTAGCATTAGACAAGGATGATTAAGTATAAAAAGTGTTTTTCACACTTAATATATAACTGAGATTGTGTATTTTAGGTTGATTGCAGCCCATCAGATGGAATCAAATACCTGTCCAATACCACTTGTAGAAACTCACAGATTTAAGCTTATACAGGTCCATCTCAATAATTTGAATATCACTGAAAATCTAGTTTGCAGTGCTGTGCAACAGTACTAACTTCCTCACATATTACTTATTACTTACTTACTTATTTCATTTTTTTTTTTACTATAATACAACGGTCCAAATAATCAACCACAGATTTAAATTAGACAAATATATCACTTCATAGATTTCTTTTTGATTCCAGTTCACTACCCATTGTTAGGCATAGGGTAGAACTGTATAACAAACAAATCACTTTATCATAATGCAGAAAAGGCTAAAACAGGGTTACTTTATTTATTGCCAACAGGATTTATACCTTCCCAGAAAATATGGAGTGTGTTTTTCATAAGATTGGGAGGGTTGATTGCTATTTTGCAAGAGTGCTTCGTTTGGGGGTAAAATTGCAAAACAAATAGATTTTTTAGTCCACCAATAGAACTCGTACAGTGATCCACACGAATTCAGGAACAGAGCAGAAATAATGAGGTATCTAAAAAACTGTTTCAATTCCAAAACCCCTGGAGCGGAGTGCACCAGCTTGTCTTCAAGTGGCTCCAAACTTGTCTGAATGACTAAATGAATGTAATAAATGCAACAACAAAAAAAGGTCTAGGTTGAGAAAAATAGAAAATTGCCCTTTAAGCCAGTCCTAACTCCTATGCCAGACCTAACTAAGTTAGACGTAATAACTGGAGTTAGAACCGCACCAACTCAGACTGGACACCTGGTCAATAGACTGTCCAAGGCCTGGTCGTATGCTGCGCAATGATACAGGCATTTCTATGCTCGTTGCCTAGCAACTCATCAGCCCAAAGCGCAGCAATAATGGAAGAGGGAGGCACTTTTCTTCTGTAAAAGAGAAAAGTGAATATTACTATTGATTAGATTAGGAAACTTTTACAACTGGAGCACAAAGATGTGCTGACAACTAAATTTAATAACACAAATACAAACAAATAAAAAAGCTATTTTTGGAACAGAAGATCACAGCTGCCATTAATAACAAATGTGTGTACAGTTAAGACGGTGAGAAAAAAATGGAAAGAAGTCTTATCAAAAGCAAACAGAGGCTGCTTTTTAAAACCCCCAGACTGGCGGGGGTCCTCTTCCAAAAGCTTCGCCATACACAAATATATTCATACATATTTTTGGAGAGGATTCACCTGCTTTTGTTGGCCTTAATGGTGTTGACAGTTTAGCGCCCATGTTAACTGATAAAGACAGGGAGGATGAGTGCAGTGCTAAGGCAAGGACAGATTTTACAGCGATCAGTTTTAGGTCATTCATGAAGAAGCACTAAATAATCCTAAGACTTGTGTTTTATTGACAATATTAAAACATTCTAAATTCAAATGTGAGACAGTAGGAGCTCCCAAAAGCTTTTCAGAGTTTCAGACTGAAAAGGAAAAGCTGCTGCTGATGAAAAAGGACACAGAGGTAAAACTCAAATTTCCCTAAAAAATCTTGATTTCCCCAATGATTTTTGTGAAAACATTCTTTGGCCTGATGAGACAAAAGTGGAGCTTTATTGAAAGGTGTGGATCACGCCAGCAGTCAAAGACAGTGGTAATACTGTGATGACTTGAGGCTGCTTTGCTGCTTCAGGACTTGAGGAACCTTCTGTTACTGATGGAACCATGATTCAGCTTTCTACAAGCAAATTGTAAAGGAGAATGTAAGGCCAGCAGGTTCTGACCTTAAGCCCATGCCCCACTTTGTTATTCAACACACCAACAAGTCCCTCCATGAGTGGCTGAATAAAACAAAAGCAATAAACTGAGGTTTTTGAGTGGCCTTGTCAAAGTCTGGACTAAGATGCCATGTGGTGATCTTAAACAGGCTATTTATGCCACAAATACATCCAGTGTGGTGGAATAAAAAAAAATTCATAGAGGATTGGGCAAAAATCACTTCACTCTGACGTTAAAGACTAATTGCCAGTTATTGGAATTGTCAGCAAGTTAAGTCTCGAAGGCAGTTTTTTAGTTTGCCTGAATCTAAGTTGTTCAAACAGCACTCACTGCGGCAGGGGAGGATATTATTGGTTTCATTTTCTCACTGTGTGCCTGCGACTATTGTCACAGATAAATGTTCGGGAGTGGTTTAGATTCCAATTACATAGATAAAATATATCACCTAACGTGAGAAAGTATTTGCTCCCGCTCTCAGCTGGAACAGTTTAGAAAAAGAGCAGAGACAAAGTGTGTCTGTGTGTGTGTAGGTCATGGCAGGAATGCTGATAAGAAATGACGGTCACTGCAGGCAGCGGCAGATCTGCATGTTGACAAAGTGCAAAAAGCAATGGGAACACTGTGATTATGTTTCTGCGTGAGGTCAGGTCGTGTTTGACTAAAAGAAAACTTGTTTGTTCTTTACGCTCTGAGTCACTGGGATAGGACGGGTTTGTGTATATCATTTAGGCTCAAAAGGTTGTTTAAACATATGGTGATTGTTTCTCCTTCAGTGTGCATATTCTCTCTAGTTTTCAGTTTTCTGCATCACCGCTGACCTGTATGAGGTTTTGTATAAGGTTTTCTCACTACTTCTGCTAATTGAAATTGTTTGTCCGTTTTGCACTGTGTCCAAATTAGCTGCAAGGAAACTGTTGACATTAAAGGATGCGTGGTTAAGCTGATATTTGCAAAAATTCTGTGTTATTTTCCATTTTGTATTGTAATTATGTTCTCCACACATATGAGGGGGGGGGGGGATCATAGGTTTTCAATTCAACTGTCTTGGATATAATTGTTTTGTAGTTAAGAGCTGAAACATTGCTAAACCTGGCCAGTATTAATGTTGTATCATTAAAATGTATAGTTAATTTTACAAGATCCATCTGCCCTAACTAAAGGTGCCTCAAAAGGGCATCTCTAATGAACTGCTGCTAAGCCAAAATACATTAAATTGAAAAAATGTTTTAGTTCTGTGTGAATATTTTGTTATGTTTGACCCTTAAGTGTGTATAATAGAAATGTAAATCCTTTAATTTCAAAATATGGTGAAGTAAAAAGTGCTATAAACAATAATACAATAATATAATGTGGTAATAGGATCAACTCATCATGAAAATATAAATTTTTCCACAACACAATGTCAAGCCTATGTAAAGTAATGACGGCATTTTCGCAAGGCAGCTAAGCCGGAGATGAGAACACTCACATAGCCTAAGGGCTCCTCTGGTTCCAGCTGCTTGGTTTCTCGGTGTGAAGCACAGAGGGAGAATCTACATGTTGAGCTTTTCTTAGCGAAGGTTGAAAAATCAGTCTGCTCTCATCAGTCTAACAAGAACATACAGAGCATCTGTGGATCCCCTACCACCCCCATCTCTTCATGTGTCTGCTCTCCATCACACCGTAAATTAATGTCAGCCCTTAACCAACTTTGTCCCGTCAGGAAGGCTTTGCGCACTTGGCTTAGCACATTATGTTCCCAAAGTCACATCTAATCTCCGACTTTGATAACTGCCTGTTGGGCCAAACTGAAATAGATTTCCCCCCCCCTTTTTTATCTTTTGAGGCTTTTCTCCATTCTCTACTGATAGTTTAGGGACTCTGTTCACAAAGAATGAGACTCAATTGATATCTGCTCGTAAATCTTTAATCATATGTTCTACACTTAAATTTGACAAGATTGTGGTCAATTTAATCTACATTTTCAGTTATCAGGACATGAAGATCATATCATATTTAGGCTTTAACAATTTATTTTAGCTGCTCTTTATGGAGTGTTATATTCAAATAACCTAGAACTTTAAACATTTTTAAAAAGAATTCACTGCACAAGTTGGAGTTTATTCTTGATAGTCTGCCATCTATACGGATGTGTAAAAATACAGTACCTCTTCTAATATTGCCTGAATGTCCTTTGCACTCTGCAAAAAGCCAGTTAGACCTCAACCACATGCTCGTTGTTTAGATCAATAAGCTTGTTTTAAAATTCTGATTAGATTTTGACCATTTTCCTGGAGAAATGGGTGGAGTTCATCGAAAGTAGTTGGTTTCCAGACAAGGACTCGGATGTCAGATGCTGTCAAGGCTTTGAAAAGGGCTTTCCAGAAACATAAAGTCAGTATGGTTTATCCATTCCACAATCGCATTTGATCAAATCAGTTTTCGGTGTGACCAACCTTTGCCTTCAAAACAGAATGAAATCTTCTAGATACACTTGCACACAGTTAAACACACAGCCTGAAACTTTTGCACAGTACTGTCATTCCTCTCAGATGAAACCAGCTTGGATGTTCAAGAGCAACCCAGGAATGACACTAACTCATACTTATCATAAACTCAAAGTAGCTCCTTCTGGAGAACAATTTGATTGCCTTGTCCAAAATATCATAAATCATTAAAAATCATAAAAAAAATATTTCTTTCTAAACACTGTACCACATATCAACCATTGTGGTGGTAGCATCATGGTGAGGTACCTTTTCACCCTTAAAGGTGGAGAAATACATCAAAATGTTTAAACTTCACAACAAATTAGCACACAGATGGATGTTCCACGAGGACGGTGATCTCAGACACGCATCAAAACATAATAGCTTTTGGAATGGATAAAGCTTAAATCTTAGGCCCCAAATTTTAACAATATTAAAAAAGTATGCGTTAGCGCTACAGAAAACCAACCAATTTAATTTGTTCTACAATTTTTAATAAGAAATGTGGTCAAGCATCCAGAAATAAATGACCAAGAACGATGTTAGTTGTAGGCCAGTAGCCTCTGGTTGCTCTGCGTCTGGCTCTGGAATAGTTTTCCACATATTAAACCTGTAAGTCAGCTTTTGATTCAGTGTATAATAGAGAAAATTCACTATACATTGAAAGATTTATGCCTTATTTTTTGTTTTAAAAAAGGTCTTGCTAAAGTTTTGTGTTGCTTTTATCTCTACAAAGTAAAAATGAAACAATTTAAATAATAATTAAAAAAATAAATAAAAAACTTAATCTCTAATTGTCTTGATATAAAAAATAAACAAACAATTAAATATAGGTGTTTATGGTCCAGATGATCAAAATTAAAAATAATTTGGCATAATGTAGATCACTAGTACTTGTAAAGTGGCAAAGTACTAGTAATATGATACTTGGTATTTGCGATATGAATAAAAATGTTAGGCAAAATTACTGGTATGGTGGTTTGTGTTGAATTTGCCACAATTTTAAGAACTTAAAATGTCCTTAAAGAATTTTAAAATGTCCTTCAGGCTTTAAAGACTTAGTGTAAAAGTTGTTAACTGTATAGATTTAAATACTACTACTACTATTACTACTACTACTACTACTACTAATAATGATAATAACAATTTAACCATGCATCAGGTATACTACAAGTTTATCAATATTGGTATTCTAATTTAGTTAAATAATATGGATGTAGTCTTAAATCTTCATTCCTACAGCCTCTTGTCCAACGCATCAGTGAGAGATAACTTATGACTGAGAGATAAATTATCACTTAATAAGCTTGTCAGTTGGTACACCTGTCTTAAGTTTGAAAGCCTCATCTTTATGGCTCCAAATTATTTTTCTATTATTGTTGTGAAATTGCTCAATCTTTGTCCCATTAGACCAACATATCTTTACTAAATCTACTGGAATTGACATGCAAACAAACAAACCAAAAACAAACAAACATTGGACTGATGCTAGCCAACTCTGCCTTTTTATATCTGACTTTGGGGATTGCATTTTTGTCTTTGTGGCAAATTAATTATGATGGTTCAGAAAGCATAATTTTTTTTAAATCAAAGTTTTCTTGGCAAAAGTGGCCTTTATTGACAATAGTTGACAGGAGTTCGATAGAGACAGAGGGGGTAACACAAACAGCAAAGGTCTTACATTTGGGAATTAAACACCAGAAAGTTGCCTTGAGGTCCAAGCATCATTATTTCAAAACTTTAACTTGTCCTTCAGTTGTCATACATTTATGGTTTTTCCATCATCCACAGCTGTCACCTAATAATCATAAAGAAACCTTTAATCAGAAAATAAATTTAAGAAGATACTGGAGGAAAAATGCCATGCATGAATGGGTGAATAACTGAAAAGTATTGTAAAGCGCTATACAAATGCAGGTCATTTACAATAACTGAAACTCTGAGGATGTTGATGTTACAAGATTTGAAAACTTACCTTCTTCCAAAACTTAGTAGAATTTTATTATATAAAACCTTTATCTAAAGCATTTGATCACTCCATCAAAAATGTAATATTATACCTTACCAGATCCTGCTTGATTTCACAGGACTGTTATGTCATTCTAAAGATTTAGGGTTTGAATTTAATCAAACAAATTAAGTCTTTAAAAAAAATCTGACATCATATTTCCATTTGCAAATGATGATACTGCAGTATAGTATGTTTTAAAAATGCGTTGTTCCTGCCCAACTAGAAGCATTAACTGTCTAAGTGAGGTAAGGAAATATAAACAAGTCAGCATATGCTTCCCGTAATTGTTGCACTTACCCATCGACCTCCTATAATGTACATATGAGAGGAGTGACTGGAAAGCTAAAATCAAAATGCTATTAGAATCACTATAGAAGCTGATTGGTTCATTTCCTGCCAAGACTACATTTAAATAAACATAAAGATCTTGATGCATCTACTTCTGGCCACTGGAGGGAGACATAGGCCAGCTCATGCAAATCCTGTTATCTGAGTACTCTGAAGGCTTCGTTAACTTCATCACTTTCACAGTCTCTTTGATTGAAAATAGTCGAAAACGTGGACTGCACATCCATTCTTTGCTCATTTTAAAAATACGTGCTTCTTCTAAAAAAAAAATCATTCCTCCCTCTCCCAAGGCAAGCTTTTTTTATTTTGAACCTCTCAGATGACAGATTTCACCCCTACCTGCCTTGAAAAGCACCAGTGAATCATTTCCAGGGGGAGAGACTTCACATTATTGGAGATGAAAGAAAGTGCTGAAGAAGAGGACATGGAAGTGCCCCAAGCTTGACCATCATTGCTAAGCCGGCGTGAATAGCACAAAAAACATGATGTTCTTTGCTCATCGTTTGCACACTGAAGGTGAAAAACATCAAGATAACAGCTCCAAGGCCAACTCAATCAACGTCACAGGGAGTTTTAGTTTAGAGGTGGCTGTATTTTGCACTGACAAAGTGTCTGGATGGAGATGTGACAGTGGGAGGTTACATCAGTCTATGTCTAACTAAATCCAAAGCACAGAGCCCATTATAACCAAATCTCATTATCTGTTATTTATAAACAAACATTCATAATAATAAATAGTATTTATATAGCGCTTTTCGAGACTCTCAAAGTGCTTTACAATTTCATTATTTATTCTCTCTCACATTCACACAGTGGTGCTGTCAAACTACAATAGTAGCCACAGCTGCTGTGGGTAAGGCTGACAGAAGTGAGGCAGCCATTTTGTGCCATCAGCCCCTCATCAGTAGGCAAGGTAGGTAAGGTGTGTTGTTCAAGGTAGCAGGCAGAACCAGGAATAAAACCCACAATTTCTGTGTTGCAGGCTGAACACTCTACCCCTGAGCTACAGCACCTCCATCCATCCATTAATAATCTATATATTTAATCCCTTTTTGCAAATAAAACATCTTAAAAGTGTGGTGTGCATTTGTATTCAACATACATGAGTCAAAACTTTTTTTACTATCAATATTGTTGCTAGCCATTTGCACATCTAAAGATGGCCTTTTTTACAAATTTTTCTTCACAAAATAACTAAAGCTAAGATTAAATAGAGTGCATTCATGAACATAACATTTCACATCTTGCCATGGATTATCAATTGTATTTCAGTTTGAACTTTGGCAAGGCTATTCAAAAATATGAATATGCTCTATAGCTCTGGCTTTCTGAAATATTAACGTCTCCCCCAATCTACAGCCTTTTGCAGCCTCTAATAGGTTGTATCCCAGAGTTGCCTGGTATTTAGTCTTTGCATGATTTTCTATTGATTTTGTGACATTTAAACATATTTTTATGAGAATTAGATTTCTTTATATATAAAAAAATTGTATATCCCACAGGTCAATTCACTCTAAATTCAGAAACAAAACAAACCCAAAGTGTTTAGCTGTTCCAAATCTAGATCAATAGGGGGCAGTGTGATCTCACAGGAGTAGAGTTGTTTTTCAGCATAGCCTTATTATATAATGAAACCAACCTGGGAGCAGAGCAGCAGTCGCTGAAAAATTTCTGGAAACTCAATAACTTTTATTGTCTGTTGAGTTAGAGTTCCAATCTCTGATTCTTGTGTCGTCTCCTGCCTTTCATCCTTATATTAGAACCTTCCTGATGCTGTGAAAACCTTTTTCATTTTATTACTATGTTTAGCCTTGCTTTTGCTGTCTTTCTCCCGCTGTTTGACTCAGTAATCAGACTTGCATTTTTATCCTCTCCCTTTCTGAGCGTACGTACAACTCAATCTGAAAGCAGAATCGATAATTTACTGTGTCGAAACAGTTTATTAATCTAATCACATATATCCAATGTCACAGTCTCTCCTTTTTTCACACCTCAAGTGGAAATGGATTTGTTCTTAGCTCGCTTTCTGATTGAGTAAGCCCCTGGTGGAGCCTTTTTCGAAATACCTGTTAACTTTGAAATTAAATTCTAATCACTAGTCTCATGCATAAAATAGAATAAGCAAATTTCCATTTAAATCACTTCTCTCTTGTATAGCACCTCTGGTGGAGAATTGTAGTTAAGACTAATCGGTACTGAGAGTGGGTTTACTTCAGGCATTAAACAAATTAAAATTTATGCCATAAGATTGCTTTGCCGGAACCACCCACTGTATAATAATCATTACTGCACAGCTAATCTTCCACTGCTGTACATATAATAGCAGGAGTACCTGCAAGGGTTGGATTAAAGGGGGGAAATTCTGCATTTATGGGAACAATTATGAGTTTTATAATCCACACAGGACAATGCAACTGTGGTCAAAATATACAACTGATAAATAAAATCCTGCATGCTTGCTGTGTTTTGTGAGTTTCCCTTTAAGAAAGCGTCTCCGTAGCAATGCTGAAATATCAAAGTGCCTTCTGATCTAATTTAACCTGGGTGAAGGAGGAGATGCAGCTGCTGATTTTTCATACTGCACACCCAACTCCTTCAACTGTTTCTCATTGGCTTGCTTTTTCCCAATTATGTTATATAAGGAGCCAACTGCAGTCGTTTGGAAGCCAGGGAATCTGCGACACTGCTCTTTTTGAGGTGGAACTTCAAAAGTTTCGGTGAAGTGAGCTCAAACTCTTTGAGTTGCACTAATCAGTGGGTCACCTCACCATTTTTCCCCAGACAGTAAAAAGTATGACTAATTTCTGAAGGTATTCATTCTAAAAATGAATTTTCCTTTTATTTCCAGCCTTGGCTAAACTGTATTGACTTGCTGGTTAGAGTTATAGATTCATTTTACTAGTATGGATTGGATAAGGCAAGGCATGGCAGGCAAGGCAATTTTATTTGTAAAGCACACATTCAACAACAACGGAATTCAAGGTGCTCTACGTGATTCGGTGGTTAAGAAACCAAACACATGATAAAAGCATGAAAAGTAAAAATAGCAATTAAGCATATGTTATGGAATATTTTGTATTAAAAATGATCTGTTCTGTGTATTCTAACATACTGTGTGCCTTTCTATATGATATGGTAACCAATCTGATTGTATGACACTGTATGAATTTAGGTCAGAGCGAAATGTATTGATTTGAGTTCCAATATTCTGGGTTGGCATAGTCACCTCCTCTTACATTTGAAGACATCCTGTCAGTAGATAGAATATGTCTTCACTGTCAAATCCACGACACCTTCAAGTCTAATGCTCTTATTCTGAAGAAATGTGTCTGATATGATATTGATAAGTGATTAGGATTACTGAATCTATAAAAGTCTTGGTCTCATGTTGGAAGGCAGGTCAGTAGTTGCATATTTCTATGTGACTCTGTTACCGCCTTGTTTGATTAAAAAAGTCTGTAATTAAACCTCCATAAATCTGAAGGAATCATCTCATCCCTTTATTTAAAAGACTTTTCCATTACACACGAAACATTAAAAAAAACATGAAAAGCATAAAAAAGACATTAGTGAAAGCAAAAAAAACAACAACACAGCAATGAATTGTAAAAGCATGGAAAATAAAAACGGCAGTTAAGCATGAAACATGAAAAGCATAAAACATGAAAAGCATTAAAAACAATAGAGAAAGTAAACAGCAATTAGGCATCATAATGGTTAAATCAAAGGCAGCTCTAAACTGGTAGGTAAAGTCTGAAAGTAGAAGACAACTGCATCACAATAAAAAAGACTGCCAAAACTATTTTGTGACAAACTGTATTGTATCTCATGGGGCTTTTATGTTGTGTTGACTCAGAGAAAGTCTGTACAAATTCATGGACTGCTTCTAAGCATAATTGAACATGGGGTCCACATTAACATCAGAAGAGACGTACAAGAGAGCTTGAGAACCATTACAATCCTCAAACTGTTGGAAACGGAACTACGGTACAGTTGAATAAAACACTGACACAGCAACGTGTTGCTGACTTTTATTAAAAAGGTATAAGGAAAAACACTGTCTGGCCAAAAAACATACATTTCACTAAGCAAGATATAAAATCCTGATTGGATAATTACTGGAAAACAATTATCATGCTACAAAAATGCGTCTTAACAATTATCCAACATTAAAGTTACTTTCTCTCCTGCAAGAGCTCTGATAACACTGATGAAGACTGAATTACTGAGGCATGACGAATAACTTGAATAATCCTTGTTTTTTTTATTTTTTATTAAACTTAAAAGTATTTAAACAATTAGAGACACTTATAGACTGTGTTCCCCAGATATAACTTTTAGCACAAGATGGTCAGGTGACCGTTAAGTAAAAAGACATCAAAAAAGAAACTTGTTCTGTCCTGACATATAGTACTTACATAAACAGTACACCAAATTTTACACCTTTTATTCCAATAACTGTAGTGGCGGAACAAAATAAACAACACACATATAACATTTCATATCAATACATATGTCATAGATATGACAGGACTAGTCCAAAAATGCTTTAGTTTTTGGCATTTTGAACCTGTATATAAAATAGATATTTAGATGTACAATCATAATTGGCAGCCTTATCAAGCTTTTTTGTTTTTTGGAGTACTGGTGTTGGAGGGATTTTTATGGAGCAAATAACATTCTAGGAATTCGGAAATCAAAATTGCTCTTTGATTGTTCTGATTAATTTAAACCGAAACTAATTTTCTGTTCGCTAAGTAAACTGCACAGAAAAAAAGAAAAAATGTCTTCTTGTTACTTCTTGTTTTCTTTAGAGGAGCTCCGAGTTCCCGTTTGACATAACAAATGCTGCAAAGAAAGAAATGACTGACTGCTGCCAGTCCACAAACCCTCCCCCAGTAATTTAGAGCAGGTAAACATAATTACTGATTGCTTCACAATGGCTGTTGTCTAAAACACTCAAACAGTAACGATTCTGTGCAGAGATCTTATGTAAAAATTCTGCCAATTGAGAATTTTCGGAGTATTTCTGTGACAGATTTAATTCACAGATGTATTTTTATAGCCACTTTCCAAACTTCCATTGGCTGAAGTCCCCACTTTCTCTGCCTGTTTGTCCAAGCCAAGAAAAAGAACACCCCCCCCCCCACTCCCATACACACACACAAACAGAAGAAACAAGCGATATAACAACAAAGGGCAACAACAAGGAGAATCAAATAGACCAACATTAATTCCTATTAAGTTAGGAACATGAGAGAGATTGATTTGATATAGGTATATTTGCCAGCAGAAAGAAAGAAAATTTGATCTTTTAATGTTGGTTCTGTCCCACCCTTATCCATGCAATCTTACTGCGACCTCAAAAAGTCATCATTTCCACCCGGTGGGGATTTGCCCCCCAGGTTTAGAACAATAAATCAATAAAACGTTCTACGGCAAAAATGTCCAAACAACCTCCCACCTCAGTGCAGCTAGAGCAGCACGTTAAAGCTTTGCTCCTGGAATCTGAAAACGATAAAAAACGCAGTGATGATGTCTGCTCCTTGCAGGAAAATGACTGGGGTGGGGGGTGGGGGGTATAGATCAAAGAAAGTGGCTGTTGTGCAGGTGTAAGAGAAGTTGCATGACATACAAGCCTATCAAAGGAGAACCCCCTCCCCATACACTTGAAATACAAAGGCACTGAAGAAAAGTTTGGATTTTTATCAAAATGGTAATAAACAGCAAGAAATGTGAATAACCGGTTTGTTTATTTTCTTCTTTAAATTTGTGGTTGCCACCAGTCCTCGTCACGCCAACCTGTCAAGAAAGTGCTAATTATAAAAGCGACACACACACACACGCACACACACACACACACACACCCCACACGAGTAAATAACATCCACTCTGAGGAAGCCTATCCTTTCATTTACTCCATCAGCTCCAGTAATTGTGTCATTTTAATTTAACATGAAAACATTTTTTAAACAGCCGTGTGGTAATGCTTGCCGCAGTAATTTGAGTATGATCATGCAAACTGGAAAGTTCAATGTATTAATTATAACATTGAATTCAGTTTTAAGGATTGTGTCATCCGTTTCATAGTTCACCAACTTCAGACAATCTCAAATGTAGACTCAATTTATGGGATGGCATTGTAATTTTTTTTAAATTCACAATCCTCATCTAGTGACAAAAAATTCAACTGAAGTGAAGGGGAATACCTTTATAAGAGAAAAAAGTTAAGCAAAATTATACATAGAGATACACATTTGTCATATTTTGTCAAACCAAAAGCTTCAAAGATTTTTTCAGAGTTAAACACTACTTTATGTTGGGTTTTCACATTCAACCCAATAAATTAAACAGAAGTTGGTTGTAAAGCGTCTATAAAGATACAAATGTAAAACCGTAAAGGGTAAGTATACTTTTCCGAAGATTTTTATTTAAGTTTTGGATGAACTCGCTGTGGGGAAATCCTCTTACAAGCGTCTCAAAAAACTAAAAGAGTATATTTTCTAAGCCTGGTTAATTGTAGTATAGATGACTAACTTACATGACTTTCCAGCAGTAGTAACAGATTTAACAGTTTACAGCTAGATAGGGGAAATTTGATGTGTTGAAATTAGGATATAAATGAAAACACACCCAAACTCATTCGTTTTTATAAAAACACAATTATTAACCCTGGGGTACCCCTTTTCTAACCCGAATCTGTGGTCATGTAAACATGTATCAGCATATCCCCATCAAAAAGAACATTGATTTGTTGTTAAGAAGTTCATCTTAACTGCACCATTTTGGACTGTGAATGTATTTTGAACGTGCTGTGTTTGTTTGTTTTTTTGTTTTTAAGGGTGTGTCCTCTGTGGCAGCCATTTTGTTGGAGCTAAGGAGGAAGCCCACCTCCAATCCAGCTCATTTATAGAAAATGTTTGGTGATTAATGGTAGGAAATGAAGAGAATAAATTACTTGTAAATTATAAATTACATATATAATTATATATATGTATATTGCTCATTATGGCTGTTAGTGTTGATTGTGTTCCCATTGTACAACTTTTTAACTGACTCAGTAAAAATACTTGTATGCTCAACCAAGAGTTAGGGTCACAGGCCTCTTAAATTTATGATTTGTGGGTTACAAGCTGGAAAGTTTAGGAACCACTGATCGAGACACTTAGTCAGACATTCTCTCAACCTTTGGAATAGATAAAAAACAACAACAAAAAAACTACAGAATGTACATATATAGAAATGGAACCACATCAAATGGAAATTTGATGTGATTGAAGCATGTTTGAGACATTCTCTGTCTCCCCACTAACTCAGTTTCAGACACTAGTACAATATTTGCTCTATTTCCTGTTTTTCATGTTAAGTTTCATACTTCTGTTCTGGAATGCCCTTGTATACAAATCTCTGTTTGAAAAGTACAAAATATAGAGTAAGAGCTGGCACATTGATATGGCAGCCACATATTTGACAGTGAAAGGTGGAACTCTGGCTATGAGAAAATAAAACAGAGACCTCAACAATCTGCCAGGAGTAATTAACTTGTGAAACACAGATGTGGGAAATCACGGAAGTTTGTGCAGGTGTGAGGTAAAAAGGGAAACGAGAAAGGCAATTACAAAAGTGACAGAAAATGAAGTAGACCGCATAACAGAGCAAGGGAAAACAAAGAAATGGGTGTACGACGATTTAAAGATTAGCCATTAATTAAAGGGGACATGTAAACTCCACTTTTTTAACCCTTAAATAATGTATTGCGCATTTAAAGTCTCTGAGAACAAAAAAGCATAAATTACATAGTACAAAAAAAGTATACTACAAAGACTTATAGACATGCATTTTCCCCTTAAGAAAAAATTAAAAACCATAAATTACAAGCCATAAATAACTCCACTGTTTCAGTGATATTTTTTAATTCGTTCAGTTTTCTTTGTTCTGTACTACGGTTTTTGAACAATTATGTCACAGTATTGAATTGTAATTGATAAACAAGGTCATGGACTTCCAGCAAAACATTCTAATCTGCAATTTTTATTTCTTTTTGCGGTCCTATTGCAGTCCAAGTTCAGGAATACCAAAAGTAAAGGTGGAAAAATTTTAATGTTCGGTTGTTGGATGTATTAACGTCTTTACGCCGTCCTCCAGCATTGGAACCTCTGCAAAGTGCATGGTTTAGTTTTCGTTTTCATGGTAATACCACATCTGTGGGGAAAGTACTTTTTGTTTGTCTAAAGCACTTTAACAAGGCCTTCAGCAACTCCAGTATCGATCAGAATTTGCTGAAAGACTCCATCTTACTGGTCAGTTCATTCTGACCCTAGAAATGACAGACATAGCAAAGCAGTAAGCTTCAAATATCATTAAAATAATGCCAACCTTTATTTTAGACATTTGTTTATTGCCTCTTGGGCATTGTTTTGATAGCATTAGCATCAGACCATTACAGACAGTTTTAAAAGTTGCTACTTAAATTTACTCCACTTCAATTGTAATTACAATATAATATAATCAGTTTCATTTGATCATTTGATATAATTACTCAAAATCTCTATCCAGCTCAAATAATAGCATTGAGTAAATAACTTTGCAGCAGTGTGTCATGTTTGTTCCAACAGTGGAAAGGAATGTTTCCCTTTAACAGGAAGAAACTGCTAGCAGAACCAGACTAAGTATGAGCGGGGAAGTATTTTCTGAATGTGCCCTTAAATCCAAATGTTATTAAATGGTTTATGAACTGTTTATGGACTTTAATGCAATTTGTTAATCATTTAGACAGACAAACACTGTAGTGATTGTGTTAATTAGTTTTCAGTATTAGTGTTGCTGTAATATGGTATTTGTAATTACCATTCACACTAATTAAAGTTCAACAGGCAAAGTGTGATATGTTACCGGAATATACGGGATAGTAAGGCTGAGAAAGATGGAAGTAGTTGTACTCTGCAGTAGATGTAAGATAAATTTAAAAAGATCTAACTGTGAAGAACACTGCACCCAACTTTACAATTATATCCCAATTATAAAATCTGTTTCTCTATGCATAAGGACTTGTCATGTCCAAAAATGCCCCCCCATCCCCCCGAAAAATTATTGTTTAAAAAAGTTAGGTGGACACTCAATACAATTGAAATTGCATAATTTATTAAATGTAATTTATTTGAAAAGCCATACTGACAGTGTGCAAGTTATTATATGGCATATGCTGTGACATATCTGAATTCATATAAAACAATTTTAAAATAACATTGGTTCAAATTAGTTAATGAGTTTTTAAAAATTATTTATGTAATCATTAATACCATTATTATACATACAATTTCATTTAAATTACTTTATATGCAATGACAGAAAACTATGCGACCATTGGACGAAATCAGTGAAGATTGGTTGTATTCAAAGGCAAACCCCTGTGCACATAGCTCAGGGCTTTTATTACTAAACACAGAAATTTGTCTGAAGCAGCAGAGCAAATCTGTGGAACTTTGTCACCCTGCAGCTCTTTGGATTTTCTCAAGGTAAAAACTAACATTGCATTCATTTTTTTGTCATTTTACTGCAGCAGAAAATAAAATTGTAGAGTATAAAAATGCTTCAGGTCATTTTTGCAAGCATGCGAGCAAAGGAAAGTGAGTAATATGCGTTTAGTCTGCCGAAAGTGTTCATTTTAATCCCTGTTTTAGACTGAACACAGAATATAGTGTCTGGAATTCCTCCATAAACATATATATCAATACACAAACATAGTATTTCCCACAGCTGTAAGGGAAACTAGGAGAAAATGTAGTACATTATTCTTATTTAAACCTGGGATATGGGGATAGATGACTAAAACATCCTAAAATTTAAGTTGGACACCAACATGGCTGTGCAAATTCTGTCAGTTGACCTTGATGTGAAAATGTCTCTATTATGAGCCTCCATCTGCTGCAGAAATCCACTGGCGATCCTGGAGCAAGCTTATCTAAAGAATGCAGAACAAAAAAGGGCTATTTGTTTAGCAGATGGTAATGCAAGAGAATACTGGATTTGCCACACCAACAAAAAGCCTACCAGTCTTTCCTTTTGAAATGAGTAAATTATAGAAGTTAAAAAACCCACATTCTCCTCTGTTGCTCTCATATTCTCCAAACATGAACCACCCTTAAATGATATGCATAGCATCTTTAAATGCATGTGTGAGAATTCAAATCTTTGGATTAGAAAATCATTCTAATAATTTAGATAATGAATAGAACAATGAATATAATGTAAAAACACAGTATGAAGGGACAGCACTTGTCGCCACGGCTTGCCTCCAGTAGAAGTCATCCATACTAATGTGATTCCTGCCTCTTGTTTTTCTCAGCTGCATTGGTTCCAAGTGACTGCTTCAGGACATGTATGCTGGAGGTCTTCTCAAGTCCCATTTAATGCATCTCTTTTAAATCACTTGCTCCCAGCAGTTACAACATAAATGCTGCTGTGTGTGAATAAAAGTACACTGTTTGTGAAAATTGTTCGTGTTGTAGCATCTGTTGCTTGAAAATTTGCAGAAATGCATATGCATATGCAAAATGCATATATTATCTATTATGTGCCTAATGGCTTCTTAACCTGTAATTGTTATTGTGCATTAACAGCATTAAAGACAGCGAAGCTGTAAAAATGATACAATACAATACAACAGAATATCTTCTTAATCAGTGGCCAATTAAACTACACACAAAAACAAACTCTTAATTTTGAATTTATGATTAACAACCAAATAAATTTGATTTGTAAGCTTATTTTCTGCACACTTTCTTACAGATGAGCTTTTGAAATATGTTTTTTATTACCAGTGCAAACAAATTATGTTATTGCATTATTGGCATCCTTTTTAGAATCTCATCCTATCACCACCACTGTATAATCACCAAACATGGATTTCCAGCTCACACACCAGCTGAGGCCTTGATAATGAAACATTACATATAAACCAAACAACAGCAAGTTGATTTTTCATTGGGATATTTTTAATGCATTATGTGAGCTAGAAATTGCAGTCTCCTGTAAAGTCATTCTAAATACTTGTTACACAGTTATTACAAAGATTTAAGGCTATGGGGAAATACGTTATTTGGAAATATAAAGTATATATATATATATATATATATATATATATATATATATATATATATATATATATATATAAGAAATATTAATTTAGTTGGTTAAACATATTTTACAACTTTTTAAAGGCAGTGTTCGCTCAATTATATTTGATAGCTGCTGGCTGCAGAAAAATACATTTGTGGGACGCTGCATGAATGGTGGAGGGGCTTGAGTGTTTACCATTAACAACAGTTAACAAGTTATATGTGAGTTAATTGTAAAAACAAAACAAAAAGAAAAACATGAAATATTAAGAGCTACTAAAATGCAAAATAAGATTTTGAGTTTACAATAAATCAAGTTGTATATATAACAGAATCACCATTGTGCAACATACCCAGATTTTTCCCACATTTTGGCTTCGATCAAGCTGCAGCATAATTTGTATAGAATTAAAAGACTCCGGCATTACTGTTTAATGGAACTGAAACAAATTAAACATTTAAAAGGCTCCACCATCAAGGTGATGTACAGGGAAATAAATATTAATGAATGAACCATCACTTTGTTCAAAGAGTTAGAAGCGGAAAAAAATTAAAAATGGTCTAAGGAGGGATGCCCAGAAGGTAGCGGGCTAAAAGCCCACAAAAAGGGTTGCGTTTTCCATGTGATCACATGTAAAAAGAATGTATGGGTGCTGCTGTGAACTGCAAGGCATGTTGACTCAAAACACAATAAACAGTATGGTTTCCCTCTGAAGATGAGATTATTGCAGGTACTGGATTACAATATCGGAAAACAATCAATACCAAATTTCTTGGATCGAAATTTTACTAGATTTTATTTTAGTAACATGATTAAATATTTTATTGGAGCAGCACTGGAATTATAAGATTATATGTACTTTTTTGAAAGTAAGTTTTGAAATCAAACTTGAGAGTTTCACTGTACCAAAAGTTTACAAAAAAAGGTACCAACCATCATGCAGTCCATTTCAAAATAATGCAATAATAAAACCATTTTTTTTTGTTGTGTTCAATGTTTGATAAGTATTTTATTGTTGGCCTACAGCTTGTGCAGTTTGATAAAAAAAGATTTCATATAACACAATAACACAGTAAAAGAGTGTCTTATTCTAGACTTCCTCTTATCCCCAAGGAAGCTGTAATTTGAAGCAAAAAAATTGTGAAACCCTCAAAGTCTCTCAATAGAAAACCACACAAATGGATTGTTTCATTTATGCTTCATATTTTTTGGCAGTATGTTGTTATAAGCACATCTTGAGGAACTAATGGTAAATACTGTGCAATAATTATAGGAAATACTTCATATCTCGTTGAATTCAGTTCATCTTATAACCTTGCCTTTTTCTCACTTAAAATTATTTCTGTGATTTATCGGTGGTGCAGAAATTTCTTATTTGTTTGTAGAACTATTCATAATATATCAAGAGATTTATATTGCAATACAAGGTTAAAACAAGATGCAATTTTTGAAACCAACTCTGCTTACAAATAGCTATTTGGAAACAAAAGCAACTTTATAATAAGTATATGGTCAAAGACAAATGTGTGAAATGCCTAAATTTAAGAGATATTTGTATATTTTACATCATGTTATGATATGTCTGTTCTTAATAAAGTTATATATCTTTAATTATCCTTTGTTATATAAATTAGGACATATGGGGTACTGTTATGGCTTTCATAAGATTGAATTTGAAGACAAAAATATAGAATTTGTAAGAAAATACTAATCAAGATATAAAATAAACTAAAGTTCAATAAATAAATTTAGGAATACATAAATTCTCTAGACTTGAGGAATAAATACTTAAAACAAAATGGAGCAGACAAAATAATCCAATAATTTGAGAGAACCAATTCATCTAAACACAATAACAACCATAGTGTTAAAAAGTACCAAGGATATTTCCAAAGAAGGGCAGGAAAATCAAAGTAGAAAAAAATATTGAAACAAATGATTCCAACAGTTGTGAAAAATTAACAGAAATAAAGCAAGTCACAACCATCAGTCCAGACTCCCTTGATTAAAATGTGTATTTGCTAGGAAGCATTTTGAAGTTTTTATTTAAACGGAATGTTAATTTAACTTGTTATCAAAGTTGGAATAAAAGATCAGTAGTTAAAACATTACTTGTGTATAATAGCCAATATGATATTGCAGAAAACTAGCTTCTGCATGCATGGTGTTAACAAAGCTCAACTCCCCACAACTAAAATGGACAAAAACAGTTTTGGTTCATTTTTAGAGTATTTTTTTCTCTCCATGAAGTATCCATGTCTTGAAACAGACACAGAACTGTTAAAAATGCTCAGTTTTTTATTTGTAAGTTTGCTCTGGAAACGGTGAACAGTTAGAATTATTTTTCATCTTTGAGATTCTCCAACATTTGTGGCAGCTTGGGGAGATGTAGTCGAGAGGGGCAGCTCATCACGGTAGAATGACAAGTGTGTGGGTGTAAAGTTGACCAAACGAGCTCAGGAGGTGAAGACTAATGACTTATTTTTTCCTTCCTTGGGGCAAAAAGTTACATGTCCTACATGTCCCTGATAATGCAGTATTGCATTGTAATGACCCTGTGTCAGCATGGTACATTTTGACATTATCATTGTAGTTGGAGAACTATAAACCTAAAGTAAAGGCTTTTTTGCTGACCAGTTCTAAGAACAAATAAGTGAAATATATATAAAAAAAATATAACTATCAAATTTAAGTTTAAATCCTAAAAAGAAAGGAAAATAGTGCATTTATGAATTTGTCAACCATAGACAGATCACAAGTCATCACAGTGCAAATAGAAACACATACAATAAATTAACCATTCGTGCACACGGTCATCCCTGCATTATAAGTATCCCCCCCCAAATTTTTTGGTTTGCATGTCTATAAACATAAAATTAAGTCTCAGTGTTAGGTAAAATAACAGATACAGTATTTTAAGCACCTGTGTTATGGCTTAGACAGTCATAGAGAAAAGTGACAGTTATTACCACCATACACATGGACAATAAGCCACAAAAACTAATTGCTTATACATTATTAGATCATTTTAATAGAAAGCTGAATGAAGGCGAAAATGTATGATAGTAAAAAGACATTCAAGCAACAGGGATGACCGCAGTCTTGAGGACTGTGAGACAAAGCCAGTTGAAGAGGCTCTTAAAAGGCTTCTTCACTTCTAATCAACTACTATGGTCCTTTTCCACTAGTGCATACTTGGTGTGGCTTGACTTGTCTTTATGTGATTAGGGTTTTCCATTTGTAAGAGTTACACAGTACCAACCCATTTTAGAATATACTTTGTTGGGTTTGCAAACATGCGGAGTTGGGGTGAAAGCGTGATGTCAGAAGACTGTCAGCCACTGACTTTTTTGGGTTAGGGGATGGGGGTGGTGGGTGGGGGTTACTGGTGGAGTCATTGGAGTCCCGAGAGTGACTTTTTCTTTACAATAATCTAGCCCGCTATTTGTGAAAAATCGAAAAAAGCCAATTAGCGGTTTAGAGTTTTTAAGGGCAATGGCAGACTGAGCAGAATGCTTAACATAGCTTGATTCATAGCTATATTGTGTTGTGGTTGTGTAGCATACAAATATCGTAATGCTACTTTTCGGATTCTGAGACCGCTCAACTATATGACAACCCCATCCTCTGTTTGCAATGAAAAACCGTTATAGAGCTGTGCTGAGTGTAGCCATACAGCTAGGTGATAGTGGAAACAGGCCATTTGTATCAGGATTTGGCCAAAATTGAGGACATTAAGACCGTTAAGGTCACATGAGTCATTGATCCAGTTTTTCATGTTTATAATTATTATATAAGGAATTGGAGACAAGGAATGTTTTAATATAACAAGAGTTGTGGAATTTATATTCCATATTTGACTTTGACAAAAAAAACCAAAAACTAAAACATTAGATTTCCTAATCATGAGTAAATTCTTCCATCTTCGGTTTTTGACATGTTTATTCCTAATTCCTTATTATTTTCTCGTTATTTGTTCTACCAAACTCACAAAATATCTGCCAGCTCTCTAGGAAGCAAGTTCCAGCTCTTAGTCAATGCACTTGCATTTTAAATAGTCCATAACTTTAACTACTCCCCCCGTCTGTCTCCAAGGCCCCAGAAAAGTAGCTGAAGAGATTCTTTGCTATTCTAAAAGAAGCATCCAGGGAGTATTTGTGTTTGACGGAACGCTCTGCTGCCATTTAATTAAGGCTTACATGACGAGGTTCAAGATGAACTGCGCTCATTTAGTTTGAGAGCAGAGTCTCTAGTGTGGGCTTGTATAACTTAGTTTCAAACAGTGTGTTTATATTTTTAGATTGCATTTTTGTTTTCCTTTATTTCCTATTGGAATAACAATTTCTGTCGGCTTTTTGATGAACACATTATTGTATTTAACTGATCGCTGTTACAGAATTTCTCATACTATACTCTATAACAGAACTGAAAATCTGGGAAAAAAATACCCTCTGGGATAGATGTACAGTGCAAGAGAAAATGAAATGACAATGTATTTTTGATGTCATTATCTGGCACCACCATTAAAATCACCATATAAAGGAGAAAGAAAAGCTTGGCAAGATCTGCCACCTCTCAGAATATTAAACTGCATATAAGCCCATTTGAATGAATAATTCAAAGAGATGAAATGAGGCATGAGCAGGCTGCTAAAATGCATGAATTTTTTGTATAGGTTCGAGGTTGTTACTACTGTGAGTAGAGGTGGTTGCAGCCACCTTATTCACCTTGATCTGTAGGGAGGTTTCTATTTTAATTTTGATCTTACTCTAATAAAAATGAATTCTAACCACACTGAAGACCTATTTGAAAGCAAAATAAATGAATAAAAATAAGTAAATAAAAATACAGTAGTTCCCTGGCTGACTGTCAAAAATTAATAAGGCATGAGGAAAAATTGTCCTTGAAATGCTGTAAAAATCTGTATTACAGACCAAATTGTTTAAGACAGCCAATATTACTGTGGCTCATTTTTAATATTCACAATTATCACTGCAGTTTTGGCATCAGCCAGTTGTTTTTGTTATTTTGTAATTACAGTGCTTTGGAAAAGTTTTCAGAACCCCTTCATTCTGTAACATTGCCAAATGCTACAGTGTATTTGGATGGTATGTGACCAACAAAAAGCTGAGTACGATCTTTAAGTGAAATGTGAACATACATTTTATTTTGCTTTTTTGTTTTGCAAATTAGCTGAAAAGCTCTGAGAAGACAGCTTGAGACTCCTTGAGCAGCAATTTTCAAGTCTTCCCACAAATTCTTGTTTTTATTTAGGTCTGGACTTAGACTGTGACACCGAAACACCTGGATATGTTTTAATCTAAATAATTTTACTGAAGTTAATTTGACTGAATGGAACTTGACTGAACTGAACTAAACCAGAGTGTGTTTTAAACTTGAAATGAAAAAAAGAAGGCTCTGTGAAACTGTCAGATGTTTGTGAACAATAATGAACAAACAACATCGTATAGCCAAGGAAATATTTCAGACAGATTTAGGAAAAAGGTGTGGAGAACTTCAAAACAGAGTTAGGTTATAATACAGTATTATAAGCTTTGGACAATCAATCATCCAAAAAATGGACAGACTATGAAATACAATTAACAGTACCATGTCATGGCCATCCACCTCAACTGACAGCCTAGGCTAGGCATTAATCAGAGAAGCAGCCTAGACTCATGGTGACTCTGAAGGAGTTGCTGAGATCCACAAGTAAGATGAGAAAATCTGTTTACAAGCCAAGTATTACAACCTCAAATCAGAAAAAGTCAGGACGGTATGTTAATTTTAAAATCAAAGTGAAAACAGTACTTTGTTTAATCATCTTTGACCTGTATGATATTGAATACAATACAGGATATTTTTGGTACAAATTTTGGTTTTTGTAACACATTTAAAAAAAAAAAAAGTCGGAACAGTAAAGCGTTTAACACTTTGTATTGTTGCCATTTCTTTTCACAACACTTAAAGATGTTTAGGGATTGAAGACAACAAGTGTTTCAGGTATGATTTTGTCCCATTCTTCCAGCAAAAAAGTCTTAAGGTGGGCAACAGTACAGGATCTTTGTTGTCGCATTTTGCGAATCAAAACGCACCACATATGCTCAATTGGAGAGAGTTTGGGACTGCAGACATTTCAGTAAAGAATCCATCCCCTCTTCTTCCACAGCCAGGACTTTTAATGTGTGCAGACTGTTGTTTTGCATTTTCTTGTTTAATATATGCATGGGCATCCCTGGAAAAGAGTTCTAGAAGGCAGCATATTGCGCTCCAAAATCTCCATGTACTTTTCAGCATTAATGGTGCCATCACAGAAGTAAAAGTTACCATTGCCAAGGGCACTGATACAACATGACAAACCTTGTCTTTTGGACTTGTTGCTGGTAAAAGGTTTATGATCTTTTTGTTCTCTGGTCTGGAACACACGGCGTCCATTTCTCAGAAAAAAATACCTGAAATACTGATTTATCTCACCACAGTACACATTTCCACTGTGTGATGGTCCATCTCGGAAGCCTCAGAGGCCAGAGAAGTCAACTGTGCTTTTGGCTTTGTTAACAAAGGGGTTCTTTTTGGCACAGTAAAGATTTAATTGCCATTTGTTGATATAACTATGTATTGCGGTACTTGACAATGGTTTGCCAAAGTAGTCCTCACTCCATGTGGTGATATTACTTATAGATGAATGATGATTCTTGATGCAGTGCCGCTTGAGGTATCGTAATTCAGCTTCGCCTCCGCCCTTGTCCTTTATGCACTGAAATTCCTCTAGATTTCTTGACATTTTTTATCATGTTATGCACTGTTTAAAGTGAATCCAAAATCATGTCCTATCTTTTTTTTGAGGAACATTGCTTTTAAACATTTCAATAATTTTCTCATTTGTTGGCAAACTGGCGATCCTTGGCCCATCTTTGCTCCTGAAAGAAAAGACCCTTCTTGGATGTTGCTTTTGTACCAAATCATAATTGCAATTAACATGTTAACATCACCTTCTTCTTTCCCAACATTTTTTTTAATATAATGCATGTCTGAATGGCAGGAAAGGATGTATATTTTTAAATGAAATGAAGATGAACAGACAAAAAATACAGTATTATGTCTTCATATTGTCTACAAGTCAAAAGAAATTTAGAAATCACTACTCTCTTATTTTATTTGCTATTTCCATTATAACCTAACTGTTTCTGATTTGGGGTTATAAATGTGCACTCAACAAATAACAACAAAAGACAAACCATATCATTAAGAAGAATGGAATTGAATTAAATATCTTAGAGAAGAACATTCCTCCTTTTAGAGTTTTTCATTTGTTTTGCCAAAAATCAAAATCTCCTCGCATGAAGGACGTAGTTTAAAACCAGCACATAGAACGCAAAATTTGACTTGAGGCAATGCTGCATTAGGATTCCATTGTGGAACTGATTTTGGACAATATTCATATTGTTTTTAAATTCAGTTTGTTGCTGCATTGGCAAATGAAACTGAAAAGGGAGTCAATCAAGCTGGACTTAGACAAAGTAGAAAGCTGTACAGAGGACACAAAAATACTTTTTTTTTCTTTTATCCTTTGTTTGGAACACTTGTCTCCTCTGGGGTAATGGAAGATGGATCATCTGGCTTGTTGTTGGGGCAAGTTTCAAAGTAAACATTTATGATGCTTAAGCATTTTCTCTGAAAGACTCAATAAATGTGAACAATAATAAAGCATTTGGAGTGAAATATACTATGATTAAGTAGAGGGCCGCATTTATTGTGCAACACACAAAAAACCTTTTGGTTTGATTATTCCACAGTTTACTACAGTTTCTTACTGAGTGCAAAGCTAGTCTGTCTGAACTGATGACCTTCATGTGTGGAGATGTGGGTGATATACAAGTGTTGCTGATGTTAAGTAACTCTGACAAAAAGGGGTTGGATAGAACAGCACTCAACACCAGCTGCTTTTTCAACATGCTTTCAGTTTCTGATCTACCCATATTCTTTGCAGACGTCTGAAAGGATGGTGCTACAGAATGCAGGCTTGAAGTTGATTAACTCCTGTTGTCCCTTTGGTGCACCTTGGGAGGTGGTCACAGAGCCACAGCAATCAACATCTGTAACCAAAAGAGGAGATGGGGTGGGATTTAGTGAAACTAAACAAAGCATGTAGAAGAAGCCCGATGGTGCAAAGAGAGCAGGGTCCCTTTATGATACCCCAGTGTCCATCTGATCTAAGAACTATGTTCAGCAGAATCCAATAAAGTTAATAACATGCAGAGAATGAAACACAAGAGCATCTCATATTGCTGGATGGTAACTGAAGTTGAGCTTAAAAATACAAAAAACAGACTGACAGTCGTGAGAGAAAACAGAGTGGCAGATCAACCCTCTTGTCAACTTCACCTGCTGCCCCTAACTTTGGTGTTCCCAGTCAAAATTGAATTGACCGGTCTGTTTTAACTGCTCAAAAATAATTTTTTTACCATCAACTTTGTATTCAATGTTCTGTAGCTGTGAACAATGTTTCAAAGTAGCATTTAACATAATTTTATAGAATTAGACATAAAATAACTGCAGTGAAAATGCAAATAGGCACTGAAAATGTATTATAAAATGAACATGTAATGTAACAAATAGATGGAATACCAAAGACCAAACTCAACATGAAGTTGTGTGTGTTTGTGTCTGGGTATGTGTTCATGTAAGTTCATGCTCATGACTCAGGTCAGAGTGGGGCTTGCAAACATAGACATCACATTTGCAGCATATCAGGCTTGTTTAGTTGTCTCTAGGGGCACAGAGCTCACAGTGCTTTCTTGTCTGCCTAGGTCCTTGTTGGGGGAGAGCATGCAGGATAGCGGCTTGGGCTTGCACACTTCTAACCAGACTGGCAGAGGCTGGTGTGTGGGGAATGTGCTTGCAGAATATAGGCCTGCCAAACTCTGCATCCCACAGACGTTTTGCAGCCTCATAGTTTAAAAGATATCCTCCTGCTAAAATCAATAAACCTACTCTAAGTAGTAGGGGTGGAGCCAAACCCGAATACGGTATTCGCAAAAGGCACAAATAAAATTTTTGTTAAGAATACTTATTACGAATTAATACTTGTATATCATAAATATTAATAAATATTTGTATTCGGGAGCAAGAAAAACGCTATACCAAAAATCTGCGTTTCCTCATGAGACTGCAGCGCATGCGCCGTGGATGAGAAGCATGTGATGTTTAGAAGTCAGGGAGAGGGGTGGACACAGCAGCTGCTCCACAAAGCGCTTGGCTGGCGAAAAAAATAATTAACTGCAGGACTATTTTTGTCGAATATAATTTTTTACATTAACTGGACTCCTGAGGTAGTTCAAAACTTTCAGGAAGCAGAGTTTGACTGGGAGATTATTTCATCATGCAGCATTATTATTGAAACTGTAGTTGGCTGCTCTCATGTTGGCTCTGTAAGGTCGATAATTTAGACAATAAGTTGTTGACGGACTTAATGTTCAGTTGAATAAGGTTTAAACAATCCTTGTGTATTTGTGTCAAATTGTGGACATGAGTTATTTTGGTAGGTTTAAGTCACTCTGTCTCTTAGACAGCAGAGGCAGTGATATCAAACATCTGTCAACATCTGATGCATAATCATGTGCACCTAAAGCATCCTCTCCTGGTACTGTCTGCCCCCCCACAAGGATCAATCCATCCACAAGCACTAAATCATCATCAGAGCCATGTTCTGCCCCTGTTGTATGAAATAATAGCTGTTGTGCTCATTGTTCTTTTCAGTGACATTTCTTGTAACATTTCCACTGCTGGATTTATAAAAACATAAACCAATATTGTATATCCATATTTTTTATAATGGATAATTAAATATAACGTAAATTAGAAGTATAAAATGAAAACATTTGATTTTTACGTCTATTTGGAATTTTCCTGGCATACAAATACAAATAAAAATACTTTTCCCCCCCTCAAAAAATACAAATACAGATACAAATACCATCTGCTTTGCACACCTCTAGTATGTGGACTACCAGGTCGTTGTTTTTCTCCAGGTGTCCCAAAACACACGTTTCCCCTCCATGTTTGTCATCTGAAGACAAGGTTAGTGTTGGATGCTGGCAAATAAGAGTGAGCCTTCGACTAAGGAGGTGAAAGGAAAGTGGAAGTAAAAAAGTAAGTAAATAATAAAAGTAAGTAAAAAAAAATAGAGTTAAAAAAAAGAGGCAATGATGAAACAGTCAATATTAAAATGGAATCCCAGAGAGCATTATTTAGTTTACAAAAAAACCCCAAAAACTTAAGTTCTATCCCTTAAGTAATATTAAAACATTGAAACAATAGGGCAAGTTAAACCAACGGTATCACAAACACCATAAATTAAAATGCAAAATTTACAAGGCAGATATGCTTAGCACAGCAAAATGGAGGCATAACAACACCTGGCTGAATTGAAGGTAAAAAAACAGCTTGTCAGTTAATAATGGCTGTGCAGTCTGATGGTTACTGTGAGAGAGGAGCTCTTGTGGTGCTCGTTGTTTTCATTTATGACAGCAATATGTTGGTTGTTACTCCTGTGCTCATTTTAGAAATATGTTGAGTGGGTAAGAGGCAGTGATCTCCCTAGTGGACTGTCTGGCTTGTAGTTCTCAACCACCAATGGTAAAGCCATCCCTTTGATGAGGACAAGTAACAGCAGGATTCTTTTCTCTCTTGAATTCTCCCCTGCCAGCATCTTCTTTTCTTTGTGACATTGAGCTGTAGGTTGTTCAGTCCTTAATGTGCAACACCCCCACATCCCTGCTGGTACATCCCACAGTGCCAGTCATCCCAGAGTTTACTATTGTGTCTGACATCAGAGGGTTTGGAGGGAAAATTGTCAGGAAGATAGGTCTGTCCACTGGGAGGCTGCAAACATCCAACATACATGTGAAGCATTTCACGGCAGATCAGACGTGAAAAGAGGAAGATCTTTCCTGCTTTTTGTAAACATGGACTTTTGCTCCATTAAAAAAAAACTGAGACCCAAGTTTAGGAGCAGGATTATAGTAAAAGCATTTTAACATGCAGCAGACAAACTGTTAATGCATTTTAGTTGCTCTTTTGCTGTTGTCTTTTTACTTTCTGATTTAAGAATTATTTTAAAAATATGAGCTATACTGGAGCTTCACTTACACAGTTAACACTCCCACATCCCACCTGGGTCATCTATGTGTTTCTGTTACATCACACTCTCTGTGGAGCCTTCTAGGTTCTAAATCTGAACAATTTTTCCATAAATCAGCGTAATATATTGTGGTCTCATGTGTGAAATAAGATGGAGCCTGAGAAAGCTGCCTGAGGGTGATGGTTTCTGCGCAAATGAAAAATATGTTAATTGCCATACACATGCAATTTAGTTTTGAATGAAGTCAAAATGTGCATACATGGACACAGAACAGGGACATTCAAGAGATAAGGAGATATGCATGCACCTACACCTACTGTAAATAGTATGCAAAAGAATTATCCAATCTCCCTTGGGCCTTTCTAACCTTCTATGTTTTGCCCTATTGATCAGGTTGCAGTTGCAGTGTATTAAGCATTGCCTTGTGGGATTCTATGCTCTCTGTGCCCTTTAAAGAGCTGCTGCAAAGTTTTCCACATTCACTATGGATTTTTACAACACTTTCTATAATTCAGTACTGAAAGTATTTTGATTCACATTTAAACTTATTGGACAGAGAATCTTTAAGGCAGGGAGAATCTTCTTCAAAAGGCACATGAATTTCTGGGCTAAAGTCTATATATACTCCTGTTGCTATGGATGACATAAGAACTCTTAATTATTTACAGTGTGCTGAAAAAGCATTTTCTCCCTTACATATTTCTTCAGTTTTGTGAGCTCAAACTCACTTGGTTTATGAACCATAGTGAGAGCCTATGTTCAAAGACCACTGCTGAAAAACAACAACAACAACAAAACTAACAAAAACACAACATGAAGCCCATGTTTAATTTGGATTATGTTTGCGTATTTTCTTACTGTAACTTAGGTTTTTTTCATAATTGTTCATTTCTTAGTGTTTTTGTGTTCTGTTCTTTGTGCATTTTGAATGGGTTGGTTATATTAGTCTAAATATTTAGCTTTTGGTTAGATGTTCCTTTGGAAGCTGTTTAGTTCCCTCTCTCATGTTTATGTTTACCTTCCTTAGTTCCCTGCTTAGATTGTCACCAGCCTTATTGGATACATCTGATTAATCTCACCTGCTTTCATTTCACAAAACATATGTAAAATATTTTATGCTCCCTGGTTTCACTGTTGATTGCTGTATTCTTTGTTGTCACCATGGTACTATATCCTCCATTCCTTTGCCATACTACAAATAATTTATCTTTATTTCATCATTAAAATCTTCTCCCCTCCATGCATTTACCAGTGCCTGCATTTTGGTATATTTCAAACATAATTTTGCGTTGTTTGGTTTAATGACCATTGATGCTTTCTAAGGTTTTGGTTAGATATCTCCCTGCAGGAAAATTAGTCATGGTTAATCTAAATGGACTAGTTTTCTTGCATTTACCCAGCTTTAAGTATAGTTGGTTAAGACTTTTGTTACAGTATTTCAGATTTTTAATGTTGGTTTGCTTCTTCCATTTTGCAAACCATTTCAATGTGCAATGTTCAATTTACAGCTAGCTGACCTATATGTAGGTTGTCACCCGCTGATGAAAGGTAACAATTTAGGACAGTTTAAGAACAATTGCCAATACTAAGAAGTTGGCGACCATGACTGCATGCAGGTTTCAGTCCAGCACTGCACTGGTATAAACCAGTGAGCCACAAATGTAAACTGTATAGCATATCTCTATGAAAGTAAAGTGGCCGGGGAAAAAAGGTCAAAATAATCAGGACAGCATCAGAGGGATCCAGAAACCTTTAAAGTATTTAATGGTGACTGTATGAGCAGGACGTTTTATTTTATTTCTAAAAAATAGTAACCTTTAACCAAATAAATCCATTTAATTAGGATGAAACAAAGACAGCAGTAATGGCCATTGTACTTTCTTACTTCTAATGTGTACAATCAGTTAATTTTGAGCAGAGGAGAGATCCCAGCGGAAATATTAGGAGTACAATCTAACTCGAAAATGATCTAAGTCCCTGTAAAATAGCAAAATGCTGTCTCCAGTCTTCTTATCATCTGATGATATATTTGTTTAATTTAGTTCCCATAAAACAACAATTAAACTACTGTCCCTTAGCTTTCTTGGCAAATGCAGGAGTCTCATTGAGCAAAAGGATACAATTAAGTTTTATAACTTTCACAAAGGCAGCATGGTGGCGTCCACACTTTCGAAATGATTCTAAAATGACCTTAGTCTTAAGTTTGTCTGGTTGTCTCCTGCGTTTGCCATGTGAAGGTCTGGTGAGTGATTCAAAGTGTGCCTCAACCATCACAGCTGGATGGGACATTCTAGTTAGAGAAAAAAGAATGATGACTGAATTAATTTCATATATTCAGTGGCTACAAGAATACAGTTGTTGGATGCCATTTTCTATAAATGTATTGACCAGACTGTTAGAGGATTGGAAGCCATTTTCCCAAAATGAACTGCGCCGACTGTGTTTCAAAGCATGCTTAGCTGGACCCCAGAAGTGCTCCCATTGGTCTGTATCCACCAATGGTGACATCACAGAAGACCTCAGAGACTAAGCTATATAGAGTAAAATAAATAGTCTTCCCTCCTCAACAAATAATAATAATAGAATCAGAATCAGCTTTCATGGCCAAGTATGACACACACAAGGAATTTGACTCCGGCAGCTTTTCTCACTAGTACAGACTTAAATAAGTGGAATAAAAAATAGATACAATAAATAAATATATAATAACAATAATAATATATAATAATACTAAACTTTATAAATAAAGTCTATAAAGCTAGCAGAAATGGACGCCAAATTTTCTCGACAGATGCTCTGCGTGTAGAGGACACCTCATTTCACTGGCTGAAATGTCTCCTTTTGCCATGTTCTGACCTGCCAGAACTCTAATTCTAAAACCCTTGGAAGTGCAACTGTTTATCCAGCTGTATGTGCATGTGGCCAGCTAACAGTATGAACAGCTACCAAACATTGAGGAGGGCTCAGCTTTCCCCCTTTTGATGTGAAATAGTTGCATTTGCAGCCTCCAAGAGGAACCCTACCCTTTGGTTTGTGCACACAATTTTTTCCCTTAGTCTGTTCAATTAGGATTCATTCTACTCTCTCGCTCCATGGTTTTGACCTTACTTGAACACAAAAGTAGGACCAAACAACATTTATTTTTAATGTGTCTGGGCAGATTGATAAACTAGGCAAAAATAGGTCTGCAAGTTATATTTCATTCATTTGTTGGTTAGAAGTGCCTTGTTTGTAACTTATGCTCACTGTTACATGGAACACATGAGTTGTAAAGTGTTTTATTATTTGATGTGGTGAAAACTGGTTCTTTTTTATCCTAAGCGGATTAATTTTTCTCTCTCTCTCTGAGCACACGGTCTGCAGAGCCAGGCTTGATCCAGTATGGGTTAGCTGGTCTGTTAGCTGAAAGGCAAAAGACTAGTTTATATTGAAAAGGTGTATGTTAAAACTGCAAAACAAATCCTTCAGCTAAACATGGGTTGGTATGATTAACATAAGTACTCTTACATCAATTCTTTCGTTCTTTGTGTGTCTCTTCTCTGTCTTCTCAAATCACCAGACAGTGGTGGCAGATTACCACTTGTACTAAACCAGGTTCTGCTAGTGGTTTCTTCCTGTTAAAGGGGAGTTTTTCATCTCCACTGTCACTACATGCTTGCTCAGTATGATGGATTACTGAGAGATTGCTGTGGTTGGAGTCTGCATGATCTGGGCACAACCTCACGTCAGTGACTCAATGCAGACTGGTGGGAATCCTTACATAGAAAACTTTTAACTGATTGGAATGTTTTTATAATTGTACTGAAATTCCTTTTTTTAAATGTGCCTTGAGATGACATTTGTTGTGAATTGGCGCTACATAAATAATCTGAATTGAACTGACTTGAATTGAAAGATTATGTATTTTGTGAACCAATTTAGCAAAAATGTGAAGTTGTCTGTGATTACAGCGTATGTGTCCCTAACAGTTGTAGTTCATTCAATTCCATCATAAATATAGATTGTCTGTAGTATTTATTCTCAGCAAAGATCAGTCATCAAATGGAATCCAAGGCAGCTAAACAGACCATCATGCAGCCTGTAGATGAAAGGTAGAGAGAGTCGGAGGGTAATGTCCTCTGAAGACAACCTACTTCAATACGTCAAGTGCTGACTTTCTCCTGACCATAATGAATCCAACAACAAGAAGCAAAAAGCATAAAGGTCTATCACTAAATGAGTCGTTAAAGTCCTTAAACCCAAGTTTCAAACGGGTAGGATGTTCCAATAGTTTTTCTGGAGGAGGGATAAAGGAAGAAAGGGAAGACTTCTTAGGGATATACATCAGGTCAGAGCTGCCTTTGCATATTCCCTTTCAAATTATTTTTTTCCTATTTGTACTATGGCAATACACTGTCATAAAATATGAAAATATTAAAAAGAAAGTGTACATTTCGCATAACATTTTTATTCTTTTAAATACACAAAAATGGTGTGTGCTGTGGAATCCACAAGTTCCTACATGACACATATAGTCTTATGTAATAGAAATCTCTGAGGTCCGATCCTGCTTCAGTGCAGTATTTGAATCACTTCCTAAATTTCAAGGCCAAGTGAGCGTGGAATAAGGAGTGCTAGTGGTAAGATTAACATGAAAAGGGCCTCATTCTGTAAAACTGTGTGATGGCTAATCATAGAAGCTAAAAACAGGGGTGGTGCATGGTGTAGTGGTAGTGCAGCCACTCCATAAAATAGAGGGTATTAGCCTTCGACACATCCGTCCAGGATTTGGTTCTCGAGCTTTGCCCCACGTCTTCCCCCATTCTTTTTATATCTTTTTCATGTATAGAGGAGGATCTTTTGTGATGTTAATGTCTATGTTTCCTCGCATTGCATCACAGGAATGGGTCGGAAGAAACAGCGTGTCTTACCTATAATTCCACTGTTTTGCATGTCTGGAGGAGGATTTAGCAGAGCAAATAGTTTGCTCCTACTGTGTGGTCGACTGTACAGACAGGTGGGAGCCTTTTAAAAAAAAATACCCTCCAAAAAAAAGCAAAACATGAACGAAATTAAGGGCTATCAGGAGATTAAAACCGGACGCTCCAATGAGAGACTGGATTCCTGCAACAACTGACAGAGTTTGTGAGGCTCAATTTGGTCATGGTAAGTCCTTATGACTGTGTATTTATTATCAGGAAAAAATGTTTATGTAAAAAACTTTGGGGTTTGCATATACTAAAATCCTCTTTGTTATATTGTTTTTGTATTCTGTTTCAGGTGACCCAAATCATCATCAGCACCCTGATTATTCATGATTATTAAAGATGCTATATGACTCCATTTTTCTCCACTGGTTAAAAAAAAATAGTAAGCGGTGATATTCAGTTTTTCACCAGAGACCAGACACCACTGAATTTGTCAAGTTCCAATAAATAAAGACACTTATCAATGAGGACTTTCCCAGCTTTGCAGTCGGAGTAAAGATTTCACCATTCTTTTTGGCAATCACCCACGGGTAATATGAATCATGCTGAGACTCGGCCAGGTCTGACCTCTGCTTTTAGCAAAACCACAGCTTTCTGTTTTGCAGAGATCAGTCCAACTTTCCTTGAAACAAAATAATCAAAGGCCTCCAGACTTCTGGAAACCTTTAACTCTTTTTTTATACGCGAAAGGTCAAGGGTTTTCTATTAAATAGGAATAAATGTCTCCTCAGCGGTTTTTGGCCAGGACACAGGCAATTAAAACTAACTACTACTACTAACTACGTTTCTTTCTAAACCACTTTGGAAGTCTTTGTCGCATCTTCATAGCCCTTCAATTTGTTTTTTTTCTTGCCACCCATCCATTCATGCATGCGCACAAAGACGGAGAAAGATATCAAAAAACATACTTCTAGAGCTACTGTTATGAAAGACCACTCGTGCCAAGAAAGAAAAACAAAAGCTAAAAAAAAACCCAATGCCATTCAGTTATGCAGAAAACGGCCTCAATGTGAGACAAAGGTTTAACAGGGGATCCTTACAGTATCCCCTCAACTTAGTTGAGAATACCACAAAACTCTAATTTTCATTACATTACAACCTTTGTCAGTTCCAACTGTAAAATAAAAAAAACATTATTTATGACAAGTCTCCGTAAGACCATCAATATAGTTCAGTCTCTTTGGTCCTTTTTCACAACAAAATGAACCTCACGGCTGTTTGCTAAACGGAAAGATAGGATCTAAAGTAACCTTCTGAAATAGAAAAAAAGGCTGTGCAAGGATAGTCTGCATCTCTTTGAAACTTCAGATTGAGTGTTACACACACAGTATCTGTGCATTCCAGCTCCATGTATACAAGTTCAAGTGATGGATTTCTTTACGGTCATTAATACCCAAGCTGTACTCAACCTGAGCAATAAAATATTTATATATTAACACTTGCACCCCTTTTCTAAGTTGAATTTATATAGTAACAGGGGCTTGCTGCATGTCACTGTTGTATAACATGTATCAACATGAAATTGTCTGCTCCAAGCCATAAATTTTAACATGTTCCAGTTTATTAGCATCTACTGCATAACTGATGTGACTTAAGGAGGGCAGACATTGTGTTAACTCAATATGGCATAGGGCTGTGACTCTAATGCACCCTTCCCATCATTTAACTGGTCCCATTAACTCCAGCTGGCTTTATGCATTGGCCTTTTAAGGTCTATTTAGCCAATAAAGCTGAAACATTAGCTAAAAGCTATAAAGAAATTTTGTATTTTTTTTTAAATGAACGGTTGCATTCTTTTCATAATGTCAGATAGTCAGACAGTTTCAAACTGTTTCTAAATTGTATGTTACACCATAAACTGTGTGTTTACAGTTTAGAATAACAAACAGATATTATACACAGAAGACTCTTGTACCAGTTAACTGCCATAAGAACAGTTTCACAGAGGTTACTTTACATGCAAACAGAAAGAAGGATTTTCTTAATTAAAGGAGGCATTAATCCAAAGTATTTTTTTATCAAGCTGTTAACCTCTATCGTAATATTCATAATTATTTGGGAAATATTATGGGTCTATTGTTCTGTTTATAGCTAAAACACATTTGCTTAGTTTTTGTTAAACAAACTGATTTATTGTGAAATATATTCTCACATTTTTCTCATCATAAATCCTTATAACTGTTAGATTATTTTAGTGATGTTCAATTTTCTACATGTTGTAGATGCCAGCCTGGGTGACAGGTCAACACACCTGAATCAACTGACTGGTTCATTATTAGACCTCTGCTCTGGAGAACTTCATGTTCAGGAAGTAATTTAGCCATTTCAATCAGCTGTGTTGAAACAAGGATACAACTAAAATCTGCATGATACCAGTCGTTGAGAACCAGTGTTCTGAGTGTTTCAGATCTCTCTTTATCTAAAAACACTGGAGACAATTTTTCGATTAAGTTCAAAGGACAACACAAAAATATTGCAATTAGTCTTTTTCTATAACATCTGACAAGGTTGAATGATAAAAAGAGAGGGATCTGTCCTGCGTAGTAAGACGGCCAATGTCTGGTGAACCATTTCTAAGTTCACTTCAACATATTTGTTGTCATTAATCTGTTAAAACATCGATTATTTATTATCCTATTTCAGTTAGTCTCAACGTCCACCTGATCTTTTACATTAAAAATTCATTCATCCATCAATTGTTCATACACTCTTATACTTGCAGGGTCACAGCAGGGCTAGAGCGGCCTATCTTGAGCAGTCATTGGGCGAAAGGTAGAGTCCCCCAGACAACTTAAGGCAACAAAGAACAGACAGCCATTCACACAATATGGGCTAAAGGCAGTTTAGGTCATTTGCATACAGTGGTGAGAACAAATATTTGATACACTACTGATTTTTGAAGTTTTCCCATTTACAAAGCATGCAGAGGTCCAATTTGTATCAAAGGTACTCTTCAACGGTGAGGGACAGAATCTAAAAAAAAAAAGAAAATTACAATCAATTAGTTTTAAACAATTAATTACCATTTTATTGCATGTCATAAGTATTTGATCGCCTATCAAGCGGTAAGAATTCAGGCTCCCACAGACCTGTTAGTTATTATTTAAGAAGCCGTCCTGTTCTCCACTCATTACCTATGTTAACTGCACCTCTTTGAACTCGTTACCTGTATAAAAGAGACCTGTCCACACACTCAAATAAACTCCAACCTCTCCACAATGGCCAAGACCAGAGGGGTGTGCAAGGACATAAGGGATCAAATTGTAGACCTGCACAAGACTGGGATAGGCTACAGGACAATAGGCAAGCAGCTTGTTGAGAGGGCAACAACTGTTGGTGCAATAATTAGAAAATGGAAGAAGTTCAAGACAATGGTCAATCTCCCTTGGTCTGGAGCGGATTGCGAGATCACTCCTTATGGGGCAGGAATGATCATGAGGACAGTGAGGGATGAGCCCAGATCTACTCAGCAGGATCTGGTCAATGACCTGAATAGAGCTGGGACCACAGTCTCAAAGAAACCCAATCGGAAACACACTCCGCCGTTATGGATTACCATCCGGCAGTGCATGCAAGGTCCCCCTGCTCAGGCCAGTGCATGGAAAGGCCCGTCAGAAGTTTTCCAATGACTATCTGGATGATCCAGAGGAGGAATTGGAGAAGGTCATGTGGTCTGATGAGATAAACATGGAGCTTTTTCGTCTAAACTCCATTACATTGCATTAGATTAGACAGTTCTCCACATGGCTTCGGGCAACCAAATAGAAAAGAGTGTGCCTGCCTCTGCCTCCGCAGAGATAACTGTCAACATCTTCCATGCATAATCATGTGCACTTAAAGCATTTTAAAACAAGCAAGCAATAAAATAAAATAAAATAAATGCTTAGTAAACTGATAATGCAGCTCTATGGCCATAAATGCTGTTGAATGAATGTGAATGCAGGTCGTACAAGAGATGTTGGAGGATCAAATATAATGTAAACACCATGCAATTGGACTATATTCGGCCCGATATACTCATATATGCAATACTTAATGGGCCTATTTACCATCAACAGTATCAGCATTGGAAGAATATTCATGATGCATATTTAGCGGACTGTCTGAACAATGTGGATTTTTATGTAAAACCCAGGGCATCCCGTGGCGGGTCAAATATAATAAACAAATATTCAAGAAACATCAAAACATCTTGTGTGCCATGGTCTTCAATCACATCCAAATCTATGCTTAAAGTGCAGTGCCAATAAATTATAAGTTAAAGTACTTATGAGCAAATGTGTAATGTGCTTGAAAGTGCTAAAGGTAATTAAAGTTCTTTTTATTACATGCGCACAGCATAAAAGATTCTCTGACATGCCTAACAATGGACATTTTGCACTTTTCCATAGGCTCTTCCATTATTCCCCACTGAACTACCAGGTGTGCTTGTCTCTGATAAGCTTTAGTACACAATTTTGTATGTTTCCATTGTAAGAGTGTCGCATGAAACTGACCCGTAATGGACCATTTCGGAGGACCTTTTAGTATTAGGTCCATAGGACAATGGTAAAGGACTGTTAGAGTGGAGCTACTGTGTAATAAAAGTTTGTTGACTGGGGAACAGAAAATAAAATTTATTTTGACAATCATGAGACATATGAGTGTAGCATGCTTGTTATCGCACTAGTATGATACAATATTAGGCTTTTGGGTTTAACCGAGCCTTCCTAGTGAGAGTACAACTGGCAGTGGAAATACGCTGGACCATAAATTAGCACGGGTCGTTCCTCAACAACCAATTTCCATATAGATAATGTCTACATGGTTATCAAGATTTGGTGACACCAAGATGACACTTTTGGTTGCACTTTTTTAACAGACCAGCCCACTGTGGGGTGTTGGTATGGCATTATGCTACAGCAGTAAAAGATTGTCATTTTAAGGCCTTTATAAAACAAATGAATTTGTTCCTCTATCTATTTTGATTGGAGGTGAAATAACTTGTAATAGCTCAATTAAGCTTAACTCTGTCCTGATATTTATTTCATGAGTTAATTCAGAATGCTAAGGTTAGATTACAGTTAATCAAAATAGTTTCTATCAACATGGATGCAGAAGAAGGAAATACTGTCTGATTTGTATTAAATCTATTAAAGAACCTGCTGATATGGTATATGTAATTCTTAAAAACTTACTTGTGCAGGTGATGAAATTAATTTTAAGAACTAGCTTGATATGTTAGTTAATTTTATGCTATGACAGCTTCTTTTTGTGCTCGTTCTGTACAAGACTTGTGCAAAATCTTAAAGTTTCATTATTTAGTTTAGGCAATTAAATAAAAAGGTTTCATTACCCGAGCTCATTTAACTAAATTAGAGAACAAATTATATGAGTAATGAAAAGTAATTGAACATCCTGTAAAGGAACCATGACAAACGGGCCTGTCAACTCCACTTTTAGTCATCATTTTCCCTTATTCAGCTTTTAATTCCTTCATTCTTAAATGCTGACTTCCAGTCTACAATTCCAAATATGTAAAAGTTTGAAGGATTTCTGACAACGATGTTTGGCAAACTGACAGTGGAACTCACAAAGCAAAGCCTTCTCCTCCACTACTTTGTACCTGCAATCTGTTTTATTTTGCACCAAAAACAAAACAGATGGTATACAGTAAGTGTCTCTGGCTAAGTTAGGTGAGGCACAGCAACTCAACACATAACTGCAGCAAATAATTATTTGGGGATGCATAGAATCTGAATTTGATCCAAAATACTGATACTAATACTGATACTGCTATTTTATGTGATAAATTTAATATTGATTCAATATTAAATGAACCACATAAAACAGCTCACATTTCTAGACACTACATTTAACTTTTTTTGGTAAATGAAACTGAAGAATTAAACAATTTTATATAGCCCACATAAATTTACAATAAGGTTCCATCACCAGAGAATATTCTTCTTCGAAAAAAAAATACAGATTTTTCACCTTTTCAATAATTGTATAAATAATAAAATGCAACTCTATAATAATCTTTCAAAGTCCTTGTGACATCCTAAATGTTTAATCTCTAATTTTCATTCAAGAGACAATGGGTCTCATTTATCAAACTTGCGCAGAAAACGGTGTATATTTTGGGTGTATATTCTAAATACGCAAGACCCAACGTGGGATTTATGAACATGTCGGATCCACCCAGATTTGTGCGTAAAGACCTGCGCTTGTTGATAAATGTCACGGATGAAACGAGCGTAGGCCTATTTATGAAAGTCACGCTTATAAATATTCACCAACCGCCTCTTCCACGCCTTGTTTTTGCAACATGGCTGAACAGCAGACGACCAAGATTGTTAAAAAGAGGAACTTCACTAGCAGGAAATAGGTCACAGGCAGACCCAGCTCCATGGTGCGTCTTGTCTGCGCTTGGAACGGAGGGTTATTAGAGGCCCCAACAACCTTTGTCACCTAAAGCATGACATACAGTTATTCATTGTTATATTACACAGCTGGTGGCCAGAACACCCAGTATGGATAGCACCTGCAGTGGCACCGGAATGACACGATGCCCCGGCTGTGCACATTTTTTGCACAACCCACATTTTATAAAAACATCTAAGCTGTAACCACACATTGCACATCATGTTGTACATAGAACATTTCTAGTTACTTTTTATTCATTTATATTCATGTGTTACAGAATGTTTACATAGTGACTGTTTCACTGCCACTTTAGGTCTATTTAGGTTTTTATTTTTATCTAAGCCACATTACGGGAGAGAGACATTTTTTTTTTCCTTCAATTTTTCTGTATGCAGCTGCTATTGAGAAATCGACAATTTGTGGGAGACTTTAGAGTCTGACATTTTGCACCTTATTTAATGACATACTATCATAAAAAAGGGGATCAGCACGCACATCCGTTCCAAAAATATTGGGCAGCTGAAAACATGGATAAAATTGAAAAGAAGAAAAAAGACGACTCGCACACTAACTGCAGCAATTAAGGCACTACCTTTTTAAATCGACTACAGTTTGGACCCCTGCGGTGTGCGAGGCGCCCCTTGTTTATTTAATATGAAAGACGATCATGACATTACCCAAACATAACTTCATGAAATTGCATATTTGTAATGTGAGAGGTGTAGGCATACTTTTTCCAGCAAGGGAATGTTTAATGTTGTCTAAATCTTGAATTTTATGCATGTTTTTTGCGTGTTGCGATGAAGGTTGAAATGAGTGTAAAATTTACACCACCTCCTGACTTGGTGTATATTTTTTGCGCATTGTACGCTCACGTCCAGATTGATAAATGCCGAAAAGTGTACATTTTTTGTGTACGCAACATTTACACCCTGATTTGGTCGTACGCAAGTTTGATAAATGAGGCCCAATATGTTAAATTTAGACTTTTTCCAAAAAATCTACTTAATTCGTTATTTATTTATTTTTGTCTTTGTAGCTAGCAAGAATATTAGATGGCTGCGCACTTCTATCCAACAGAAAGTAAACATGACGTGCGGTATTCTGATATTTTCATACAAGTTGTGCTATACAATCAACTTTCGCATTAGGCAAAAGGGAGCGCATCATTTCCTACTGTTATTTGAATAGGGGATCTCTTCTTCTTTTAATAAATTTCCAACAGACTGCACAGCAGATTGCACATTGCTGCCTTTCTCTGTTGTGGATGGTAGCAGAATCTCAGCTGGGGGCCAGGGCATTTGTGCCCCATGACTGTCCACTTAGCCCTCATTGGCCATCCATACTGTGATTCAGATCTTCATCATTTAAACAAATGTCAAGGAGTTGGCCCCAGTTACTGCTTTAAGACAATTTAGTCTGCTAAGCTTGTCAGTATTCTGACAAAGACTTATTTATACACTAGAGCTGGGCGGTGTACCGAAAACGTACCGATACCAAAATTTATGACTGTTATCGACGTCATTTTGCCCGTGCCGGTAAATTCGGTATTTAAAAAAATTAAAAGATGTGTTTTAGTATAGCGATGCTCCTGCCCCTTTAAGAAATGAGCATTGCCTTGAGTCACAGGACTATGCACAGTCATGTGACAGACGGGGAAAGCGCTGCTAACACAGCAACTGTGTAGCTATATTTAGAAAGTGTTAGACTCATCTACTGACTGTAGAAAAATGCGACTAGAGATAAATAAAGTGACTTTTTATGGTGTTATTGGATACCCAGACTCTAATGTGGAACACGTGTGTAGGTTACTGCAGTAAATGAACCAGAGCGTTTGTAGCCCAACAGCTCCGCCTGCCCAGGTCCTACTTAGGTGGAGCAGATATTAACCCTGCTAAGTTGTTTTTGATACTTAGCTTGAACCCGCCATTGTTGAACCCGCATACAACTTAAGTAACACCTTACCTATAAAACTAGTCAGTAGAGGTGAGCAGCACTGCCCAAAAGTAAGGACCAAACGAAATGTTCTCACTTTGTATCAAATGGTCCTCACTTTATAGGTCAAAAAACCAAAATGGTACAAATTTGGTCCTCACTCTGAATTCTAGACAGGATGTAAGAGTGTGAGTGAGATCCTAAGAGTTTGTGTGCATCCTTTTTGGTATGTGTGAGTTACATTTTAGTTGCAAATATATGTAAAATAAATATATATGCAAAAATATGCATGATTTTATTAATTTTGAGTAGATGAGAGAATGCTGGAAGTGGTGTATGCATGCTTTTATTAGTGTGAATGAGGGGAAAACATACATTATGCCCTATAGGTCACCTCATAGTTATAACTCACTACCCACAAACACAAAGAGCTGGTGTGATCAAAGCAATTGGAAATAGATTGCAATTTAGTTTTTTATTTTATAAAAAATAAATATGGATGTTTTTAACGCACTGTTTCTGATTATAAAATAACAATATGAGGCATCATTTCAACTGATTAATTTGGATACTAGAAGCTCAGACAGAAATCTGCTTTAAGTCCACTTTTGTAACACCCCAGCATATTTAAATGAAAATAAATGTCATTAGAGAAATTATATATGTATATATATATATATATATATATATATATATATATATATATATTCATCTCCCATTGTCTTTTAAAGCAGAAATGCAACAGCTTGCCACTTTTTCATTTGTTTCTCCTGGCAAGGCAAGGCAAGTTTATTTGTAGAGCACAATTCATACACAAGGCAGTTCAAAGTGCTTCACAGTTGCGTAAATTAAGAAAACAGATAAACAGAAAAAACCCCATCAACTTAAACAATAATTAGTTACAATAAAAAGCAATAGTGCAGATAAAATACTTTCAATTGTCATATGCACGGGTAAAAAGAACTGTTTTCAGCCTGGATTTAAATATCCTCATTAATACTGTCCCATATTTTAGCTGCCTGAAACTGAAATGCAGCCTCACTGTGTTTACTGTTGACTCTGGGAACCACCAGGAGAACCCTCCCTGAGGTTCTCAGGGCCAGAGATGGTCCATATGTCTCTAACACGTCAGATATGTACTTTGGTGCCAAACCATGAAAAGACTTGTACACAAGCAGAGTTGTTTTAAATTCTGTTCTGCTGCTTCAAAATTACCAATAGTCTGCAGAGGGTCTAATCTTTGAGAATACCATACGATTTCCTTTGGTTGTAATTTACATGCATACAAATAAATATGGGTGGACTTTCTACTAAATATATGCATACTCATTTAAATGTAACTTTGTCAGTGCAGAATGACAATTAAGTTGTAGAGCTCTGCTTCGAAATCTTGTTTAAGAATTAGAACCTTGTTCAACCTCTGGTTTTTGCCACAACGTAACACTTGCAAATAGCTTTGGGAATTAACCCCTCGACTGTTTAAAGACAGGTAACAGAAAACTCAGCTGTTTGTGCTTTTCTTTTTTTACAGAGCTTTTCTAGTTCACATATAGGGAACAATCTTGCTTGAAATTATGGATGACTCACATTTTGATGTTGTGCAGCAGTTTATTGGGACAAATGACTGTCTGCCTGAATGGTATAATCAAACCTATTTAGGAGTCTTGCCAGTTGTGGCAGCTTGAAGTGAGAAAATACAGATTAGATAGCCTGACTCACATGTGCTAATTTATCCTGACTGTAAATTACATGAAAACCTTTGAGTAGTTCAGGAAAGACTGGTTCTAAATTTCAAACAGCTCACATGGGATTCATTTATCAGATTTTAGATATAACACTGCTGTGTGTTTTATTTCAGTAGGATTTTAATGGTCAGAAGGCTTACTGTTAGTTCACTCTCCCTGTTGAGCGGTTGTGTTTACACATCCCTTTCTTCATATTCCCTGTGCACCGATTAGGCTGTACTGAATTGACTGTCTGTTGCTCTTCAATGAAAATGACTCCTAATGGGCCTCACTAAATGGCCAGATCCTAGTCAGTGGAGGGGAAAGAAGGGGTACCTGCACAAAACATTCTACCCAGTATCGGTAAAAAGACAGAAAAGTCAGTGTGGATTGAGCGAGAGAGCTCCTTGGTGTACTAAGGGGCTCAAAATATCGGTGAAATACAGTTAACAAGCCTGACCTGTCGGGGAACCAGAGGGTAGGTTGCTGTCAAGTCAAGCCTTGCATTTTGGCCTTCTTTGTGAGTGCTTGCTAGCCAGAGAGTGTCTTGTGTGTTTATTTGTTTTGCTCAAGCACCCAGCAGGCAAAATAATTGAGTTCACATGTCGATAAGGTCTTTAAACATCAGCCTTGCCATGGCAGCCACAACTGGGCCATAATAACCTTAATAATTGGTTTTTAGATGCCACTTCTACTCCAAATGGATATTAATTGTGATGTTGATTTAGCATGACAAGCATGTACACCAACAAATATACACTACCTGAAAAAAATATTCACTGTTGGAAAACCAGTTGACTGCAATTTCCTTCATTTGAACAAACAGGATGGAAGGAAACTGTTGCACCTGCAGAAATCTGATAATTTTACCATTATGTCTATAATTTTCACATTCATAGTCAATACATTTAGTTCTTTCAACCATAACATGGAAAATGTTGGGTAATTTGTAAAATGAAATATGCTCAAACGTTTCCATGCTATTTCACTCAAACAAACCTTTTTCAATTTAACGTCTGTAGAGTAAACCTATTTCCTTCAATAATATGTAGTATGGAAAAAATATATTTATTCAGCCACCAACTGTGCATGTTCTCCCATGTAAAAAGATTAGAGAGGCCTGTAGGAATGACTCAGCTATGAGAGAAAAAATAGGGGACTCTGTCTAAATCACTTGGTCTAATTTTTAAATAATTTATTTGCAAATTACGATGTAAAATAAGTATTTGTCAAAAACAAACGTACATACTTCTGTAAGTCTTTACAAGGTTTTCACACACTGTTGCAATTATTTTGGCCCATTCTCGATGCATATCTTCTCTAGAGCACTGAGGTGTTAGGGCTACTAATCTAGTAAATTAACATTTATACTGAAGTAAGATACTGATGTTACAAAAAAAAAAGAGTTTACGGTGCAGTCACATATGTGCTTCAGTTCTACAACGTGCTGTCATCCCCCGGAACGCGAAATACATTGGGTTCGGTGTCCATGTCTTTTATGATGCTCAGATAGTCTCATGACAATCGTTTTTGTGTAATTAGTCACCTGAACTCAGTGAGTAAAGTTGAAAATATCTGCAGCGCTTTATATTGAAGCCACATTCACCCATTCACACTCGTACACCGATAGCCAACATGGCTCGGTAGGACGATGTAGAATTTGGGGGTTAAGTGCCTTGCCCAGGGGCACATCGACATGTGACTGCCATCGAACCTACGACCCTCCGATTGCAAGCCAACTACTCTACCACTGAGCCACAGTTGCCCACATTTATGAAGTCATGCAGCTAGCGCGAGCTAGCACTAGCTATAGCATGTAAAACACTCACCAAGAGCTTATAGAGCAACTTCTGCAGGCTATCTCTCACTCCACCGACTGCTTTACCCCCAACATAGCTGCCACTTTCCACATGGTAAGCTTTATAGTGGTTTTCTCCATGTTTAATGCTCCTTTCTTTGTCCTGGAGTCTAAGGCCCTCGCTCTCATTCTTCTTCTGCAGTTGTCCAATAAACTTTTTTTACACAAAACCTAAAGTAACTTTTGCCATCAGTTGAAAATCAGTGTTTTCTCTGCATCAAAATTAGTTTTTAAAATTAACAGACATTATATGTTCGATCCACAGCACATTTCACACTGGATTAAAATATAACTGTTATCTCTCTATTGACACTCATTCATTTTTTTTGGCAGTAGGGGACCCATGGACTGGAAGTGCATGACTTAGGCTCCTCATGATTGTGATTTCTACTGAACTAGACTGAGAGACCATTTAAAGGCTCAGGAACCCTTTGCACATGTTTTGGATTGAGTAGCTTATAAGAGTGTGAAACTCTAACAGCTTAAAATATCGAACCGTTTCACAATACTTAAATTTCTGAGATTTGCAATTTGGGGTTTTCATAAAGTTCAAGCCATAATCATCAAAACTAAAACAAATAAAGCCTTGAAATATCTCACTTTGCATGTAATGAGTCTGGTTTCACATTTTAGGGGGGGGGGGGGGGGGGGGGGTTGCCATTTTCTTTTCAGGCAGACACATAAATTTTGTGGTACAGTACAGCCTTAATATTACTGTAAATGGATCTGTAAGTATAATAAATGATATATACTACCTATTTGAATGATTACAATCAAAACATGTCCGAACTTAATGCCTTGAAATCAGCATGTCTATTTAAAAGCCTCAGACACTCCCCTTCGACACGCTGTCTTCAAGATCATCACAACATTCTCTGGTCTCATGGGAATAAAGCATTGCATACTGTAGCATTTTTAGTGCGCCGGATCTTTGGAAGAACAGCATATCTAGCGGTTTATTTTGTTTGTTTTCTACCACATAACCACTCGCGCATGTGAACATAGATGTCAACAAAGGTTGTCCTATTGTCGTCCTTTACACCGGGCAGTAAACCTAGAGTTCCTAATACATGTTATATTATAATAATGTATAGTCCAAAAAGTACACAGAGGTGGTTGTATTAAGAAAGTTTCTCCATATTTCTAAGCTTTCGATATAATCATTCTTGGAATAATAACATGACCTACAGTGCATACATTTAACTCTGAATTAGTCTAAGCTATGTTATGTTAACAAGCTGAATCAGAGCATTTCAATTTACCGGTGTTGGCTTTAAAGAAGTACTCTTGAGAGTGGGGATTGCATCGTTCTTCAATAACAACTTGCTTACTAATCCGCAGTCAAATAAACTTTTGTTCAGAAAGCAATCGTCAATGAAATGGCCGAAACAAACGAAGCAAATCTTCATGGGAGGAGGGTTGTTCCCAAAAAGGAAGTCCTACCATTTCTGACAAAAAGCCTCGTTTTTAGTAAGAGTTAAAGGAGGGAAGTCGTCCATGCATCCAAATATACATTTCTTACAAGAAGAATAAATAGAAAAAATAACTAGGTATATACTAATGTCCACAGGTGATAGCTGATTGCTGTTGATGACATTTTCTTTTTGTGCTTGGGGAGTTAGGAAGGAGGCCTGTGAAGAGATGTGGGCGGTATTCAAAAGGTAGCGGCATTGCTGGAAGCTGAGGGCATACCTAGGAGAAATCTAGCATTCAGCACTCAAAATGGCAGCTGCGAGAGTTTCAAAAGATTACTCAAACATACATAAATTACCCTAAGAAACACTTTAGGCATGTTTTTAAGGAGAGAATGACAGAAGAATGTGATAAAAAGCTTTAAAAAGTGGATTTTACATGCCACCCCACCTTTAAGTTGAATTATTGAAATAAATGAACTTTTGTTTGATAAAAGTTTTTGACTTTTACCTTTAAATTAGTATACTCTGTGCTTCTTGACTCTCCACCAGTGGGATTAAATATGTTTCTGTCCTTTTCTTGTTACATAGGCTTTATCTTTCTGAAGAGTTTTTGATAGTCTTCACATATTAAATTATGTACCTATAAAATATTTAATAATAAACATAGGATAAAAAGTTATTTCATTCTGCTTGATCAAATTTGAAGGGTGAAGAGGAATATAAAGTCAATACAGATGAGTGTCCACAGTGTCCATTTACAATTTGATACAATTGCTTTTCCATTTTGTTAGTACTGCTTCTTTTTTAAGTGTGGCACTCAGAATTGATGTCTGAGCACCAAGTAAAAGCCCAACAGATTTACTTTCTCAAGTGGAGCATTAGGGCTATTGCTGTAGTACTCCAATTGATATCAGGGGCCATGTTAAATAAAATATTTTACGTAATTGACTGTTTTTTTAGTATGGTGATGGAAGAATCTGAAGGCTGTCCATAATTTTAACAGATTAGTATTCACATCTCCCTCTGACCACTTTAAATAATGCACAGATATTTTTTCCAACTCTATGCACAAAGTAAGGTAAATACGTTATATCGGTTGTTTACTGTGCTTCTCCTTGAATGTTTGCGGGGATCTGGTGCTTATCTCCAGCGGTCAATGGGTGTGGTACACCCTGGACAGATCGCCAGTCCATCCATTCCAGTGTGCCTGGTTAGATGCGCTCCAAAGAGCCGATGTGCACCAAGACAGGTGTTGTGTGGTGCCCGCTGCTCCTTTAACTGCAGGCTTTTCTCTGCTAGTTTACATGTCAGGAAACAGCTCTTTCTGAGAGTCCTCGACTTCTGGTCGCGAATACGGGATAATGTTTCCTCGTGAACTTTAAAACTTTTTGTCTGAAGTCATTAACTTAGTTGCAGTCTCCAGCAAAATCCCCTTGAAGGATAACTTATTCTGTCCCAGGCAAAAATCCAAAACCTCATGTCAATAACTTCTGCAATAATCCAACTGTTACATTACAGAAAAAAAAGAAAAAAAAGTGAACATTGGCGTTCCATGTCGTGCAGGAACTGCACCAGGTATTTTTATAATAAGTGCAAGCATTTAATTTCCTTTTCATGTGTAGTTCTCTGGTCAGGTTGTTGATGGTCACTTTTTGCTCCTTCCATTTTCGAACAATTGTACCAATTGTTGTCACCTTCCTTCCCAGCTTCTTGCTAATGTTTTTGTAGCCCATTCCAGCCTTAATCAGTTACCATCTTTTATTTGAAGTTATTTTTTTTCAAATCTTCTTTTAATGTGCTCTCTGCCATTATTAAAATAAATCTACTATTGAAATGATACTGTTCTGAGACTTGTCATTTGTTTGTCATTGGACAAACTTAAAAAATCAGTGAAGGGTCAAATAATTGTTTCCCACTGTAAATACAGCAATGTCAATGAAAAACTCATGGAACAGACTTTTCAAAATCTATTGAGGATAACCTCTGTCCAAGCATATCTGTAAACAGTCCCCAAACAGTGTTTGAGCATGCTTGAGCACATAAGGTTTTTCCACACGAGTGTTACATAGCTGGTGTGAGGAGTTTCCAATGCACCTCCCAGGAATCGACCCAGACAAGGAGATCGGGGACACAGACGACATAGTACCTGAGAGCCTAGGAACCCCAAGCGGACTGATGCAGGGCTCCCTGAAAAAAGGAGCATAGGAATGCCCCCGGGGGAATGTCCAGCAGCTACAATGCAGGGGCCTAGAGAGCTGCAGTGATAAGCTCATGGCCTCCGCCAGCGACTGACTATATTGGGGTGGGTCCGGCCAAGGACCTGGGGCCCAGGGGGCCAGGGGGCCCAGGGGCGCCCTGCCCCCAACATAGACCTGACCAGGTATCAGCTGATGGGGGTATCCCACCGTCAGCAGTGGGCACCGGCACCAGAGGTGAGGCTGATTGAAGGGCTCCTCCTCTGTTGCCAAAAAATGTGCCCAGTGCAAGATCCCTAAGTCTGTGTGTATCATGAAACTTTTATCATCTTTTATCGAAGATGGAAACCCCTTTGCCCACGCCCCAAGACCCTACATGAGTGGTACGATGATGGAGCAGGTGGACAGAGGCATCCGAGGATGGGGAGGAAATAATTGGGGGACAAAATGTCTTCCTAGGGAAACAGCTCCCCAATTGACTCCAATAGGCAACCCCATTTAACACGATACAACAGGGGAAGGAGGCCATAGCACGTCCAACTCAGGGCCCATGGGTGCAGCACCACAAAGCACGAGTGGAGCCCAAGGCTGCTCCCCCACCTCCAAATACTGCGAGGCCCTATCAAGGAGACGGCGACCAGCCAAGATAAATAAAAAAAAAGGTGGCAGCACATGCTGGCCACCGGCCGTCCATGACCCCACCGGCCAAGCCCTGGTCAAGAGCACAGCTAGGGGGTGCCCAAGAGCCCCGAGCCACCAAGACCACCCCAGACCCCCCCAGGAGCAGCGTGGCCAAGAGGCCACTAACCCATGTCCGCAAGTGCAATCCCCCCAAGGCACTACATGTAGCCGTGAGGAGTTTAGTAATTCTAAAGGGGATTTTTTTTTCAATCATAAGCTTCACCTGTATATTTACAAAATTGCCATTTCATCTATGCATGGAACTGAAAATATTAATGAGGGAAAACATGTGCAGCCCCGTTTATGTAAATCACAACAATTATTTTTGATGCAATCCATCTGACATAAGTAAACACATGTGTTTGCAGACACACTCAAAAATGTAATAAATGCTGCATGAACAGCCTACTTACAAGCCTGTTCTATCTGCCCAGAAACAATTAACCTTGAGCAGAGCAAATGGATTTTGGTGACAAAGGCTTGAAAGATGCATGCAAAGTAGGCAGTTCCTGCTGCTTAGTGACTGGCACACAATGTACAGATATGGAGCTGTGATGCACATTTCTAAGAAAAACACTAATGTTTTTAATGTTTAACAACTGTCTGTTCTTATATTCTTGCAATTTTATGAATGATTCATATGCTGATGACAAACATTTTGTCAACTTGAGTATGTGCGCTTTGTTTTTATTTAGGTTTTTTTCAATATCTTTATTAGTTTTAATAGTAACACCCACTACCCTTGACACACAAGGACAGCCATGCAAAACCCAATCATTTACACATCCTCAGACACTGGAATAGAAATTAATTGCTGTTTTTATTCAAATACTGTGTTTTTTTCTCCACAACCAAATCCTTTAAAGCACCTTGAAATATGTTTTTTATTGATTCTCATGTTTAATGATTAATAGCTGTTTTTAATTTCATACTTTATACTGTTTTTTATCTTCCTATTAATTACTTTTTCTCTTACTATGCTTCCATCATATGTACCACTGAATCATGTAAAGCACCTTTAATTCCCTTGTGTTAAAAGTGTGCTATACAAATAAAATTACATTGCCTTGCTGACATTTAGCGCCAGGCACTGCATTTCAATATAATTAAAGCATTCAAAAAGCATTAAACTGCGGCAGAAAATTATTTCCATTCTTTAAGGATGAGTCCTTTGGCCAGAATTATCTCAAGAATTGGGGAACTCTTTAAATGCTGTGGAAAACTTTGTGTCTCTTTTGAGCAGCCAAACAGGATCATATTACTATCCGGAGCCACTTCTAACTGTCACACCCCCGAATAAAAAAAAACACAAAAAAACCCCAGACCAAAATAGTTAGATGATAGGATAATCTCAAAAAAGTGTAACAGACCCTTCAACCAGGCTATTTTAACATTTGGGGCCTGATTTATCAATGTTTTGCGCTTGTTAAAACCGACACGAACCACAGTGTTGCAAAAACAGGCTGGAGCTGATTTACTAACAAGGTGCAGAGAGCATTTTGCGCTTTTCCCCATTCTGAATTTGCAACATTGTCGTTTCTGTCAGAAGACGTAAAATACTGGGATGAGAACAGGCGCAGTTTGATTTACTAAACATCAAACTGTTTAAACCGGCCAGTTTAGCATCTATTTTTCTCTTAACCTCATGTTTTAACTTTGCACGACAAAATACACGATAATTTTATTACTAACAAACCAAAAATGTAATTGAGACACATTCTAACCTTATAGAAATTATCCCTCTAATGGCCATAAAACTGTCAGTTTTTAAAAGTTTCCCGTTTTTCCCCAAAGACGCATCATAACTCACTGTGTGCTCAGCGGATCTGCAGCATGTAACCTCATTCGTTTCCACCAGAGTGGTTACCAGTCTTCCTTGGTTTCATTTAATAAAATGTATTAATCATGTACATTACCAAAATTACAGTTAAGGTTACATATAAGACAGTTTAAAAACCCAAATCATAAATTTCAGATCAAATTATTTTCAAATTATTTAGCAACCTCACATTTAATAGAGGCTATGATAAAGTGGAGTACGTTTCAACAATATTAGTAGAATACGGACATCTCAGCAACTTTGTTTCGGACATGTGGCAGCTTTAATTAGTTTGACTCTAAAATATGTTGTCTGCATGGAGCAGAGAGAAATGCATGCACACCACACACATTAAGTTTATTACTGACAAACGCGAAATATTCATAATGAATCCATGCGCCTATTCCTCCTCGCTTTGGCACAGCTCATGGGGTGAAAGCCTGCTGCACACAGCATCGGCTGCAAATTCCTCATTTGAATACTACCCCTTGCGCCTGTTATGAATTGCTCACGCTATGTTAGTAGAATGCAATATTATACTTCGTATTGGGAATTTTAATAAATCAGGCCTTATGGGTTAATTTGGTAGGTAAAAAAAAAGTTATTAAAAAAATTAGCATTGAGTTTTTTGCTTGTAGGGGATAGACTACGAATTTCCAAAATCGGATGGTTTTCATGTTTGAACATTTATTTTTAATAAAATGTCTTCATTGTAAATACTGAAAAAAAACTTGATTGAGAAAGATTAGGTTTTACTCTCAATTTTTCAAACGAAATGAGACTACCCTCCAGATAGATCATTTTTATGCATTTGCTGCCTTTAGTATACCAGTTGGAAAAGTTTCTATCCAAAATGGATGTAAAAACGCATGATTATGGTAAATTGGTCTGTAAATGGGCTTTATTGGGTGTCTGCTACAGAGGTTTTATCAATCCTTAACCTTCAACAAGGATGCAGAAAATAAGAACTGGACACAATTATATGACTCATTTAAAAAAGGGGGTGCATTTTTTGGCCGTTAGAATAGAACACAATCATTCTTTATTGTGTCAGAGGGAAAATTCAGCTGTAACAGTGACAACGTAACATGTATTTGAAGCATCAGATTCACAGAAGAAACATCATAAAAAACAGAATTAACAATATCACATTTACTTTAAGGACAAAAGTACAAAACTAAAGTACCAGTACTGTGCACTTCAAAATAAAAATGTCACACTCAGATTTGAGGAGCCTGTTACTGAGCAGGATGATTTCGGTTTTACATGATAAATGAGTAATTTGTAATTATACTGATAACACTTTGTTTTTACTAATCACATAGGAAAACCTACCCAATGTCTCGTATTGTGCAGTGACCGGACCAAAAACCCCCCAGAAAAGTGGAAGTCTCATAATGACCAATTTAATACAGAAATTAAGAAACACTTAGAGCAAAATTTCTCAAAGGAGAAGAACAGGTGATGTGGAACACATAAGGAAATTTACAGCAGAGATAATGGGGAGCAGAGTATATATATGGTATGTGTGATCAAGAAAATGAGAAACAGTTGCAGGAAAAGCACTTCAGATGAGAGATGAGGAGATAGAAAACAGCTGTGCTGATAGACAGGCTGAAGGAAGCAGGAGTAAGAGCAGAGGGGGAGGAAAGGTGAAAATGAAACTAAACAGAGGGAGAAGCCTAAAACTAACACAAACAGTAAGCATTAAGAGACCCTTATTTTAGGAACCCAACTCAACTATACAAATGATAAAAATAAATGCACAAATGAACAAACGGAAAGGAGAGAAAAGGTGAAATAAAGAAATGATCAGAACAGAAACCCAAAAGAATACCAAAGTTCAGAACACTAAAAATCATGAATTAATAGAATTACTACATATTAGTAAATGCTTCTAAGGAATATGGCATAAAAAGGGATCATTAGATGTGCGCCAGGAGGCCTTTCACCGAGTCTTCTAGCTGCATGAGAGGTGTTTTGCTTAATCTTGTAAGGTAGAAATAAGAATCTGTGAGTTCTAGCCCCTCCCTGGCTGCCACCTTATCGCGGTGGAGGGGTTTGAGTGTCCCAATGATCCTGGGAGCTATGTTGTCTGGGGCTTTATGCCCCTGGTAGGGTCACCCATGGCAAACTGGTCCTAGGTGAGGGATCAGACAAAGCGCAGCCCGACGACCCCTATGATGAATAAAATATATGGATCTAGTGTTCCCTCGCCCGGACGCGGGTCACCGGGGCCCCACTCTGGAGCCAGGCCTGGAGGTGGGGCACGTTGGCGAGCGCCTGGTGGCCGGGCCTTTTTCCATGGGGCCGGGCTTAGCCCGAAGAGGAAACATGGGCCCCCCTTCCCATGAGCTCACCACCTGTGGGAGGGGCCATAGGGGTCGGGTGCCGTGCAAGACGGGCGGTGGCCGAAGGCGGGGACCTTGGCGGTCCGATCCTCGGCTGCAGAAGCTGGCTCTTGGGACGTGGAACGTCACCTCTCTGGTGGGGAAGGAGCCGGAGCTGGTGTGCGAGGCTGAGAGGTTCCGACTGGACATCGTCGGCCTTGCCTCGACGCATGGCTCTGGCTCTGGAACCCGTCTCCTCGAGAGGGGTTGGACTCTCTTCCACTCTGGAGTTGCTCCCGGTGAGAGGCGCCGAGCTGGGGTGGGCATACTTGTTGCCCCCCATCTCGGCGCCTGTACGTTGGGGTTTACCCCGGTGAGTGAGAGGGTAGCCTCCCTCCGCCTACGGGTGGGGGGACGGGTGCTGACTATTGTTTGTGCTTATGCACCGAACAGTAGATCAGACTACCCACCCTTCTTGGAGTCCTTGGAGGGGGTGCTGGAGAGTGCTCCTTCTGGAGACTCCCTCATTCTCCTGGGAGACTTCAACGCTCACGTTGGCAATGACAGTGAGACCTGGAGAGGCGTGGTTGGGCGGTATGGCCCCCCCGATCTGAACCCGAGCGGTGTTTTGTTGTTGGACTTCTGTGCTCGTCATGGATTGTCCATAACGAACACCATGTTCAAGCATAAGGGTGTTCATGTGTGCACTTGGCACCAGGACACCCTAGGCCGCGGCTCGATGATCGACCTGGTTGTCGTTTCATCTGACCTGCGGCCGCATGTTTTGGACACTCGGGTGAAGAGAGGGGCGGAGCTATCCACCGACCACTACCTGGTGGTGAGTAGGCTCCGGTGGTGGGGGAAGACGCCGGACAGACCTGGTAGGCCCAAACGTGTTGTGAGGGTCTGCTGGGAACGTCTGGCGGAGTCTCCTGTCAGAAGGGGTTTCAACTCTCACCTCCGACAGGACTTCAAACACGTCCCGGGGGAGGCGGGGGACATTGAGTCCGAATGGGCCATGTTCCGTGCCTCCATTGTCGAAGCGGCTGACCGTAGTTGTGGCCGCAAGGTAGTTGGTGCCTGTCGTGGCGGCAACCCTCGAACCCGCTGGTGGACACCGGCGGTGAGGGATGCTGTCAAGCTGAAGAAGGAGTCCTATCGGGCCTTCTTGGCCTGTGGGACTCCGGAAGCAGCTGATAGGTACCGGCAGGCCAAGCGGAGTGCGGCTCGGATGGTCGCTGAGGCAAAAACTCGGGCGTGGGAGGAGTTTGGAGAGACCATGGAGAACGACTTCCGTATGGCTTCGAAGCGATTCTGGTCCACCATCCGGCGTCTCAGGGGGGGGAAGCGGTCTGCCGCCAACACTGTTTACAGTGGGGGCGGTGTGCTGCTGACCTCAACGCGGGACGTTTTGGGTCGGTGGATGGAATACTTCGAAGACCTCCTCAATCCCACCGACACGCCTTCCTGTTTGGAAGCAGAGTCTGGGGACTCTGGGACGGACTCTCCAATCTCTGGGGCTGAAGTCGCCGAGGTTGTTAAAAAGCTCCTCGGTGGTAAGGCTCCGGGGGTGGATGAGATTCGGCCGGAGTTCCTCAAGGCTCTGGATGTTGTAGGGCTGTGTTGGTTGACGCGGCTCTGCAATATTGCGTGGACATCGGGGGCAGTTCCCTTGGATTGGCAGACCGGGGTGGTGGTCCCCCTCTTTAAAAAGGGGGACCACAGAGTGTGTTCCAACTACAGGGGGATCACACTTCTGAGCCTCCCTGGTAAGGTCTATTCAGGGGTTCTGGAGAGGAGGGTACGACGGATAGTCGAACCTCGGATCCAGGAGGAACAATGCGGTTTTCGTCCTGGCCGTGGAACACTGGACCAGCTCTACACCCTCGGCAGGGTCCTGGAGGGTGCGTGGGAGTTCGCCCAACCAGTCTACATGTGCTTTGTGGACTTGGAGAAGGCGTTCGACCGTGTCCCTCGGGGTGTCCTGTGGGGGGTACTCCGGGAGTATGGGGTACCAGGCCCTCTGATACGGGCTGTTAGGTCCCTATATGACCGGTGTCAGAGTCTGGTTCGCATTGCCGGCAGTAAGTCGGACTCGTTTCCAGTGAGAGTTGGACTCCGCCAAGGTTGCCCTTTATCACCGATCCTGTTCATAACGTTTATGGACAGGATTTCTAGGTGCAGCCAAGGTGTTGAGGGGATCCGTTTTGGTGACCTCAGGATCGGGTCTCTGCTTTTCGCAGATGATGTGGTCTTGTTGGCTTCGTCTGAACGTGATCTACAGCTCTCGTTGGAGCGGTTCGCAGCCGAGTGTGAAGCGGCTGGGATGAGGATCAGCACCTCCAAATCCGAGACCATGGTCTTGAGTCGGAAAAGGGTAGGGTGCTCTCTTCGGGTTGGGGATGAGGTCCTTCCTCAAGTGGAGGAGTTTAGGTATCTGGGGGTCTTGTTCACGAATGAGGGAAAAATGGAGCGGGAGATCGATGGACGGATTGGTAGGGCGTCTGCAGTCATGCGGGCGCTGTACCGGTCTGTCGTGGTGAAGAGAGAGCTGAGTCGAAAGGCGAAGCTCTCGATTTACCGGTCGATCTACGTTCCTACCCTCATCTATGGTCACGAACGCTGGGTGGTGACCGAAAGAACGAGATCGCGGATACAGGCGGCTGAAATGAGTTTCCTCCGTAGGGTGGCTGGGCTCTCCCTTAGAGATAGGGTGAGAAGCTCGGTCATCCGGAGGGAGCTCAGAGTAGAGCCGCTGCTCCTCCACATCGAGAGGAGCCAGTTGAGGTGGCTCGGGCATCTAGTCAGGATGCCTCCTGGACGCCTCCCTGGTGAGGTGTTCCGGGCATGTCCCACCGGGAGGAGACCCAGGGGAAGACCCAGGACCCGTTGGAGAGATTATGTCTCCCAGCTGGCCTGGGAACGCCTCGGGATTCCTCCCGAGGAGCTGGCCCAAGTGGCCGGGGAGAGGCAAGTCTGGGTCTCCTTGCTTAGGCTACTGCCCCCGCGACCCGACCCCGGATAAGCGGAGGAAGATGGATGGATGGATGGATGGATGGAGTTCTAGAGGCAGAAGCTGCCTATATGGAGAGGAGGCATGAGACGGGTGCAAGAGAGTCGAGCATTCCCCAGACAGGCTCTTATGCAAGACTGCCCAAGCTGCTTAACAAAATACAAGAAAACGTGGCTCAGGACTCAACCAACCAAAACCAAACCAATAAATACCAACCAGCCAACTGGAAGTCAAGTAGACAACTGCTCAAATAGCTTGCTAACCAGACAACATAGTCCAAGACTAAACCAAACAGTCAACTATCAAACCAACCCCATGAAGTAGCCAACCCGAAACAACTGTCCAACAAACACCACAAAGCACCAGAATGTTCCCTTTTGGTTCGAAAAACATTCTTCTGGCTTAGCTTTTCAGACTAATCCCATAAAGAAATAACAGCATTTATGCAAAGCTTGAGCAAAAAAAACCCCCAAAAAACATGACCATGTAGCATCAGTATTGTTTTAACTATTCCTGTTTTCTACCCTAAATTCTTCTGTTATTCATTCTAATGTCCAATAAAGTTAAAAATACAATTCAATTATGTTTATAATGTTTTTTGTTGTTGTTTTAATGCTGAAATAAAAAAAATCCTATGTTACCGTCGTCACCTATTTGCATTGAGCCAGTTCAGCACCACGGACAGCGGTAATCGAGTTTTGGTGCTCTAACAATTCCCAGCAGCCTAATTCGACACGGATGTTTTGAATCTAGCCTGATTGTTTCAAGGGAGCAACTTCCCAACAACGGCTCCCACTTGCCATTCACTCAGGGGGCACAGATCTGTCCTGTTGTTCCCTAGCTGTTGTCTTGTGATTTTGTTTGCAGGATTACTTGTTTATGCAAGGGGATATTCCATGAAGCGATCTCAAGAAAATAAGGCTCATTTGAAATATCCTTGCATGAATTAGCTTAATAGTTCACTCCAGGCTTATTCGTTTCCACTAACAAAGCTCAGGTGAATTCAATCGCGACTAATTCAATTGAGGCTTAACAAGCCAGGCTCATGTGTCTCAAAGCTGCATTAAAGGTAGCCCCTGTCAATCAATGCTAGATAGGTGAGAATGGAAGGAAAGGAAAGAGCTGCGTTCTTCTCCCAGTCTGAGAAAGACTTATCAATGTAGCCTATGAGCATCCCAGTTGCATCAAAACCAATAAGCAGAACAACAGCTGCAAATAAAAGCTTGTCATGCTGCATTGTGTAATATTGTAAATTAGCTGATGTTGCTTACGGACAGTTTAGAGTGTGACATAGGAGCACTGAGAAGTACTTCTAACTATAAACTACTAAATACATGCTAATAAATCATAATACCTCATTATGTAGGGCAAACTAATCAGGGGTCTGTTGTTAATTAAAGGTTCAATATGGAAAATAAGCAAGATAGTGACCTCTGGTTTATCTTGGTTGCAGTTACAACAATTAAAACATCATTCCAGCTTTTAAATTGGCTGGTTCGCTGCCGATACACCTAGTGGCCTGCCTGAACTGTGTAGTGAGGAATGTCTCCTAGAGGAGTTTAACTGACAGCTAACGTTTGCCAAGTTAGCAAGTGAGTTAGTTTTCCAGGAAGAAAAATCACCATTACTGCATGTATTTGATGTGGGTTCATCTAGTGTAGGCTTCACATAAAGCTACTCTAGTTTCCGTTCTTCTCTGGTCATTCCTCTCCTAAGATGGATAACGATATCTCCAGGGCTCTGAAGTAGCTGCTTGACTTGCTGATTCAATTTTTCCTAGTGCCAGCCGAGCTTTGTCGACCTTAGAGCTTTGTAACATAGAGACCGGATTTGTCAACCCGCAATGGTGAACACTACTGGCTGGTAGATATAAACGTAATGTTAAGTTTTTTTACTTTATTATATTTTAATTCAAATATAGGAAATATTGTACTTTCATTTTGCACCCCTCTAAAAGCCCCGTGGAGGCATTATTTTATTTTTCTGTTTTTTTGAAAATGTTCCATAATCAACCTTTAATAAAACCAGAATATAACACATGAAAGAAATTTGCTGAGAAGTGAAATGTGTTAGAACATGAATAAGAAAGGATGTATAAACATTTAACAACTATATAAGAACAGTGTCAAGTCTTTAAAATCTAAAGTTACATTGATACAGTACTTTAATTAACATGTGTATTTTTTACCATTTGCAAAGTACTTAGAGCTATTTTAAGACATTTATACAGAACAGCATGATGATTTCCATTTTGGACAAAAATACTTATTATTATGCTTGGTGTCAGGAGCGACATGGGTGGAACAGTTTCTGGCAGCAAGTAAATATTAAATACATGAAGGTTCTTCAAAATTGTGAAACTAAAATCTAATAAGAACTAAATTTTAAAAGATAAAACCTACATTCCATTGCATAACCAAAAAGAAAACTGCAGGTGCTGCAATAACTTTATATTGGAGAGTGGGTATAATGACTGAGAGAACAGCAGCAGAATACCAGTCCCCCAGTGTTACATCACATGTCGAATATTGTCCAATCATTTGATCAGGCTAAAATGAGACTCACATCTAGCTTGCCATGGATGCTTGTCCAAGAGCAGAAGCTGCAATAGTGAATAGTGAATCCGTGTGTGATCCGACGTACGTACCTGCGAAGCGCCCGTGAAGCGCCTAAGTGACGTCATCGCTGGTCGCCATATTGCTCAGGTCCTGGTATAAGTAGTATTTTTATTTTAGTTGTGTTTTTAGAATAAATTAGTTAAATCAAATCTCTGGTTTCTTTTATTCTGAGTGTGTGTGAATCATTGCAAAGACTTCATGTCCTTCAGATAGGATCTTTCTGGTGTAATCACTAATAATTAATCATTATAAGTGAGATTATTGGTTGATAATTCCCTTTTGATTATATATTTTATCTTGTTTCTAGCCCAGAGGCTAGTGGTGCCCCGATTAATTGATTTAAAGGAAAGTTAACTACTAATTTACAATTATTAGTTAATATTCTCAGCATCACCAGATAGATCATAACAATTATCAATTAATTAATTATTTTTAATTGATAAATTCCCCTACACCGTTCTCTTGTTGTTGTTTTGTTTTACTAATTATGTATAATCTTCAGCGCTCCAGGAGTTGGTTGTTTGTTAGTGGGGCCTCACTGTTTTAGGTTGTTCCCTTTTGTTTTGTGAAGGACCAGCCTTTGAGTCTTTTTCAGAACTTAACCTCAGAATTGTCAACATAGGTGGAGAATTTCTAATTCTATTTTAAACAGTGTTATTATTCATCTAAAACATTTTCCCTTATATATATTGGTCCCTTTGACAAATAAATCTGTTTTCTTATTTTACAGGTACATGTCTCTTACGTTACCCCTCACCTTCACAAACACCATCCAGGTTCATAAATAACAATGAAAATGGCACAGTGGAATTATTTTTCTTCCATATACTGTAATCATTATTATTATAAGTGCTGTTTTCAAGTTGTTACATTTATACCTGTTTATGATAAACAACAGCAAATGTAATGTACAGTAGCTTTAAATCATGAAAGTAACTTCCATACTCATTCTTGTTCAGCAAGGGATTTGACATGGTGAGAAATATACATTTAATTGCAGTTCTGTCTTTTAATCCTGTCCCTGTGGTATTCTTACCCTCAGCCTCTTGTTTTTTTTAGCTCACATAATCACTTATCGATGTGAATAAAGAGTGTAAATGTTTTGACCCCCACAACCTGGCCCTGATAAGACCCTGATTTTCACCTAGCTTATGCAAAAATATGCTCAAGCTCAAGACTGAAAAGGGATTAGACTGGTAGACACATGAGAAAAAGGTTTTACATGTTTTTAATAAATAAAAGTAACACTAGTCTCTAAGATTATTCCCCAGTAATTTGATTTCATCAGTGAATGTAAATTAGTTTGCACAGAGAATCCCCCTTGTCTTTTTATAAGATTGGAAATTTGAATGAGTTGATTACTTTTGACTTTTTGTATTTACATAGATATTATACACATGTGGGGAAAGTTAAAGCTTTAATCCAATTGTATTCAAGCAGAAGTTAAGTGCATGCCAAATTCAAAACATCAATAAAAAGTTATGTATGTTATCAATTAAATTAATAAAGCTGAAACTCATAAAATCATCTCACACAGTAAAATATCTCAAGTACTCATTTGTGCTAATTTTAATCATTTTTACTCAGTTAATACAACTAAAAAACACTGATCAGGTCCGTAATTCAGGTGTAACCTGAACCTCCAGGGTTACATAAATGCAATAAACAGGTCAGCTTTCTATCACCTGAAGAACATTTCTAGGATTAAATGACTGATGTCACAACAGGACCTTTAAAAACTGATCCATGTGTTCATCTTTAGTCGGATTGATTACTGCAACAATGTCCTCACAGGTCTACCTAAAAAGTTACTCAGACAACTGCAGCTGATCCAGAACGCTGCTTGTGTCCTCACTAGAACCAGAAAAGTAGAGTACATCACCCCAGTTCTAAAATGTCCCTCCACTGGCTCCCTGTGTTTCAGAGAATATACTTTAAATACTACTACTGGTTTATAAATCACTAAATGGTCTAGCACCAAAGTATGTTGGAGATCTGCTGTTACTATATCAACCCAGCAGACCACTCAGATCCTCTAGCACTAGTTTACTAAACATCCCTAGAATTAGAACTAAACATGGAGAAGCAGCTTTCAGCTTCTATGCTCCACAAATTTGGAACACACTTCCAGAAAAATCCCAAACTGCAGAATCCTTAGGCTCTTTTAAATCAAAGATTTAAACTCTACTATCCAGAGCTGCCTTTGAGTCCTAAATTGCGGTCTTTATTCATATGCTTAATGTAAATGCTAAATGTTTTCTCTCATTAATTTTCATGTTTTTTGTTCTTAATTTATTTTCTTTTAACTGATTCTTGTTTTGTCCTGTATACCAATTTTTACATAAATTTGGTTTTTATGCTTTACCTAAATTGCTTTTTTACTCAAGTCATAACTGATATGATTTTTATTTTTTTAAATACAGCTTATAATCCAATGCTAAATATTTTTCATTAATTTATTCTCATGTTTTATCTGTTTTTAAATATCACACTCAACACCACTGTATCATGTAAAGCACCTTGAATTGCCTTGTGTTGAAAGTGTGCTATATCAATTAAATTACCTTGCCTTATATTCACTGAAAACCATAGGGAAAAATATTTGATTAGAGAAATGTTGGCTTACTGAAAACACTTGTTTGGTCAAGATTCAATTTGCATAACTGTATCAATTTGGCTTGTAGGTAATCAACCTGTTGGAGTGCTGAGGTGTTAAAGAAGCCTGGATTAATTTTTATAAACCTTTCCAGATTACTGACATTAACTTTTCAATATTCTAATTCATCAATATGCCCTTGTATGAATATAGTGAACAATTATATGTTGTCTATTTTTGGCTTTTAAATTAAAATTATGACATATTTTATTATCTCAACCACATTAAGGCCATATTTATTTAGGTGATGTTTGTGAATTGTCTTTTATTTATTTTTTGGCATTCTTTGATCATGCAAGCATGTAAAAGCATTAAAAATATCTGAGTATCTCTCACTGATAAATAATCATGCTGGAAAAAACTGGATGTTTTGCCATATAGAAGTAGATCCTAGATTCAAGTATTTTATTTAACTTTCTAAATTAATGTAAAGCTTCTTGCCAATACTGCATTGAGGCAAAAATAACTGTAACCAAACTTATAATAATAAAGTAAACATATTTATTTTTTGTTCAGCATTAAAAGTCTAAGCACTTTCATCGGGAGTGCTCATAATTCCTGCCATTTGTGTAAAATTAATAACTTGTACTTAATGGTTTTTGACATGCTGCTCTACATAGAAACTGTTTGGCTTTTTGTTCACCCCAGTTATCGGTCAGATTGTTTTAATCAGGTACATTTTTAATAAAAGGTACCCTTTCATCCATCCTGCTCACCACTTAGTAATTTTTTTATGAAATAGCCTGGAGCCAAACAAGGCAACATGGCCTCTGCATGGCTGTAATTTGGTCCCAGTGGTGAGTTTGACAAGACTGTCCAAGACATTCAAAGGCCAGGTATGCTTAAAATAGTTTAGTAGGTATATCTCCTTCTTCATGAGTATACTGTTGGATTATGTTTTTTATGCAGTTTAATTTATTTCTTCTAATATTATTTGCTTAATGAGTTTTTTTTTAGCATATACTGCTGATCCTGTAAATGCATTTTGCTGAAACCTGACAAGGATAATCATTTGATGTTTTGTGCAGACCTGATTCTTTTTAATTACACATCTTCTGTTATTTTGTCTAGAGTCATTAATCAGTTAACTGACCAATTAACATACTACCCAATCAACCAGCTAGAAAGCCTAACCAAACAACCAACCTAGACTATTCACTTGAAGCATTATCAGTTTTCAGTAAAAAACGGAGAAAGGAATCATGAAACTCATGTCATATGTGCATTGTTTGTAGTAATAGTTTTTATCTAAGCAAGTGGAAATATGTAGAATTGTAAATATAATGGCTCTAAAACAGATATTTTTCTGCATGGTCCTTATCTGTCTTATCATTTCAGCAAAACAGCTGTTGCTAAGAATTACAGCTGAAGAAAAAGAAGAAGGTTGGCATTCCACTTCTAAGAGGCTCCATGTAGAAGACTAGCTCTCCAATAATTACAGTCTCATTCTGACAAATACCGACCCTATCTCTAATCTCTCTGCTACCACTAAACACTTGTATTTTATCTAAGTCTGCCATGAGAGTTCTACAAACTGTCTCATATTTCTCTTTCCAGTGGTTTTGCCTCCTGCTATGTGCCAAACCTGTGGGGAGTCTCGTCAGCCACCTGAACCTAGGACACCTCCTGACAAGGTCACAGAGGTTTGCTTTTCTGATATTAAAAAACCTCCATCCATCCAAGCACTTCCCCTCTGTGCAGCCCTCATAATAGCAGATTGCCATGCCAAAAAGCTCAAATGGATTTGTAGTGCACAGGTTGTGATCTTCCAAGAGACTTCTGTCATTTTTAAGCCTGTCTGTCTCATAGGATGACAATATTGGGTGCATATGGGCCACCTATTCTTATTGTAAAACATTGTATTTTATACAATTAAAAATATTACTGCACAGTTTAGGCAGTGACTTCAGTGTGTGTCACTAAAACTAGTAACATTCTTTTATGAATATTTGGTATACATTCAGGTACTGTCATTACAGTATTAGAAGGTTTTATTATACAATTTTAGCTAATGTACCATGAGGTTTTAGAAATTGCACCTAATGTAAACACAGTTAGACATTCATATGCAGGCAAATGCACACAATGCATCTATCGACAATTATTGTCAACACATTTTTAGACCTAGTAAAGGACTATATGACAGGGGAAGTACAATCTTTTGCAACCTGGACCTTATTTACAGCATACATTATGTTCACTTACTCACCCAAACAAGATTGGAGCCACTTGCAGTCATTTGGGAGAAGTTTAGATCCATTTGCGATTAGCGTATAGCCATATAATGGGAGCTAATGAGGCACCCAAAGTGCAGCCTCTAAATAAGGCATTATCTGCCAGAAAAATCTTCCTTCGTTTCACAAATGACTAACATGGTATGTGTAGGGGTATGTTATGGACAACAAACACAGGTGCATTTTATTGATGGTATTTTGAATGCATAGAGATACTGTGACGAGATTTTGAGGCCCATTTTTGTGCCATTTTATCCACGAGCATCACCTCATATTGCAGCATGATAATACACGGCCCCATTTTGCAAGGATCTGTGCACAATTCCTGGAAGCTGAAAACATCCCAGTTCTTGCATGGCCACCATAATCACCAGACATGTCACCAACTGAGCACGTTTGGGATGCTCAGGATCGGCGTACGCCAAAATTCAGTAAAATTGCATATCATTGCAGAGGAGTGGACCAACATTCCTCAGGCCGCAATCAACAACCTGATCTATGCTATTTAGTTTGAAAAGTGCTTTATAAATAAATTTTGATTCGATTTTAATTTCATCAACTCTTTGCAAAGGACATGGTTGCCACACCAGCTCCTGGTTGGTTTTCTGCCCCAACCCCAGACTCTCCCAGTGAAGCAAAACTGCACATTTCAGAGTGGCCTTTTATTTGTGGCCAGTAAGACGCACCTCTGCAATATTCATGCTGTCTAATTAGCACCTTTATATGCCCTACCTTGAAAGGTGGGATGGATTATCTTGGTAAGGGAGAAGTGCATACTAACACAGAATTAGATATGTGAAAAATGTTTGAGACTAATTGGTCTTTTGTGTATATAGAAAATGTTTTAGATCTTTGAGTTCAGCTCATGAAAAATGGGAGCAAAAACAAGTGTTGCATTTATATTTTTCTTCAGTATACATATCAGAGTTCTTCATACATTTATGCTTAAAATGCAAACATTTTTAGAGCACTGTGAAAAAGATCTTCCATGCTGAATCAAGATATTTATAAACGCTGGTTGCCATGCTGACATGCAGAGAGGGGAAAATCTGTCTTTTTTTGGAAACAGTTATGCAGACACCCACATGGTGCCTTGTTGGGTCTATCAGTCACTGAATGTGTCAAATCATTGTGAGAAATATTTATGGCTCTATTGGGATAGAAAGAAATTATTTTTCTATTTGAGGAAAAAACATGACAAAGAAATTGGTTAGTCTCAAGAATGTAATGGTTAACATTAAATTATCATTGAGTTAGGTTCAGAGACATGTTGAAATCTGTTTACTATTAATGTTTTCCTCTTTTCAACCCTACTTCTCTCGTTTTTATGTTGTATGTTGCAGATTTTATAATGAATGTTCTATGGAGGACTAGCCATTTCTACCTTAAAAAGCCATTTGCTACATTGAGGTTTTCCGCATATCTCCTTGCAAAAATGTTTGCTGGATTTTTTGTAAAGTCTTCTTTTGATATAAGTTTCTTTGACGGAATTATTATGTTGTTCAGACCGTAATGAGCACACTGAACTTATCTCACACACTGCTAATAGTAATGTTAAATAATTGCAGATCTTAAGTAATTTTGACCAATCGAATAGTCAGATTTACAGTCTTTTCTATATTTTGTCACATTACAGCAACTAATTAAATAGTTTTATTTGGGTTGTAAATACTACATAAACATGAAGAAGTCCATAATTGTAATGTGAAGAACGAGACATGAAACACTGCTGTGAACAAAAGTATTAACCTGTTCAACAATATCTTCTGTTTCAGATAATTTTGTTACTCTTATATGTTACAGAACAGCTGCTGAATTTTATAGTGAGCAAATATAACCTACATAAAAAAAAAGCAGTTCTTAACAATTACTTTTATTTAGGGAAATACAAATCTATCTAATCCAACTTGGTCTTTTGTGAAAACATAATGTTTAAATTATGAATTAGCTTTATTACCATATTGTTTTGGTTAAACTACACTTGCCACAAGAGATCACGTATAGAACCATCATAGAACCTGTGTGAGGACTTTAAATAAAAGATCGCAAAAAGCAACATACCACACCCTGATCTAATAAAATGCAGGAAAGATTAGAGACAACGTCTTTGGTTTTTCTCAGTCTGGATAAAGCACCTAATAAGTACAGCCAGAGATAGTGGTGAGGCTTTTCTATGTCAAGACCTGCATGACTTGCTGTAATTTCTTGAACCACAAATTCTGCTCCAGCAGAACATTTTGAATGGGAACTCACCTACAAGCAAGTAAACAACATGAAACATACAGCCAGAGCTATAAGAAATGGTTTAGATCACTGCATATTAATGTGTTCTAAAATTTCAGTCAAACCCTAAATCCAAATGGGCATCGATGGTGAAACATGGAAACTGAAGTTCAGACAGTTTGCATACAAAAATTATCTGGATGTGAAAAAAAAGCTGCTGGAGATACTACCACAAAAGACTTGCACCTGTATTTGCAGCAAAATGTGGAGCCTTTTTCTGAGGTAGATGGTATTGAAATCTTTTTTTATATACAAGGTGGAGATATAATATAATTAGACATGTTAATGTCATTGAAACTACTGATGAGGAAATAAGTATGTGTCTGTTTGCTTAGCCCAAAGGAGCTCAGAATTTAAACTGGGTTTGGACATGAGCAGATTTACCGATCTAATATGTGTGCAATGACAGTGTCATGCGCGTGAAGATACACTGTCAGAAGGGCTGCCAAAGCTAGGACAGCATGTTCCCGCAGGGTTGGTAGACCAGAGATGGATTTGTTTGGGGATGATTTGGAGTATGCACACATACACATTCATATACAGGCAAATGCACACAACGCATCGAATTGGCAGTAGACAGCTGCTGTCGACCAGAAAGCGCACATGAAAGTATACTCATCATTCTCTGGCCCGTGGGCAGCTACGCCACGCTTAACAATTTCCCCCGTCATAATGAGCACAAATGTGCAGCGAATTAATTTCATGTCTAAAGCGTTTTATTTGCACATCATGTGGCAGCAAAAAGGCTAACAACCTTTGATTGTCATAATCTTCTCTTCATAGATGCAAGATAATATCTGGACTACAACTCAGCATTTCATTAGAGTAGCATTCATTTGATGCATTTTGTTTTTAAACAGTTTATAGCTTTATTGTTTTCCATTTAATGTCTGCTCCTCTCTAGAAATGCCTTAACACACAATACATAGGTCAAGCTTGTTACTGCTACCATACTAAATGAAACTGCAACTCCTCTTACTTTCTACTGCATGTTCCATCTGTTGAACCCTCAATTGATGAATACCAACTGAGAGGTTTCAGTCTCTAAATTGTGTAAGTCAAGTTAAGGTTTAGAATTAAATGACTGATCAGTTTTATTTATTTAAATACTGACGGAAGCGTCATTCCAAGAATATGTACTTTAGTCATATTTAGAAATTACAAGGTATGAATCAGCACTCACCTGATGCTCTTATTTGATAAAAATTGAACTCCTGTGCATTGATGATTCTCAATGATGATGATCTGAAGATCTAGTACGGGACCTTCATAGTAAATATAAACAAATAACATATTTAATGGAAATATATACAAAACTACTGTGATGGACTGGCGACCTGTCCAGGGTGTACACCGCCTCTCGCCCGTTGACAGCTGGAGATAGGCACCGGCCCCCCCACGACCCATTAAGGATTAAGCGGTTAAGAAAATGGATGGATGGATAAACAAAACTATTAAAACTTATTTAAACTAAATTTAGGACAAAAGTGCACCATTATAAGAATCCGTGTATGTGTGCCTTTGCTTGCTGAGGTTTATATTGGGAGGTTTTACCATAACTGTTAATTTGGAATTTTCTATGATATATTATATTTATTTATATTTGAAGAGTTATTTATGCCTGCCAGAAGATTTTGGGTCTACCCTGGAATCTCATCCCAGAGTGACATGTCTGGATGATCTCCAACTACTGATGTCCACACCTATTCTGAGATGCTCAAACCACCTCAACAAAATCTTTTTGAGGCAAAGGATGGGAGTTTGAAGTGCGATGGTACTCCTGAAATCAAGTTCATTTGTAGGACAATAAATGTGGTATCAAGTATACTATGTACATATGCATTGCACTTTTCCATTAGTAGTAGCTCTGCTGCCTGTGTACTTCAGCAGGAACTCTACTCAGCTGAAACGTGTAAAAACAATCAATATCACAAGGGATTCTCTAATGTAATGGACTCTGGCAATCTACCAGCAATTTAAAATCATTATCTAAATGACTGAAATTATTGTTTTGTCTACTTAATAGGTTAAAAGCTGGATAAAAAAATTGGGCAATATGTAAATACATCAGGTCAATAATTGTATAATTTATGTAACTTCTCCTTACTTTCAGACTGTTGCTGAATTAGTGTATTTTTGTTCTGTTGAACAACAGCAGAAAAGCGGACCTGTAAGGTAAGGGGTTTGCTTTTCCACTCACAAACCACTCTGACTGCCTAATAGGCTGCAGGGTCACATTCAACTGACTGACCGGCAGGGAATACACGTGAGCTAACTTTCTTGGGAATTCAGCTACAGTATATTCAAATTTACAACATGTAGCGGGAAAGCAGTTAGATGTTAAGATATGACACGGACTGAATGTAAGATAGAAATGCATATATAGAAAATACTAAAATGTTGACAGTGTTTTGCTTTACTATTTTCTGTAAAACATAAAAATATGAATATTGTTGGTCATTACTTTTGCTGTTTTTCTGTTGGTAGCTTCCTTAGTCTGAAAAACCTATATGACAAAAGCTGCTTAACTCTAAGTTTGCATGTACTATACATGATACAGCTGGCTGTTGATAATATTTTTAGGGGTTTAATTGCTAAACCAATGACTAAATATTCATAAATCTTTTAATACACATACAGTAACTTTATAAGTAAGCTGAATTATACTCAAAAGGTGAATATCAAATATAGAACAAGCAGAGACTAAAAATCTTTTTTTCTTTCTGATCTCTGAATACACCGTATCCACATGTCACCTGATCATCCCAAAAACAAAGACTCCTCTGTGAGAAAGTAGTGCAAAAAGAACAGTGTCCTAGGTGTTGTAAAATAAAGTCACAACAACTGTGAACTATTTTGAATAGATATTAAAGAAAAAAACAATTATTTTGTGTTTTTGCCCATCTCAAAATTTTCATCTGTAATATCTGAAATATTACTCTTCTTGATCTGCTCTGTAATTCTTTTTTGCTTGTTTTAATTTGTACAGATGCCTCTTCCCTATAACCCAGATGATTTTATAGTATTTCACAATTTTGTGTGATTAACAGACAGATTTTTAACTTTGGAACTATTTTATTTTACCACAAATATGTTTCTGTTAGATAATTGTCACACCGTTTCCCATCTTTCCATTTATACTAATGTTTTGAAAAAAAGGTATGTTACATGGGCTTAAAAGCTTGAAAATGAAGGTTAGGTTGCATATGTTTAAAGTATGTATATTGCATTTGTCACTCTCTCTTTTAAATAGTGCATGTATTATGGGATCAATTGTGTCTTCTGCTGCATTTGAACAAGTATGCAACTTTTGTCCCAATACAATTTTATCGCCTTTTACATGTAGGACCAGCTGACTATCTGGGTATTACATTTAAAAGCTCTATAAATACCAATAATTGGTCAGTTAATTATTAGATAAACAGAATGGAGGGTAAGACATTTATATTTGTTTCAAGCAGTTGGTTTCTGAATCCCAAGGCAAGCATAGCAAAAGCACAGCATGAGTTTGTGTCATTTGGCCATTGCTGTGATATATGAGTCCTAGTTCTGCCCATTCTGTAGTACTGGTTTACATGAACAGTATATATAGCTTGAAAGAGCTAATTATGTTTTTTTTGGACATGCCCCAAAAATCTTTGGTAGCCTGGACAATTTCGTGATCTAACTGTTTGAAGATATATTGTATAGACTCTAGGAACATTATGTTCCAGCGGTATCATGTCTTCCTACATTATCCACATAAAAAGCCAGATACGTTTTAGTTTCCACAAAGGTATTAAGACAGCATACAAATAAGAATTATATAATTTAAAGCTTTTAAACATAAATTTAAAATGGCTAAATATGTCATTGGTCAGCTTTATACAGTTTATAATAGGAAAGCAGATGCAGCATCTTTGATCATTGCATTTGTAGTTAAATTAACATAATCTAAATCTTTGTGCCCTCTGTGGCCTTTGTTTTGGAGATGATAGAGGGCACCTATCTGAATGGATGTGAAGTAGCTGAGCGGCTCACTCCCCATAATGGGCCTATGATTCACATTAAGTATTGTCATATATTGATCTGGTTAGCCAGAATTGTCATAGTGAATGAATTGTAGGAGTATTTATGCCTAGCTCTTTAAGAGAGAACGCATCAGTTACAGCAAAGGCAATATTTATGCATTAGGAGAACCGTTTAGGGTGTGTATGAAAGGGTTATATTTGAGTAGAGGAAATAATGTTAAATTGTGATTGTTGACAAAGCTGAACAATAGTTGTTACAGGTCATAATGCATAACACTGTCTATTTTACTGATATTTATTTAAACTAGCTAATGCAAAACTCCCAACCCCTTCTCTCTTTTTTCTCACTTAAATAGAACATCTGCCCTGTAGATGGAAGCAAAGTCCCACACAGAGAGAGAGAGAAATTGGAGGTGATGTAAGTTTTTCCATGCGGTGAGTGGCACACTTGAAGCTTCTCTGCTGGCAGACAGGTCCTTTAACTCTCTTCAATCAAGTTTCCATAAAGGCAGAAATTGACCCAGTTCTCCTTACGATAGCGGGTGGGGGGAGGCTTCACATGAGCATCACTCTGAAGTGACAGATATCGCTGTTTCAGATCCAATCAACTACGAGCCTGACAGGGAGGGCAGGAGTAGGGGAGAAAATAGCCTTGGAGAGAGGAAAATGAGAAGGAGGGCAGTGGTACTGAGAGGCTACAGATCTGATTAGCAAATGCAGTTTACGAGAAACCCAAAGGTCCTGAAAACACAAATGAAATAAAAGCAGATGGTTGACTCAGGCTTTCTGTGCAACTTTCTTCCTCCTGGATTTCTTGATCAAACTGTGAACTTGGAGTTTAAAGCCTTAGGTGTATGTGATACCGGCTCTTTCTTGTTCTCTCGATTGCTCCATCTCCCTCTCTAATTAATGCTTAGCTATGTGAACCCAGGATTAGATCAGGCCAGGGAAATCAATGCCTGACAGCACACAAAAGAAGATGAGAGGAGCCATAGCCATGCTGTCACGTTTTAATCAGTGTGGGTAGGGACGGGAGGTGATAGTATTCCCCTTCCTGGCTGAGTACCTCTAACTGTGTCACGTCAATGCTTATTTGTGTCCACACATGTAAGCAGGCTTTTAGGGACAATGTCTGTGGGAGAGTTTGGACAACGAAGTTCCCACTAATCTAGCTGATCCCTGATGTCTCGGAGGCGCTTGTGGCTGTGTTGGCTAAGCAGGAGTGTGACCTCGGCAGCAGTAGCATTGGGAATGGGAGGTATAAGAGTATGTGAATCTAGGACAGCAACTTCAATTTTTTTTATCTATTTACTGTTGTTGCAAAACTGAGTGAAGAAAAACACTGAATAAGGTTGAGATACCCCTCATTTTTCATTGGAAGGACATTTTGCAATTCTCCAGTGCTCTACACCAACTCAGAATGTTGTAAACTTAAATAAAATGAAAGTACAATTCTATGAAGTATAGTTCTTTGGGAAACTCTTGAGGAGCTATGCCTTGCAAAAATCTGCATACCACCTAAACCTTTTTCACATTTTGTGATGTTACAGCTACAAACTTGAATTGTACATACACTTTATTTGGAACAATTTTGTGTCAAACCAATAAAAATAGTACCCAAGAGTGAAGAGGAAAAATAAATACGCATTTTTTTTTTTTTTACAAATACAATTCTGACAGTTGTGGCATTCATTTGTATGCTCCCCCCTTGCTCATCTGAGTTCCTACATACATTTGAGTAGTGAGTGTGACTAATATATTTGTATTTGAGCATAACTAAAACAGCTCTACATACGGAAATATTTTAAATAAGATGGGACATTATCATAATAAGAAGTGGCAACGGGATGCTGAGAGGGAGCGAAAAAGTGCAAACAAGTTATAAAATACATTGAACTAGTCCTAGATGACTTAAAAACAAGTAACCAGGTAAATCCCAAATCAAAACTACAAAGAAGTAAAACATGAAGGCAGGCTAACATTAGGGTATGTATAGAAACAGTACGTATACTGGGAGGAGGGAAATTTAGATAAACTGATGAAAGAAAATGGCAGGACTAAAAAAAATAAATAAAAAAAATCCCACGGAGGAATAACTAGAAAAGCACTTTTCTACCTCCCTGATGTCGGAGGATATGCTCAGCTAATGGATCAGAGAAGAAGACAGAAAGGGGAATGAAAGTGGGGAAAGATCTGGGGTGTAATAAGAAATGAAGAGGGAATACAAATTGGAATTTTCATATAGAATTGAGACTAAAATTAAACAATGAGATTAAATAATATGTGGTACTCTTAACACCTGCATATGATTTTTTGTATTTCTTTAAAGATTAAAATATATTATATAACACCTGGGAATACCTACTGCTTTGAGCCCATATTCTTATGAGATTCCTTGTCATCCTTAAAAGTTCATCATTTGACTTGTAAAACAGTTGAGCTCAAAGCAACATTTCATATAGCTCTCACAATGAAACACACTTCTGTTAAAAAATTCTAGATATTTCCTCAGAATAAGGTGATGTATATCCTGTATAATTTAACCCTTAATAGTCCCTGGGGCGTTTTTCTGCGCAGGCGGGTGTCATTTTTAGAATAACTGTTGTTGTGCTAATGCAATTCTTACAATTTTTTTCCGAAGATGTGCATTTTTGGAGGAGTTTGACAGAAATATATATTTATTTCTCATACTAGATTTAAAACATTTTATATTCATTACAGTAACATAAAGGTCCCTCGGACATTTTTTTGTGCCATTGACTCCCATTCAAACAACATTTTTCTAACAGACCTTAATATCCCCATTTAAAAAAAAAATTACACACCAGTGTTTCTGCGGCCATCATAAACTGAAATTGTAGTTTTGACTTTTTTTCACCTGAATAATGGATTTCTTTATAAATGCTGGGGCATTGAATAAAGATGAATTTAAATTATTCACATTTTTGGGATCCTATGGGCCCTGAATTCATAATGCAATATGTATTTCTAAAAAATATGGTTTGAGCGTTTTTTAGAGATGTCACACACTGGTGTCCACGCTTGGTTTCATAATTTTTGTGAATGTTGTTTCTACAGTCTGCATCAAAAAAATCGGTCATTTTAAGAAGAGCAATATCCTAATAGACAATTTTATATGTCATTTTCCTGTTTTTTGGGGAGTTTTTTAATGTGCAGATTTTCAAATAAAACCTGGTATTAAATGGCTTTCATCTCAAAAACAGGCATTTTTTTATGTTTCCAGAGGACTGAGGCTAAGGATGGCATTTGTGAAAAAAAATTTGAGAGTAATTAAATATTATATGACTTTATTTGCACTTTTTTTCCCTTGGACCTTTTTTTGTGCCAAGGATCCCAAGTGTAGCATTTATTTGAGGGACTACGAAGGGTTAAATGAATAACTAATCAAGGAACTTTTTTTTTTCATTTTACAGCTGTCATCAAATATTCTTTGAATAATGTGAAATACAATTCAGCTGTCCTGAAGAAATTAGCTTAGGCCAGGCAACAATATTCAAAAGCCTTGTAGAAGAAAATGTTCAATTCTAGTAAGAACAAACCTAAATCAACTATTTTGGCTAATATACTTAACGGAATTTTTGGCACGCTAGCTTTATTCATTACCAAAAGAACACAATTCCCTTAAGTAAATATGGGGATGACATGCTTACTTTAAATGGTTGATGCTGGGTGAAATGATAACAATAGCAAATACTTTTTAAGTTTTGGCTAAATACCTTAAGGCCATAATTCTCAAACTGTGGTACGCGAACCACCAGTGGAACGCAAGCTCTCCCCAGTGTTACTTGGAGAAAAGTTCTAAATATTTTTTGAAAATAAAATAAATTAAAAATGTACCATTCACACACAGTCTAACTGAGTCTGGTTAAGAATTACTAATAAATAATCCTTATTAGGAGTAAATAAGCCTCCTTTTAATTGTCTATAGTTAAAATGGTTAAGCCTTCTCTACTGTGTGTTTAGGTTATGATAGTGGTACTTGGAGATCTTGACACTTTCTAAGGTGGTACCCACTGTAAAATGTTTGCAAGATCTGCCTTAAGGTGTTTGTTAGAAAGATTAAAATATATTTAGTTGTTCAATTTTAACAGTAAGTGCAAAAAAACATCCAAATCAACAAAATGTAAGTTTTGAAATATCCAAGCCACTGTCCACAACTACATCTAATAGTAAATATGTGGCATCACAATGGGCTGTTGACAAGGAATGTTCTCACAATCTGTTTAGATTTCATTTGAACTGTTAAAAAACTGTCAATGGTAAATTATGTTATTTCAAAAAATATTTTGAAATCATTTGACATGATCTCTTTAAAAAAAATAAAATACAAAAAAAATAGTATTTTGTCAAGGGCTGTGACCACTTTTGAAAGCCTGTGTAGAATCATATTCTGATGATTATGGAGTCAGAAGTAGCAATGTGGGAACAAGTAGGTTTATAACAAGCACTGCAGGAAAACTTGCTAACATTCTTCCGTCTGCTGGTAAGAAAAAATCAAAATCAAAAGTTCATATGAGATGAAAAAGTTATTAGAGAGCCACATGCTGCACAAGTGTTGCTTTTTTGTTCTTCAGTGAAAACAGATAATCTTGGCTAAGCATCAGTAGCAACAGAGATTTAAAAATAGGTTTTCCGTCACAGAATCAGTGGTGGTAAATTGGTCCTACTTACTGCTCTAAAAGGCTTTATGCTAATTATGGCCTAACTGGGGCATTGAACAATGAAATTAAACAACACTTCAAACAAATGGGACAGCCATAAACGGCCTTTTAGATGTAGTCCTTTCTTTAGATCTGGGAGTGCTACAATTAGTACATAAATTTTACAAACATGTATATGTGCAGAAAGTACTTTGGGGTTTTTTCCCTCTCTGCCTGCTAGAACCATCTCTTTGTTCTAGGACTTTTGTTAAATGCTATGGAAAATTGAGAACGAATTTATGCATATTCAATACAAACTGTAAACTGGGTGGCATTGAGATAATCCTTTAAATGTGACAGAGCTAAAAAAAAGGGGCGCTCATGTATTATCTCCAAGCTCGCAATGGCATACTTTGTACCCTGAAGCAGACTGTTAGAAATCTAGAGAGAAAATGGCGCTCCACGCATTTACAGGATTCTTATTTAGTGTGGAAAAATAGTCTATTGCTTTATAAAAAGAGCCTTTGAACAGCCAGAACAGCATATTTTTCATCTTTGATCGAGGAGAATAAAAATTATCCTAGTTTTCTTTTTAATACAGTTGCCAAACTCACACAGGATCAAAGCTCTGTCGAGCCAACCATTCCTCCAGCTCTTAGTAGTGACAACTTCATGACATTTTTTATAAATAAAATAGACTCTATAAAAAATAAGATAAGTGGGAACCTTTCCAATATGCTTGCTTCATCCTTAGTTAGTGAGTCAACATCAAAAATGGTTGAACCTAATATATGCTTGAACTGCTTTAATGCAGCCAAACTTTCAGATCTACTAAAATTATTAGCTTAATCAAACCCTTCAACTTGCATGTTAGACCCAGTCCCAACTAAACTTTTAAAAGAGGTTTTTCCTTTGATTGCTGCTCCAATTTTAGATATAATGAATCTATCCTTAATCAATGGATATGTATCACAGGAGTTTAAGATTGCTGTAATTAAACCTCTACTTAAGAAACCATCTCCTGATCAAAACGACGTAATTAACTGTAGACCGATATCTAATCTTCCCTTCTTATCTGAAATTCTTGAGAAAATAGTGGCACACCAGATGTGTGAGCATTTAAACAATAATGAGCTGTTTGAGAAGTTTCAGTCAGGCTTTAGAGCTTATCGTAGCACTGAAACAGCTCTGGTGAAGGTTACTAATGATATTCTCATAGCTTCAGATAATGGACTGGTGGCCATTCTGGTCCTGTTAGATCTCAGTGCTGCCTTTGACACTGTTGATCACAATATTCTCATAGAAAGGCGTCAAAGTGTCGGTATAATAGGAACAGCACTAGGCTGGTTTAAATCTTATTTGTCCAACAGATTTCAGTTTGTTCAGGTAAACAATAGATCTTCCTCTGCCTCAATGGTTACTTGCGGAGTACCACAGGGTTCGGTCTTGGGCCAATCCTTTTTACTATATATATGCTTCCCATCGGTAAAATCATTAGGCAGCATGGAACACATTTCCATAGTTACGCAGATGATACACAGCTATATCTATCCATAAATCCTGATGAATCCAATCAGTTAGATAGACTACAGGCCTGTCTGGAAGACATTAACATTTGGATGACTCTAAACTTCTTGCTTCTGAATTCTGATAAAACAGAACTGTCATGATCCGTCCCTGTCTGTGTTGTTTATTCCTCCCTGTTTCCTCCCAGTCTGTTTTAGTTACTTAGTCCTAGTTTGTTTCACCTGTTGTCTTATTAGTCCTCCCTGTGTTTTCTGCCTCTGCTCCCAATTGTTCCACGTTTCCTGATTACCCTCCCCACAGTATATATGCCCTTCTGTGTCTGTCTGTCCTCGTCGGGTCGTTGTTGTCGTTACCTCCCCTAGTGCTTGTGTTCTCTGTGCTTCTCGTCTGTTTTTGGACTGTTAATAAACATGGGCCGTAAGAGCCACAAACGCCGCTCCGCATCTGGGTCCTCCTTGAGCCAGAACATGACAGTACGACCCGACCAACTGGACCCAGCGGAGTACCAACACACCGAGGAAGAATGGAGAGAACTGATAAATTGGAGCGTAAGTCAAGGACTCCATTCTGACTCACCCTTTTGCGGATTCCGGCTGGCTCGCTGTCCGCCCGGTGTTGGGCCCCGCCGTCGTGAGGAGGGCGGCCTCTCCGCTCCTCGGGCCTCGAGTCATCGCCGCGCTTCTGGGCGTCCTCCTGGGAACGCAGTTGATGTTTCCCCGTCGTTCCTCCTTGCGTCCATGTATGACGATTCGGAGGAGGACGATGACGGCTTCCCGGAGTTTTTCTCTGGCTCCCTGGACGACGAGCTGGACTTTTGCAGCGGTGCCCGGGGTGCGCCGCCTTCGCCGCGGCTTTCTGCTTCCTGGGTTGACCGGTTGATCTCCCTGGCTCCTTCCGCCGATCTACCACCCATCTGTGATCCCTCTGGGACTGGCCCTCTTCCTGCTTCCCGGCGACGAGGAGGGAGGCGTCGCCGAGCTGCTCCATCGGCTCCAGGAGGTTTCTCGCTTCCTTCTCGGAGTTGCAGCGCCTCGGCTCCTCCTGTCCCGCTTGGTGCTGCCTCCAGCTTCGGTGATTCGACCGCCGCTTCCTCCTGCCGCCCAAGGCCGGTTTCGGGTCTGCCTCCTCATCCTCTCCAGCACAGCCAGGCGCCGGCGTTTCCTTCGGGTGGAGCCGAGTTGACCCAGGGTCGGTGGAACAGAGGGAAGAGTTCCGTAGGGAATGTTGAGCCCAGGTCCCCTGTGAAGACTGTTTTTGAGCGCTCTTCAGAGGCTCACCTGGAACCCCGGTTCCGAGTTCCCTCCGAGGGCGTCCAGACGGATGCACCTCGGCTCCAAGATTCCTCCGAGGGTGTTCTGGAGAACACGCCTCGGGTTCCTGATTCCTCCGAGGGTGTTCAGGAGAGCACGCCTCGGGTTCCTGATTCCTCCGAGGGTGTTCTGGGGAACACGCCTCGGGTTCCTGATTCCTCCGAGGGTGTTCTGGGGAGCACGCCTCGGGTTCCTGATTCCTCCGAGGGTGTTCTGGAGAGCACGCCTCGGGTTCCTGATTCCTCCGAGGGTGTTCTGGAGGCACCTCGTTCCTGATTCCTCCGAGGGTGTTCTGGAGAGCACGCCTCGGGTTCCTGATTCCTCCGAGGGTGTTCTGGAGGGCACGCCTCGGGTTCCTGATTCCTCCGAGGGTGTTCTGGAGAGCACGCCTCGGGTTCCTGATTCCTCCGAGGGTGTTCTGGAGAGCACGCCTCGGGTTCCTGATTCCTCCGAGGGTGTTCTGGAGAACACGCCTCGGGTTCCTGATTCCTCCGAGGGTGCTCTGGAGAGCACGCCTCGGGTTCCTGATTCCTCCGAGGGTGTTCTGGAGAGCACGCCTCGGGTTCCTGATTCCTCCGAGGGTGTTCTGGAGAACACGCCTCGGGTTCCTGATTCCTCCGAGGGTGTTCTGGAGAGCACGCCTCGGGTTCCTGATTCCTCCGAGGGTGTTCTGGAGAACACGCCTCGGGTTCCTGATTCCTCCGAGGGTGTTCTGGAGAACACGCCTCTGGTTCCTGATTCCGCCGAGGGTGTTCAGGGGAACACGCCTCTGGTTCCCGATTCCGCCGAGGGTGTTCAGGAGAACACGCCTCTGGTTCCTGACTCTTCCGAGGGTGTTCAGGCGAACACGCCTCCGGTTCCTGACTCTCCCGAGGGTGTTCAGGCGAACACGCCTCCGGTTCCTGACTCTTCCGAGGGTGTTCAGGCGAACACGCCTCCGGTTCCTGACCCTTCTGAGGGTGTTCAGGCGAACACGCCTCCGGTTCCTGATTCCACCGAGGGTGTTCAGGCGAACACGCCTCCGGTTCCTGCCTCTTCCGAGGGTGTTCAGGGGAACACGCCTCCGGTTCCCGACTCCGCCGAGGGTGTTCAGGAGAACACGCCTCCGGTTCCCGACTCCGCCGAGGGTGTTCAGGAGAACATGCCTCCGGTTCCCGCCTCGTCCGAGGGTGTTCAGGAGAACACGCCTCCGGTTTCCGACTCCGCCGAGGGTTTTCAGGAGAACACGCCTCCGGTTCCTGCCTCTGCAGAGGGTGTTCAGGCGAACACGCCTCCGGTTCCTGCCTCTGCAGAGGGTGTTCAGGCGAACACGCCTCCGGTTCCTGCCTCTGCAGAGGGTGTTCAGGCGAACACGCCTCCGGTTCCTGCCTCTGCAGAGGGTGTTCAGGCGAACACGCCTCCGGTTCCTGACTCTGCCGAGGGTGTTCAGGCGAACACGCCTCCACCTAAGCTCAAGGTTCCACGCCGCCGGCCTCCAAGGCTCAGGGTTCCACGCCGCCGGCCTCCTCGTCTGTTGGTTCCGCGTCGCCGGCCTCCTCGTCTGTTGGTTCCTCGTCGCCGGCCTCCTCGTCTGTTGGTTCCTCGCCGCCGGCCTCCTCGTCTGTTGGTTCCTCGCCGCCGGCCTCCTCGTCTGTTGGTTCCTCGTCGCCGGCCTCCTCGTCTGTTGGTTCCTCGTCGCCGGCCTCCTCGTCTGTTGGTTCCTCGTCGCCGGCCTCCTCGTCTGTTGGTTCCTCGCCGCCGGCCTCCTCGTCTGTTGGTTCCTCGTCGCCGGCCTCCTCGTCTGTCGGTTCCTCGTCGCCGGCCTCCTCGTCTGTCGGTTCCTCGTCGCCGGCCTCCTCGTCTGTCGGTTCCTCGTCGCCGGCCTCCTCGTCTGTTGGTTCCTCGTCGCCGGCCTCCTCGCCTGCTGATCCCTCGCCGCCGGCCGCCACGTCATGGGTCTTCTGGGGACTGTGGTTTTGTCCCTCCGTCCTGGACCCCCTCCTCCCGCCCTGGCTTGAGTTTCCTGCTTGGTGCGCCAGGTGGCGCACCTTGAGGGGGGGGTACTGTCATGATCCGTCCCTGTCTGTGTTGTTTATTCCTCCCTGTTTCCTCCCAGTCTGTTTTAGTTACTTAGTCCTAGTTTGTTTCACCTGTTGTCTTATTAGTCCTCCCTGTGTTTTCTGCCTCTGCTCCCAGGTGTTCCACGTTTCCTGATTACCCTCCCCACAGTATATATGCCCTTCTGTGTCTGTCTGTCCTCGTCGGGTCGTTGTTGTCGTTACCTCCCCTAGTGCTTGTGTTCTCTGTGCTTCTCGTCTGTTTTTGGACTGTTAATAAACATGGGCCGTAAGAGCCACAAACGCCGCTCCGCATCTGGGTCCTCCTTGAGCCAGAACATGACAAGAACCTGTCGTCTTTGGACCAGAAGCTCTGAAAAAGAAACTACTTACTCAACCCCTTCACCTGGACGGCATTAAATTAGCCTCCAGTAATAAAGCAAAGAACCTCTGTGTTATTTTTGACCAAGATATGTGATTTAGATTTCACATTAAAGAAGTCTCTAGGATTTCCTTTTTCAACTTAGGAATATTGCAAAAATTAGAACCATCCTGTTCAGGAGTGAAAAACTAGTCCATGCATTTGTTACTTCAAGGCTGGATTACTGTAACTCTTTATTATCTTGTGGTCCACAGAATACAATTAAGTCTTCAGTTAGTCCAAAATGCTGCTGCAAGGGTTCTAATGAATAAAAGAAGAAGATATCACATTTCCCCTGTTGTAGCTTCTCTTCACTGGCTCCTCCTCCTTCTGACATATAAAGCTCTTAATAATCTAGCTCCATCATACATAAGAGACCTGATTGTGCCATATGTTCTTAACAGAGCCCTTCGTGGTAAAATATAGCAACTGGCTCTACTTTCTTTACTTGTTAAAGTACATTACCAGAAAATATATTTTGGAAAATAAACATTTTTACTAATCATGCCATGTTTGGTTGTAGAAAAGGGACCAACATGCAGTGGAGAAAGTTGTGCAGATTTAATAAAGAAAATGTCAAACTTACAAAACTATGAAAAACATGACAAGAATCAACAACAGGAATCAACGACAAACTGGCAGTAAGCTGAGGAAACCTAGGAGCTTAAGGATACTGACGGGGAGTGAGGAAATGACTGAAAAACCTCAGGACTAATAGATGCAGGTGAGAGCTCCAGCTTTAGCTAAACTGAAGAAATGGGACAATTAGAACCATGGGCCAAGAAACCCGTGCAGGTTTACTAAGAGTTGACACTACAAGATCTGGACCACTGCAAGGAGTATTGCTTCTGATCTGGTAGTTTTATGGTGCTGGGAAAATTGACAGATGCTTCAGAGTTTCTAACGTGTATGTTTCTTTCCAACCGAACAACTACCTCTGAAATTACGGTAAGGTATTATAACTCATATTTATCCTGTAGAAAATATTTCTTTACATTCCAGAGAAAGCTAAACTCAGTATAGATTAGGTTAAGGCAGTAATTTCCTGTTTAGAAAACTTTTCATCAGTTTTGGCAGAAATAAATTATACAGTTAGTTTTGGTATGTGTAGCTTGTCTTTCTTTTTATGGTTTTATTTTATTATGTCCATAGAATAACTAGGAATAAACTCATGCATACATAATTTGATTGGTAAGTCAATTAGTTATTTAGTTAAATATGTAGAACATTTGCCTAAGAGATTACTCACTCAGGATAAAATATATTTTTCAGAAATTATTTGTGAGACATTTTTCAGATTCTAGCCTGAATCAGATCATTATTAATGTACAATAGTTCAACTCAAAGCTACATCATACGATAGACATGAATTGCCAAATTTTATTATCATAATCCTAGCAGATATTACAATATATGTTAAAAAATCATTGAAAGGATTTACAAAAAAAAATTTGTAATTCCAAAAGCCTGACTAGCAATGAAAAAGAGTAAACTGTCCCACTAAAATACCACTTTTTATTCTTTAGACATTGGGTAGTTACAAAGAGTGCATTACGGTGCTTTAGATAAAAACTATGAAGACTAAAATAATTGGTTTGAAATTAACCTAATTGGAATAAACATAGCCTTTGGAGGTGTTGGATAATTTCAAGACAAATTAATGAAAGAAAGAGCAAAATTGTTAAGTTTTTAAAGTCAGCTCATTCTAATTAATCAAACCAATAAAGATAATTATATGGTCTGGTAAATAAATGTGAGCAAGATTTTTTTTTAAAGTAGCAACGGAATAAATATGACAGAAGAAGTTAAGGCACAAAGAGCAGTAGTGAGAAAAGCAGGCAAGAAGAGAGTATACAATATTGGAGAGAAGCACCAGCGGAGCATGAGATGAAGAGTGGGAAAACTTCGGTAAGGAGTGAGATAGACTGTTTACAGAGAGAAGGAAGGGTAAGAAAATAAGTGAAGATGACAAGGATATTCTTCACAGCTGTCTAATACAGTCAGTAAATTTACAAATTAAAACAAACATGACCACTTGGAAAACTCAATTTAAAATGCCGGACACCTTCTCCAGGAGCAAATCTGTCCTCATATTTCCTTGAGCTATTTAATTAAGATGTGTTGGAACAAACAGGGCCTCTTGTGAGAAGGTGAAGGACAACAGTTTTTTAAAGAAATTGTTTCCATATTTCCATATCTTTTAACCTCCTGCTTAAATAGGTTTGTATGTTTGTTTCCACAAACCCAAACACTGAATTTACTCACCTTTTTTTACTCCTATTTGTAAAATGGTACTTAACTTTTATATAGATCTTAGGTTAACATCGGCAAACAAATGGATCTGATAAAATGGTAAGATGCTTTTATTGTATTTGCATTAAAGGTCATATGATTTTGATTTTTTTTTCTAATTCAAAAGTCTTCAGGGAACTAACATTTTCAATAACACCAGCAAAACAAGTAAACAGTAATGCAACCCTTTATCCCTTGAGGGTGGACGCCTGTCCTTCACAGTTGAAGCTACCAAACATAGGAAAATTACATTAATACAAGAGCCAGGTTCTGGAGGATTAAAAACTGTTTGAACCAACCTCAAGTCTAGTTTCCCTTTCCTTTCTTTTCGGATGCCCTTTTCAATGTCTCCCTAATTCTGAGTTCTCAAGGTTGGCAAGTGTGCTGACAATGCAGGCCTGGGTGATGAAGAGTGATCCATCATATCGTAGGATTTATAGCGTTTTGAAAAAAAAAATTGATGGATTTATAGCGTTTTCAGGAAAAAATGTATTAACTTTAAAGTTATAATCAACAATATTGTTGTTTTATGATTTAATAATTATTGTTCAACATATTCTGACTGAGGCAAAAACATTTTTTACCAGGATAATTTGAATATTCACAAAATGTGTGGGTCTAGGTAAAAAATGTAATTTTCCTGAAAACTATCGAAATTGATTTATAGAGCTTTAGAAAAGAGCTCTTCATTTCTAACCCATGCCATTCAAGCACTTTGGTCACCTCCGCTTAAGAAAGAAGTTAGCTGATAACACCAGGAGTATGTTTAGTTGATTTTAATAGACACTACTTTGGAGGCAATCAAAAAGAAAAACACAGCAGTCTCTTACTTTTGGGTGTGTATTTTAAAAAACAACAACAAGGTAGTATATGTAGTTGTTTCTTGCAGAACAACTAGAGTATAAGGTAACGCCTCTTCTGCCCAGCCTCTGTAAGGCAAACAGTAGGCTACACAGTTTTGTCACAAATTCATCTTTCTTTCAACACTTTTACATTAAGCATTTAGTGTACAAACTGCATAAGAACTAGGCTAATGTGTTGATCCTGAAAAAAACTACTATACAACTTTTCAGTTGTTTAACCAGAATTACTTTTTTTCTAATTAGTCTGACCAGGTATATGATTTTAATGATATCATGAAATTTTTTTTTTTTAACACCAACTTCTGATTACACAAAATTCAAATTATAGTACTGAGAGGCAGTGGGTGGACTGCGGTGACTGACTGCAGGTTTAATGGAAGCTTTGTGTGTGATTAGAATGTGTAAAATTGTTGGAGCGTGTTAATTACAACCATTTCTGCAGATGTTTCACCTCGTATATCAAGTACAGTCTCAAAGGTCAAAGCTATAATATGGATCACATATTAACCTCCAACAAACTGCTCCCCTGTGCAGTATAAACTTTATACAATGATTAGACTTTGATGCTGCTATTTTCATTCCTTCGTAACCTGTGCAGTCGAGGTTACTTGTTTTCAGGCCGCCATGCTATTAAGTGGGATTCTCCAAGATCCATATACTGAAGTGCATCTCAGTGCTTCCACTATTTTATGATCTTTACAACTAAACTAATAAACCCCTCATTTGGAGTATTAAAAATGAGTCACCTTATCCTTCTAAGTCTCTGCTGAATCAGCATTGTCTTATGTAGCCTGAGACTCACCTCCTTCTACATCTCATGCCAAACTGCAATCAATTCGCTCTTCATCAGGAGTACACAGAAGCAATCTGACAGAGACCCTAAGAGTACATTTCATGCTTACCAGATACTTTCTTGTGCACGCCTTACTATATCTTACCACATATTTTCTTGTGCGTAAAAAACGGACTTCCGTTTGTTTTTAGAATAGTATCTAGTTTCAACTGATAATGTTGGCATCAGTGTCTGGATTAATCCTGGCATCAATGAGAATTTAGTTATTCATAAGTGTTTAGCTTATAGCTGAAATGTGCAGCGATCAGTGTTTTTCACAAAAGATTATGCCGCATTAGGATGAGTGGGTATTCGGATGGTACTTGGGCTGTCGATGTACAGGGTTGTACATAAACGAGATGGAGGGGTCCATGGTAAATAGAGAAAATAGTTGGGGATAACCTGATTTTATCCTCAAGTCTTTTTGACAGCCACTCCAAAAGTTGGCTGTCCTTCACGTTCCCCGTAAACTCTCTGCCGATCTGGTTGTCAAAGCTAAAGGCCAGAACCTCTCGGACCTCTGCATCACTCCATTTTACGATTTCAGCTGATACAGTTTACAAATGCTAAATTACTTGCCCATGTTTACTTGCATTTTAAAATACTGTTGTCGGCTGGGGCTCAGCCGACAACAGTCGGGGCTTTTGTTCTGAGCCCCACATTCAACACAACCATACCTGTCAAATTTTGGATTTAAAATAACTACCCCAACCAAGCTCTAGTATTCACAAAAACTCCCATTCTCATGTCTTCCATTTTTGTAGTATTTGGAAAACTTAACATACATGCTCGAAAGAGTATCTATTTAATAGTGGGTATTTTAGTGATCTCTAACATTTGCATATTTTATGCCGCAATGTTTGCAAAAACCTTAGAGTTACTCCCGTCACACTGGCAGACATGGGAGTGTCTCGGACAGGACACTGTTAAAGCATGTAGGACAACGTATTCTCATGCAGCAGATCAATTTCTCTTTATGGTGGCTATATGTTGAATTGTCTTACATGTATATTGTGTTTCTAACTAAACATGTTGGTTCTTAGGTTTTAACTTATTAAATGTTGTCCAAATAATTCTCTTTAGATGCTGATGCACACTATTTATTACATTCTAGAGCTGCAGTGAATTGTTACTTTGTCAGTAAATCAGTCAAAATTTTAAATGAGTTTTCAGTGATTTCAGTCAGGCTCTGCTTTGTACAGCAGTTGCTTTTGTTCGGAATTTATAAAGATGTTACATTTTCAATACTTATTTATATAATTTTTAAATGTATGATAAAATGAGAGAAATAACTTTAACTAGTTAGAATTATTTATGCGATTTATGTAACTGTTTACGTCAAACTTTGACCCCCATGTCGTGTCTGTCAGTCACTTTAGGCCCCGCCAAGCAGGACTTATTTTGAAGCAATCTTAATGGAATAATTATAAGCGTGTATAAACATTATCTAAGCATTAATAGCTACTATAATTTTGAATATGAAACACTGAATGAAACTTACTAAAAAGCTAAACACACATCGCCATGGCACATTCAAAAGACACACTCGGCCGGCAATATTATCCTAATGCTGTCATGGCTTGTCTAAGGAAAAAGCCTAATAAAAGTTAAAAGCCAGGTTTCTTGTCTTGTCTTTTAAACAGCAGTAAAAGCCACTATTAGGCTTTGGCTAGGAAGGATCGTTAAAATTATCGTTAAATCTTTAAAACAATACTTGCTATATTAATTGTATTATTCTAAGAAAGTAAGTAAAATCTTATTTATCGAGCACATTGCAAGATATAAGTATCTCAAGGGGCTTTACAGAATCAGAAATACATTAAAAAATACACAACAGTTAAGAAAAAGCAATTCTAAAAAGATAAGTCTTTAACTGACCCTAAAAGAGGTCATAAAGTCCACCAATCTCAATTCCATTGGTAGTAAGTTCCATAGTCTTGAGGCCATCAAGCAACAGGCTACATCTCCCTTTGTTTTCAATTTTGTTGGAGGAAGAGATCCACTCGGAACAAATAGATGCAATAAGATACAATAGTTTTTGCTTGTCCATGAAGAGCTTTCCATGACAGTAAAACAATTTTAATTAGCACCCTAAAATATATCGGAAGCCACTGTGATATTAGCTTGCTGGTGATAACCTGGAGGATTTAGTCAAAAGCCTGGTTGCAGCATTTTGAACAACTTGCTGTTTTACAAGAAAGGTTTTATTGAGTTGTATACAGACAGTTAAAGTAATTAAAATGGGATGAAACAAAGGTATGAATAATGATTTCAACCTCAGAATACGAGACAGTTGACCTAAATCGAGCAATGTTGTGGAAGTGATACAAACACAGCGTACCAAAGAGCTCACATGCGGATCTAATGTAAAGCCAGAATCAATATTTACGGCAAGATTTCTGACAGAAAACTTGGCTAAATGGCCAAGATACTTTTTCAGATTTCACTTTCAGATGTGACCAAAAGAAAAGATGTTGTTTTTAATATGCACTATTTTTATGTTCATGTGGACCTTAACATCCGTTTGTATTTTAAATTAAATTAGTGCGCACAGGTTTTATAAAACAAGGGAACAACATTTTAGGAACTCAAATGTTATTTTTCAGTCTGGCACCCGGTGAGCTCTGTATAAATTAACTACACCATGAGACAGGATTTGTTTCTTTCAGTAAGAGTACTTCTTAAAAATACTGCGCTAAAAAATCAGAATCAATATTTATGCCAACATTTATGCAAGAAAAATTGGCTAAAGGGCCTAGAGGTCCAAGCTTGTCCTTTATGGCAACTTTGTGGACACCTCAGTTTTGCTTTCCTCTCAATGAAGACATTTTTATAAAAAAAAAAGCAAAAATACAACATAAACTCCATTTCTAAATATACTGAAAAAGAAGACAAAGTTGAAAAAAAATACAATATAAGAGAACATGATAAAATAAAAGCTTGTATCCTTTAGTCAATAAGAACATTCACTTAACTAACACTTTAGCAGGAGATAAAAACAAACTAATACCCCCAGAAAATGTACTTGCAGTAGGAAAAGTCAAGAAACGAGACCAAATCTCACAGCAAGTTGACACCTGTTTTACAGTTAGAAATAAACAAAAAAGCAACACAGTGATGATAAGAGATAGATAGACCAATAGAAATAGCAGTTATTAATAATGTTATGCCTGATCAGTGTCTTTTGCCTTCTTGTACCTAACTCAATTTTAAATTTCCAATCAGATTTGCTATCACAACAAACACCCATTAATCAGCTATTCTTTGTTCTTCCTTCAATTTCTTCCAAGACTCAAATACATTAACTACTTTTAAATTGTTTAAAAGTTACAATCATCTACTTTGACTTGCATGGATTTAAGAGGAGTGTATTAATTAATCTACTGATCCACATGTTGTGGGCAATGTTATTAATTTACTTGCTTACAATGGTTTTAAATCATTAAAGTTAATGAAATACTTTACTGAAGGTTTAACTGTATATTTACACATACATGGCATTAAAAGAAAAATATCATGACACAGTGTGATTAATAGTGCTTACGACTGCTTGTTTCCCATTTGTTGGGCCAGAAGAAACATTTGTGTGATGCGGCCAACAAAAAGTCACCTCAATCTCCTTGTGAGTCAGCACTATGCTACAGTCTGACATCTCCTAACACCTTTTAGCTGACCATCAATCAATAGAGGCTGCTGCTGTTTAAATATCACTAAAGTTGAATCGACAGCTCTGATTTCCATCAATGGCACCTCCAGAAATTTTTCATAGGGGTTGCCAGATGTGGCCACTTTAATTTTTGGGGTGGCACACCAAAACTATAAACCATAATTTCAGAATTTTATTCTACTGTTGTAGTAAACCGGCCTGTAGAATACTATCATAAAGACTTAAAGAAACTTTTACTGATATACTTGGTTATTTTGTTATATTTATTGTTACTACCACATGGGGGGCCCCCCATAAATGCTGAAACTAAACAGACTACAGATTTTACAATTTATGAAAATGTGAATATTACTCCATTTGATTTAGTTTTGTTTCAGGTAGTTGGTTAAAAAAAAGTCAGTTCTTTAAGTGTTTGCGCAGTAACTAGGAAAGTTTCTTTGTAACTAATTGTATTATTTTTAAATTAATATTCTATTAGTATTTTAAAGAGGTGCAAAATATTTCAATTAAAAACATTTAAATCGATAAAAATGTATATACTGTACCAATTAATTTAGAAAAACCTTTTAACTATATTTAAATATTTGAATTAAATTAAAACAAAATGTAAAATAACTTTTTAATATTCATTGTTTGATTGTTGTGTTACCATTGCTACAATCTGATGCTTTAGTTTAACCTTTCTATTTCGTTTGAGCTTCAGATTGTCCAGCTAATATTAATAATTACCTCTGATTGATTTTTAGAATAAACTTTGCCTACTTTCCCATATTAAACCAAATTGTGATTAAAACGCTGTTATTGTGGATAGTGGTTTTAAAAGAAAATGGGGCCCTCTGTCAAAATCTGCTTAAGGCCAAAATCTGTCTAAATCTACTTAAGGCCCCACACGACTTTCGGCCAGCCCTGCATAAGGTGTACATTAATTGTAAAAAAAATAAAAAACAATAATAGTTACTGGGAAATAGCAGATACCAACGACTATAATGAACTCTCTATTCACTAATTTATTGTAATTAGAATTTAAGGAGCGTGAGAGAGGATAAATCGGTTATTCTGATGTAATAAAAATAATAAGCCCCTCCCATAATTATCGAGTATAGCTGTAATATTGGCCTATTCAGACTAATAAAGCGCAACTACTAAAAAACATGAATCATAAAGCTTTAGCTGATTATTTCATGATTTGTAATTCAATGATTTTCTGTCTGTTTCTCTTCTCCATCCTCCTCACCAAACATCTGTTGCTCTCGTGTTGTCTGTTTCACTCTTCTCAAAATAAGAAGATCAGTCAATGGACTTTCTCTTCATTGTCTGAAAATTGACATAATGCACTCTTGTCAAAACTTGTCATAAACACATCAAAAAGCTGCTGTAACAGTATATTGTAACCATCTGGCACTTAAAAAGCACATGTCATGACACATTTCCCAATCTTCTTTTACTAAAGAATATTTTCGACTTAACTAGTTCCCCGTAGCATTTTTCATCTTGTTTCTTAACTCAAAATTTTTGCGCTAAGCTGTTACTATGTGAGCTTCCCAACAACAACTGGGGGGAAGCAGGGAGGGAGGGTGGGAGGTGCGCTGCTGGCTGAGGAAGGGGCTGGCTGCGATCGAGGGTCTGGAGCAGCTTACCTGCCTGGCTGTGTAATGGGGATGAAATGCACAACTGATGCTATTAAAATGTATCATGGCCAGTGGGGTGGCCCCTAAAACATATAAGGTCTGGTGATGTGAAGACAACAGTTCAAACATAAGGTTAAAAAGGTAAATGCTTTTACCCAACTTAGTGTCCTGGGTTTATGCCCTTTTTTGACAAGAGAATCATCCAGATATAATAAACTTTACAGTGGAGTGGCAAGGATTTGTTTTGCGGCTTTACTCTGCTTCCCTCCTCTGATGCTTTAAATAGTCTGAGCAATCACATCGACAGCCCTGGAGACCACAAACCCACTGCAGACCCTGAGATTCACAGCATTTAAATAAATAAAAACCAGGCAAACGAGGAAAGCGACGTTTGATAATGCAAGAAGAAAATGAAGAAGTGCAGGAGATTAGCTGTAGATATGCTGTATACTGATGTGGAAGAAATGTGGTGTGCACAGAGCAAAAGGAATAAATAAGAGAACAACCACCTCGGGTGTAAAGTTTGATGAATGGCTTGGAGGGATTTTAATGGGGAGAAGGTATTTAAACTTCTCTGGAGCTAACTATCACAACACTTTATATTTAATTTTAATTCCTGTTGTTTTATTTTTCTAAAGCTAGTAGTAAGGGGCCCAGCCTTATGCCAATGACTTGACAAACAGCATTTCCTTAAATATAATTTTTTAACTGATTGGAATGTTTGAATGATTGTGTGGAACTTATTTTTCTTGAAAAGTGCCTTGAGATGACATCTGTTGCAAATTGGCATTATATGAATAAACTAAATAGAACTAGTACAGTATTTCCTATCTTTGAACATTTTTAAAGCACATTATATGGTTTCAAAAGTGAGAAAATTAGCTGCATGTTTTGAAACATTAAGCCATATCATGTGTTTGAAGTATTGGTGCTACTTTTTATGCAGTAGCATCTCTGCATGATAAGTTTAGTGGGGCACAACAAATCAACTTGTATTAGCAGCTACTACTTCTGTGATGCATGCAATCTTACTTGATCAATATTAAATAGACCACATGAAACAGCAAAAACGTACAAACTACAAATGCCCTTTTATATAAAATTAATTGAAGACTGAAATCTTTTTATACACTCACCAGTGATGTTAATTTCTTAAACCAAAAAAGTAGAACTTTCATCTGTGCAGACATTTTGATAACTGTATGCTGTACTGAAAAATAATCCCTTTTAAATTTATAATAATCTGTCAAAGTCCTTGAACGAGGTTAAAATCCACTGGCGTTGACATCCCAAATGGTTTGTTCAAGAGGAAAGGTACTAAATTTAGACTTCATCAAAAAATGCTAATTTAATTGTTTTGTGTTGGTAGCTAGCAAGGATAACCAACATTAGATAGCTGCACACTTCAATCCGACAAAGCGTAAATGTAACGTGTGCTATTCCGATATTTTAATCCAAGTTTTGCATTTGGCAAAACTGGGGACATCATTTCCTTCCAGCTAGGAGCCCTTTGGCAGTGGGATCTCAGCTTGGGGCCATGGCATTTGTGTTCCTCAACTGTCTTCTGAGTGTACGTACATGGGGCAAGCACACTGTGATTTCAGGATTTCATTATTTAAACAAATTTTATTGGGGCAGCCCCAATCTCCTGTGCCTCAAGTGGATTAAGCCTAGTGATCTTGTCAGTATTCTGTCAGATATTTAGATATTTATACAAAAAATGTCTTTATATTTATTTTTGTAACAGAATCGGTCCTTATATAAAACATTACTCTATAAAGGATCATGCTGTTTTACTGATTAATTTAAGTGTGGATAGCGCTTCAGAGCCACTTCTGGTACAGATGCCTCCTTTTTATTACTATATTTGGTGCAGACTCCCCAATCTGATGCAGAATTGTGCCAAAATTGGTACATTATTTTGTCACAACATCACTGTCCTGTTTCATGTTTTTCTCTATATTGAGGGATCAACATCTGGTGATAAATATTCCACATTGTTTAAAGCTCCTCTGTAGTTTTTGACAGTGCTGCCGAGAGTGCAACTTGTGGCCTTTTGAGAAACTGTAGTCAGCAAAATGCACCCATGATGCTCAAGTGTGCTCATTGGTTCGAACTCTACGATGTTCAGAGGCCATCTTTGCTCTTTGTAACAGTCTTGTGATAGGAGGGTTGCTGGTTCGAGCCCAAGCTCCGACAGTCTCGGTCGTTGTGTCGTTGGGCAAAGACACTTCACCCTTGCTTACTGGTGGTGGTCAGAGGGCCTGGTTTTCGCCAGTCAGTACGTTTACATGCAGCAAGAGAAATTTGAATTATTGCCTTATTCTGACTGAAAACAGACTTTTATAATGCATGCATACACCTTAGTCTGGCTGTAGTCGAACAAAACTAGAGTTTCAGAAGCTCAGCTTCTTTTGCTAGATAATGCGTTTCAATTCAGACTTCTCTGCAATCAGCCCCCCACCCCCGCCCGCACTCGCGCACCCCCTCGGGAAGTTATGAGAACCGGAAATGGGACCCAGCAATAATAAATGTAGTGTTATAAGAGGCATATGGTGTCTAAGACAAATGTAAGCAGCCAATCAGTGCATGTTTGGACTTACGAATAGGCGATGTGTTGTGACTGTGAATATTCTGCTTTAACTCCGTCTGCTTCACTCCCGCCAGCCTCAGTTTACTGCCTGAATGTAGCTGGAAGCTAACAGCTATAAGGCTAACATAAAGGGGCGCATGTGGCCATCTATTGTCAGGGATTCGAATGTACTTCATTTAATAATTTGATTTTCTGATAGACATGTAAACTGGGACTCGGCTCACTGTAGGTAGTAAACCCTTAGTCCGACTACTCCAAAAAGCTTGATTTAGAGGGAAGGGCAGCTGTGGCTACAAAGTAGCTTCCCATCACCAGTGTGACCCAAGCCACCTCAAAATAAAAGCAATTGCAATGTCTACATGCAACTGCACCAATAAGTACTATATATTAATTTTATGATCAGCACAAAAACACAACAACTGACTATAGATATAAAAGGTGATTTTCTTTTAATAAAAAAATTACATAATGCAGCTTTAAACACATCAAAAATAGTTATTATCTGAATAATCGGAAAATAAATGGACTGTCATCATTTGGAGCAGCTCCAGCTATTTAGCATGCCAAAATGAATGAGTCTTCGTCATTATTATGCATCCATGATGCTCAGATGTATTCTTATTTATTCGAACTCTATGATGGTCAGAGGCCATTTTTTCTCTTTTTTGACCGTGCCTCAGGAGGCATTAGAAAAAAAAGGAAAGAAAAAAGTCAATCTAGTCATACAAACAGATTCAGGGTTAGTTACATACATTTCAATTCCATATTAAGTATGAAAAAATGTTTATTGAAGGTAAGAGAAGGTGGATAGATCTTGAACGCAATGCAAAGAAAATAAAAAAAATACAAAATAAAAAGTACAAAATAAATTACTTAATAAAACACTATATAAACAACTTATTTTATATATCAGAAATAAAAAATACTATGTTGTCTGTTTAACAACTTCCCCATAAAACAATGCAATAACGAACCAAAATGAAAGATTTTGAATGCTAAAGAGCGCAGCAGTCACTCCTCTCACCTTTTGTCCCCACAATGTGTGTTTGTTAAGGGGGAGCAGTAGGTTGCATAAAACATTCACCTTGCAGCAATCCCTCATACTAAGCATGCATGTAGAGAGAGCAGACAAAAAAAAAACCTTAACAGGAAGGAACTCCCAGCAGAATCTGTTTTGGGATATGATAATGGTGGAATACTATTGTATGTAAAAATTCAATGCAAATCAAGATCCATTTCATGAAGAGAAAAGTTGGTAGGCCTGTGAAGTTCTAAGGAAAGCCAATTCAATCTTTTACAGCATCAACATTAATTACACACAGGCTGACACATTTTAAAGTAATTATTCCTTTTTATTTAGATAATTATGGGTTCCAGTAAATAAAAGTTGTGTTTCTTAAACACTGGTCTATTATATAATACCAAAAAATGTATTATATACAGAAAGATTATGTAATGGCCAACACAATCATGGGGAACATTCCAGGGTTGCCTTTTATTATGGGCAGTATAAGGTACACCTGTGCACTAATCATGACGTCAGATCAGCATCTTGATATGGCACACCTGTGAGGTGGGATGGATTATCTCAGCAAAGCAGCAGTGCTCACTATCACACATTTAGACTGATTTGTGAACAATGTGTGAGAGAAATGGTAATATTGGTTTATCCGAAATGAATTTTAGATCTTTAAGTCCATCTCATAAAAAATGGGAGCAGAAACAGGTGTTGCATTTCTGTTTTTGTTGAGTGTATAAACAATACTCAACAGACTCTCCCTTATTAAATATATGATACAAGATTACAATATATATCATTAACTTTTAGAAGACATATTGCTGGTGATGGGATCCAGCCCCCTGCAACCCTGCATAGGACCTGCAATAAAATGGCAATCTGACCAGGGTGTACACCACTTCTCGTCCAATGATTGCTGGATATAGGTACCAGCACCCCATCTATCCATTAATCTATCCATAGAAAATGAATGGATTGATGGATTGCTGGGACTTCCACGTCACATAGAGTTGCCAACGGTCCCTTAATACAAATGTAGTGGAAAGAATCTTATGGTAACTAAGCAGAGGTCAATCTTTAATGAAGTTCTCTCATAGTAATCTTTAAATCGTTTACCTCTCTTATCACCACATGCTCACATTGTGGATAACACGATGAGTATTGGGCCTTGAGTCCATACCATACCATACAGTTTATTTATAAAGCGCACTTTATGACAGCATGAGAGCTGAACAAGGCGCTGTACATTTAAAAGCAAATATATACATATAAAAATAAGATAATAATTGATAGATAAAAGAGTCCAGTGGTTGAAAAAAATTTGATTTTGTTTTTGTCACATCTTATTTAGTCCACAGAGAAACAAAAGGTAATGAATTACAAAAAAGGATTATATACATGAATTAACTTACATTATAATTTTTTTCCAGTTCTAAATACACGATTACATGACAGCAAAGAACGTTTATTTTACGGATTTGTACTGTGAGGGATGCCAGTAAATGTAGCTGACACTATATGTCAAAAATGGGTTTCTAGACTTTAGACTGCTACTTTGTAACTGAGTATTATCAAAATTATTTCGATATGTAGGGTCCTGGAAGCTCTGAGTTAGGGGTAAGTCAGTCTTGCCTTGGAGGGGACGCCTGAGTGAGCTAGGAAGTTGAGTGCACCTGCAGGGCGCTGTTGCTCTCTAGTTGCCCCAGGGGTTCCCTGGGTTCCTGACTGTCGGTGGAGTGCTCACTCTGCATCGCTGACCTGTTCCTCTGGACTGCTTTCCACTGGGGGCAGCTGTCCTAATGATGCCCCTCTCTGTAGCAATGCAGATCTCTGCAGAGATCTAGGCCACAGTCTCTGCAGTTGTAGTGCGGACAGGGGCAGGGCATATTAAAACTAGTTTGTACGGCTGCTTCCAGGTGAGATGCGTGCGGATGTCCTGGTGCCCATCCCATCCTACTTAACACAGCAACTTTAGTCAAGTGTAGGGTGTTAAGATGGGAAAGATGTGCTTTGTGTAGTTTTCATCGTACGCACACCTCAACCCATCCTATGCTCTCACAGTTTCATTCTTCGTAAGTGGGGCAACTTGAGGCAGTGAGTTAAAGATGTATTTTCCCCTCCATCTATAATTACAATGGCTTAAAGTCTTAAAAATACAAGTTCCTACTACAGTCTTAATTTAATAAAGTAATAATGCTATTAGAATATCAGTTTAACATGGTATTCTAATTGTTGTGAATCAACTTTGTGTGAAACTAAACTAAACAGAATTCAGTTGAATAGATATCCTTTTTATAAAGAAAAGCCACCTTTGCATATGTTAGCCACCTATGGTAGGTCAATGCCTTAAATGCTAAGATAGAAGGCTTCTAAAAAATGCAAATTAAGTCCAAGGTGACTCTCAAAAGCAGGCTCACTGGTTATGAATTGTAATACTTTAAAAATCTGAATAAAGGATATTGTCCTTTCATCGAGATAAATACCCAATTTGTTTTACTCAAGATCACTTCGTTAAAACTATTCAAAATCTGGTTAATTGTTACCATTTTAAATGTAACTCTCACAATAAGGATTTCTGCTGAATAATACCCTACTGACAAGACACACTCTTATTTATGTCTGCTCTAAGCTCCATGTCTAAGAGCATAAAAATGTTTTGGGGACAGAGGATCCTGTCTCAACTCAATAAAACACGTGTCAAAAATACAAATACATGCTCACATGCACTCTGCTTTGGATGTGATGAAACCCCACCAAACATGCAAATGCAAAAAAATGTGCAGTGTCTCTGTGCAGGATCACTCTCTCACACACACACACACACACACACACACAAAGGCAGAACCCCACACACGTGCACTCAGGCAGTCGTGCACATTCACTGTCACATGAATCTGCACGTGAGTTTGGAGACACTGGGGTAGAGAAATGCAAATGTTCATCTTTTCAAGTCAGCAGCATGGCATCCATTGGGAGATGAATGTGTGTGTGAAAAAGGGGGACATACTGAAGAAGAGAGTGAGATGCCGCTGATTCACTGTGTCCCCCCCGCCTTAACATTCATTGCTGTGAAAAAAACATGCTTGTCAGGCAAAAATGCATCGCAAAGTCTCAGGAGGAAATAGCATCACCAAGAAGTCTTTTTTATTTTATTATTATTCTCCCTTCTCTTTTGGTCTGTTTCTTTTCACCCAGTGTAACTTGCCTTTCATGTGTCATACTCGATGATGGTGCTCCAGACCCCTGATTTCCTTGCTCTCAATTCTCACTTTACCCTGCCTTATCCCACTTCTATCATGCTTTTCTTACATTGTCACTTTGCCAATTGTGTCAATGCACCATTTGTATAAGCACAGAAACATTGGTGAGATACAGTGAATGACCTAATTGCATGGAAGACACCAGCTTTGGAGATGAAGAGAGATAAAAATAGTGACAGAATTAATGTTAGACATTTTAGGGTCTAGCTGATTCTAATACTGCTCTATATCTAATGACTAATAGAAAAAATATATATTGAGAAAAAAGAAGTAACAAGGATAGATTTTCTTATAGGGGTTCGTAATAAACAATAACTGGATAAACAATAAATACATTTAGAGGTACTTTTAAATCAAAGAGTAAGAGTTGCATTTCCCCTCAAAAACTCTTCAAATTTAGGATTCAAAAGGAGACAGGACACGTTAAAAAAAAAAAAAAAAAAAAAAATTCCAAATAACCGCTTGTTTACACAAACCTGGCCAATTAATAGATTCTGACGGTTTAATACCAGTGTATTGATGCTTTTATCCTAACTGCAGCTTGGATTAAAGTATAAATCAATTACTTTGGGAGACATCATATATAACACATCAAATAAATATCCTAGGTTTAAGTCTGTGTATTTTACTAGATTTCAATGTGTTTTTCTTTTATACTTTATCAGCTCTGTACCAGAAATCACAAAAATTATATTTTGCTATTTATTTTTTTTAGAACTGAGACACAATACTACTGGTGCAGAACCAAATAGCAGTATTTCTTAAGTGATAGGGTACATGTCTGTGTATATAAAAAATAAAATATATTACAACTTAACATACTTAACATCATAAGTTTCTATGATAATCTTAAATTTTAATACAGAGGTTTTATGAGAAATATTGCAAGTTACTTTGTTTTTATTCTGTACAATCACACTGAAGCTTTTTTGTTTCCTCATTTGGACTAATTTCCTGTCTTGAACAGTCCAACGTTCATAATTTACAATAATAGCAATGATTTGTGTGGTTCCCCATACTCCATTTGTTCCCAAGCTAGTCTCTGCATTTCTTAGTATGAAGAAGAGAGAGCAGTCTTCAGCCTGTGGCAAAAATTAGAAGAATGTGGAAGGTTTCAGGCCACATTCATCTGGGAAATATTTGTGCCACCAAGCGATATATTTGAACCACCGAGATTAAATATTGTTCTGTCTCAAGGCACTTACCTTCTATTAACCTGTCAGTTTTCTTAGGATTTGTCACTTTTTTATTGAAAAACCACAATGCAGTTTTGCTCCTCTTTTTCACTCTTGCAGACTTTTTGTGTGAGGGTGGTAGTGATGATGTGACCATTTTTTTCTCCCTTAGAGTAGCATCTAAAAAGGGTCACCTGAAACTTTTCTATGGGATAGCCAGGTAGAGAGCACCGAAATTTTGGAGGTGACACACCAGAAGCAAGAGCCACACAGACTTTCAATAACTTTGATTTGCTGTGTTATACATAAGTTACTTGAAGGAGAAATAGGAAAATTAGTGAGCAGCTTCTGATACAGGTCTACAATTGTACGGATGGAGGATGTGTTTTGACAATTACTGTAAGGCAGCATGTGTCTTTGCTATGAAATGTCAGGGAAAATAATCTTTCGCATGCAAAAAATATAAAGAATGTTTTATAGTACTTACAGGTAAAAAAAAAAAAATTGAGACAAACTCAGAATCACTGTAAAAAGTCTATCATTCGTTGCAAATAGGTGGTTTTATTCTGTTGTTCCCTATGAAACATAAGCTTTTGTTTTAATCAGTTTATAGCAACGATGCATTGCATCAACAAGGTTCTGGGTTTGAGTCTCGACCTGGAGTCTTTCATAGAGTTTGCGTGTTCCCTCTGTGCATCTGTATGTTCCTTCTGGGTACTCCAGCTTCCACCCAACTTCTAAAAACATGAAAGTCTCTGTAAATTATCCTTAAGTGTAAGTATGTGTGCACGGTTGTTTGAAATGTGTGTCTGCAATAGACTGTTGATTGAGCTGCCCAAGGTGTAGCCCGCCTTTCCCCCAATGACCACTGGAATCGGACCGCAGCCCCTGATACCCTGCAAGGAAATAGTCGATGGATGGATGGATGGATGTAGGAATGGATGGACGGATGGATTGACAAATGGGCGGACAGATGGATGGATATGTGCCTGGTGTACTGACGTAATAATTTTAAAAAACAGTGCACCTTAAAATAGATTCTGAAAGTGGATAATACAACCAATTCTAGCAACACTTTTAAGTGATGCTATTTTCTTCATCATTATCAAATATAATTCTAACATCAGGTCTGGGTTTAAAATATATATACCACCTTGTGCAAGTCATTATCTATTTTCTGATTGACTATGTAGATACTTTCAGGCAACACAATCTCATATGCAGTTTGTCTAATTTATATTAGCACAAATCACTGAAAAAGACAACTAAAAGACGTTGAGTTTTCTTAATGAAAGTCGTAGTCTGTTTTTCTTAGATCCTTACATGTCTTCTGTGCCATGTATTTTCTTCATATGTTTCCTTTTTTGTTTCAGAATGGTATTTATTTGCTGTTAGTGTATATTTTATCGCAGTGTGACTGATAGTGTGTGTTGCTCAGCTGAGCAGTCAGCCTACCTACTCACCTGTGGTGCCATACATCTCAGCTCCTTAATCTGATATGACTGCATTCCTCTAGCTCCTGTAGCTGCCAACTGCCCTCAGTGTGATTCTGTTGTCTGGCACAAAGTAATGAAAACACATAAAGCTCTCATTACTTGCCAATGGCTGTGGAGCGCAGTGCTAGTAGACCTGTATGTGCTCTCTCACTGTCTAAACACACACACCACAGAGAAGAGGAATATGTTCTCACATAATGTACACATTGACATATACACAGCTGCAGACACTTACACTCAAGCCTGCACCATTCTGCAGTTATATTTCACAGCTGTCATCAGCCTCTGATTGATGGGTCCTTCTCTCATGGTTTTTATTAAACCCTTATTGGCTGGGTAATTTTTTGCCTGGCCATGCTAGGATATATGGGTAAACGGATTTGGAGTAATGCATGAGCAGCTTCACATCCATGCAGATTACAGCCGATGTACTCTAGCAGCAAAATATGCATTTTATTTATGGTTCTGTTTTCTTGGTATTTGCAGAAAAGAATGTTTCAGCATATTTAATTAAAGTTAATTTGTATATACTGTTGAATTAAATATTATCAAAATTAATTCAGTGCATTTTCAAGCAGAGACAAAATGGAGCCAATTTCCAGTTCTTAACATTTATTTTGAACAGATTAACAAATTGCAGTTTACAGAGAAAGATGCCCTAGTTTCTTTGGGCCAGACAAGATTTCTGACAATTGAATGATTTTCATGTCATAACTTTTATAGACACCATACTTCGCCAGGATTGTAGGCGTTTCTTCTCCCTCAAATCTGCTCCAATCAGAACATTTCCAAACAGTGTCTTAACCATGATTGGCTGTCAGAGAATTATGCAGTCATAAGATGAGTTGTGTCCTTGTTCTTGGTCAAAAGTTCATTCTGAGTTTTATGGTTTTATGGTCTGGAATAAATCTATAAACATCCTGGTTTTACAGCCTGCAATAAAACTCTTTGTCTCAGAGGTCCTCAAAGGTCACACATACTCCCAACAATATCCCAGGCCTGATGTTCCTCAAGAGGTGCCCAATTAAAATACTGGTAAACAATGTGTCTTTTTACCTCTGAATAAAAGAAAAACAGACCTCTGACTAAAGATATTTAAAACATATCTAGCCCCATCAAGAATAAATACAACAATACAAATGAATGAAGTTATCTACTTTAGAGTTTTATCTTTTTTCCTGACTTTAATCCTCTTCAGCCTAATGGAACTTGTTAACGCTATTTTAACTGCCGTCATTGAACAAACTGAAACCAGCCCATAGTTCCTCTGTAATGACCACAGAAGTTCATTTTGCATGTCTGCTTTTTTGATTTACCAGTCTTTTTGTCTTCACTTTGTTCAAGTGGTTCATTGTAGGTGCAGGTCATTAATCTTCAATAGGAAATTAAAAATTATTGAGGCAATCATTCAGGAACAGTCTCGTCATTTTTTTCACTTGAACCTATTACTGTGTGTGGCCTCTCTCTGTAATGTCTCTATAGTAATTGCTGTAAGGGGTTCGAAGCAAGACCAAAGGACAGGTATAACTGAACTTTAATCAACTCGAAGTGAAGAGGGAGCGAGGGGAGAAATTAGATTTATTGGAAAAAAAATGAACATATAAGTAGGCTGTAAGAACAGAAAGGCGTTAAAAAAAACAAGAAAGTAAGATATAGAGAAAATGCTGTCAAAAAATAAATGATTAAAATAGTTTTTTTAATCAATAAATCATCACATGCAGGTTTTTTATATATGTGTGTAATTTCTATCATATTTATAAGTGGATATAGTTATTGACTGCACATGTAAAACTTATTTTAGGTGGAGTAAAAAAATGTTTTAATACCTGCGAAACATATGTTAGCAACAATAACTTTGTATTGCTGTTTATAACAGCCTCAGGCCATATTTCCATTCTTAAAGATGCTTTAATCTCAGCTGCATTCCTTAAATTTCTTTCAGTTTCAAAACAGCTCCACTGAGCTTTGACTTTTAGTACTTCATCAAATGGACTTCATAATACTCGCTACCTTGGCGGAAACCTTTTCTACAGCTGTGTTTTTCTATTGGTCTATTTTTGTGTTTTGTTAATAAGGTCATTATGTTGTTACCTTTCTTAAGAGGACATTCCATTTGAACAGACATCGTTTATTGTAGTTTTGTTAAAGGTTCATATAGTACAGGGTTTTTCCTAGGTCAAAAAAGTCTGTGGTGGTGCCCACTAGTGGACCTGAGAGCACATGTGATATTGTTTTCTTCTTTTTCAGTGGGCTGAAATGAATTTACTTAGTAGCATATACTTTGATTTAAAAGTCTTAATTGCTCAACAAAGGACACATTGTTCCACAACCAAATTTATTTACAGCAAACCAAAACACATATATACACAATGTTAGCCATTGTGGTTCAAAACCACTGGCTCTGTGTTTTTTAGATCTATGGGGAAAAAAAAGAAAAAGTTAGACTTCTTTAAATGACTGGTAACACTAGAATCATGGCTCAAAATAGACAAGAGATTTGTTCTAACTTATAAATGAACCCTTTGTAACTTTATTAAAAGGTTGATAAACATCAGGATGGTAGTAGTTGTTCTTGTTCAACTTTATTTATTCAGTTAATTTGACTGGCAAAGTTGCACAGGTTGACTCATAATGTTTAAATATCACTTTAGTCTCTAACAATTAAGTTGCAAAAATAATCAATAGTTAAGTTCTGGTCTAGTTTTTATATCAACAGTGTTCATGTGTTAGGCTACCAAATTACAGAAGACCAATGAATACACATGGCATGCAATGTGATATGGACGGAATAGGCTTATTTCTTTTACACATTACACTGAACCAAGTAGGTTGTGCGACTAAGGACACTTTTCAACTGTGCTAGACGACATGCGATTATCTATTAACCAACCTATCGTGGGTCAAAGACACTGGGTGGTGCACTGCGAGTGTTTAATTGTGATCTGCATGGGTTTTCAAAGATTGGATGACAAAATGAGTGACCGGCAATTTACTGTGTCAGTTGGATAATATAATGTCCCTGATTTTTATGACTTGACTTACCGCGTGGAACGCTGCTCTGTCATAGGTAGGGCTACTTCTATTTTTACCTGATGTAATGTCCCTCTAGGCGTCTGTGGAGCTTTATAGACATTTGATTTTCTTGTATAAGCTAGCCCTGAATTATCAACAATTGAGCCATCACACAGGTTGCACTTATTAAAATATAAAGGCTTGTGGACGACTTGCATTGGGAGATTAGGATACTGAAATTGGAGCCTGCCTTTACCTTGTCTGGGATCACCTAATCCCACAGTCTCTTACAAAAAAGTCTGTAATTTTCACCATATCTGCAAATCGTATGCTATTAGTTCCCACCATTAGACCCAATGCATTTTGTTTCCACATTTTAAGTATCATCGTATTGATTAACTTTAACTGATACAGATCCAAGTACATTAGAACAGTATCGGCCCCAATACCAGTATCAGTATTTGTGCATTCCTAATTTTAATAAGAACAGTTCTGATATAAAGTGGGCAGGTCTGAGACATGAAACTCCATCGCTATAAATGAGTCCTACTCCAGCCATGACTAAGGGTAATCACAACCTTATAAGGATTGTCAAGCAAAATCTATTCAAGAGTTTGGGGGAGCTTTACAGTGGCCTGAGAACAACAACTCACAGATGTATCTTACAAATGGACTACACTTTTTCTTCATGTCAAGCCACTCAGAGACAATGTCAGAAGTATCTTACCTAGGATAAAGAGAAAGATCTAAAAACCTCTTTAGATATGCCCAAGGATTCTCCAAGCTGGAATCAATCTCACAACCTTGAAATTATTGGCCAGCTAAACATTTGTGGACAGATAAGCATTAAGGCAGCCAACTGGCCAGCAAGGTTCCATGTCAGTTTGCATTGATGTAGTAATTCATACGAAAGGAGACCCGACTAAGCATTGAGTGCACAGAGATAAATATACCTTCCAGAAACCTGACATTTCTTTTTAAAATATATATTTTATTGATCATGTTTAGCCATAATTTCAGTGATGATAATTACAATTACAGGAAATAAAAACTTGAAATGTTTCACATGTAATGAATCTATAAATGAGTTTCAATTTCTGCAATATGTGAAATGATATTTAGATTTTTTTCATGATATCTTAATTTTTTAGACCTGTATCCTACTTGTATTATGTTAAAAAAAACCATATTATAGAATTTAAATTACCAGAACAACAGTGAGAGCTACAGCCTAGTTTTTACTTTCCCGCTGTACATTTCCAAGTGAATGGTTCAGCAACTGATGTGCTGCACAGCATTTTGTAGTTTCTTGTGTCCAACATGCACTGTGGGCCAGTGACTGAGGCAGTGAACATGTTCCATTAAAAGAACGTTAAAAGAAAATGTCTTTTTACTGCTAAGATTGAAGTGAAACATTACCAGGCTGATAAAACGGTTGTGCTGTATTCTGTTGTGGAGAGACATATCGTTTGTCACGAAGACAACTACACATTTTTTTAACCCATAGAGACTCAAAGATTGACAGCTCAACTCTGAACTAACACAATTTTCATCTAATAAACTCTTTTTCATAACTCATTTTAAAGCATTTACTTAAAAACTCTTGTTTCGCCTAGAGTGAGCAATTGGTTTACCACAGCTTGTCAAACCAGCAAAGTTTATGATCATAGGAATTTATTATCGGTTTTCTTTCTATTCCACATATTCACTATGTGAAGGTATATGAGCAATACATATTTTATTATATTAGAATAGAAATAGAATAGAAATTAATAAATAGATTATATATACATTTTTAACAGATAAAATCAACTCAAATAAAAACAGATTTTTCTTTTGATTACACACCACATTACACACCAAACATTTTCTAAGATGACAGTTTGAAGTTAACTAAGTACCACTTATCTATCTTGAAAATGTTTATTGAATGTGGCAAAACTTTGATCTGTTAAAATTCCAAAGAAATAACCACATATAATTCCTGATTGCATCCAGGTCTTTGCAGATGCTCTGTCTGAATTGATTAAGATTCACTCACCTTGCTGTCCATTTGAGGAAAAGGCCAAAATATTGAAAACATTTTTTTTACTACATAGGGACACACATAGGCGTGTACAGAGCATTACACTTTAATTTCAATGTCAATTTAATTTATATTGTTCATTTACAACAGCAATTGCAGACCAAATTTCTTTACACGATAGGGAAGACAAATTACAATGCAACAATAAACCAAAATGTCAGAAAAATACAAAATATAAAACAAAACTACAAAATACTCTTCTACTCTTTGTTAGGTTCTGTAAGCGACTGCATTTTTACTGTGCTGAGTGAAACATCTATTTTACAGAAGATTTTCGCTGGATGGCATGAGCAGGCTGATTGGCAAAACCTGGAGCTCATCAGACCTCCGGGAATTCTAAAGGAGCTGTCAGACACTCATTCAACGCTTGGTTGTTGACCTACCCAGTAACACAGAACTTCCTCGAGTTCTACTGAGCATGGGTGTGTTAGCATGGGGTGAAGTGGACCAGACTACCTAGGGCCCAAAAAGGGAGAATGGCCAACAAAAAGTATTATCATTAAAATATATATATTTTTAATTACTATTGAGCCCTCTAAATGGTGTCAACGTATTTCATTATATTGTGGTTATCAACTTAAACTGGGAGAATTAGGCCTAACGTTATGACATTGTCAGTTCCCCACATATTAGGAGTTCCCCTCTTGGAGGCACAAAATGGTTTATTTCGCTAAACAGTGACCCTTAACATCAGCGAGCCCAGCAGTGTTGCTTAATGACTTTTTATTTCCCCAAAAAGCGGCAAGCAACTAATCTAGCAACATTTCTGACAAACCTTAGCTATTTTCTGTGAAACCTTGCTGTCCTCCAGATAAGAGACCCGACTTGCTCTGTAACCACACTGTCCTGCAGTAAGGAAATGATCTGTGGATGTATGCAGCTCATTTATCCCAGCACCATACAGAAAAACGGTTCTGTTTTCACCCAGTCAACGTAGGACATTTAACATTTGTAACAAAAAACACTGAACATCCATCCATTATTCTCCGCTGATACGGGGTTGGGTTGTGGGGGCAGCACCTTAAGCAGAGAGTCCCATACGTCCTTCTCCCCTGCTACTTGGGTCAGCTCCTCGGGAAAAATCCCAAGGTGTTCCCTGGCCAGCCGAGAGATGTAGTCCCTCCAGCATATCCTGGGCCTTCCCCTGGCCTCCTCCTGGTGGGATGTGACCGGAACACCTCACTAGGGAGGCGTCGGGAGGTATCCTTACCGGTTGCCCGAGCCAAATCAACTGGCTCCTCTCAATGTGAAGGAGCAGTAGCCCCCTCTGGATGACCGAACTTCTCACACTATCTCTAATGGAGAGAGAGCAACCCTGCAGAGGAAACTCATTTCAGCCGCTTGTATCCGTGATCTCATACTTTCAGTTCGTAACCATAGATGGGGTAGGAACGTTGATCGAAATTGAGAGCTTTGCCTTTCGACTCAGCAATCTCGCTCTCACACTGTACCGATATCTGGCTTTACCAGGACTGATCGGTACACTGCCCGCATAACTGCAGACGCCCTACCAATCCCCCTATCAATCTCCTGCTCCATTTTCCCCTCATTTGTGAACAAGACCCCCAGACACTTGAACTCCTCCACTTGAGGGAGAACCTCATCTCTGACACAGAGAAGCCACCCTACTCTCTTCCAGTTCAAGACTATGATCTTGGATTTGGAGGTCCTGGTTCTCATCTCAGCCACTTCACACTCACCTGCGAACCGCTCGAGCGAAAGCTGTAGATCAGTTTCCGATTAAGCCAACCGATCACATCATCTGCGAAAAGCAGAAACCAGATCCTGAGGCCACCGAAATGGATCCCTTTTATACCTTGGCAGCGCCTAGAAATCCTATCTATAAAAGTTATGAACAGAATCGGTGACAAAGGGCAACCTTGGTGAGTCCAACTCTCACTGGAAAGGAGTCCGACTTACTGGCAACAATATGAACCAAGTTCTGACACCAGTTGTACAGGGACTTAACAGTCCGTATTGTAATTGGATTAATTTCAAGATTAGTTCTAATTAGTAATTATAAGAAATTATTAGTAAAGGCATCTGGTTAATATAACATAATGCTTGGGACTTAGAGATTGAAGTTGGAGGAGACTTATTTACATTTGACCTACTTTGGCTCAGCTGAAGGACAATGAGAGACATTGTTATGTCTCTGGAGTAGTTCACTCTAAGATAAGTCCAGAGAGCTGACAGAGAGGGAGCACACTGCTGTCTAGATTTACCCTAGAGATGGGTTCCTGTTCAGATCCTAATAAATATCTTTAAAACCCCAATGGAGATTGAATCAGCCAAATCCTCATCTACATCAATATGGGATTTTCCCATAATAGCATCAAAAGGCCTGGTACCCCATACTCCCAAAGTAACCCCTACAGGACTCCCAGAGGGACACGGTCGAACGCCTTCTCCAAGTCCACAAAACACATGTAGACCGGTTGGGCGAACTCACTTCCACCTTCCAGGACCCTGTTGAGGGTGTAGAGCTGGTCCAGGACCATCTATTTTATTGCATATTTATCCATTCATGTGTTTTTTTATTTTGGTAGTTAGTAATTCATTTCTTCTAATTAGTAGCATGTGTTGCTAGCTTGGTTGATTCAAATGTTTGCCTTGTTCTTCTTTGGTAAATACATTCTTGTATTTTGGAAAGTTCCTGTTTGTCATTTATTTCACACGTGTAGTAATTGCTGTTCATTGAATGTCTAGAGCTCACCCTTCATTTTGTGTTTATTATCACAGCTGTAAACCCATCCAGGTAGCAGGATACAATTCTACTTCACTCCCGAACTAACTCAACGCCTTCTACACCAGATTTGACAAGGATAGCAGCACCCAGCTAGAATCAATCATGTCCACTCTCAGACCGGATGACTCCGGCCTCAACATCAACACATCAGAGGTAGTGAGAGCCCTCAAAAGGACTAAAAAGAACACAGCTCCATGGCCAGATGACATCTATGGCTGGACCCTATGGCACTGTGATGAGCAGCTAGGAGGTGTGTTCCAGCATCTGTTCCAGGAATCTTTGACCAGCAGCACAGTCCCCGCAATATGGAAAAACCCAACAGTTATTCCCATCCCAAAGAATGGCACCACTAAGGTCCTGAATGACCTCAGACTTGGCTCTCACCTCACTGGTCATGAAAGCCATGGAGAGGATCATCAAGGAGCAAATAATCAAGGCAACTAGCTCGATGATGGACCCACTACAGTTTGCTTACCAGGCTGTCAGGGGTGTCGATGATGCAAAACCATTCATCTTAAACACCATCCACAAGCATCTGGTGCAGTGATTTACTAAACATCAAAATGTTGCTTCTGAGGCATGTCTTATCTGTGTGCTACCACATTCAACATACGTTTATTATGACAAATGAAAAATGTCAATCACACACAATATAACCTATTAGTGATTAACACTCTGATGACGCATTATAACCCCCGAGTGGTTATAATTAGGGATGCCCCAATACCGTTATCGGGTTAGGGTTATTGGTATCGGTTAAAGTGACAGTTAAAATGTGGAAACTGCAATCATTTCACAGAAAACATGTATTCTCATTTGAAATTTTACTTTTGTGGACATTTTTTTACATGTTTTTTATAATTCACCCTTATTTGTAGTAACAAGGAGTGAAGAAAATGAAACCTGTCTTCCAATTTATTGCATTTTTGTGTGTGCTAGAAGTATTGGCATTGGTACTATCAGCAAGTACTCAAATCCAAGTATCAGTATTGTATTGGTTTAAAAAACGTGGTATCATTGCTTCCTCGTGGCACACAGTTTATATAATTTAGTACTGTTTGGATCAGTATCAGATCAGTCTCAGCAGATTATGAACCTCTGATATCTGTATTAGTATTGGAAATGAAGAAAGTGGATTGTGTTGCAGTCTTCCTATGTTCCAATTAATAAAATGTAGTCATGTACAATACCACAATGACAATTGGCTACATATATGATAATTTAAAAACAAAATTCATGCATTTCAGAACACATTTTCAAGATGAAAATGTTTCTCCTGCAACTTGACATTTTTTTAGAGGCGATGATAAAGTGTTGTGCATTTCAACAACATTAGTTTAATATGAACATCCTAGCCAACTTGTTCTGGACATGCTGCAGCTTTAATAAATCTGACTCTGGATTATGATGCTGGCATGAAGCAAAGAGCAGCGCATGTACACCACACATATTAATTTGATGACTGAGAAACGAGAAATATAATTTACATCATTATATACCAATTGTAATTAACTCAGTAACAATCATAGATTGATATGTATGTCATCCCCCATGCCCCCATTTTTTGCCAAAGACCCATCATGAATTCATGCACACAACCTATTCTCCTTTATAAAAACAAACTGTTCTTTCAGTAGAAAATGGGGAGGTGCTTCCCTCAGCTTAAAACAAGGAAGATCTTTTTTGAATAAATTGACATATTTCATACATTTAGTTTATTTCAAAATTACCTGCAGGTTTTCCTCTAGTTAAAGTAACTCGTTATATTATGTATACTTGCCAATTTATACTTGTGAAAATATTGAGCTACACTAACTGTAACTATAACTGTTTGATCAAGATTCCCCCGGTCATTTTAAATGAAACTTTGCTCATTTTCCCTCTTTGTGTTGTTTTGTTTTCTCTGCCCTTTCTATGTTCCCTTCTGTGTTTTGTTTTTTGACTTTTAATCAACGAGCACTTTCACTGCTGGACCCTTAAGGACAATTATTCAACCTTTTGGTGTAGTATTATAATCCCCACCCCATTTATACCCTTAGTTCTTTTTGGAGCATACTCTCTGCATCCCAATTCTCTATTCTTGCTGTGTCCCCAAGGGTGGCACTGAATCTATTGGACATGTTAATTGTCCTTTCTTCACACTCTCATTTTGACTGCCTTTCTGTCACTATTCTATCTTTTTAATTTTTTTGTTTCATCTTCAGTTCATGTTCTCCTTTGTGCTGCTTCTCATTGCCGTTTTAACTTTTCTTCAATTCCCCGAGGATGGCTTTTTGTCCTCCAGTTACATCCACTCCAATTCTTTTCATTGTGTATTTAGCCGGCATCCCCTTCTTTCTCTTTAAGTTTCTCTTCTCCCTTCAGCGACATTCTTTTCTCTAGTTTTGGACATTTTTTTTCCCATCTCTGTTCCCACATAAACTTTATGTGGGGGTGGAGAGTTGTTTTTGTGTATCTAAGTACACCTGTCATCCCACACCAGCAGACCTCTGTTTCTGTGACAAAAAGGCCATTATCTCAAAGATGTTCATGGACTTGAAGGTAATTGTTACACAACTGACTTCCTGGCACATAGAGTGCTTTTATTCTGATGAAACTCAACTATATTTTCCTTTATCGTTTTCCCTGATGTGTAGGATTTTTTTAAACAAAGAAACAGTACATAGAAGATTTGTTGAGTAAACAAACTAAAAGCTGTGTTAAAAGACTTTTTTTACCCCACAAATCCCATTCACCTTAACTAGCAGAACCATTCAAATTTCCTATAAAATACAGGTGAAACTCAAAAAATTAGAATATGCAAAATTTATTTATTTCAATAATTCAACCTAAAAGGCGAAATTAATATAAGATATAGACTCATTATATGCAAAGCGAAATATTTTAAGCCTTTATTTGTTATAATTATGATAATGGCTTACAGCTTATGAAAACCTCAAATTCAAACTCTTAGAAAATTAGAATATTACATGTAATCAATAAAACAATGTTTTTGAATCAATACATGTCAGACCTCTGAAAAGTATAATCATGCATATGTACTCAGTACTTGGTTTGGGCCCCTTTTGCATCAGTTACTGCCTCATTGTAGTGTGGCATGGATGCTATTAGCCTGTGGCACTGCTGAGGTGTTATTGAATACCAGGATGCTTCAATAGTGACTTTCAGTTCTTCTGCATTGTTCGGTTTCATGTCACTCATCTTTCTCTTGGCAATGCCCCATAGATTCTTTATGGGTTTAGGTCAGGTAAGTTTTCTGGCCAATCATGCACAGTAATCCCGTGGTCATTGAACCAGGTTTTTATACTTTTGGCAGAGTGGTCAGGAGCCAAGTCCTGCTGGAAAACGTAGTCAGCATCTTCATACAGCTTGTAGGCAGAAGGAAGCTAAGATGCTCCAAAATGTCCTGGTAGATTGCTGCGTTGAAACTGGACTTAATAAAGCAGTAGATCAACACCAGTTGATGACATTGCTCCCCAAATCAACAATGACTGTGGAAATTTTCCACTGGACTTCAAACATTGTGGATTGTGTGCCTCCCCATTCTCCTCCTGAATCTGACACCTTGGTTTACCAAATGAGACCCTTTGCAGGTGTTTTAGGTTAATTAAATAATTAAAGTGTGACACTTTGAGCCCAAAATATTTCTTGTTTTCACAAAATTCTAATTGTCTATGATTATGAATTTAGGATTTCCAAAAGTTGTAACCCATGATCATCAAAATTACAACAAATAGAGACTTGAAATATCTTGTGTTCCATGTAATGAGTATATCTCACACATTAGTTTGACTTTTTAAGTTGAATTACTGAATGAAATATACTTTTGCATGATATTCTAATTTTTTGAGTTTAGTACTTTTAGTATATACTTTTTTTTCAATTAAAACCGTGAACACATAATTTACAATTCCATATTCCCTGGAATATGACAAAGAAACCCCTTTCTTCAACTATACGTCAGATGACAAAGACAAGAGAACATGCCATTGAAGTAAGCTTAATCATATATCAAAAAATGGCTAAATGGGACCAGGTAATCACCCTAACTTGACCACATCCACAGTTGGGGCAAATACATATGGTTAAAACAATTACAGTTTTGACAAATATGGTTGGATAATTATAAGCTTCTCTTATTCCAGTATGTAGAGTGAAGAAGATGGTAAGGGAGGATTTTTTTTTAAAGATTAAACTTACAAAAGTCTATCCAAAATTTTTGGTAGAAATCACTGCAAAACAGTATACTAAGGGTGTATACTGTTACTTTTACCCCGTATATACTTTTAAGGGTTTAGGATAAACGTGAGGAGAAAATTTAGATTCAGGTTGCATTTAAGTCTCAAAAACAAAGATTTCTGACCTGACTTAAACTCTAGGTTTGAGTTAGGGTTTGTCTCATTAACCATCTTTATCTCATGTAATCATGGGTAAAGGAAAGCCAGCTGAATGATTGAATTACCTCTTCAGCAGTGAGCAATGAGTAGTTCATTTGAATCAGGTGTATTAGAGCAGGAATGTGTCCAAAGGTTGCAGGACAGTAGTTCTCAATTAATCTAATTTCAGAAATCTGATGTAAATAATGAAAAATGATCAATGCTATCACCTCTAAATCACTGTGATATATTCAAATGAGTTTTACCTGTAACTTTCTTATATTGACTAGGTAAACAAAATCTTGTCTTAATCTATTTTTTATGATGATAAAATCTATAATGGTATTTAATTACAATGCAATACACCCTTTTACAACACTTCACAAACTATTGCCTCCATACATTAGCTTTAAATATCTCAGCAACATTATAAAAAAAGGCAAGACTATAACTACCACACTTTTTGGATTTTTGGTTCAATAGTTGGATTTTTTTTAGCTATAAAATATTCCTGGTACAGAGAACACAAAGTATATGATCACAGCAAAATAAAAATATTTTTTTGCTGTTATGTGCGAGCTCATTCTTTAAGGCCAAACATTAAGCAGTAGCAAACATGACTTTGACAGTCATTTAAATTTAGCAGCGAACATTGCTTCTTAATCTATTGATTAAGTTGATTTTATTTTTGTGAAATAATAATTTTTTTCTTTTTAGTAAGAGAAATGTTGGGTTTGATGTCAGGTATTGTGACATCTTTAAAATAAAATCTAATGTTTGTCTTACCAAAAGAAAAAAAAGAAATTATTGCTTTTTAATGTCACTCAGAGTGAGCAATTCATAATTGTGAAGAACCAAAAGGTTAATGTTTTGAAATGATTAAAATTAGCCCGTGTTTTTGTCATGTTGTCAGGACAAATTTCCTGACGAATTATTCTGAAAAACAGTAATTACTCATGCAATCAAAGCTTCACAGGGTGCATCAGAGCACAAGTGCTGTCAAGTAACAGGAAAAAGGAAATCTGGACGTGGATCTTGACAAGTCATTTACAACAGATGACTTCTGAATGGACCATGGCAACATGAGCAGTGATTATAAAAATTATGGGCCATTGTTAAGCTTGGTTAGACATTGTAATTAATTTCTCCTGCAACAACAAGTTGTGTCCAGCCCCCTGCTGACAATGCCTAATTGGTGATGTGCTGAGTCTGTTCTCACATCTGCTATCAAAGAATCTGACAACTCGTAAACCTGAAGTTAACAAATCCTTTGCACCAAGCTAATAGGCTCCTGCCTATTTTCCTGGCTTCTTTTTTGAGTCATAAGTGTTAAGTAAGAACAGGGTAAGAAAAAAATAAAATGAAAGGACGTGATTTTTAAATTTTTTTAATCAAACATCGATTAATGCAATTTAAATGGTCAGAAATGTAAAGCCTCATTTAGTGTCTTTCAAGTTTGTGTTTCACTGTTGTGCATTGCTCACTTTTAACACAAATATCCTTGACTCTCTGGTGCTTTTTGCAAAAGTTTATCCATCAAAGATTATTTTTCTAGCTCTCAAGCTGATAATGTTTTTGTCACAATTTAAGTTTATACATCAAGTCTGTATTTCACAGAATTTTTTTTCAAAGTAAAATAAATAGAAAATATTCACACTTTAGGAATTAGTTTGAGCTTTTAGAATGCCTGATTGGATATAACACTCTTTTTATTTTGAAACTTTAAAATATAGATGATATATTTCTTCATGCCTTCAAGCATATGAGTGGTTGGCTTTGTTTAGTTGTTTTCCATCATCGAAAACACTCTTCTATCCCTAATAAGGGGTACTGAACTCATGTGAAATACTTTATATTGTATTTCTCTGATTGTCCTCCAGTAGTGGGTTATCGAAAAACTGAATTTTTCTTGGGGAACAAGGAACTCTGGTCAAAGATTTTACAAGTTGTACACTACCGTTCAAAAGTTTGGGGTCACATTGAAATGTCCTTATTTTTGAAGGAAAAGCACTGTACTTTTCAAAGAAGATAACTTTAAACTAGTCTTAACTTTAAAGAAACACACGCTATACATTGCTAATGTGGTAAATGACTATTCTAGCTGCAAATGTCTGGTTTTTGGTGCAATATCTACATAGGTGTATAGAGGCCCATTTCCAGCAACTATCACTCCAGTGTTCTAATGGTACAATGTGTTTGCTCATTGGCTCAGAAGGCTAATTGATGATTAGAAAACCCTTGTGCAATCATGTTCACACATCTGAAAACAGTTTAGCTCGGTACAGAAGCTACAAAACTGACCTTCCTTTGAGCAGATTGAGTTTCTGGAGCATCACATTTGTGGGGTCAATTAAACGCTCAAAATGGCCAGAAAAAGAGAACTTTCATCTGAAACTCGACAGTCTATTCTTGTTCTTAGAAATGAAGGCTATTCCATGCGAGAAATTGCTAAGAAATTGAAGATTTCCTACAACGGTGTGTACTACTCCCTTCAGAGGACAGCACAAACAGGCTCTAACCAGAGTAGAAAAAGAAGTGGGAGGCCGCGTTGCACAACTGAGCAAGAAGATAAGTACATTAGAGTCTCTAGTTTGAGAAACAGACGCCTCACAGGTCCCCAACTGGCATCTTCATTAAATAGTACCCGCAAAACACCAGTGTCAACATCTACAGTGAAGAGGCGGCTGCGGGATTCTGGGCTTCAGGGCAGAGTGGCAAAAAAAAAGCCATATCTGACACTGGCCAATAAAAGAAAAAGATTAAGATGGGCAAAAGAACACAGACATTGGACAGAGGAAGACTGGAAAAAAGTGCTGTGGACGGATGAATCCAAGTTTGAGGTGTTTGGATCACAAAGAAGAACGTTTGTGAGACGCAGAACAACTGAAAAGATGCTGGAAGAATGCCTGACGCCATCTGTTAAGCATGGTGGAGGTAATGTGATGGTCTGGGGTTGCTTTGGTGCTGGTAAGGTGGGAGATTTGTACAGGGTAAAAGGGATTCTGAATAAGGAATCACTCCATTTTGCAACGCCATGCCATACCCAGTGGACAGCGCTTGATTGGAGCCAATTTCATCCTACAACAGGACAATGACCCAAAACACACCTCGAAATTGTGCAAGAACTATTTAGAGAAGAAGCAGGCAGCTGGTATTCTATCGGTAATGGAGTGGCCAGCGCAGTCACCAGATTTGAACCCCGTTGAGCTGTTGTGGGAGCAGCTTGACCGTATGGTACGCAAGAAGTGCCCATCCAACCAATCCAAATTGTGGGAGCTGCTTCTAGAAGCGTGGGGTGCAATTTCTCCAGATTACCTCAACAAATTAACAGCTAGAATGCCAAAGGTCTGCAATGCTGTAATTGCTGCAAATGGAGGATTCTTTGATGAAAGCAAAGTTTGATGTAAAAACAATCTTATTTCAAATAAAAATCATTATTTCTAACCTTGTCAATGTCTTGACTCTATTTTTTATTCTTTTCACAACGTATGGTGGTGAATAAGTGTGACTTTTCATGGAAAACACAAAATTGTTTGGGTGACCCCAAACTTTTGAACGGTAGTGTATATCAAAATGTTCTTCCTGTATTCACCTCCATGCTGTCTCAGCAAAAGCTCAGTCATCACAGCCAAATGGATTTGTCAATATTTGCTGCATGGTTGTTTATCTGTTGAAATCTTTGAGATAAGGTTGAAGAGGTCACGAACAAAACATAGCTTTATCTACGCACAGACACCTGACCTGTAAAACTCAGCAGACTTTTAGGCACAGTTTCATGTTTTAGTTAATTGTATTAAAAAAAAGCCAACATTGTACACAATGACTGGTTGAATTTAATGGAGGGAAGCAGGGACACAGAGACAAAGACAGGAAAACTTAACTGCAATCAGGCTTTTGCTGAACTGCAATCATCTGAATCAGGTGTTCTAAAGCAGGGGAACACCTAAAACAGACAAGGTGCAGAGTGCATTGTGGACCAGGGTTGAGAAACTATATATGGGGAAGTAAAATGGGTGCATACCCAAATTACAGACAGTGAGCTATTCTGTTGCAAATGTGTGAAAGTAAGCAGCATTTGACCTTACCAGTGCATAAGAAACCAACCTTATCAGATTCAAAGAGCTGATGAATATAGATGAAAGGCTTTAACAAAAATGAATTTGCTTTAGATTAAAGATTAGAAACTCCTATAGTTGTGATTATGCATGCATTTGCTCCATTGAGCAGATAGAAGATATCACTCAATGGCAGGGATCAGCACTGTTTGAGTTTTAAAGGTCATTGACCTGCCCTCTGTCTCTGCCTATGTGTGCATGTCTTTTTAATGTTTCGAAATGAAAATAAATGCCAGATATGACCATCTGTTCCACAAAGATATATTGCTGTTTAACTATAAAAAAACATGTATCATTTTCTGTGTTCTATTATTTATTTTACAGTCATCGCTCCACTTCTTCCTGAGAACTCTGTGGACATGTGCGTGTCTAGAATAATATCAGCTTCTGTCAGTCAGCCAGCAGGGCTTTAAAAGGTGCTGATCAGCAGCACCACTGATGGGTTAAATACCCCACGTCTTGATGCTTTGATCTCAGTGCTGACAAAGTAAAAGATGGTTGTGTGGAGTGGGGGGATGACAACATGTGAGATGAAGGGGGGAGTGGCAATCAAAGGGAAAGATCCAAGAGACTGTATTTGAAGCATAGGGAAATGGGTTTTAAGTGTAGCAATGCATGTATAAAAAAACATGATGGGAAAAGGCGTGATAACACAGGAAAGGTTAATTTTTATCGAATAAACTGCATCAACAAACTGCGTAAAAATTCTAGGACTGTCAAAATTAAGGCGTTAACGTGGGACAAAAAATTCCTAGAATGAACCATACTTTTTTTTTTAACAGATACAGACTACTGCTCTCTTCATCATTCATAATTCAGTCCATACCACATCAGCTCTCCTTCCTAACCAGCCAAACTGCAAATTGTGGTGCAGCAGCATTTGTGTGTGCGTAAGTGACATGTATGTGTATATTTTTGCTGTACTGGTTTTGAGTTGATATGAGTATGTTCATAAGTTTTCTGTTGGAATTTTCCTTTCTATCCACTTGTCAGTTGGGTCTTGTTGGTAGCCACTTAAGCCTAGTTTATGCTTCTCCGACAGCAAATTTGCACTCAGATGCAGACGTATTGAAGGAGACGTTTTCCGTTTATAGTATTCTGCTCTACCACTCCATTCGCTATTGTTTTTTTAGTGTTGCACGACCAGGACAGCAGGGGGTGCTAAGTTTTCATGACGTCTCTGCCTACTATAACAGCGTTTTTTTTCTAGGCTTGTGAACACATTTCTTCCTCAAGGAGCAATGGACAACAGAAAGTAAGTTTTAAGCTGTAAAGCTTTTTACTAGAAATGCAGCTCATAGAATACTCTAGAAACACATGGAAACAAACTCAGCAGCCTTTTTTTTTTGTTTTCCTACACTTCCTTGTCTTCAAAATAGGCAAAGGAACAAATTACATAAGTTATCCTTTCAATATAAAGCATATAGTGGCCAAATGCTGCATTAACTACTGATTACAGCGACAGTTCTGGTGATGCGATCTCTGGCTGTTACTAAAACTGACCAATCAGATGCACACGCTATCTGTTGACAGATAGCGTATAGACTAGGCTTTCCATAGACTAGGCTTTAGCCCCCTGTGCGCTGGGGAAACAGTATAAATGCGCCATATTTATGTATTTCTGCATTGTGGCTCACTGAATAGCTTCAGTACATTTCATAGTTACTTACCACGTTGTTAAAAATGGCATTCAGTTGAAGTGATGTTTTTTGACATACATTAGTGCTAACTCATCTCTATCCTCAGATGTATACCATCCAAACTTGTATAAGCAGTTGTGTGAAAATAATAAAGAACAGAAGAAATATATCATTATATCATCTGAATACTTAATTTGAAAAAAAGAGAAACGCCATCTGGAGTAATCATTTTACACTTAAATCATTTTAAGTAATCATTTTACATTTAAAATTGCAGTTTTTAGTCATATTTGGGAATGTTAATTAATTGTGATTAAGTGTGATTAAATCACAGCTATCCCTATTAGATTAAACATTTTAATCGTCTTACAGCTCTGCTGCCAGAGAATTAAACCATCAATTTTATAGCTGAAAGACAAGTTAAGTCAAGCTACAAACAACCAAAGGTTGCTAAGACTTATTTAAGATTATGTTTTATGGAGCTGAATAATTCCGTATTAGTTTGTAACTTGGTGACACTGTAAACCAATATTTGATGAGATGCATTATGACAAGTTTTTTGAAGTACACAAACATTTTATCTTCACTTAATAGCTCAGATAGTTTCACAGAACCAACAGCATTTCCTACACTCTGTTTTCATGTTTATATTGTCCCTCAGCTTTATTTTACAACTTTTACATCTAAAAAAAAGTTTCCAATGTAACTCATTAAAGATTTATCTTATCTTCACAGTGAGAATGCCAGGCTGATAGGGAACAATGCAGACAAAGATATGGGAAAATGGGACAAAGCAAAAAAGTGAAAAAATGGTGGAGGCTGGGAAGCAGCCCTGTAGATAGACAGATAAAACAGGCCGGCAAACCAGATCTTTGAAAAAATAATATGCTTTCTCTCTTTGCTATTTGGCTCTGTCCTCGTCCTCTCAGGCCACAGTCTGCAAAGCCATGGCAGAAGACACTTGGTGATTCTGATCCCTAGCTTCTTTATAAAACCTATTTAGGTCTATTTTCCTTCTTCAGGGATTACTGTCAGCACTGGTCTTTCACTGTGGCTCATTTGGGAAAATCTCTCTTGTGTTTTATCTGTCTCAACCACTGCACACTTTAACATATGTGTGTACGTGTGAACAGCCAACAGACGGAGGCTGTGTCATATGGAGAAAATTTGTGTTTGTCAGCGTGTATAATTCTATCATGTGGAGGTTTCTTTTTTGTCTGTTTGGCTACTTACATCCACTAGTGTCTTATTTGGCACGGAAATGATTTTCTGACTGACTGCGTCATTAGTAATTTCCCTGGCAGGCACAATCTAAAAGAACACAGGCAGGGTGGTTGGTGTTTGTTGTGGAGATCACAGCGTGTCAGTGGAAGACGTTAAATGTCAAGAGGGATGATTTTCTTTTGAAACTCTGGATTGTGGCAAGTTATTTATTTGGTTTAAAGGTCAGTTGAAGGGAAAATTAAAAATATGTAGATTTGTCTGGATACTGAGTCTACATTTTAGACGAAAAAAAAGATATGTCTAATATAAACTAAGGTGACACTAGGCAGGGACACAGATAGGATTTTTAAACTGGTGGGGACAAAGTTGTCAGCACTTCCACTGTACGCCCCCACCACCACTATCCCCTCAAACACAATTGTATGAGCCTTAACCAGAGCTCAATTAGTCAGTTTGTCATTTCAGCCAATGAAAGCGGTGCAGAACAGAGGCTGCTTCCAATCGGCACCTTTGTATGGTGTAGTTCACACCGCAGCCGGTTGGTGCCATGAATCGATCGTTTCGGCCTCTGGTCTATTTTTTTTCTTTGCAAGCAATCCGCATCAATTCTGGAAGGAAGTCAAACCAAGACATACAAGATAATCTGTTCAATTGTGAAAATAAAGACAATTTTTCAAATAAAAATACTGTGGTAGACATATGCAATCATACTTGTGGATCTAACAGGCTATAGATATGATAAAAGGTATTGGATGGTATTGGATTTAAATTCCAATATTTAAATGGAATTTAAATATTGACCTTGTTGAACTTTCTGCCTATGTATAAAAATAGACTGAGGAATAAGCTGAGAACAATGCATTTGGTTTAATGTAGTCTGAAAAATGAATTTTAATATCCTTAACATAATATGTTTCTTCTTTGTAAATATATTTTTTTCCTGTTTGACTGTATGATGCTGAAATAAAAATCAAAACAAAAACGTGACATATTGCCCAGTTATAGTGTGCAGTTTGTCTTTGTGGCCGACGAGTCGGAAAGAACATGAATGCCAACAGGTCAGTAGCTGTCACAGTGCTGAAGAGGGTGGGCTAGTCTTTGTTATTGTTGTTAGCGACATAGGATCTTTAGCAGATCAACATGAAAAACAAAGCTTTACATTGTATTGCATGCACAGCAAGACTGTGCAATATATAAATTGGTGACTGGATTAAAGCAGCAATGTAGTCAAGTGAGTAAAACCATTTAAAAATGACATTGAAATGACCAACATAGTACAAATACAAGGAAAATACCTAACAACAATGGGCGTAGCCATCTTTGTTCTCTGAGTAGTCTGCTCTAGTTGGTCTGCTGTCAGAGCTCTGAGTTTGAGCTAAAAAATTCCGACCTAGAGGGGCGGTGTCTCGGTGAAATGATGCAAGACAACTGGGAAATTTCCCACTTTTCAACTCGGAAGAGTTAACTGATCGCACTACAATACTCCTGCTCCTCTCTCACTGGAGCCCCTGGAGTCGGTGTCGGGTTACATTGTGCTGTGTTCAATGTTATGCGAAAAAGGAAATTCCAGCGCTTAATGTCCGATTTTTTTTGTTTCTTTTTCACCTTATAATTTGGGGGAATAGATCGGGGTTAATCTGAATATGGGGGGGACAGATCCCCCCTGTTACCCACACCATCTACACCCATGCAGCAAGGGGTATAACAATGTATTTTGGGGTTACAGCATAGCAGCATGAGAAACATTTATTTTGGCTCAGAGTTTTATGCAATGTGTCCTTTATCTATTTTCAAAAGGAAAATTACAAGGACATAGAAATTAAAGTTTCATCCAGTGATTCTGTGTAAACACTTCTAGCTTGCAAAGAAAAAGGAACATTCTTTAAAAGTCTGCATGCACAGCTTGAAATTGTGCTTTAAATATGTATTTGCTCAAATATAATGCCAAAAGTATCTGATGTATGTAAAAAGTTTTGTATTAATCATCCATGTTTGTTTAATATCAATCTGTGCTGTCAAATCTAACTTCCAGGCTTCGAAGAACAGTTCCTTTTTGCTTAATGCTCAACTTTCCTAGTTGGAAAAGATTTTCCCGGTTCAGAATAGTTTTATCTTGATAGAGTTGAAAGTTGCCTCATATGGAGTTAAACTTATATAGAACAATAGACACATAGCATTTTCTTATTACATAAAGTCAGGAAAAAAATACATTGAATTACGTGATCATCATAACATGACAATGTGAAAAGGTGTCAGGAAAATGAAACTTTTAAAAGGCATTGTCTGTCGAAACCTGCAAACTCAGACTTGAGTCTTATGTTGTCTTTTATAAAACGTGCATTATTTTCTCCTAACTTTTACATAATCTTCCAAAATAAATAAAAATAAAAATTCAGTTGTTTCGCATATTATTATTCAGCCCTATTCTTCTATCAAGTACAAACCATAAACCAGAGGATACCTGAAGGGTATAGCGTATTTGACAGGAAAGCCTGTTATTCTTGCTACTTTTGTTGACAAAATCTGGGGCTCCTTTGAGGCATCATGGCTGAGGCTCCTAAAGCTTAACGTCTGCTTGAAGATGAAAAACACTCCCAGCTTTACCACGGTCGTCAAAAGCTCAGTGCTGAACATCCTGTCCCTACAGTGACCAACTCAAATAGAAATGGCAGACATTTTTTGTATTGCTTTTACTGTATTAAAGCACCACAGATCTGCCTCCGGTATTGCCCATGGTAGCTGAAAACCAAAGATCTGTGATTACAACCCATCATTTTTCTATGAGAAGCTGAAGAATTTTAATGAGCGATGTGTGGGTTTGTAAGGATATTTTAAAATCTGACCAGGTTAACAATTTCACAACTATGTGTTTGATGGCAAAATGCTTCAGGTTAGGAAGAATTTAAACAGTAATATGTTTCCAGACAGTTTTGCCTGAAGGGTGTCTTGAAGGGTTGTGGAAAAACACATCCAGTAAATTCTGCCTTCTATCTAAGTGCCAATGCTATGATTTACAGATCTTTGTTATAAAATTCTTTAGTACGAAAAACTCCATCTGGATTGAACTTCATCTACAATATGTAGAAATCTGTAAAGCCTCTCAGGGGATTGTAAAAGCGAAAAGATAAGAGAAAGAGGGTGACATGTGCCATACTGCAAAATCTTATTCTTCCAGCCTAAAAACATCAAATAGTCTTTGGATACTGAGACAAGAGGCTTTTTCTCAAGTCAATACTTTTTATAGTGTTTTTGTTTATTTGAGTCTGTAGAGAAACTGAAGGCCAGGCAGAAAGAGGTGTGACAAATTCTTCACTATTTAAGGCTTAAACCTATTCCACATGGTCACCTGAGTTAAATCCTAAAGGATTATCATTTGGGAGGACTATGTATGGACTGATATGCAGCTGTCCTGTGGTTGGAAAAAAATACAGTCATTAACCTTTAGAATTTCTTATGTTAACATTCATATATTTTAAAGTGCTCTTCATGTGATGCCAAAGAAAGTCCTGGACAAAACACAGTTTCATAGAACATAGAATGTTGGACAAAAGGCTAAATTAATTTTTCTTATATTTACAAAAAAGCAAAGAAAAAATCAGGAGGAGCTGAAAAAAACCTAATTAATTTGATGACTCATAATTGATAAATTGCAACTAAGGCCTGCAGGATGGTGCAGTTGATAAGCACTACTGTACTGCATAATGGTGAAGTACAGTAGTTGGACTGGCAACCTGTCCAGGGTGTACTCTGCCACTTGCCCAATGACTCCTAAACATAGGCAACAGCTCCCCTGTGACTTTGCAAGACAAATATTTATAGTTGGCGGATGGATGGAAACTGTAATCGATCATATTTTCACCAAATAACAATATTTATTCCACAATAATCAATTTTTGAATTCAAATAAATTTTGGACTCAATAGTCAGACTAAACTGATTGTTTTAGGATGATGTACAGATTTAAAGGAAACTGAAGAATCATGGCTAAGTCTTCATGGTCTGGTCATTCCAACAGTCCACAGTGTCACGAGTCCTGTCATGCTGCCATGTACACTCCTCCTCTTCCTCCTCCCCCTCCCCCTCCTCATCCTCATCAGTGTCCTCAATCATCATCCACACCTGATCCTCCTTACCTCCTCCCTTTATAATCCCTCACTCCTCCTCACTCAGTGGCTGGATCATTGTCTACTGCAGGTGTCTGCTGCAGATGTCTTCAATGTGTGTTTCCCTGCTGTTCTCCCTCCAACTTTTCTTGTCACTTTATTCCTGCCTTCAGCACCACCACAACTATCACCAGCTGCACTATAATAAATCGTTGTACTTCAGTGACTGCATTTGGGTCCTTGCTCCACACCAAACACTCCTGACACACAGCATGAAAGCCATCGCTTTAAGGGTAAATCAGCCACAGATTAACTTTTTTTTGTTTATTTAAGCCATTTTTTTATACGTGAGTCTTTTGTATTTACTGTTGTACTAAAGTCCAAAGCGAATAGTGAATTTATTACTTGATTTTTCAAGCTACCTCACAGAAGTGCTCTGTTTTTTCAACAGAATTGTTAAATGTTAAAATAAGGTGAATTAAATAAAGAATAAAGAACATATTCTTCGCTAGTCATTCTTTTTTTTACATATTACCTATAGAAGTTTTGATTGAGACTTGGTATTTATAGATAATACTGAGTATTTATAGATACTCAAAATCAAATGACTCAGGGTCAAAAAACCTAAACGGCACATAAGTGCAGCCTAGTCTCATCCATGCCTCCATAGTGAGTTAGAATGGTAAGCAAGTGATTATTACACTGTTTAACAGATCAGCGGGTTTTTGGCATAACATTTCACTGCTGTCAAGATGTCAGTCACAGCCCAGATCATGTCCCATGCTCCTTTCGCCACATGTTTTAAACAGAAAATGTAGGTCGCGTAAGACTCTGGTGGAGGGATGAGTTGCTCTTTAAAGTACATTTTTAAAAAGTAGATTGGGGCTGTGTTGGGTGTTCTTTGTTGCATTTTGGCCATCTGTTTATGGTTGCCCAATCTTATTCTTTTCCTTAAATAAGTTAGTTACTAGTTCTTTATTTTCTTCTTCTGATTAGATTCCTCAGTTAATGTTTATTCCCTTTTACTGTTTACAATTATGTTTTGCTTGTTTACCTTGCTCCTTCCATTTGTTCCTCTCCTTGTTTGCCACTATGCTCCTCTTCCCAGCTGATCCTTATTTCCTATTTTCCACTCTCTCTCCAAGCTGCCATCAATCAGCTCTGATTACTTATTCTAGCTTCCTTGTCATTTCGACCTCTTTTTTAAAGGGAATTTTTTTTAAGCTCCTTCATTTAACCAATGTCTTGTTATGAATATTCCCCTGTGAGTTTGGAAAGTCTTGGAGGTGTTGCGATGTAGGCTTCGGGGGGATTTACAGGCTTGAATTTTAACTGATTCCAAATTACGCTAACCAATGACGTCACAGCTGCCCACTATTGCAACTATAGCCTGTGTAGGTTGCCGAAAGGGACCCTGTGAAATCTGAAGTTGTTAATGAGCGAACCATGTTGATGTCTGCAGTAGCAAGTTCTGTCTAGCCGACTGCTGTAGAGCAGCGGTTCCCAGTCTTTCCAATCTCTGACCCACAAAAAAAAAAAAAAAAATGCCCGTGACCCCAACTCTGGAGGGAACATACCAGCATTTTCTTTTTCTGAATTACTTAAAAATTGGTACAATGGCAACATAACCAACATCAGAAGCCAATATATTAACCACTACATGTTGCTTTTATTAATTCAAGTCCTGTTTTGTTATCTTTCATTTGATTTATAAAATGGAAATGCTTGCTAATTGCCATTTATGACATTATTTTCTCAAGAGAAGCTCAAGACCACACACTAACATGCTTGTTAAATGCTTTGGGAACCGCTGCTATAAAGCACATAGTGAGAGTGCTGCTCAGACTACAACAGGGATAGAGCAAGGCAGTGACATAATTAAAATTGCATGTTTGTGTAGTTGATTATAAGCCTATAAAAACCTCTGGAAAACAAAAAAGGACACTTTTTGAGACATTCTGAGCTCCAAGGGGAGTTGTACTAATGATTAATAACACATTGGTTAAATGGGTTTTGGAGCAGATAATGCCTGATTACAAATCTCCTGCCCCCACCACTCCCATTCTATGGATATACACATATATTATTACATAATTCGACTGGATATAAACTCCAAGTGGCTCCAAACTTGTCTGTGCGAGTAACTGAATGTAATAAATGCTAAAAAATAAGGTACAGGTTGAAAAAAAGAACTTTCCCTTATTTATATAAGCTCCTCTCTTTCTCCAATTCCCAGTTGGTTTCTTCAGCTTTTTCCCGGTGGTTGCCATAATGGTTCCTGTCTTCAACTTTGACACCTTGTGTTATTTTCTATGTGTGCTTTAATTTTAAGTTGTTCCTGGTATTTATTCAATAAACCATTACTCCCTCATTCTGCCTCCAAAGTCCTGCATCTTGGGTGCTACTGCAATTTAAAAATCATGACAGAAATATATTTTCAAACCATTTCTCAACCCTCAGTCTGAAAATTTTAGTTAGTATTTATATAGCTATATAAAACAGATATTTTTTAAAGGTATAAAAACCTAAAGCTTCTGAATGGAACACTTTCTTGCATGGCAGCGTTTAAAAGGTATGATCACATTTGGTTGTCTCTGCTCTCACCTCGTTTTATTCCACTGTAGCTGCTCTCTAACTTTGTTTTATATAGTTAACTACTGTATGTAGTAATTATTTTACTCTCAAAAAGTATTTAACTTTTTTAACTCATATTATTCAGTACTGCTTTATCACATAACACCATCTTTAAACTGTACTGCTCTCATCATCACACTGTGCTCCCCGCTACAAGCAAAACACACGAGGAAGTGCACTAGATATTGAGCAGATCATTCTGTACTGCATTCTGTTGCACGGACATTTACCTATTTAAAAACTTGTTCAGATGGCATATGTGCTTACAATCCAGTGCATTTATTTTCATGATGTCTTTAATAAACAATTGTTGCTGTTATTAATTACTTAGAATTAATGTGTTATTATACTGAGTTGATGTTTCTGTAATCAGTATAAACCTTTGAAGTCCAAACTCTTGCTGGCAAATACGTAAGACTTTTCATTAAATCAGGTATAAAATCAGGAAATAATTAGTATTCTGTGATTAAACCCCGTCCATCCATCCATCCATCCATCCATCCATTTTCTGAACCGCTTAGTCCTCCAGGGGTCAAGGGGGGGCTGGTGCATATCTCCAGCTTACAATGGTCGAGAGGCGGGGTACACCCTGGACAGGTCGCCAGTCCATCACAGTGATTAAATCCCATATTTTTAAATTACTTCTTAAGAAGAAGGAATTTGGAAATAGCATATATTGGACTCACCTTTGGATTTGCATCTGTTATTTTGGATTTGGCACCGATTGTGCAAGTTGTCCTGCTTAAGAAAATGAAAGAGGTCTGTAATTTTCCTCATAGGTACACATCAACTTCATTGGTACGGTTCAACTGTGAGAGACAGAATGTAAAAATAACCTTGGAAATCACATTGTATGTTCTCTTAAATATTTATTTCTATAATGGTGCAGAAAATAAGTATTGGGTCAGTAAAAACAGTTCCCTTCAGTGATTTGTCATCTAACTTTGGCTGGCAACGTTTCCTGTAGTTTTTCACCAGGTGTGTGCACACTGTAGCCGGTAGTTTGTCCTATTTTTCTATGAATATCTTCTCTAGAGCTCTGATGTTTGGGGCTCTCACTAGGTAAAGCAGACTTTCAACTCCCTCCACACATTCTCTATTGGATTAAGGTCTGGAGAGTGGCCATAAACCACTTCAAAATATTGCAATGCTTTTTACGTAGCCCCTCCTTTCAGATCATTATCATACTAAAAGATCCAGCCATGTTTCATCTTCAATCCTCTCACTGATTGAAAGAGGTTTTTGGCCAAAATCTTGGATACATGGGCGCATTCGTTCTTTCCAGACCATTCATCCTGCCCTCCTTGCAGAAAAGAAAAACCAAAGCATAACGTTTCCAACCGACTGCCTCACACCGCATATGGTGTTCTTGATATGCAACTAAGCATTTCTAACCCTCCATACACAATGAGAGACATTTATACCAAAAATTTCTATTCTGGTCTCCCAATCCTTCTCTGGATCATTCAGATGGTATTTGGTTAATTTTAGATGGGCCTGGATATGTGTTTGTTGGGTCCAAGCATTATCATAAACATTTAAATCACAGGCACTAACTTTAGAAATGAAAGGGCCTTGCCGTTATATTTATCACAGAGTTTCAGGTCAGGAACAAGCATCTTCAAGACTCATCGTTCTCTTATCTGACAAAGGTCTTTATAAAGCATGCATCGAAATTACGCAAACACACTTCATTTGATAGGGAACAGAAGTTATCCTAAGCACTTCATGAGAACCATCCATCACTAAGGACATCTGCCAAGTTATTCTGACCTAGTACTCAGAAAAACATCACATGTTCATTGTTTAGTTTCCTGGTAGGAGGATACATTTTTCTGCAGTACATGAACTTTGGCTTAAATAAATGAAATGGAAGAAGGGAAACTGAAGACAAGAAAACAACTGATTATGACTTGTAAAAACAAGGTATATAAATATTCAAACCCATAATTGCCTTCCACATGTCTTAACTTCAAGAGAAGCAGGATTTTAATCCATGATGACATAGCGTGTTACTAATAGTAACCTGGCTACTGTGGTCCAAGCTTGCTTCAGGTCATTGAACAGATACCTCTATGGGCCAATTGCTGACTTTTCTCAAGATCATGGGTTCCCCACGAGGTGAGATCTTGCTTGGAGCCCCAGGCCAAGGGAGATTGTCAGTGATCTTGTATATATTCCATTTTCCAAATCAATGCAAAAGCAGTTGATCTTTTTACCCACCCAGTTGCTTGCCTATTGTACATTGGCTCATCCCTGACTTGTCTCTGGTGTCCTTACACAGCTTTCTGGTCTTATCCATGGTGGGGGCTGGAGTATGACTGTTTGAAGGTTTGGCATGGGTCTTTTACACAGATAATGAGTTCAAACAGGTGCCATTGATACAGGTAATGAGTGGAGGATAGAAGAGTTTTTGAAAAGAGTAACAGGTCTGTAAGGGCCAAATTTCTTTTGTTTGTAGAAGCTAAAATACTTATTTTCTGCACCATTACACAAATAAATCATTTTAAAAATCCTGCATTGTGATTTCCTAGATATTTTTTTACATAGTGTCTCTCACAGTGGAAGTGCAACTAGGATGAAATTTACAGACCTCTATTATCTTTTTAAATGGGACAGCTTGTAAAACCGTGGCTGGCAAATATTTTTTTGTAGGGACGAAATGATCCCACTGTTTTCAAACTGATACGATATCGATGGTAGGAATTGAGTACTTGCTGATACCAAGTACCAATACCGATACTTCTACCACACAAAAAAATGCAATGAATTTGAAGAAATATTTTATTTTCTTCTGTGATTGTTATAACAATTGATGGTTAATTAAGTAAAAATAGAAAATTAATGACAAGGACCACAAAACTAAAATTTCAATTGAAAATTAAACATTTTCTGTGAAATTATACAATTAAATACAGTATGACATACAAGCGGTATCACCCCTGATACCCCACACCAGTATCAGTATCCCTACTTTTTTGCCCCACTGTACGTGGGACTGGCAAAAGATAGACTTGGTCCAATCTCATCAATTTACTAATCAGGTGAAATCTGGACACAACACATTTTACTGCTTTTGTACTAAAAGGGTCTGATTAACAAAGTTATGGTTTGCAGTGCTTTCATGTAAAATCAAGTTTGCTCTGGCATGTTAGGTATGTTTTCAGATATTTGATCCAAATCTCACAAAAGTCATATTCAGCAACGTTTTTCTGAGTGTATTTGTTGTCAACTGCTCATAAACTTCGCAACTTGCAACTAAACTCTGAAGTAAAACAGCAATTTATTCTGTCAGACCCGCAAGGATGTCGCAACAAAACTAAAAGTCTTTTGTTTTCTGATTTCTTTTTCTCCTTTGGCAAAAAGCTAAGATCTACCACCCACTCTGTCAACTGAAAGAGTTCTGTATGGAAATATATATATATATATATTTGTTTTGTATGAAATGACAGCCAGATATGCTTATTTGGGCAAACACACTGCAACCCACCATAGCTAATATTACAAAGTGCTGTAAAAAAGGGAATAGCTGGTGTTGCAGGTGAATAATTTGTTCTCTTTCTTCATTTAACCTGAATCACTGCCTGCAGTGTTTTTGATTAATTTTAATGTGTGGAAATATCAGGTTGTCTGCAAAGTGTAAAGTTACCAAGGACAGGTTCCTTGTTGCACCATGCATACTACCCTCTCAGCATGTCCCTTTGTTAAGAGTGACAGGGGGAGCAACAAAGAATGAGGCAAAGTGAGAGACTCTCACTGCACAAAAACATAAATAACAATACATGTTCATATCCAACTCTTAGCTATCTGTTCCTTTTCCCTTTTTACTTTGTTGTCCTGGATCCTTTGTATACCTATCTGTCCTTGCTCTCTTCTCACATCTTTTAGCCATGGCTTGGCAAAGTCTTTTCAAATGAATAAGAAAGGCCACTATGGCCCACAGTACCCTGTTTACCAAAGTGCACTGCTTTCTGTGTTATGTATGGAATCAAAGGTAATTCTGAGCTAATTCAGCTGCTGTCCCCTTTGTATTATCCATGCCAGACAGCAGTGACTGACAGTGTGATGACTATGTCCCAAAAGAAGCTGCATTTCTGGTTTATACATCATTATATTTTAAAGACAGAAAACCTATACATCTTGAAAGTATGAAAGATAAATAAATCACAGTTTGCCCTTTCATTGGTTTCCAAAGAGAATAAGTAATTTAGAAGTGTTTTTTTTTCTTAAAAGGAAAGAACCTTTTGAGTCTTTCACTAAAACAGGAATACACTCCTAAATATTCCATAAATAAGTTTTGTTCACAAATTGTAGCTGGTGGGGTCACTTGGGGGAGATGGAGAGAGGTGTCTACCATGGTTAAAATCCCAAACAAGTGAAGGAAAGAACATCAGTAAAAAATAAATAAACATATGCTAAACTCTATGCATTAATCAGTTATTAATGAGCTACAAAATGGTAGGGGTCAACCTGTACATGCGTGAAAGGAAATGGAGAAAAAATAAAATCACAATCAATCATCAGAAAGAACATCTCAAATCATACAATAGCACTTTAAGAAATTCCAGATATACATACTTTTCCAGAATTATCTCAGAACATAAAAACAATCCAAAAATTCTGTTTTTCCCCATTGACAACATTCTTAATCATTCCTCTAATACTTTTCAGAAAACCCCCTTGAAACACTCTCTGTGAGGAGTTTGCAGACCACTTCAGAGGGAATGTAGACACCATCGGATGTAAAATTGTATCCTCTCAAACTAACAAATCTGAGTGTCTGCCTTTAGCAGAGAAAACACTGGACAGTTTTGTCCTGGTAGATGCTGGGACCCTTGGTAAAGTTTTCTCCTCAGTGAGGCCCACCACAAGTGCTTTGGACCCGATTCCCACCCGTTTAAGCAATTTTAGGGTTCTTTTAAAGATGAGATTTTAAACTTTATGAATTGCTCCCTTCAGACGGGGTTTTTTCCTGCCGCCTTTAAAGTAGTGAGGCCCCTGCTGAAGAAGAGCAATTTAGAATTTAATGATTTAAACAATTACCGACCGGTATCTAACTTACTATTTTTAAGCAAAGTATTGGTAAAGTATCAACTCAATTATTTATCAACGCTTATAATGTCCTAGAGAAATTTCCGTCTGGTTTTAGGCTGAACCATAGCACCGAGACAGCTCTTTTAAAGATTTTAAATGATTTTAGACTAAACTATGATACTAAGAAGGTGACAGTGTTGGTTCTACTGGATCTAAGCGCTGCCTTTGATACAGTAGACAACACTATTATTTCAACCCGTTTAAAACAGATCAGCTTCTCTGGTGCTGTTCATAAATGGTTCACATCATATCTCACAGACAGGACTTTATTGGTAAGTTTAGATAACTGTTCCTCTAAGGTCAATAATATCACATGTGGTGTGCTCCAGGGTTCAGTTTTAGGCACAGTGCTTTTTAACATGTATATGCTCCTTCTTGGCAGTGTCATCAAAAGACATCACTTTTTAACTGCATTTTAGACATCAAATCCTGGATGGCAGAAAACTTTGTCCAGCTCAACCTAGACAAAACTGAGGTTTTAGTTATCGGCCCTGAGGCTCAGAGAGAGAAACTTTGATCAAAACTACCATCTTTGTCTTTTAATCCTTCTTTACAAGTGAAGAATCTGGGCATGATTTTTGACTCTGAGCTGTCCTTCATTCCACAAATCAATAATATTACTAAAATAGGTTTTTATCACCTAAAGAACGTCGCCAGAGTCCACCCAATTCTCTCTCGGACCAATACGGAGACGCAAATATATGCTTTTATCACCAGTAGAATTGATTATTGTATTTCCCTGCTTTCTGGTCTTCTGAAAAAGACTACCTCAAGTTTACAGCTTTTACAAAATTCAGCAGCTCGTGTCCTGATGAAGACCAAGAGGCGGGAGCACATTACACCAGTCTTAAAATCACTGCATTGGCTTCCTGTATGTTTTAGGATGTATTTTAAGGTTCTTTTAATGGTTTTAAAGTGTCTTAATGGTCTTGGGCCTTCTTATCTGTTAGAAATGCTTTTACCATATGAACCCTCGCGGTCTCTGCGCTTCTCTGGCAGCTGTCTCCGTATCACCCCCAAAGTCAGGACACAAACTCATGGTGAGGCGTCCTTCAATTATTATGGCCCTCACCTCTGGAACAGGCTGCCAGAGGACCTCAGGGCCGTAGAGAACGTTCATGTTTTTAAGAGCAGGCTCAAAACGTACCTTTTTAGCCGAGCTTCTAGCTGATTATGATTTATTAATATCTGTTTAATCGCTCTGCATGTTTTATTTGATTCAATTTTTAGTTTAGTTTTTAACTGATTATTATTTATTATTTATCTGCTTTAGATTTTTATCTGATCATATCTTATTATTCTCTTACATTTTATAAGTAGGGATGCTATCAGTCTTAACATTTTATCAGTATTTTAATACTTAATCTCATTTTCTGCTGTTTATTTTTTAACTTCTTATTTTAATCATCCTTCCAGTGTTTTCTTCGTGGGAGCCCTTTGCATCGGGGGCGATGGTCGGCTGTGGCTGCCTGGGTGCTCTCCAGGTAGTCCCTGGGTGGAGTCCCTCCTCTGGGCGCCGTTGGTCAGTGCGTTGGCAGCTGCTGTTGATCTGCTGCAGCCAGCTGGTCACATCATATTGACAGTATAGTAAGCAAAATGGGCCTGAGCATCGCCGTCATATGGAGATGTTCATATTATATCAATCCTACAGTATCAAAAGCAGTTGTACAATCCTTGGTGTTATCTCACATTGAATACTGCTTAGTAATATAGTCAGCAGCCAACAAATCAGATTAGCAAAACTTTCAGCTCATCCAGAATAAAGCTGCTCATTTAGTCCAAGGATGTCCATATACCACCAGCGTAGAAAATATTCACTGCATTTTATCATGGCCTATACTACATATCAAGTTGCAACATAATTTGCTAATATTTATCAAAAAACATTATTTTATCATTATCCCCTCCTTGGGCTGCCACCTTCCCCTCCTTGGGCTGCCACCTTACCGCGGTGGAGGGGTTTGAGTGTCCCAATGATCCTAGGAGCTATGTTGTCTGGGGCTTTATGCCCCTGGTAGGGTCACCCTTGGCAAACTGGTCCTAGGTGAGGGATCAGACAAAGTGCAGCCCAAAAACCCCTATGATGAATGACAGCGTTGGACCAAGTATTCCCTCGCCCGGACGCGGGTCACCGGGGCCCCACTCTGGAGCCAGGCCTGGAGGTGGGGCACGTTGGCGAGCGCCTGGTTGCCGGGCCTTTACCTATGGGGCCCGGCCGGGCTTAGCCCGAAGAGGAAACATGGGCCCCCCTTCCCATGAGCTCACCACCTGTGGGAGGGGCCATAGGGGTCGGGTGCAATGCAAGATGGGCGGTGGCCGAAGGCGGGGACCTTGGCGGTCCGATCCTTGGCTGCAGAAGCTGGCTCTTGGGACGTGGAACGTCACCTCTCTGGCGGGGAAGGAGCCGGAGCTGGTGTGCGAGGTTGAAAGGTTCCGACTGGACATCGTCGGCCTTGCCTCGATGCATGGCTCTGGCTCTGGAACCCGTCTCCTCGAGAGGGGTTGGACTCTCTTCCACTCTGGCGTTTCCCCCGGTGAGAGGCGCCGAGCTGGGGTGGGCATACTTGTTGCCCCCCATCTCGGCGCCTATACGTTGGGGTTTACCCCGGTGAATGAGAGGGTAGCCTCCCTCCGCCTGCGGGTGGGGGGACGGGTTCTGACGATTGTTTGTGCTTATGCACCAAACGGTAGTTCAGATTACCCACCCTTCTTGGAGTCCTTGGAGGGGGTGCTGGAGAGTGCTCCTTCTGGGGACTCCCTCATTCTGCTGGGAGATTTCAATGCTCACGTGGGCAGTGACAGTGAGACCTGGAGAGGCGTGGTTGGGCGGTATGGCCCCCCCGATCTGAACCCGAGCAGTGTTTTGTTGTTGGACTTCTGTGCTCGTCATGGATTGTCCATAACAAACACCATGTTCAAGCATAAGGGTGTTCATGTGTGCACTTGGCACCAGGACACCCTAGGCCGCAGCTCGATGATCGACCTGGTTGTCGTTTCATCGGACCTGCGGCCGCATGTTTTGGACACTCGGGTGAAGAGAGGGGCGGAGCTATCCACCGACCACTACCTGGTGGTGAGTCGGCTCTGGTGGTGGGGGAGGACGCCGGACAGACCTGGCAGGCCCAAACGTGTTGTGAGGGTCTGCTGGGAACGTCTGGCGGAGTCTCCTGTCAGAAGGGGTTTCAACTCTCACCTCCGGCAGAACTTCAAACACATCCCGGGGGAGGCGGGGGACATTGAGTCTGAATGGGCCATGTTCCGTGCCTCCATTGTCGAAGCGGCTGACCGTAGTTGTGGCCGTAAGGTAGTCGGTGCCTGTTGCGGCGGCAACCCTCGAACCCGATGGTGGACACCAGCGGTGAGGGATGCTGTCAAGCTAAAGAAGGAGTCCTATCGGGCCTTTTTAGCCTGTGGGACTCCGGAAGCAGCTGATAGGTACCGACAGGCCAAGCGGAGTGCGGCTCGGACGGTCGCTGAGGCAAAAACTCGGGCGTGGGAGGAGTTTGGAGAGACCATGGAGAACGACTTCCGTATGGCTTCGAAGCGATTCTGGTCCACCATCCGGCATCTCAGGGGGGGGAAACGGTCTGCCACCAACACTGTTTACAGTGGGGGCGGTGAGCTGCTGACCTCAACGCGGAACGTTTTGGGTCGGTGGATGGAATACTTCGAAGACCTCCTCAATCCCACCGACACGCCTTCCTGTTTGGAAGCAGATTCTGAGGACTCTGGTACGGGCTCTCCAATCTCTGGTGCTGAAGTCACTGAGGTTGTTAAAAAGCTCCTTGGTGGCAAGGCACCGGGGGTTGATGAGATTCGGCCGGAGTTCCTCAAGGCTCTGGATGTTGTAGGGCTGTGTTGGTTGACACGGCTCTGCAATATTGCGTGGACATCGGGGGCAGTTCCCTTGGATTGGCAGACCGGGGTGGTGGTCCCCCTCTTTAAAAAGGGGGACCACAGAGTGTGTTCCAACTATAGGGGGATCACACTTCTGAGCCTCCCTGGTAAGGTCTATTCGGGGGTCCTGGAGAGGAGGGTCCGACGGATAGTGGAACCTCGGATCCAGGAGGAACAATGCGGTTTTCGTCCTGGCCGTGGAACACTGGACCAGCTCTACACCCTCGGCAGGGTCCTGGAGGGTGCGTGGGAGTTCGCCCAACCGGTCTACATGTGCTTTGTGGACTTGGAGAAGGCATTCAACCGTGTCCCTCGGGGAGTTCTGTGGGGGGTACTCCGAGAGTATGGGGTACCAGACCCTTTGATACGGGCTGTTAGGTCCCTATATGAACGGTGTCAGAGTCTGGTTCGCATTGCCGGCAGTAAGTCGGACTCATTTCCGGTGAGAGCTGGACTCCGCCAAGGTTGCCCTTTGTCACCGGTCCTGTTCATAATGTTTATGGACAGGATTTCTAGGCGCAGCCAAGGTGTTGAGGCGATCCGTTTTGGTGACCTCAGGATCGGGTCTCTGCTCTTCGCAGATGATGTGGTCTTGTTGGCTTCATCAAGACCACGTGATCTACAGCTCTCGTTGGAGCGGTTCGCAGCCGAGTGTGAAGCGGCTGGGATGAGGATCAGCACCTCCAAATCCGAGACCATGGTCTTGAGCCGGAAAAGGGTAGAGTGCCTTCTCCGGGTCGGGGATGAGGTCCTTCCTCAAGTGGGGGAGTTTAGGTATCTGGGGGTCTTGTTCACGAATGAGGGAAAAATGGAGCGGGAGATCGATGGACGGATTGGTAAGGCGTCTGCAGTTATGCAGGCGCTGTACCGGTCTGTCGTGGTGAAGAGAGAGCTGAGCCGAAAGGCAAAGCTCTCAATTTACCGGTCGATCTACGTTCCTACCCTCATCTATGGTCACAAACGCTGGGTGGTGACCGAAAGAACGAGATCGCGGATACAGGCGGCTGAAATGAGTTTCCTCCGTAGGGTGGCTGGGCTCTCCCTTAGAGATAGGGTGAGAAGCTCGGTCATCCGGAGGGGGCTCAGAGTAGAGCCGCTGCTCCTCCACATCGAGAGGAGCCAGTTGAGGTGGCTTGGGCATTTGGTCAGGATGCCTCCTGGACGCCTCCCTGGTGAGGTGTTCTGGGCACGTCCCACCGGGAGAAGACCCAGGGGAAGACCCAGGACCCGCTGGAGGGATTATGTCTCCCAGCTGGCCTGGGAACCCCTCGGGATTCCTCCCGAGGAGCTGGCCCAAGTAGCCGGGGAGAGGGAAGTCTGGGCCTCTTTGCTTAGGCTACTGCCCCCGCGACCCGACCCCGGATAAGCGGAAGATGATGGATGGATGGATGGATTATTTTATCAAGAAAACCTTAAAAAAATACTTTTCTTTTGCAAAATATCTTTATTTTGATAAGATGCATACTTGTTGCACAAGTCTCAGAATAGGAGCACCTGAAACAGGGCAAACTGTAAAGTGAGACATTCTTTCAGTATAATGCAAAATAGCTTGATCGTGAGCATATCATGGGCCCTGCTTAGATGTACCAGCTATCCAGTGGCCATCAGTTACTGGCCATTGCAGCACAGTAATTAGCCTGTCAAAGAGTAAAATGGGCTTAATGGCAACAAAACTCAGTGATGGACTTTTATTACCTTTGATCAATGAGATATTACATTAAAAGTACAGAAGGATAGGAGCAGATTTACAAATACAATTATTCAATTTATTTGTCACTAATCCCAGACAACACAGCTGCTCAGGTTAAAGTCAGGAGTTATAAAGGGCATTCTAGAATTTTTCTTGACATGTAAACTCGTCCTAGGCTTCGATATTTAATTTTGGCTAAATATCCCTTAAATGTCTCATGCTCTCATGTTTTTTCCATCTTCCACCAGATTTAGCTGAAGTTCCTCATCCCGTCAAAGATTTTACATTGGAAGAGAGAAAATCCTGCATCAAAGTGTTTGTCAGCAACTTTCTTGGCAAAACTTTACATGAAAACCTTGGTTGAATCAGCAGTATTTTATTCCTAATTTGTTTAGGAGAGTTTTACTTTCAGATCAACAAATATTAGTAATTTGCTTTGTTTGAAAACTGCCCAGATTTATGGCTCCTCATCTCCCATTTCCTCACAGGGGCCTTTTCCAATGACCTGGTTCCAGAGTTGGTTCAGTGCTAGAACCTGACTGAGAACCGGTTCTTTGGTTTCCACTGTCCAAGCACCCATTCTTCGGTTCCAAACTGGTGTTTAGCTGAGCACCAACTTTAAGCTAGGCCAGAATGGTGCTAAAGTAAAACTGCTTTCTTGAATACAAATCCATCAAAATTACCTTCAACGTTTACATTTTCCCATCACCGCTTAAAAAAAATACAGTGAAATAAGGAAAATATTTGGTTAATGCAACCCCTGTTTCATACAAATATATTCCCATATATTTTTATATGCATACGAACGTATACACATTAAGAACCCATCCATCCATCAATCCATTTTCTGAACCGCTAGGTGCCTATCTCCACCTGTCAACGGGCGAGAGGCGAGGTACACCCTGAACAGGTCGCCAGTGCATCACATGCATTAAGACCCCTTTAAATATAAATTACACAAAGTGAGGAGAACAAAAAATTTTGATTTACTGCTGATTTATTGAAGTTTTTCCACCTATAAAGCATGCAGACGTCTGTAATTTGTATCAATGGTACTCTTTAACTTCGAGGGACAGAATGTAAAACAAAAATACAGAAAATCAAAGGGGATGATTTTTCGATCATTTCCATTTTATTGCAAGACATAAGAATTTGATACATGAGACAAACAGAACTCAATACTTCTTACAGAAACCTTTGTTTGCAATTACAGAGATCAGACATTTTCTGTAGTTCTTCACCAGGTTTGCAGACACTGCAGCAGGGATTTTGGCCTACTCCTCCATACAGATCTTCTCCAGAGCGTTCAGGTGTCGGGGCTGTCTCTGGGCAACACAGACTTTCTGCTCTCTCCAAAGATTTTCGATCAGATTCAGGTCTGGAGACTGGCTTGGCCACTCCAGGAACTTGAGAGGCTTCCTACGGAGCCACTCCTTAGTTGCCCTGGCTGTGTGTTTTGGGTTGTTGTCATGCTAGAAGATCCAGCCATGACTTGTGTTCAATGCTCGTTCTGAGGGAAGGAAATTGTTGGCCAAGATCTCAGGGTACATGGCCCCATCCATCCTCCCCTCAATACGGTGCAGTCGTTCCCTTCTATTTGCAGAAAATAATCCCCAAAGAATGATGTTTCTACCTCTATGCTTTGCAGTTGGGATTGTGTTCTTGGGGTTGTACTCATACTTCTTCTTTATCCAGACACTGCAAGTGGAGTTTAGACAAAAAAGCTCCTTGTTTCATCATACCACATGATCTTCTCCTATTATTCCTCTGAATTATCCAGATGGTCATTGGCAAACTTCAGACGGGCCTTGACATACACTTGCTTGCACTGCAGGATTTCAATCCATGACGCCAGAGTGTGTTATTGATGGTTTTCTTTGAGGCTATGGTCCCAGCTCTATTCAGGTCATTGACCAGGTCCTACAGTGTAGTTCTGGGCTCATCCCTCACTGTCCTCATGATCATTGATGCCCCACGAGGAGAGATCTTGTCCTCCAGACCAAGGGAGATTGACCGTCATCTTGAACTTCTTCCATTTTCTTATTATTGCACCAACAGTTGCCTTCTCACTAAGTTGCTTGTCTATTGTCCTTTAGCCCATCCCAACCTTGAGCAGGTCTATAGTTTTACCCCTGATGTCCTTGCGCAGCTCTCTGGTCTTGGCCATTGTGGAGAGGTTGGAGTTTGTTTGAGTGTGTGGACGTGTGTCTTTTATACAGGTAATACGTTAAAACAGGTGCAGGTAATGAGTGGAGAACAAAAGGGCTTCTTGAAGAAGAACTAGCAGGTCTGTGGGAGCCTATATTCTAAAAGGTTGATAATCGATGAAATACTTATGTCATGCAATAAAATGGGAATTAATTATTTAGGAATCATCCAGCATGATTTTCTGCAATTGTGTTTTAGATTCTGTCCCTATCAGTTGGAGAGTAGCTTTGATACAAATTACAGACCTCTACATGCTTTGTAAGTGGGAGAACAAAATAAAAAATCAGCAGTGTATCAAATACTTGTTCTTCCTACTAATATATATATATATATATATATATATATATATATATATATATATATATATATATATATATATATATATATAGTGTTTACAATAATAATTAAACAATTCATTCTTTTCACGTTTAGTTTTACAGGTTTATCATATGTACAGGCTGTATATAACTTCGTATAACCATACAAAGCCAATAATTCTGTGTGCAATTAGACAATGAGCATCCCCATAATGCCAAAACGTAACAATGCTCATTTCACCTGTGAAGATTCGACCTTGAGATAGGTGGTCAAATTAGGCTCTGCACATCGATGCACCGAATCTTTGACTATTCAATCCGGTCCAGTTTGGTATAGATATGTGTCAGTTCTAATTTAAAATTTTTTTTGAGCTGCTATTTTAATTATATGCCAGTAATTCAATGACTCAACACTGGGTAAAAGTTTAACAGGAAAACACTGTACTAACACTGTAGGGGATTTATCAATTAAAAATTGATAAAGTTAAATTATGGTCTATCTGGTTATGTTAGGAATATTAAGTTAATAATTTGTAAATTAATAATTTAATTATTCCTTCAAATTATCTAATCGGGACACCACTAGCCTCTTGGCTAGAAACAAGATCTTATCTCCATTTAAAGGAGATTATCAATCAATGATCTTACTTATAATTATTAATTATCAGAGATTATACCAGGAAGACCTCCTGAAGGAACTGAATTCTTTGCAATAATTCAGACACACACTCAGAATAAAAGAAACCAGAGATTTGATTCAATTGAACTAATTAATTCCAACCACACCAAGACAAAAAAAAAATACTTACACAGAATGCTGAGGCTAACGGCTATGCTAAAGGCTAACATTACGCAACAAGATGGCCACCAGTGGTGACATCACGGGGCGCCTCCTCCTAATGTTCGTACGCGGCCCCTCGCGTGCTTGTACGCGGCCCCTCGCGTGCATGCATGTAAGCGGCATAAAGACGTGAACGCACAGCTTTCTGAACAGGGAGAGGTATATGGTTTTGTTGCTGGGTGAGGCGCCACGTGATTTTTCTTTAACCCCTTAAGCCCGAGGGTCCCCCATTGAGACAACACATCATCTGATAAAAAAATAGTAAGGCTATCTAACCTATTTTTACCAACCAGAAACACAACTCAGATGCCACGTAAATAAATATTTGTAAACAAAATCGTATTATCGTAGTTTTGTCAACCAAGCCACCACATTTTGGCCTCTACCGCAGCAAGTCTTTGTGCTAAACGCACAATCAACCACTAAAATGAAAGCAGAGACTCTACCGATTCCAAAAATACATCTGCCAAAATGCTACGTCAAAGCACCGCGGACATATAAGCCAAAGCATAAAACAACCAACGGATGGACATAACTTTGTTTTGCTGCTTTCACTGTTTATATCTGATAAATGTCACCAGAAAGATGCCCAAATGGCACTGTTTGTGCAAAACTGTGCCAAACTGGACACCTCGCCTGATATGCCTGTACTAAAACCTCTCTAGTTTTGTCCTGTTTCACATAATCACTTTCAACTTTTGCAGAGATAATGTCCACATGTTGTATTTACATTTTATTGAGTAATCACTGACATTCAAGCAATATCCGTAGAGTTTTTCAATTTAGTACTATGTTGTTTTTAGGCGAAGCAAAAAAGAAATACATTTCTGCTGTGTTCCATCTTCAATTTATCAGGTAACAGATAACATGCATAATGACACATCTATCAATTCTAATCAATGTTACCTTTACAATGACACCGAAATGGTTCAAATACTCTTTTTGGTTGCTAAAATACAACCATTTTTTGGTAGGGTAAGCAATTTTCGAGAGCTAGGCGTCAAAATAGGCCTAGGGCTTAAGGGGTTAACAAAGAAACCTCGTGGCTTTAATCAGTGAGTTAGCTTCTGCTAACAAAGACTCTGCTTTATAAATATGAATATGAGAGAAAAAAAAAGGATTAAAGTCTTCCCCCGGCGCCGCGCGTCTCGTAGAGGCAATCCGTGTGTGCGCAACAGAACGCACTCACTATTCGAGACACAAAATAAAACAAAAGGATTTCCTACCATCAGATAACTTTGCTTATTACTAACAGACGAACACTACCACAGTCTGGAAACGTACACAAACACAATTTACCCGTAAATAGAAAACAACACAGCACAAAACTGCAACACAGAGCGTTCAAAAATAAACAACTCACTTGAAGTTAAGAATCATGCATGCATAAAATTACAAAGAAAACTTCCTAATTCAATCCATCCACGTTGAAAGTAAATTGAAACAGTCTTACTCTTGAAGTAGAAATCCCAGATGCAGGAAAAAGATACTGCATCCTTGATTGCGATGAAAAAAAACATGGAGAAGAAAAACGTAACACAAAAGGGGATGAGAAAAAAATTAAAAGAGAGAGACAGATTCGGCGGAATGCAAAAATAGCTTTGGTGGCCAACCAAAACTAACGAGGGGACTTGGTTGCAGGAAGGGGGAAATCCAAAAGCACATGTTAGGAAAAGAGGTCTCTCCTTAAAGTTGCAAGAACTTTCACCCACCAAAGCGAGCTTGGAAGAGGGGGGGATCTCCTTTAGAACAGGATCAAACCAGAGAGAAATTAACAAAGTTTTGTGGGGGTATTTCCTTGTATGGTAAATGGTAAATGGACTGAACTTATATAGCGCTTTTCTAGTCTTACTGACCACTCAAAGCGCTTTACATTGAAGCCGCATTCACCCAATCACACTCGCATTCATACACCGACACCCAACATGGCTCGGTAGGACAATGTTGAATTTGGGGGTTAAGTGCCTTGCCCAGGGGCACATCAACATGTGACTGGAGGAAGCTGGAATTGAACCTACGACCCTCCGATTGCAAGCCAACTACTCTACCACTGAGCCACAGTCGCCCCTATCCCTCATGCTAATTGTATCGGTCCCCAATCACGCTACAGAGACATGCGGCGGTCTTGATGGAAAGGCGCTACTGCTAATCCGTGTGACAGAACCGGCTAAGCTCTGGCTCTAGCACCAACTCCGTTTCTTCCTCGGTGGAAAAACCCTGACAGTGCAGAAGCCAGAGACAAAAACTGACTGTCACAGAGCCAAACAAAGAATGAGACAGTACTGAACTGAAATCACAAAGCAAACAAACAAACAATGATAACATTTGAAATAATGCTAGTAATTGACACCAGTATAACACTTACTATTATAAGTTAATAATTCATATCTTAGTTCAGATCTTTTTTGTCATTAGTGAGGAAATATGTAAGCATCCTCTGTGCAATCCATCACTGCCACAGCGGGATTTGATCTCCTTTTGCCTGGGGAATAACTGTGTGAGAAATATGAGTTGAGAGTGATAATGTGCTGGCAAATACAGATTGGAAACATTACCACTAATAGTGCAGAGGCTACTTTTTGGAAGTCAATAATGACACCCTCATCTTTCACTGTCTCAGGTAACTTCCCTGGCTGTCATATCCCTCATGCTAATGCAGAGCGAGAGTGGTGTGAGCCACAATTCACCGTAAGTCGGGTAAAGTACAGTCAGGTCAATAAATATTGGGACATCGACACAATGCTAACATTTTTGGCTCTATACACCACCAAAATGGATATCAAATGAAACGAACAAGATGTGCTTTAACTGCAGACTGTCAGCATTTATTTGAGGGTATTTACATCCAAATCAGGTGAACGGTGTAGGAATTACAACAGTTTGCATATGTGCCTCCCACTTGTTAAGGGACGAAAAGTAATGGGACAATTGGCTTCTCAGCTGTTCCATGGCCAGGTGTATGTTATTTCCTCATTATTTCAATTACAATGAGCAGATAAAAGGTCCAGAGTTCATTTCAAGTGTGCTATTTGCATTTGGAATTTGTTGCTGTCAACTGTCAAGATGAGATCCAAAGAGCTGTAACTATCAGTGAAGCAAGCCATCATTAGCCTGAAAAAAAAAGAACCCTATCAGAGATAGCAAAAACATTAGGTGTGGCCAAAACAATAGTTTGGAACATTCTCAAAAAGAAGGAACGCACCGGTGAGCTCAGCAACACCAAAAGACCCGGAAGACAATGGAAAACAACTGTGGTGGATGACCGAAGAATCCTTTCCCTGGTGAAGAAAACACCCTTCACAACAGTTGGCCAGATCAAGAACACTCTCCAGGAGGTAGGTGTATCTGTGTCAAAGTCAACAATCAAAGACTCCACCAGTGTAAATACAGAGGGTTCACCACAAGATGTAAACCATTGGTGAGCCCCAAAAACAGGAAGGCCAGAGTAGAGTTTGCCAAACAACATCTAAAAAAGCCTTCACAGTTCTGGAACAACATCCTATGGACATATGAGACAAAGATCAACTTGTACCAGAGTGATGGGAAGAGAAGAGTATGGAGACTGAAAGGAACTGCTCATGATCCTAAGCATACCACCTCATCAGTGAAGCATGGTGCTGGAAGTGCCATGGCGTGGGCATGTATGGCTGCCAGTGGAAATGGTTCTCTTGTATTTATTGATGTGACTGCTGACAAAAGCAGCAAGATGAATTCTGAAGTGTTTCGGGCAATATTATCTGCTCACATTCGGCTAAATGCCTCAGAACTCATTGGACGGCGCTTCAGTGCAGATGGACAATGACCCAAAGCATACTGCAAAAGCAACCAAAGAGTTTTTGAAGGGAAAGAAGTGGACTGTTTTGCAATGGCCATGTCAATTACCTGACCTGAATCCGATTGAGCATGCATTTCACTTGCTGAAGACAAAACTGAAGGAAAATGCCCCAGGAACAAGCAGGAACTGAAGACTGTTGCAGTAGAGGCCTGGCAGAGCATCACCAGGGATGAAACCCAACATCTGGTGATGTCTATGTGTTCCAGACTTCAGGCTGTAATTGACTGCAAAGGATTTGCCACCAAGTATTGAAATGTATAAGTTTGATTTATGGTTCTTATTCTGTCCCATTACTTTTGGTCCCTTAACCTTTGGGAGGCACATATGCAAATTGTTGTAATTCCTACACCGTTCACCTGATTTGGATGTAAATACCCTCAAATAAAAGCTGACTGTCTGCAGTTAAAACATATCTTGTTCGTTTCATTTGATATCCATTGTGGAGCTGTATAGAGCCAAAAATGTTAGCATTGTGTCGATGTCCCAATATTTATGGACCTGACTGTAAGAGCGATAAAATTAAGTTTATCACCATAAACAAGGGGGTAAAGATAATTTGGACATATGCAAAAATATCTGTTTGTTGGTTAGACCTTTTAAGTATTCTACTAAAGGCCTTTCTCCAGAGATTGTGCTGTTGTGATTATTCCAAACCATTTTGCACCCAATTGCACAGTAAATAAGTTTTAAATATCATGACCTTGTTGTTTTAGACTTTAAATGTATTGGATCAGATGCTTTTGATGCACTTTGTAGTATTAATTAATTCCACTATATTATTAGCTGATATTTTTTATATTCAATGGCTGCTTTAGATTCTAACCATTACTACATCTATTTGACTTAGTGACATACCATGCATCATATTAAATAGAAACAACTGCTTTAGGAGAAAGCTGAAAATGCAGTTTATATTAAATGTCTGTAATTTCAAAGGGAAGTTGCAGAAGTTAAACTTTCTGGTTAAACTTTGGTTTTATACCAAACTCAAGTTAGTTTACCCATTATATAACTTAAATACCACCACCAGTCATCTGTTTTGTGTAAATTGTTACTTAACTAAATAAAATATAACATAACAACAAGCCAGCTTTAATGTGCTGAGTGGATCATTTTGAGATGTGACAGAAGGCCTTAGTCAACAGAATGGAGCATGTAACAAGTGTTTGCCTTTTACAACTGCTGCAGCTGTTTTTTTTCCCCATCTCTCTCTCTCTCTCTCTATATATATATATATATATATATATATATATATATATATATAGTCATACAACAATAGCTGTATTTTGGCTGGCTATGAATAACTGCTTAGGGCAATTATTAATTGATATTAATAACAGACAAACACTTAAGTCTCAGACCTGGCCTTATTAACAAAGAGAGTGGCTGTAATTCAGGATTTCTTCTGCAGAATTTACAACATCTCAGGTTCAAGACTGTCTAAAGGCTGGAGACAGTTATGTGATCCACACTTAGTATATGTATTTGAATCCAAAGAGCTCCAACCCTCATGAGGAAAGATGAAAGTTTGCGTGCAGGTCTTTCCCAGATGTAAGTCCATTGGCGGCTTATGGGCAACAGGAAGAAGGAAAGTTGATGGAGCATAGAAACGGGTGATGATGCAGATTCACCAATTTCCTTTTGCTCTTGAAACTGAATGGATTAGTACAAATATAGGGTTATTAGTCATGAAGACAGGGGGTCTGTTTATGACCCATTGCTGGCTACATGCTGTAAAGTAAATATTTTCATTTTTTAAAATGTATTAAAATGAAAAGAGAAAAATAAATCATTATTTCATAGCTCCTTATTCCAGTTGTAAGGTGAATAACTGTCACACCTTACTGCTGCTAATTGTTTTATATTTATGAACTCACATAGAACTAATCACAAATCAGTAAGCTCTGCCTGATTTTTTACTTTTAGAAGAAGCAGAAAATCTAAACTAGACTGTTCATCAGGGCTCTTTGCAGGTTTACAGTTGAGGTATAACATAATTAAGCCAGTCACAGTTAGTCTTCGACAGGACAGCCACAGCTAATAAAATTATTTGCATCGCTCATGTGCTGCGTAAAGATTAACAAATTATAAACAGCTTTTTCTACTTCTGTGATTCAATTGAAGTCAAGCTATTTTGTGGAGAATCTCTCTCTGACTTTTTTTCTTCCACCAGCAAAAGTAAAGGAAATTACTGACTTAATTGTTTAACTATTTTCAGTGCAGATTTTTAGGGGTTGTATTATGAAAATGTCAAACTTTTCAAAAACATCTGAACCATATTAGGTGACTTCCAAATAAAAATTCTAAATCTAAATGGTTATGTAATAAAAAAAATTCACCACAAGACATTAGTTCAAGTTTGATGCTTATTGTTGCTCTTTGTTTTAGAGTTCAGACAAATAACTACCATAAGAATATGTTATGATTTAACAGAACTTGGGAAATTTGCTAAATATGCTGAGCTTCCACTCTAACTCATTAAAACAGGTTAACACGTGCCTCCAAGAAACCATGCCCACTATTTGTTAAGTACTGCCTAATCAGTCTTTGACTAGCTTTAACCATTTTGTATAACATCTCTTTGTACATTTGGAACAAAACTGTTTTATATGGGCTATATGGAGAATTATCCAGGGCAGCAATAGAGGAGGAGCGGGTATAACTAGGGTCAGATATGCCTTAAAAACGTTTTGCATTGCCTTTATGAATTTTAGTTCAATTGAAAGTTGTCTCCCTTATGTGAGTTTGCACCCTTTAGCTTTTCCTGCTGAGAACGAGTATATTGGGTTAGATGCTCTTTGCTGGATTGTGCTGCATTTTGTAGAAATGCATGAAATCATAATTTTTCTGGCATAATGCACAGCTGCACACAACACTGCAGATAATCTTTTCTTATGCTGTTTCCTGGCAACCGCTACTGTGGTTGATATCTCTATAATAACAATACTGAGTGTTTTAGCTTTTAAGGTCACTCTGACACAGCAGACGGTTCTGACAGATGTCAGATGTCTTGTCTGGAAATAAAGACACTCATATCAGACTGAATGAGTTTTCCGGAACATGGTTCGTGAGCAAGTTTGTGTTTCTAAATTCTATGTCAAGAGTAAAGTCCAGATTATACTTCTCCGTCTGTGTTGCTAGGGAGATGCACAACACCATTATCTGTCAACGCAAGGGCTCTCCATAACCTTCAGAAGCACGGACAGTGTAGAGTCAGTTTTTCTGGCTATCTATTAGGCGCACATCTGTGATTGGTCAGCACAACATAAGCCTGGAATCATTTCAAAAGAACACTGCTATATAGTCGATGTATTTAGTAGTCAATGCAGCTTTTGGGCACTAGATGCTTTATATACTGGGCCAGTTGATCTAATATAGCCTTTTGTTGATTTTGAACACCTGAGAGGGTGGTGATATATGTGTGGTAGTTTTTTTTGATTGATTAATTGATTTTAACACTACATGACAAAACGGGATTTGACAGTGTAGCTCAATAGTGGCCATCTTACTTCGGGGGGTAGACTTGTAAAGTACTTTGAACTGCATCTTTTTGTATGAAAAGTCCTTTATAAAAAAAGATTGATTGATTGAGTGATTGATTCGACAGTGTAGCTCAACGGCAGTAATCGTACTCGCAGTTGGAAGTTATTAATCTGCGCAATGTTTGATTACTTGATTTGGATTTTTCTGTTCAGTTCGTTCAGATTTAATTTAGACAAAAATTAAAATGTTATCATTTAAATAATTTAAAAAGTTGATGGATAAAATGATTATGATCAGATTTTTTTTTTACTGTTGAAATGAACAAAGAATGTAGCGTGACCTCTGATGCAGCTACAGCATTACGGCCATTTGATGCAACATGAAGGGTACAATAGGATGCAGATAGATGGATGTAGAATTAGCATAACATTATAAATATGAAAAGAGTATGAATAGGAAATTCCATAACACCATATTTGTAGCACATGTATCGAAATAAAATAAATAAACAATTACTTATCATAATGCAAAACAAAGACGAGTGCCTGTCCAGACTAAAAAGGCAGTTTGTTTGTTTTTATCACCGGGTCATATAACGTTTGGTTGCATTCACATCTGATTTTCTACGCACCAGGTTTAGTTTGGAATCACTGCAAGACCACCTCTTCAGTGGCTCTTGGTTCGCTTGTTTGGTGTGCACCAGAGTTCCCTGGTTTATATTCATACCAGCGCAAAAGTTTAGGGCCAAGCAAGGAAACAATTACCCGGGCTTTCCACTGTACGTGTCAGCAGCATGTTACAGGAGCAGCACGTTTTACTCGCATATTCTGTTGCTTGGCCCTTTCCATGGGGGGAAGCAGCTGTCACTGAGAGAGCCCGAAATCATGCTAGCTCAGCAAAATCAAGCAGGAAAAAGACTACAACATTGCTCCAAAAGGTCTGTGTTTTATGTTCTATCCGTTTTACATTCGCCTATAAGTTTATGTTATGTCAGGGAATATACAAAATCACTCGAAGTGCAAAATAATAATGTTAGTGGCGATCCGAGGTAGTGTAGACCCTCCTGCGACCTACTGACTTCTCACGGGGCCGCACAGGTAGTAAAGTAAAGCTACCGGAAAGAAGCACCTTTGTTTTATTTTAAAAATTTCCGGATGCCAAGCCGTCTGATTTCCTGTCTTCCCCTATCCAAAATGTCGAAATTTACACGTTTCACAGGTGTAGCACGTCGAAAATAGGACTGCCGCATATATTTAGAAAAGTGCTGCGACATGACGCTCCTGTGACGCGGCAAACTCGTGCTGCTTTCGCCTCCTGTGGAAAGAATTATATTGATTACAGCTGTGGCTAACAGCCGCAAATGACGTGCTGCTGCTGTAACATGCTGCTGACACGTCCGGTGGAACGGAGGGGTCAGAGTTTGTTGTAAGCAAACTAAATTAGGATGATGTGAATACGCAATTAGACTCAATTAGGTTTAATCAAAAAGTCCAGGGACCCACCACCCACTCTGGTATTTAACTGAGCACCCAAAACCTGAAATAAAACATTATAGTATAAGTTTATTAGAAAATGCTGTAACACGTTCTAAAGAATCTGCTCCATTCTTATTTTCCTCATTATATTAGAGTAACATACTGGATGGCAGCAACATCTCTAACCCTTCGCAAGTTGCTAATTAGAATGAATTGTATTTATATAGTACTTTTTGAGCCCTCCAAGTGCTTTACAATTTGATTATTCATTCACTCTCACATTGACACACTGGTGAAAGCAAGCTACGATTGTAACCACAGCTGCCCTGGGGCAGGCTGACAGAAGTGAGGCTGCCATTTATCAGGTCTTTCACCATAAATGCCCGTTTTTTCTGGAAAGCACTTCCAGTGCTTGCAGTCTTCCCCACTATGACCTTTGTGTCCTTCAAATTGCGATACACTTTCATTTCTTTAGCTTCCCCCAGCAATGTTTTGAACTCGCTGGAAGCAATGCTTTGCCATTCTCTGTGACATCAACTCACACTCACAACGCTAGGCCTATCAGTGGCTACCACAACTAGCGAGGAGTGAGAGTGATGTCCCTTTATCAGACCAATCAGTCCATTGGTGGACGTGTTAGGTCGCCTCAGTCCACTTTGGACGAAGCTAGAGGTATGCCAAAAAAAAAGGGTCGGCTTGGCCCTGACAAAGGTAGCGAACAATGCTAAATGAGGGCGGAGCCCACCCGCTCCAGAGCAAGTCGACCCGACTGGAAAAGGAGCATAAGCTGGCACTCCTGAATTTCTTCAGTAGTACCCACTGCTGTATGAAATCATACTTATGAGATCAAAACCAGATTTTTCAAATCTGTAAAGAATTATCATCTCAACTTAACTGTACACCAGGGGTCCCCATATCCAGGCCTCATGGGCCGGTGCCCTACCAGTTTTAGATGTGTCTCTGCTCCACCACAGCTGTTTTTTTTTTTTTATTTTTTTTTTATTTAACTTGTCCTGTCTAGCAGTACGCTACTCAGAATTGGTGTCTGAGTACCAAGTACAAGCCCAACAGTTTTACTTTCCCAAGCAGAGTATTACAGCTTCGCTGTAGTACGCCACTTGATGTATATGTATGAAAAATCTTTATTAGTGATTACTGTGGGTTCAATTTCCTGACGTCATGGACATTAAACTGAGACAAGAAGGAAGAAAGGAAGAAGGTGAAGAAAAGAAACCGGACCAGCAGAGGTGCGAACCGACGACACAAGACAGGGAGGCAAACAAAGAACACAAGAAAACATCCCAGTCCTCCACCTCTGCCGGACGGCAGAGAAACAGTAATACAAAACAAAAACGACAAACTGTACAGAACCAAACCAATAGTTCGGATCTAGTAGAATAAACTAAGAATTACACATTCACTACACACAAGCATTGATTAATGAACATAATACAAATGTTTCTGGTAAGCTCCTGTGAACAACTAACTAATGATGATAACCTCAGCTTAAGATATGTCCGTCCTCACCAATGTCCCCACACCCATGTGTGTGCGAGCATGCAGGTCGGAATAAGGTTTCCCCACGCAAGTGATTGATAGCTGGTGTAAGGAACCGTCAATCCGTCCTACAGGAATCGGCACAGACATGGAGGAGGCAAGAGATGTATGCATCCAGGGTCCCATAGAGTACAGAGGCCACAGGCGGATCAGCGCAAGGTCGATCACCCGCCAAGAGGGGAACAGATGGAAGCCCCAGGGGAACACCCACCAGCCGCAATGCTGGGGCCCGAGATCGCAGGGACAAGCCCACGGGCTCCACCGGTAACCGGCTACGCCAGGGCGGGCCTGGACCAGGAACCGGAGGCCACGGGGACCAGGGGCACCCCGCCCCCCAGCGGGGCCCCAACCAGGGACCAGCCGACAAGGGCCCCCCGCCGCCGCCGCAGGCAAGGAGGATCCGCAGCCAACCGACGGACAACACACGCCGCCGCCACCCCGGACCAATACCCACCGCCAACAACCCGGCCCGCCTCCACACACCCACACGCCAGGGAGCCACAGCAAGAGCCACAGCGGATGTACGCCCTCCCCAGGCCGCGCCCAGCCGGCACCTGGACATCCAGATCTTCCAGCTCCCGGGTCCAGATCCCGCCCCACGTAGGGCGCCAAGATCAGGGGCCCAGCCAATGCCGGACAGCCCCACCAGGGAACAGACCAGCCAGCAGAAGTCCTGGAACCGGCAGGAGGACTGGGCGCCAGGCACGGTCCCCACCGATCCACCGGACGGCACCAACCTGTTCTACAACCTCGGCACCCCCAGAAGAGGTGCCCCAGTCAATCCAAGGAGGACGTCGGCCCGAAACAGCGGCCGCCCGACACACCGGACCACCCAGGACCCGCCCGACATGCACCAGGACCGAGCCGGGCCGCAACCGGGACCCCCGGCCCCAGGCATCGAGAGCCATCATCAACCAGCGGGCAGGAGTGACGGGGAGGGAGGAAGATGCATCAGGCCAGAGAGCAGCCAAACACCCAACCTGACAGGTAGACATAGACAGACAGAGACACTCATACGTACCCTCCCTCTCATGCGTACACATTCTTACAAATACAGGACATACGAAAAAAGGACGCTATACACTCATTCATACCCCCCATACGTACACTATACTCCATACTCCCAGGCCCAGGGACAGACGCCCCAATAGAGAACCCTGCCCCTGCACCCAGGAGACAGACCCCTTTGCCCACCAGGACGGGGACAAGCAGACCGCCAAGGCCCCCACACCGGCAAGAGCAGCCCACCAGCCCAGGACCCCGACCAGACGGCGTGATGTTCTATCCGGGCTCCGACCCCTGATGGTCCAACGAACAGGGGTGTGGAAAGACCCCCCAGCCTCTCTCCCCCAGCTCAATGTGGTGTTGTTGCGTGTTGTTCTAATGTGCACTTAAAACAGAGGGGGGGGACATGGGAATACTGCCGGGTACCCCCATCTCCCCCCCCGGGCCCTCAGTGTCTAGATGCGTTTAACCAGTGGGTGCCGGCACCACAGGCGAGGCCCCCACAACGGGCCCCTATAGGGGGCCCCCCATGAGGGGTCCCGCCCCCAGCGCCAATGCGCCACACCGCCAGGTCCCTACATGTGCGTTCCATGTAAATGTTGCAAGTGTAAGTGTCTAAGTTGCTCAATAAAATCGGGACCCAGGCCGCCACCGGGTAGCGAAGACGGAAGCTCCATCCCGCACCCCAGTGACGTGCCCACGTCCCAAGGCCTTGTGAATGGTAGAATGAAGGAGCAGGTGGACAGAGGCATGGGGATGGGGAGAAAATAACTGGGGTGACCATTGCCAACCCCAGGGAGCCAGCTCCCCTGCTGACTCCAATAGGCACCCCCGTTCGGCCCGATCCACCAGGGGTGGGAGGCCCCAGCACGTCAAGTCGGGGCCCACGGCAGCGGCACCCCCGAGCCCCATGGGGGCCCCGGCAATCCACCAGCCCCCATGCCAGGGGCATACCTAAATCCTTCCCAACATTCACACTGCTAACAAAACACATGTCACTAGACACCCAGGTTGAGTTTAGCCCCCCCTCCCCCTCAACGCCCTCCCCCCTCCCGTCCCAAGCGCACCCCGTTAAAAAGAGCGCCTGTGCTAGATGGTAAAAAGCCTCCCCGCCAATAAGAGACGCCCCAGGCACCGCCAGCGTCCGAGGGCCCCCGCGCCGAGGCCGGAACCCGGCGCACCACCGACTCGGGTACCCCGGACATGCCGCGCCAGGCCCGTGAGCAGACCGAAGTCCCGGGCGGCCAATCCCCAGGCCGACATCCTCCAGCCTTGCTACTACCGCCCGATGGCCGGGTGGCAACAGAACCCAGCACCTCCACCCACCAGCCCACACCCCACCAACCGGTCAGTCACCGTGGAGGCCGACCAACACCGGCCAGAGGCCCCCACCTCAGCACCCCCGCGAGGGCTAAGACCAAGACCCAGGAGCCATGTCCAGTGTCAATATAGCCGATCGGGCCCGGAGACGCCGGCCACCCGCCGCGCACTCTCGCCGACGCCCAGACGCGGCAAGCGGCCACCGGGGAGCAAGCGACAAGAACCAGCCCGGGGAGATGGAAAGGGCAGCAGCGCCCGCCAGTCCATCGGCCGACCACAGCCCCCCCAGCCGGCACCGACGGCAGCGGCACCCCCCGGCCAAGCCCCAGCCAGGGCCCCAGCCGGGGGGCACGCCGCCCCAGGCCCAGCCCAGACCCCCCCAGAGCAGCACAGCACCAGGCCAGTAACCCGTGTCCGCCAGCACGACCCCTCTAAGGCGCCGCATGCAGCCACTAGGAGTCACCACACAAAGCCCCCAAAGTCCCACCCCAGGCGAGGGTCACGGCACCTACCGCCGAACCGCAAGCGGACCCACCCCCAAGGACCTCCCCGCAGTCACCACCAACCCTTAAGCTCCACATCGGCAACCGTGTCCCACAGAACGGAATCAAGGGCCCGACCCCACTAGGTGATGGAACTGATCAAGGGTGACCAGAAAGATTGATCAGATGTGGAGGCAGATGCCGTTTCTAGACCAATGTAATCCAGAAGGAGATCTCTATATTGATTAATATTCAGAGTATTTTTATTTTTCCAGTTCAAGAGGATATTTTTCTTAGCGATGCATAAGGCGATGTAAAATAATTGCATAGACTTTGTATCCATGGTAACTTCATCTACATTTCCCAGCAAGCAAACTGTGGGAGCAGGTGTGATATTACATTTCAGACACTTTGATAGATCTTCACATATCTGGTACCAATATTTCTTAACAGGTGGGCAGAACCAAAGAGCATGAATATAATTGTCTGGTAGATTGCTTGTACATTGTAAACAGGTATCAGACGGCGTATAACCCATCTTGAACATCCGTTGCCCTGTATAATGCACTCTATGAAGGATTTTATATTGTATTAATCGTAGATTAGGATTTTTAAGAAATTTAAAGGTTCTTAATGAAATTTGAGACCAGAGGTTTTGGTCTATTGAGATGGACAAGTCCATCTCCCATTTTGAAATAGGAAGGGCTATTGATTCATCTATTCTATTTAATGTTTTGTATATTTTAGATAGCAGTTTGGGAGGGTTAAGATTAAGGAAGTCTAAAACTTTTCCTGGAATTTGTAAATCAACTGTATTGAGCCTAAATTTTTTTTTAATAATTGATTTAATTTGTTGGTATTCTAAGAATTTATTCTTGTTAATTCCGAATTGTGTAACCAATGTATTAAATTGGATAAAGTCTGTTCCATCAAATATATGCTCCAGGTATTCAATTCCTTTACAACTCCAGCCTGGAAAGTTGATCATGCATTTTTTTTGTAAGATATCCGGGTTATTCCAGATGGGTGTACGCCTGCATTGGACTATTGAGGTCTTTGTCATTTTAAGAAATTCCCACCAAGCTGTCAGAGAGGAGCTGATATTAATACTTTTAAAACATTCATTTTGTTTTATATTTGAGCTAACAAACGGTAGATCTGAAAGTTTTATCGCATAGTGTCTGTTCTACATCTGCAATATTTTCTGTTCTCTTTTTATTTGATGAGAATGAAATTATTTTACCTCTAATCACAGCTTTCCCTGCTTCCCATAGAGTGGATGGCGACATACCAGGGAGATCATTAAATTCCATGTATGAAGCCCATTCTTTTTCAATATATTTAATAAATTCTTTATCCTTAAGTAATGATGTATTAAATCTCCAATTTTTATATTGAAGGGTTGCAATTTTATTTGCTAAATTTAAAGAAACAGGAGCGTGATCGCTGATCACTATAGGATGTATCTCAGTGTCTGAAATGTCATTCAACAGTGAGCTGCTGACTAACAAATAGTCCAATCTAGAATAAGAATGATGTACGTTTGAGTAAAAAGTGTATTTTCTGTCGTTGGGATGAAGCAATCGCCATGCATCGCAGAGTCCATAATCGCTCATGTACTGTTTAACTATATCTATGGATTGCCATCTGCGCTGAGTCCCTGCTGTACTGAGCCTGTCTATTTCTTCATTTAGTCCAAAGTTGAAATCTCCCCCAAGAACAAGTGAGCAATCCATGTGATTAGCCAGAACCGAGAAGAAAGTATGAAAGAATGAGGGGTCGTCAACATTTGGACCATATATACTAACTATACATAACTTTTGGTTATTTATAAATAGTTTTAATATTATAAATCTACCTTCTGGATCTGTAGCTGTGTCTATTACTTTAAAATTAGTATTTCTATTTATTAATATTGCTACTCCTCGTTGTCTAGAGTTATAGCATGAAGAAAATATATTAGGATACTCTGGTGTTTTTAAATCATTAGCTGTTGAACTTGATTTATGAGTCTCCTGTAGTAAGACGACATCTGCCTTCAATCTTGTAAGATGGTTGAAAATCTTAATGGTTTTATCTCTGGAGCTAGCGCCGCGAATATTCCATGTTATTAATTTTACAGGATTCATAGAGCTAAGATAAACCTTAGACATGTACTATCGCCAAGGATGAATATAGGTGTAATTTTGGTTTGTCCATGGGGTTGCCAGATTGAAAAAAACCAGAAGCAGAGATAAAGCGAGGTAAATAATGCACCATGCAGGTGTGTACAGAATGAAAGTATGATGGAAAAAACATGAATAAGCCATGATAAAAGTCTGTGTGTGTGTGAGAGAGAAAAGGGAAAAAAAAGGTGATAAAGAGATTTGGTGGTACAAATGTGAGAAAGAAAATAGAGAAAAAGAAAAAAGAATAAAAAAAAGAAAAAGCAATCTAGTGCACAGCCCTGCCCCTACCCACATTTACAAACAAAAACAGCCTGCTGAGCTGTGCTTTTTTTTTTTTTAAACTATAGTTGTCTGATAAAGCTAATTCTGTCTTGGTTCTGTTAAATATGACTAATAAAGCCAAGGAGTAACCTGAGGGTCCCTAAACAGCTGACCGTTAACATACAGTTTATCCACACTAACCGTAGCCCTACTGCCCTCACTAATGTGTTTTTTTCTAATTGGAAATAACACGCGTCTTCTGTCCAGGATTTCTTTCGGAAACTGATCATTAACGCTGTAATTCGTCCCCCGCAGCTCTCTCCCGCGTCCTTTGACGTGTTCTTTTTGTTTAAAATGTTCAAATTTTGCAACAATTGGTCGCGGGCGGGTGTTGTTGGGCTTCTTACCTCCGAGTCGGTGAACCCGATGGAAGGTTATATTTTTAACCGTGTCGCCTGGCATTTTCAGCTGGTGTTGAATGAACTTTCGCACGGCTACTTCAGCATCTTTCTCAGCCTGCTCTGGTATCCCCGAAAAAACAAGATTGTCCCTCATTGATCGGGCCTGGATGTCTAGGATCGACTCCTTGAATTTTTTATTTTCTCCAGACAGCTGCGTCATCCCCTCGGTGAGTATTTTAACGTCTTCTTTTAGTGTTTGATTTTCTGTAAGTAGTGAAGCTACCTGTTGTTGGCTGAACTCCAGCGATTCCCTCAGAGCCTGAAATTCTTTATGGAGAACCTCCACCAGCGCGAGACGGGCGTCCAGGCTGGTTAGCTTCTTGTCTATTGAGTCCAGGATGTCGCCGTAGCTTCTATCTGGCGAGTCGGTGGATGTGCTAGCCTCGGAACAAGTGCGCTTCTGCGACGGTGTGCTCGTTGTTGTATCCGAAGCAGGTTTTCGTGACTTACCCATAACGATGTTATCAAAGCACTCATCTAGGTAGCACTCCAGCGAATCCAATGTTTCCTCGTCCAGGTTGTTTAGAGGGAAAAAAAAAAGTAACTTGATGGTTAGTTTAGAAGCTGCGTTTGGTTCAAAATTATTTTTTTATTTTACCTGACTGATTGTATATTTTACCACATAACCGCCATGTTCACCTATGCACAGCTCTCGCGAGAACTCAGCAGCTCATCCTCCCTCCCTCCCTAAATTGTCCAACCTTCTCCTCAGTTTGGTAAAGTTCTGCAGAAGCCTGCTAACAAGCCATCATTTGATTGTGGTGTGTTGAAACCAGGGAAATAACTAAAATCTGCAGGATACTGGCCCTCAAGGCCTGGATTTGGGGATCCCTGCTGTATACTATAAGTCGCTCAAGGTAGCTTTGATTTTTTTTAATTTAAGGAACATGTAAATCAAGTTATTATTTAAGTATAACTTGTTAAATTTCCATTACATATAACCCTATCATAGGCTCAGCAAAAGTTTACATGAAGGCCATGATAATCTCCTATTTAATCCACTCTTATACAACTTGGTCATATGCAACTGGAAGCACATTACAACCCATCAGGTCCCTAAGAAAAGAAATACAAAAATAATGGAGAAAAAACTAATCATTTACACCACTGTGATATTATGAGAAAGCACATCATTCTCAGTTTAGAAATACATATCACATATTTTTGGACACATGCCTTGTATATAAAGTACCAGATGGACTAGCACCTCCACCCTTAAGTGCCTACATTCATAAAAAACAACAACAGCTGAATCAGGGTTTTAATAGTTTTGACATTTTAATTAGTTTTAGTTTTTATTTAGTTTTGATTTAAGATTTTCAATTCTATTTGAGTTTAAATTAGTTTTTGCCATTTGTTAGGTAGTTTAGTTTACTTTTTGTTCCTTGAACATGCTTGGTTTCAGTTTAGTTTTATTACTTCGTTCATTTAAAAACCTATTGGTAGCCTTTAGGGAAATCAACAGTTACTCCTTCAAAAATAGATTACAACAATGGTTAAAAGACACACCAGCAATATCCCCAATATGTATAACTCCATTGATTGCTATTATTATTCTATATAGATACATTTTTTTAGGTGGATGGCTTTTTTTAACTTTGATGTAAATGTTATGTTTTATTGTAGTTACTCTATGCTTCTTTTCTGTATCATGTTACTACTGTTCTTAAATTATGTTTGCATGTTTCTAGCTACTTTACTGTTTTAGGTCCATTAACTTGACCAGGGACCAAAGATAGAAATTAGCCAGTCGCTATAATCTGAGTAAATGAATATGCATAGTTCCTGTTCTTAAATAAAAAAAACTGAAATTAATTAAATTCAAAAAGTGGATATATTGTATTATATGTATTCATTAGACAAAGAGTGATACATTTCAGACATTTTTTTCAGTTAATGTTTATGATCAATAAACATTTCCGTTTATTTGAAAAAAAAATAACACAGCACAACTGTTAAAAAGTATTTTAAAGCAGACATGCAATGTTATTATGAAAACAATCACTAGGTAATTTCTTAAGAAGCTGAAGTTCACAAAGGGCTGTATTTATGTATATTAATATAACATTATGTTGAAGGAAGAATTGTCAGCAAAAGAACTCCACAAGCAGAGACAACCACAGCATTAAGAGTATTGTGAAACAAAAGCCTATTTCAGTTTATGAGAGATGTACAGTGTGTGGATTGTGGCTAGAGTCTGTGTCTCAAGGACACATGATACACCACACATGACATGCACATAACTGCTCATCACTTTAAGCCACTCCTAAAACAGAGATAACATTAAAATCCTCATGGCTGGGCTTTGTTGTAAATAAGTCCCAATGGGCCAGTGACCTGTATGTTTTAGATACTGTCAAGGTTCAACTTGATGATATGCTGAGATGGTAATTAAGAAATTCATAACACATATCAAAAACGTAAAAATCAAAAGGAACAGAAACAAATTCTGTGATCTAAATCTATATGAGTGTAACAGAACTTAGTTTTTTTTAAAATCAGCTTTCAGTGAATTCTTGTATTGTTTTAGCTTTCTTCTCCTCCTAACTGCTTCAGTTTGTCATCACTCTCTCATTGTTGTCTAGGCCCATACTATATACACGGGCTAAAAGTGATATCCTCTGCCATATAAACCCTTTTATTGGTCAATCTTTCACTATTGTCTATGTTGCTCATAGAGTGTGACTCTCTAAAGTGTCAGAAAAGCAAGCAAACATTGCCCAAGGCACTTGTCAAATGCCCTGACTGCACTGAGTTGATATCATTAAAGTCCGTTTAATATTTTTTTTATTTGATTTATTCTAAACAAGTAAAGTGTCAGAGATGCCTATCTGGAAAATTGTCCTTGGACTGAGAGGAAAAATACTTGAGTTTAAAAGCAAGAACACACTCGATAGCAGTTGCAAAATTGTATGGTGTGAAAATCACTGAGTTCCGACAGTAAAAAAGAGAGGGGACCTCTTTATAAGTTTATATCCTTTGGAACATTAGAAAAAAGGACTACAGTAGGCCCTAGACCCTGTGGACTCAGGTTAACAGAGCAAAGAAGATTCACCAACAGCTGAAAACTGCACTTCATTGTTAATTGAAATCAATAAGATTGAATTCTGGATTTTCTCACAAATGCAGTGTAGTGTCTGACTAGGGAACGCAAAGTTTGTCTGGTTATATAATAATTTGTAACAATTATGCCAATAATCTGATACTGGGATAGTTATTGATTAAACTCGAATTATCAGTGACAAAATGAGGAAAACGGGGCACCAGCTTCATAATCTATTAATGAAGCCTATTTATTATACCAGACAATCAATCTTTATCTGAGGGATTAGTTCTTTTGCCTTTGTATTGAATCAATCCACACCAAAAGAAATAGATTTTGACTCAAGTTTAAGAATTTTTTTACAGATTACTCAACCCTTATATCGAAAACATTCATAAATAAATTAAATCTAGTGTAACTGGAACTACTCTACTATTCTAAATGGATGGATCTATTCTATCTGGGAGAAGAAGGATGGATGAAATGCGGAAGCAAAAAATCAAAACAAACTGACGTCAAAGGGAAACCGGATTCACATGCAAGGGGAAAAGGGGAGAGCGACGGCAAGGCACCCTTAATCGGCAATGTTGATATCCTGATAAATTTTCGCGATTAATCCAGGAAAGAAAAAGAGATGCAACGTTGTTGAACTAGCTAGCCTAAGTTACCCCTGTGGCTAGACAAAGGGGGTGTTTCTCAAAGCCAAGGAACCTCACCTTGATGCCTTGGTCTCGTCCCTGTTGCCTAAAGATACATCATCAGGAACCACCAAGGCGTGTTCCGAAGTTCCGGTAGGAGCCAACAGCAGCTACCTCGGGGGCAAATTTCCAGTTTAAATGTAAGTCAACTAATTGTAGCTACGGGGCTTATATCCCTAAAACATTTTTTTGATTCAAAGCAGTCATCCATGGTTGTTTAGTTGCTTAGTAGTTGCAGCTTTGGTGGCTACCAGGTACTATAATTTTTGGACCGGCCGGATTACAATCAAAAAAACGGAGCAAACCCAACAGCAAAGTACCCTAAATAAATGGTAAATGCAACTGTAACTGAATTGTTTAGTTTCAAAGTTTTGGTTAAACAAGACTGTCAAAAAATATCTAATAAACAGATTAACAGTTTGATTTACCATATAATAAATTTGAATATCAAAGAACAACACGTGGGAGCATTACCTGCAATTTTTTTATCCAATAGAATTCAAATTTCTGCCATGTCGCCATGTCAATCAATGTGTATGCGCATCGCACAGACCTGTGGAGATGAGGCCGCACAGAAAGCCTTCTCCGTGTTTTCCTGTTTACAGTCAGAGAGTGGTCATGGAAAAGTCACAGCAAACTTCTGCTAACTAGTTAGCCATTCCCCAGCTACCCAGCTGGGTACCCAGCTACCCATTAACTTCAGAAAGAAAAACAATGGGAAGTTTGGCGGCAAACTCGAACCGGATTAGGGTGTTACGTCGATAGGTGCCCCCCCCCCTAGATTTACATAAGAGATGTGTTTCTACAATGGCCACCATCGAATCTTAACACTAGAAGACCCAGGATTTTTTGCTCTACCTATAAAGCCCACAGGTAAGCCGAAAGGCTGGATGGCCCCCTGTGAACCCTCCTTTTGTTATGTAAACGGGGCAATCACTGGGACACCACAGGAGGGGGGATATGCAGAGCCACTTCACGCAAAACACCTTGACATAAAATGGGGGAGGGGGACAATCAGGTAGGAGCAGGATTGCTAACTGACTGTCTGAGCAGAACATATGAGCTGAATCAAAATGTAATATATGTAGAAGGATGTAGACGTTATCAGAACCCTACAACACTGGGCTTTCAACATCCCCACCAGACACATAAGAAAAGTAATAGAACAGAACCACATCAAATAAAGCACTCAAAATCTGTGGTAGCCCCACTAGTCATTTACAGAATTGCTCATCAAGTTGATATCTGTACAAGATTTATTTTATGTAACATTTTTTTCAAACTGAGATACACCCGAAACACATTTGGTTTGTTATATTTAAGAATTTGTACATTGTTTTTGTCTGTTTTGCTCTTTCCCTCTATTTTCTCTTTTCCTGTCTCTCCCTGTCTCAACTCATAAAAACCAGACTGACTGTTGCTGTTTGCCCACACTGTGATGTTATGTTATGTCAAAGATATGATATTATATGTCTGATTTCAAAATATCAGTTATGTATTTGAGCAGTGCCAGGTTCTGCTCAACTCCTCAGGTCACCTTTACGCAGAGGACAAAAGACATTCACACCTGCTCACTAAATAAATAAATAAATAGCTCACTGCAAAAAGCCTACCACTTCAGTACCCTCAAGAATTCTGTGGCGTACAAACCTCCTCTCCAAGGAACGAAGATGCAGAGAAGATTCAGCACTCAGCAGGCACTGGAAATGGTCCTGGAAGGAATAAACCCTTGTGACTCAGATGGAGAAGAGATAAACGTTCAGCCGGATTCGGACTCTGAGCTGTCTTCAGGTAAGATTCAATTTCATATTATTTGTTATTTTATATTTCATTTAAGGCAGGAAGGTGGAAATAGTGGTGCACATATCACCATGTGAATAGAGTTTTGGGGCTTCTTTCATCAGACAGCCTCCATTTTGTTTCTGAGTGCAGGCCTCCGTTTGTTTCTTTTGGTTCTTATCCTGAGGTCCTTGCACCTTAGCACATTAGCCAACCTATTTGAGATGTACTGGAATGATTATTATTATTATTATTATTATTAATTCATAATTTGAATTTGTTCCCATTGCAGATGAGGAGACTGCTCCTCAGCCAAAAAAGAGAGCTCTGGTGGGGACTGACCAGACAGAGACGGCGAAAGATGGCACAGTGTGGTGTGAAGAACAGGTGGGGAAAAGTCTCCATTTCACCCCTCCATCTCCATACGGCGCAGATGGAGAGCCAACGGCTAAGGCCAGGAGGTCCATCTTGAGTCGTCTTCAGAGCTTCTTGTGTTTTATCACTCTGGAAATGCTAAGTTCCATTCGACACTGTACTGTTGAACATGCACGGCAAATGGAGCATGTGGACTGGTTCATGGCCCTCCCTGAACTAATGGCATTTATTGCTATTGTTATCTTGCGGGGGCTGACCAAGGTTCCATCACTGCATGACTGCTGGTCAGCAAACCTGGGAAACCCCCAGATCGTTTGGCATGGCAACTATGTCCCGAAATCGCTTCCAAGAAATCATGCAACACCTACGCTTTGACGACAAGGACACCCGCAGTGAGCAAGCAAAGACGGATAAGTTTGCTGCAATTTCCGGTGTGTGGGGTTCGTTTGTCACCAACTGCATCACATCCTACAACCCTGGTCGACACATCACCATTGATGAACAGCTTTTCCCGTCAAAGACTCGCTGCTGTTTCCTGCAATACATTTCAACAAAACCTGACAAGTTTGGGATCAAGTTTTGGGTGGCTTGTGACTTGAAATCCAAATACATCTGCACTGTCCTCCCATATCTTGGCAAGGACCCCAGTCGTTCCAGTGGAGAGAGACTGTCCGAAAATGTAGTGATGAGGCTGATGGAACCATTCCTGGACAAGGGCAGAAATGTTACCACGGACAATTTCTTTACATCGCTGTCACTGGCACAACGACTGCTTAGCCGGAAAACCACCATCCTCGGCACAGTCAACAGGATTCGGCGAGAAATTTCACAATCAACAAGACAGAGGGACCGTGATGAATTCACCACTCAGGTATTTTCAACCACTGGTGCCACGCTAACGGTGTATGCGCCCAAACGGAAGAAGACAGTATACATTCTCAGCAGCATGCACCGCGTCATTCAGACTGAGAATACCACCAAACGTAAGCCAAACACTGTCACCCTTTACAACACCACAAAGTGCGGCGTTGATGTGATGGACCAGATGGTGCGGGAGTACACTGTCCGCAGAGGAACACGGCGCTGGCCAGTCGCTGTGTTCTATAACATGATTGATATGGCAGCACTGAATGCACATGTGCTCTATCAAGCATGCACCGGGAGGCAGGAGAGACGGGTGGACTTCCTGGTGGAGCTTGCAAGAGAGTTGGCTCATTCTCATGTGGGTGCAAAGCAGGCACAAAGGGAACAAGTGCTTCGGCTACAACCTTCAACACCTAGCCCTGGGAAAAGAGCAATGTGTCAGGTTAAAAATCAGTGTAAAAGCAATCATGCCACTCTGCGATGTATAGGCTGTTACAAATACACATGTGGCAAATGCAGAAAGGAGACGGCTTGGCAGTGCATGGATTGTGAGTGATTATTGAAATGTACTCACCTCACTCATTGTTACATACTGTTTAGTTTTCTCTGTGTGCTTGAAAACTCAAATTTCCCTGAGGGAGTCACCCATAAGGGATCAATAAAGTTTTAAGCCTAAGTTCTAAGTCTCACTCACTTCCACTCTCTAACACTGTATCCTGATAATACTTTTTTATTATTATTATTATTAGTAAATATCATGAAGGCCCAGTTGGGATAACCCCAGATTTTGAGTGCTTTATTTGATGTGGTTCTATTCTATTACTTTTCTTATGTGTCTGGTGGGGATGTTGGAAGCCCAGTGTTGTAGGGTTCTGATAATGTCTACATCCTTCTACATATATTACATTTTGATTCAGCTCATATATTCTGCTCAGACAGTCAGTTAGCAATCCTGCTCCTACCTGATTCTCCCCCTCCCCCATTTTATGTCAAGGTGTTTTGAGTGAAGTGGCTCAGCATATCCCCCCCCTGTGGTGTCCCAGTGATTGCCCCGTTTACATAACAAAAGGAAGGTTCACAGGGGGCCATCCAGCCTTTCGGCTTACCTGTGGGCTTTATAGGTAGAAAAGCCAAATGGCTGCTCTCTGGTAGTTCTAGTGTTAAAAGGCTTCAAACCGACGCAGCTGGTAGATTCCATGCATGCAACTGGAGAGAAAGAATCACTCATCAGCTGGCCTTTTTATCAGTTTGGCGGATGATGCCGATCAACTAGCCCATGGGACGCAGTTGGAGTCACAAAATGGCCGCTGACCCGGTGCAAGGGATGCTGGGAGACTGAGTCCATTTAATATATTCTAATCGAACCTAACACATGTCCATTTGTATTTCCATTGGGTAAATTTAAAATTTGACTTATCTTCAAAATATTCAATCTTCAAAGTATTATACATCAGCCTTTAGCAGATTTTTGGAATGGTGAATTGAAAGTTAAATGGTTAATATATTATTTTATATATATGCTAATAAAATGTGTTCATTTATTTTGATAAATAAATAAAAATAAAAATATAGAATAAATACATTGAAAATAGTGTCAATTTGTATGATTATAAAAGTGTAGTTTCACCAGCAGATTCCCCTTTCTTTAATTTATCTGTCCTGTAAATAAACTGTTTTCATGGTTTTGTGGTGTTGATGATGATCCAAGGACTACCGACCTGGCTTTGTGTGCTGCTGCAAATGGGTTGTTACTTTTTTACTGCCAGAGGTCATGGTGATCTGTCTCCCTTTTACAGAGTTTACAATTCAGTTGAAGTTCAGAGTAACTCATGTTGCAGAGCTTTATATACTCTGATAAGGAAAACTAAATAAGGGATGGTGGAATATGGGTCACATAAGTAAAACAGGTTTAAACACTAAACAGTTTACCCTCATGCCATACTATTATTGTTTTCATAAAGGTAAAGAAATCCTGCCTCTGTTATTGTACGCCACTTTTTGTATGCCAAAGCTGCTGTGAAAAACGGTGTAGATTCATTCATCCCAATTTCCTAAACACTCCTCAAATGCATGACAAACTGCTGCCTCATCTAAACTGCTTTCCATCTTTGCATGGGTTGAATTTCAATTGAATAAAGTTTTGAAAAAACTAATGGAGACAGTCATGCTCAACAGACTAAATATTCTATCTCATTGTAAATTTTAGAATCTGAATAAATTGATACAAGTTGTTAGCTCACTTATGCAGTCCTGTTTTATCAGTTTATGAAAAGTTTTATGAAAGAAAATTGAAGATTAGGCAAACCTCAGTGTTAACACTGTTTACAGCAGAGCTTCACCACTTGATATTACAGTGTGGTATTCATAACTCCCAATGTTTTTATTGTATCAGGGTATACTATTCTCTGTGTGCATCTCTCTCTTCGTGTGTTGAGTCTGTCTCATTAGGCAATGTTTTTAGTGACACTGTTGTGGAAGAGGTCACCTATTAATCATCAAGGGATCGGGCATAGCTACAATGACAAGAGATGACACAGCACACAGGTCCCTGTTTTCTGCAGAGTTGGTAATTAGGGTTACTATCAGTGTTAAACAGCAAAACTCTACAATATTATTGGAAACATGTAGTGATACACACGGAAACAAAATGAAAGAAGCCAGGAACCCTTAGTTTAGGCATACTGAACAATGGTGACATAAGATTACAGTTTTACATCAGGATTTCTGGAAAACTTGGCAAGAATACATAAAATAAAATATAAATCATTAGACACGCAGAGTTGTAAACCCTTGGAAATGTAATACTTAAAGTTCTGTATTTCTTCTACATAAAGTATACATAAACTATTATTTGAATTTTTATACTGTTACATGAAGATGTAGTAGATATCCAAGTAGTTGAAAATGTAGTAATATTTACAAATATTATATAGATTATATTATTGTATTTTGGATATGAAACCAGAATATGATTGACACTAAAAAGTAAGAAAACACCATATGTTTTGACATAACTGAAGCAAGTTAAGTTGCTTAGCTCTAAAGCTGTAAATCAGCTCGCCTTGCAGCAAGAGCTACTTTAGATTGGCTCATAAGATGTTTGTGAAAAGTTTACATGTTAAATATAGGCATGCATATCAATATTTTTTTACCTTTTATAACACATTTAAGATGTTCTTTTTAAATGATGAAATTGTTATACAGCTACAGTTTCATTGGATTTTAAAAAGTAGAATTTAATTAAATCAAACCTATGATTTGATTGGACTGCTAAAATAACATTTAACATTAAACTGTTATCTTGAAACTCTATTTATGTGATTATATGATTTGGATCCTTGAGTTTGACTAATTGGGCCAGACAGACTCCAGAACAAAATTGTACTGCAGGCTGGCATGTAGCAAACTTTTGATTCCTCCAAGTTGGTGTGATTCAATATGTGAATTTCAAGATGTAGGATGTTGACAGATCTCTAAAAAAAAAGAATGAATGCTGAAATTTTATTGACGGATGTATTAAAGTCCAAATAGTAAAGACACAAGCAATCAGTCTGTTGCTACTTTTCAAGATTAAAAAAATGTTTTCAACAGTGTTGAAATGCATCTTACAACGCCCTAGGTTACTGAAATTTTCATCCCAATGGTGAGTATATGTGAAATACTAAAGGTCACTGGGGGTACTGACAGGTCATTTAAATATGCATCTTTCATCAATCATTTAGGTTTCTGTATTTTTTTAATGAATAATTATTCATTCATAGTTGTTACACTGGGTTTTAATTAGCACATCCAATAAGGGATCAGCATAACTGTCTCCTCACAAAACAAAATGCCAGAAAACTCACTCAGTTGGAAAATTCAAATGTTCTTGTGATTTGCTAATGAATGAGAGTACAAATGCAAATTGCCTATTCATACAACTTGATCTGGGATGCTTGATACCCACTGCCACCAGCAAGATTCATGTGGATTTACTAATTGGTAGGCTTAGTCAGTGTTACATGAGGCACATAAAATTGCATTTTCATGATGAGTCATCTGACATTCTTGTCTCTGCTCTCACCATCAGTTAGACTCATTCATATCACAACGGAGAAATAAACAACTGTAATGAATATCATGACAGATACATAAACTGATCAGACTTTTAAACTGCTTTAAATCTGACCCAAGAAGTAAGACAAACTTTCATGCAGCAGAATTCTCTTATCTTAAACCTTTGCAATCCGCATTAGTACACTAATGAGTAACAAAAATGAAAACAAATATTATTGTTTGGGAAGCACACAGACTTTATGGTCAATAGGTAAAAAAAAGCTTTTTTTTTTAAACATAAAGGTTGTTTTTGTTAGATAATGTAAAGTCCCCCATCTTCACATTAACGCATCATATACGGGTACAGTGTTTGAGGGAGCAGTCGATCTTTCTGTGTTGCCAGTCAGTGCCCACGCATCCTTTTAAGGATTACCATCACAAAGATCTTTTTTGTTACCAAATAAATCTTATTTGATTGAAAACAATTATTTTTGATGCTCATTATCTACTGATTGCTTCCATTTTTGAGAAGTATTACTCCAAACAAAGAAATATACAAAATGCACCGTCTTTTTTATTCATACTTTATACTTTTATTTTTCAAGTGGGCTTTAAAATATGACGGTGTCTGCTGTCTCTAAGGTGGTGTGAGTTGTTATAGAATATAATGGCCCATCCCACTAAACTCAAATGGCTGATAGACTACCGGGTACTACTGGGAGTGAAGGAGTTTGCTAACTCTGCATGCAGCTTAGACATCTGCCTGAAGTCTGAATTTTAATGACTTGTAGGTGGCCCGAGTTCAGTGTAAAGTATACAGCAGTGCCTTGCACAGAGGGGCATATGCTAATTTCCATGCAGGGGTAATGGAAAAGCTTGTGTTTTTGATTGCACTGCAGCACTGCAAAAATAAATGCTTGCAAATAGATATCTAGTCACGCTTGTGTTGTCATAAAAAATGTCTGAAGGGTGGGTTCCCTCACGACATCAACTAAAAACAATATTACTTTACATCAGAATTCACCGATTTCTTGTTTTGTATCCTCATAATTGGTGATTCCTTTTTTCTTCACTCGTCAGTTGCCACCCTTTTCTAGTGCACACATGGCTCCTACACTATTGATGGGGGGAAATGTGTTTTTACATAGAACATAAGGTGCTTTAAATTCAGCCCTGTTTATTAAAAATCAAAGTTGAAAAGTAAAAACTATCAGCATTTGTTAACTGCACATCCATCATAACTAATTTATCTATTTAAAATGCCTCTGAAAATGGATCCACAGCCAAATCCATGGACCAACTACATAAACAAAACTATTGACTTTTATCACAAAGACGGTGAATTGCAAAAGTATTCCTACCAAGCAAATGTGTTTCTATTTTCTATATTACAGTTACACACGTCTAAGGATTTTAGAATGATTTTATGTGACGCACAACCACAAAATAGTTGAGACAGATAATTTTTAAGTCGTAGAAAACTGATGTATGATTTTTACAATTGCTCACAAATAAAAATCTGCAATATGTGTAAGTAATGTTTTACTTGTTTGTCTACAAAGTGGTATAGACTGGATGGAGAATGTCTATGAGCAGTAATTTTCAAGTCTCAGCACAAACACAGCTAGGTCTGACATTTGAATGGGCCACCCTAATACTGTAAATGAATATGCTTGTATCTATACAAGTCTGGCTGTATGTTTAGTCATTGTCCTGCTGAATAGTGATCAGTTACCCAACTCAAGTAATTTGCAGTATCTCAGATTTTCTTCAAAAATTGCTCTGTGTTTAGTTCTGTTCATCTTCCCACTCACTCTGACCAGCTTCCCGGTCACTGCTAAAGAAAAGCATGGCTCAGGCATAAGGCTGCCACAATATAGGGTTTTAAATGTACCATCCTCGGTGCTTCTCCTGAAGAAAAAAATCTCCACAACACGATGCTGTCACCACAAAGTGTTCCACTACACATAAGCCAAAGCTTCCATTTTAGTTTTATCTTACTAAAGTACCTTCTCCACTAAAATACCTGCTCCATGATATTCAAAGGTTAAGATATTGCTTTAGAACTTGTCCTGCTTTAGGCTTCTTCCCATCGTTTTCTCTGATGTATCTAGTGTGATACTCACTCTTCCTGATGGTGTTTGTTCACTAATGTACTCTATGAAAGGACAGAGGCTTGAACAGAAGACAGAACATTATACACACTGAGATTACTATGCACTATGCCCTATATCTTAATCTTTTAAAACTATTTATTTCTGATATATTTACTTCTATTGACATGTGATAATAATGGGTGTCCAAATTATATTTTTCAAATGAATATAAAAGGCTGATAAAAGAAAACTATTGATCAAATAAAATAATGTATAGCATAGCAGTGAGAATTTCAACAACGTATGACCAATGTTACCCACAAATGTATATTTAATGTCACTTTATTGGAATCAAGAGCTTAAAAAATGACATAAAACCCCTGATTTAACCATTTGCAGTGCTTCCTCACTTTGTCCAAGTCCTACAGCCTTTAGGGGGCAGTGTTGATTCATATCTCACGCCCTAATTCATACCCATTTGAAGTGCTTACAACTGCTGTATGTAGGAGGGAAAGAATGAGCAGAGCTAAAGATGAGGAGGCAGGAAGGTGTAGGAGTTTAGAAAAAGAAGGAAATTTAGAAGAAAATAAAAAAGAAAGAAGCAGATGCATACAAAGAGGTGGGTGGAGAACAGGGAAGGAATGCTGAGTTTGAAAAGTCTCCCCAATTACTACCATTAGGCTATAATAGTGCTTTACACAACCAGTTAGAAAGTTAATTGTGGAATGTTTTGGGGTTTTTTCTCCTGCTGTTGAGCATTGTTACACATCCATCTCATCTCATTTTCAAAAATAAAAAAGCAAGAATGACTATTGGCAGAAAACTGCAAAGGAAATCCAGTTTTTGCCATTCCAAAGGTGTCTCCTTCTCTGAATGAAGGGTAAATATGCAGTGGAGTGTGGCAGTCAGACTTCCTGAAAAGAACACAATCCCTTTGCGCCCCTCAGGCGTCCTTTCTTTCCCATCTCGTTGCTTCCTTATCCCTCAGTTATGTTTCTTCCTCTTTCCTCCATGCCCGTCTCCCTTGATACACTCTCTTCTCCGCTGTCTCTCCAGGTAGATAAGGTCATTGATCAAGTGAAGGCATTTACGTCAGTGTCAAACTGTGAAGCTGATGTTGAATTAAGCAAAACTAATTTTCTCAGGAAAAAAAAAGAAAGTCAGCAAGCCTTGTCTTGAGAAGTAGGTCAAGGGGAATACATGAAAAATAATTAAGGGTGACTAATCAACATCCCACTTATGTAGAGGAAATAATAATTGGGAGAGTAAATTGAGCTTAGAAAGGAGAGGAGCCAATAGTAAAACATGGAAAACCATACCATAGGGCTATTCCACGAAGTGAGCTTAAAAAAAAAAAAGTCCCAACAGTTCCAGCCTTATCTGGTTCCAAAAAAGAAGCTCAGGTGGATTCCACCCCCACTAATTCAAATGAGGTTTAACAACCCAGGCTTATGTGCGTCTACGATACATTAAAGGCACCACCTGTACATAAATGCTAGATAAGTGAGAATGGAAGGAGATGAAAAAAAATTCTCCCAGGTGGAGCAATAATTATTAATGCAAGCCCATGAGCATCGCAAATGCATCATAGACAATAAGAGGAACACCAGCTGCAAAAAAAAACTCATAAGGCTGGATTGTTTAATATTGTGAATTAGGTGATGTCGCTACATGGACAGTCTAGATTAGATTTTAGTTGATTAGATTTTCAGAATTGATTCTTGTAATGCCCTGCTCTCTGGTATTCAAAAAAAACCCCATATATATATATATATATAAATATATATAACTCAGAGAGACGTGTTCTGATGGGGACCAGAGAGCGGGAACACGTTGCTCCAGTTTTAGAATTACTATATTGACTCCCAGTCCGTTCAAGATTGATTTTAGGGTTATTTTGGTCATTTATAAATTTCATAAGGATTTAGGCCGTCTTATTTATCAGACATGTCTTAGAATAAGCCCTCATGGACCCTGAGGTCCTCTGGTAGTGGTATTTACAGGGCTGTAAAGAATGTTAATGTTTTCAAAAAGAGGAAGACGTACAATTTTAGCTTAGCTTTAAAATCACTTATTTAATTTATTGTTTAGTTTAATTTAAGGATAAATTACATGCTGTTTTAGTATTTTAATACTTAAACTCCTTTTCTGGATTGTGTTGGGATTTTTAAAGGAAAATGCAGCTATTTGGCTATTAATAGTTAAAGGACTGCTTATGGCAGTCAATAAGATTAATAATCTATGGAAAGTAATTATTTTCAGGCCTCTACATGTTTCCAGGAACTATTTTAATAGCCCTATGATATATATATGTATATATATATATATATATATATATATATATATATATATATATATATATATATATATATATATATACATATATATATATATATCAGTCTCCAATAGTTTAGCACCTGCCTAGATAAGGCTCAGGTGAAAAGCATAAAGGAATGAGTTCGTAACGCATATTGAACATGGAACTTTGCCATATGTGTGCAGAATAAAAATGACAAACAGTGACTTTACAAAATGCAAAAGTTTATTTTAAAAAGGAGAAAGGCAAGGCAATTTTATTTGTATAGCACACTTTCAACACAAGGCAATTCAAGGTGCTTTAAATGATCAAGTGATAATGAAACCACATGATTACAAACAAAACATATAAGTTTAACAGTAATCAATCAGTAATAAAAAATAATGTAAGGAACAAATTTATGTAGTTAATTTCTGTTTAACTGGAGAAAGTTATGGGACATCCAGTCGTTGATTTGTTCAATGCATTTATTTAAGGTCTTGATAGAATCAAAGTCACCTGGTGATAATGTAATGTATAGCTGTGTATTGTCTGCATAGTTATGGTAGCTAATCTGATTGGCTGCTATAATCTTGGTTAGTGGGAGCATATAAATATTGAAGAGGAGGGGGCCCAGGATGGAGCCCTGGGGGACCCCACATGTGATTTCTGTTTTTTTTCTGATGAGAAATTTCCGCTGGACACAAAGAACTTCCTATTTTTGAGGTAAGATTCGAACCATTGCAGAGCTGTACCAGTGAGTCCGACCCAGCTCTCTAATCGTTCCAGTAATATTGTATGACCAACGGTGTCAAACGCTGCACTGAGGTCCAACAGAACCAACACTGTAGTTTTACCACTGTCTGTATTTATGTGGATGTCATTGAAAACTTTGACGAAGGCAGTCTCAGTGCTGTGATGAGCACGAAAACCAGATTGAAAATGATCTAAGGAGTTGTTTGTTGTCAGGAATGTGTTCAACTGTTGAGATACAGCTTTTTCAATAATCTTACTGATGAATGGGACATTAGAGATTGGCCTATAATTCTGCATCAAGGTATTGTCTAGGTTGTTTTTCTTTAATAGGGGTTTGATAACTGCTGTTTTGAGGGCCTGGTGGAAGACACCTGACTGGAGGCATGTGTTAACTATTTGGGTCAGATCCGACTTAATGACAGCAAGAACTTTCTTTATAAAAGCTGTAGGTAAGATATCGAGGAAGCAAGAGGAGGAGTTCAGTTGTTTAATAATTTCATCAAGATGTGATTGATTCAGTTTTTTGAAATCAGACATCTTATCTGCATGATTTTTAAGTGTGAATGATAATGTTGGTGGGTTGGTGGCTGCTTTACAGATTGATCTTCTAATTTCTAGAATCTTTTCAGTGAAGAAGTTGGAAAATTCAGTACAGGCCCTAGTGGAGTGTAGCTCAGGAGCTGCTGTCACTGGGGGATTGGTTAGTCTTTCAACTGTTGCGAATAAGGTCCGAGTGTTATTAAGGTTTTTGTTAATGATTTCAGAGAAGTGGAGTTGAGTTTTCCTCCATTTTCTTTCAGCCTGACGGCACTCCCTTTTTCCACTGCGTAATAGAGGATTGCTGGTCCATGGAGACTTGTATCTACCTGAGACTACTTTTACTTTAATTGGAACAATGGCATTAATGATGTCTGAGACTTTAGAGAAAAGGTTATCTACCAGGTTGTTAACAGAGTGTTTGTAGGGTAGTGGGGGGGGTGGGTCTTGGGGGGGGGTTTAGGTAGAGCAGTAAATTTGTTTAAAGATTTCAGCAGAGCTGTCAACAAGAGGTCGTTTTCTTACTGTGGTGTCAATTTGACTAGATAGTTTAGCTGGGATAATGCTTTCAAAGAAGATGCAGAAGTGGTCAGATAATGCACCATCCAATACGGAGATGTTAGAGATTTTTAGTCCTTTGCTAATGATTAAGTCTAAGGTGTGACCTTGTTTGTGTGTTGGCTGTTTGACATGCTGGGTTAGACCAAAGCTTAGGAGAGTATCACTTAGTATTTTTGTCTGTCTATCCTGGGGGTTGTCACTATGAATGTTCAGATCTCCCACAATAATTAGTTTGTCATATTCAATACAGAAGGTCATTGAGATCGTTAAGAAAGTTTGAGCTCGCTTTGGGTGGTTTGTAGATATTTATGACTAAGACCTTGTTAGGTTCTTTTCTCTCCTAAGCAAGGTATTCGAAGGAGTGAAATGTACCCAGAAGTATCTTTTTAAAGTTCAGTGTATTTTTAAAAATAGTTCCCAGACTGCGCCCCCTTCTTTGTTGCCTGTTTCCATTTAGAAAGCTGTAGTTAGGTGTTGTGGCTTCTAGCATTAAGGTTCTTTCATTATTTGCATCCAACCAAGTTTCAGACAAAAACATAGCATTTACATTGTGATTGGCAATAAGGTCAATAATTAAAAAAAATATTTATTGGATAGGGAACGGACATTGAGTAATGCCCATTTTAGAGATTCATTGGTAGTTTTTAAGTTATTCTGATTCAATTCAATCGGTGAGCCTAGTTTTGCTGAGTCATCATTGTCGTTGTCAGAGGTCTGTGATAGGCTGAATGCCCCGTCTAATGGTCTATTATTATCAGCACGCTGATTTAATTACTCAAATCACTCAAATTAGTAACTGACACACCACTGATCAAAATAAATGAATAACTAAAAATAAAAACGCAAATGGATAAAAATGCTATAAAAATAGAAACCATGAATTCTGATGCTATGCTTTTGGAGGAATCTGGATGTTTTTAAAACATTTGCAAATGTTTGAATGAAAGCCAAATTAGTTCACCGATTGTAATTAGCTTGAACTAACTAGCACCATTGATTTATGTGTAAACCAATAAATCAATGTAAGGAAAATTAAAACATTCTTTGTATCAGGAAATGTTTGTTTAAAAATGATCTGGATAAGAAGTTATTGACCTTTGGAAAATTACTTCTATTTGGATTGATCAGGGCAGTAAACAATCTAATTGCAGTATTTTGATGCATTAGGGTTTTTTAAACACGGCTAATAAGATTAGTTTCTGTTCTTAACTTTCTTTTAACCGATCTCTATTTGAACACCTCAAATTATTTATTCATTGAGTGCAGGCCTGGTCCGAATACGTGGGCTTGTCGTGGCTATAGCTCCCTGTAACACAAGTAGGGCATTTGGAACAAGCTCCCATGATTGCGCAATCCCATACCGACCTGTGCAAATACTGGGCATTTGGAAAAGACGCACGAAACACGCGTATAATCTATGTGACGCCAGCGCCTACATAATATATACAAGAAGCTCTACAGCACAGTACATATCTGCTTGTCCCGTTAACTGAAAAGAACAAAAGCTACGAAGCACCGGCAAGGGTCAACCGGGGTGTCAATCATGGTGATCGGGTTTCTGCTGATTGGAATGGGCAGTTACTGGAACTACCGAAAAATGGAGCAACAAAGATCTGAAACACAGTCGAGATTGGTCACTGTTCTGGAAGCGATTGGACGGCTGAAGGAACAGCTGGATGCGTTGGTTCGTACTGATGGGACTCAGAACCAAATGCTGGGGGAGCTGGGACGCAGAACAGATGCTGTAAGAGGCGATCTGGCCGGCGCTCTGGGACTCATCCGCAATCTGTCATCGGACTTGGAGAAACTGTCAGTGCGGATTGGGGCAACTGGAAATTAATTGGATTTGGAACTATTAATCTGGGAATTAATTTGGATTTGGAACTTTAATTTGAACTACAATTTGGCTGAATTAGACTAAAAAAGAAACCACTGACAGACTGAAGGGACAGAGAGGAATATTTTATCTCTCCCTGAAATCCAAACAATTTATATTTTGGCTCCCATGAAGACCTTCAACCTGGTCCTAATCAAATGTCCCTGAGAAGAATGTCAACAGAGTCTCCTCTCCCCCGTACACCTGCATCTACTGACGCACACACTGACATTCACACACACCGTCTTGCTGTCTCCTCATTTTTCTCTCCTGCAACAGGAAGCTGGATAACAGCGCGCCTCGATGGCAGCGCGTTAACCTGTGGACTGGAGCTCATACCTGTCCATCCTTCCTGATGTGTCATTGTTAAATGTCTGAATATGTGCTTAAATGTTTGTTGGTGTGGTTTTTTCTATTACCTGCGTTGTGAGTGCTGTACGGACCCACAACACAGTTGAGCGTTTTTTCCCCCTCACCGTGGAACCCTCCCCTACCAGATGTTTACTTCTCTATGTTTCATAAACGGGAGCGCCGCTCGGTGGCTGCATGCCCAACAGTGACCTGGATCTGATTGTTGTTGTTGTTGTTTGTAATGATCTTGGACAGGTTGTACTGTATCTGTAAATTCTTTGTATGCATCATACTTGTATGTAACATACTTGGCCATTAAAGCTGATTCTGATTCTGAAATACATTTATTAAACATTTAACAAGAAAAGGGGAAACTCCTGTTGGAGTAGTAACTAAAATTGCAAGATTTGAAACGACTCTTTGTCGGGAAAGTCTTTTAAAACACCGGATAAAACTTCAGGCCGGGCGACCTGTATTGCCCAAACAGATAGCAGATGAAAAGTTATACAAGTTAACATTAAAAAAAAATAAAATAAAACCACACCCTTTAGATTAGTCATCCTAACTAATTTTGCCTCTGCCCAAACAGACCTTATGGACGATTAAAGTTCTCCAGGTTTCCATAGTTGATGATGGGGGGTCTCCAAAGGGCGTTAGCCAGTAGGCTAACAAAGGATTGCTAATCTGGTTAGCGGGCTTGTACCACTCGGAGCTCCTGACTGCGGACATCGGCTCCCTCTGGCTGGCTACGTAGCGATCGACCACGGCATTCACCTCTTGACTCCCCTTCTCCATCGCTGTCATCAAGCTGATTGCCTGTCCGCCCGGAAACATCTTCACCTGCAGAGAAAGAACACTACCTTCAGAGCCACTGATTATGTACCTGCAAAGAACAAAGAGTTATCAGACACCACACACTCACTTACAGCCAACCACAGACCTCAGTTTCCTACCACCCTCCTCCAAGCATCACTTTTCAGGTCTAAAAGTAAGACTCCACCTGCCAACATCATATGTCCAGATCTTCTACATTCATCTAACCTCAATACCTACTCCTCTTGCAGTTCTTCGCCCTGATTTTCCGTTCCACACTTCCTCCCAAAACGACCCACAGATTATTGCAAATTAAAACTTATTCTAAGGCTACGTCCACACTAAGCCGATAAGGTTATATGGGGAGTTAGATGCCTAATGTTATCCACTCAACACGAGCATTTACGCCCCGTTTAAGGTCCCATGATTGCACAATCCCATACCGACCTGTGCAAATACTGGGTATTTGGAAAAGACGCACGAAACACGCGTATAATCTACGTGACGCCAGCGCCTACATAATATATACAAGAAGCTCTACAGCACAGTACATATCTGCTTGTCCCGTTAACTGAAAAGAACAAAAGCTGCTCAGAAGAAGAGAGAGTTTTTGGTGTGGACAGACGATTTATTGCTCTTCGCTGTCTTTGTCTGTCGTATTGTTATTGACACAGCATTCATTGACGCCGCTTCCTTTCATTATCCGGGGAAGCTGTCCACACTAGCTCGTTTAGCCGTTGAATTAAGATTTAAACAGCTCTCTTTCCCGGCTAATAGTTATCAGACCTTAAACAACGCCGGGTTAGTATGGACGATAGGGGGGTGTAGACTAAATAATTATACGTTTAAGGCGTTATCCGGCTTAGTGTGGACGTGGCCTAAGAAACCATCATCTGTCTACTCTGTGTGGTGTTGTGCTGGCTCTGAGCCCTGAAACCAAATCATGTCAGAACCAACTGGTCAAACGGACTCTTCAGCACAAATCCAGACAGCGATCACTCAACAGGGAACTCTCTTAATCCGTCATCAATCCACAAAAAGCTGTTTGACTGTTGACTGACTGACTATCACTGGTTAGACAGGTTTAAGATTTACAAAGCAGAATAGAGAAATTAACAGCCGATCTTTCACATTCCCATCCCTCTGTTCCGGTTTCTGCCTCACCTGGTTTTCGGGATGTGACGTCACCACTTCCCAAGCCTTTTTCAGGTGAATTAAGCAAATGCAAAGGGTTTTTACTCCAGTGTAATTTAGTTTTTTCTCGCTCCCTGCAAACATTTACTTCTGACTCTCAAAAAACAAATTATATTGTGTAATAGAGCCCTCAGATGGCCGGAAGCCTTCTTTGAGGAAGCTACAATAGAAAAATCTTAATTCGATGAGTTTCTGGAGTTGTTTCAATTTAACCTTTTCTCTAGTTAAAAACAAACTTTTTCTACAGTCCTGAGGTCATCTAGCAGCCTATTGCAGAGGTGAGGGCCATAATAAATCAAAGACGCCTCACCATGAGTTTATGTCCTGACTTTGGGGATGATAAGGAGACGTCTGCAAGAGGAGCGCAGAGATTGAAAGGTTCATACAGTAAAAGCATTTCAGAAAGATAAGAAGGCTCAAGAAACTTCAAAACCATTAAAATAACCAAAAAACGATTCTAAAGCATACAGGGAGCCAATGCAGGGATTTTAAGACCTGTGAAATGTGTTCCCAGCTCCTGGTCTTTGTCAGGACACGTGCTGCTGAATTTTTTTGGAGCTGTAAGCCTGAGATAGTCTTTTTGGGAAGACCAGAAAGCAGGGCATTACAGTAATCAATTCTACAGGTGATATAAGCATGCATTAGAGTCTCCACATTTGCTGCGGAGACAATGGGGCAAACTCTGGCAATGTTCTTAATGTGATTAAAGCCAATATTAGTAATATTTATAATGTGGGGGATAAAAGTCAGCTCAGAGTCAAGAATCACGCCCAGGTTTTTCACTTGTAGGAAGGATTAAAAGACAGTGATTGTAGTTTTGATCAAATTGGATTTTATTCTTGTAACTGCCCTTGACGGTAGCACTATGTCTTCCCATCACCCTTCAAACCCAGCCTGTGTCAATAGTCGTCTCGGGAAACCAACATGAAAGTGTTCAATTCTAGCCCCCCCAGTGACAGTTCAATAGTACTTGGTCATCCCTGGCTATCACTTCACAATCCGCAGATAAACTAGACGAACTACAGAATAGATAGCTGGAATTCAAATCGTTTAAAAGCCTGTCTTCAGTCTACTCTACCAGGTAGACCTCTGAAGGAGTCCACCTCAGAATCATCCCTAGATCTGTCCAACGTCCCCTCTGAATATCATGAACTTCAACGGGTGTTCAGTAAAGATTTGGCCCTGTCATTACCACCCCATCGTCAGTACAACTGCTCCATCAATCTTCGGCCCAGAGCTCCACTCCCCTCTGGTCGCCTTTTTTGTCCCTCTGTCAAAGAGACAGAAGCCACGGAAAAATACTGTACATCCAAGATTCAATAGAAGTCAGTATTATCCAACCATCTTCCTCTCCTCTTGGAGCGGGGTTTTTCTTTGTCTCAAAGAAAGACGCCCCTGCATTGACTACTGAAGTCTAAATCAGATTAAGGTCAAGAATAAATATTTTCTCCCTCTGCTCTCATCAGCATTCGAGCCAGTTTCCAAAGCATCCGACTTCTAAAAACTAGACCTCAGAAACGCTTATCACCTTATCTGAATCCAGGCAGGAGACGAGTGGAAGACTGCCTTTAAAACTCATATAGGTAATTATACGAATTTTGTCATGCCCTTTGGTTCATCCAACGCTCCGACCGTCTTCCAAAATCTGGTCAACGATGTCCTCAGAGACTTGCTACACAAATTCGTATTTGTTTACCTAGACAACATGCTCATATTTTCAAGAAACCTGGAAGAACACAAGAACCCCGTCTGCCTTGTCCTTCAAAGACTTTTGGAGAATCGCCTTTATGTCAAGGCCGAGAAATGCGAGTTCCATTTCCCATCAATAACCTCTGTTGGCTTCATCCTGGAGGGTTGACAGGTAAGAGTTGACCCAGTCAAAACCCAATTTATTAAGGATTGGCCCACTCCCGACACAAGAAAAGAGTTATGTTTGTTTGGTTTTGCCAACTTTTACCAATGCTTTATCAAGAACTTCAGTTAGATTGCCATCCCACCAACCACCCTGACCTCAACTAAAAGACCCTTTTTAGTGGACCCCAGAGTCTGACCAGGCATTTAAGCAGCTCAAATAACTTTTCGTCCAAGCATGCACTTTAGCCCACCCAGACCAATCTAAACAGTTAATTTCAGAAGTAGACGCCTCAGACTTCGCCTTTTGCGGCATTCTATTGCAGAAGTCCCCACAAGACCATAAGATATATCCCTGCACATTCTTTTCAAAAAGATTCACCCAAGCCAAACAGAATCACAACATCGGTGACCAGGAGCTCCTAGCCATCAATTTAGCCTTGGAGGAATGGAGGCTTTGGTTAGAGGGAACGGAGTTTCCAGTAATCGTATGGACTGATCATAAAAACTTGTCATACCTTCAAACTGCCAAATGTCTCAACCCAAGACAGTATCGCTGGTCCCTCTTCTTCTCCTGCTTCAATCTAGAAAAAAAAAACCTGATGGCCTTTCCATAATGCACCAGTCAGATGAATCCCCACAAGAAATAGCCACCATCCAAAAATCCACCTGCTTCATTGTGTCCCTCACCTGGGATCGTGAACAATTCTACTAAAACCGCCCTTCAGACCAAGCCAGATCCAGGTGCTCCCTGGACGCCTTTATGTACCTTTATCAGTCCATCCACTGTAAGGGTAAAACTCCCCCCTCATATCTGCGTTCATCCTGTGTTCCATGTCTCCCAAATTAAACCAGTCTCTTCCAGTCAGTTAAAACCATCGTATGTCTGCTCTGTCTGGTACTGTGCTGACTTTGAGTCCTGAAACCAAATCATGTCACTGTCAGTCTAATCGATACACTCTCACTTCACAGTCTTTTTATAGATTTTATGTTGATATGAAATACAGCATCTTTGGCACCTGTTATACACTGAAATATATATACCATCTATGAGCACTCAGTGACACATTTGTTGTCCACAAATAACATTGACCTGACAAACTGAGTTTTTCAAACTTAAAAAAAGATTTAGGAAATAAGAGGAAAATATTAAATGTGATGCTCTTTTAGAAAATTATTACATTTTGTTATAAATTGCGGTCTCATATTAAAGAAGGTAATCTGATGCTATAAAATATTTAAAAAACATATTCTGGAGGAGACTTTGACTTCCTGTCTAAAACATTAAGGGGATTTCAATCCTGCTCCTCTGGACCCACTGTGGTTCATGTTTAGCTGTTCCTCTGCACCAGTAAAACTGAACCAAATGAGTCCATAACCTCCTCAATATGCCATGAAGTGATGCAGAAACCCGGCAATAACCCACAAATTTTAGTCAGGCGTGTAGAGGCAGGGTAACACCTAAAACATGCAGGACATTGGGTCCTGAGAACCAGAGTTGAAAACCAGTGGGCTTCTAAGTTTAATGTTTAATGAAGGATCTATGTGAGAAATTATTTCATAACCTAACCATGTTTTAATTTTGTTCTGACTGTTGTTCCAACTTCACTTAACTTAACTACCACACAGCCAAGGTTACATATGTTCACCACTAAATGCTTGTTGGTGCATTTTGTAAACCCAACCACAAATATTGGAATCCCTGTGTCACCGTATCAAAGTTATCAGCCATTTGTTCTAGTATTTCTTATTTTCCTTATTTGCTAATTAAATACCTAAATTTACTAAAAGTCGCCTAGCTGCTGAAGGAGGAGTAGCCTTTCCTCACCTCTCTCAGTTACTTTATAGGCCCACCCTCTGGTGTTACTGCATTAGACCGGTTTTCTTTTTGGATTACTTTTTGAAGCATGGCGGGATAACAAAATGCCATTTTGCTCAGCTGAGTACTTTAACAATCTGCTCCAAAGAATGGATGCTATGGTCATGGAGATTTGTCATCTCAAAGTGAATGTGAAAGTAAACACTGGAAATGGAAAGGAGACAACTTTACCGGTGACTGTTTACAGTGAGAAAGCACCCAGCAGCACTCCTACCAACACCCGGTGCAACGCTCTCGAAAATAAGCCCTCAGCCATAACAAGGTGCTTAACTGGAAGAACACTGCATTTGTAGTACAATGAAGAATGGGCTGATCCACAGCGCAACAACATCTCTACTCCCGCATCAAGGAACTAAAGAAAGAGGAAATTACAAACCGAAGCAAAATAAAGTACTCCGTCTGAGAATATTACTACTGAAATCCCGCTGAAAAACAAATTTTTACCAACCCCCATGAAGTGGACATACAAGAAAGTAAGACATCTCCCACCAAATGTTCTTATTGTTCATGATAATTCAATAAATGAAAATGAACATTTCTGCTCCAAAAACACAGGGCTATCAGTTGCTACCGAAATACTGTGAGAGACATTGTTGAAAACCCTAACAATCATCCATCAACACCAGCAACTAGAAAAGCTTCTATTTCCAGTGGCCGAAAAGGAGATAGAGATTTTTAATGGGAATTTCTCTGATCTGCTGCAAAATTTAGAGGGACTTAACATACACATATTCACCAAGCTTTATCCTTGACCTATGTCAGAACAAAGAAGGCTGAACGCTAATGCAGAAATTTCAGACTTGTATGAGGAAAACATTTAAACAAAGCATGACTTTTTTTGTACCTTACAACTACAATATGCACTATTTTGCATTGCTCAACTAAGTTAATATAAGTGTTTGAATGTGTGCCAGAAACATTTTAAAAAGTAATTTGGCACAGGACGGCATGTATGTAATTTTGATTAAAAAATACTATGTGATCACTCTAGTATTACTGAATGATACAATGATTAATCTATAATGGTAATAGCCTTAGTTGGTAATTTCTTTTGAATTTTGCAAATAAGGAAGTGGGTCATGCAAATAATATTGATTTAAAAAAAAAACAACAATAGCCCAATTTACTGATAAGTATAGTTAAAAAAAAGTGTTATACTATCTGGTGTAGACTACACCTCCAGTGTCACGTAACGGTAATCACAAGGTTGGTCAGACAGCTGGTATATCAAATGTTTTGTGTCTCTAATGTTGTATTTTATGCTGTTATATAATGTGCTATACAAATATATTTGCCTTGCCTTGGTGCTTAATTAATTATAACTTACATATAAGTAAACGTTTGGGGTGTAGAAATTTTATCCAGGAAAAAATAAAAAAATTCCCACTTCTAAATTCTGTCACTGTTTTTATAATGAAGAAAAATTAAGAACTTTTGGCTCGGTCCTGCTGCATTATTGACTTGTCTGGCTGTAAAGCAACACAGACAAGTGAAGCTACGTGACTATATGAAAAAAGCTCTGTTTATTACCCAGGTTGTTTAAGTTATTTCACTATAAATTCTTATGGAGATTAACGCAAAACGCTCAGCTCAATATATGCATCATATTTCCTAAGATGGCTCTGAAGATACTCCATAACATCAAACATGTTATCCTGTGAAGGAAGTAACTCTAAATAGGGCCTCCTGACAGCACCCTGTGCTGCGTTAAGGGTGTCTGTAATGAAGCCAATCACTTTTAATTTAGCCTCCCTGCGTCAGCTCTGTGATGGTATAATTGGGTTACATAATTAACACTAGCAGGAAAACAAACCACGGCACTTCTATCAGTGTCTTGCAGGAGGATGAAGAGCTAAGAGCTGTTGCAAACATGGGGGGTGTGGGGGATAAATAATGTCTGTGTGGTGACAGCTATGATGTGCCGGATCTGCTGAGGAGATAAGGTTAAGGTAGAGAAAACGAGAGAAGAGAGGAATAAAATAGCAGATGACATAAGATTGATGAAGAGAGCGATGGGAATTTTGATGAAACAAGACTAAAGGAAAAGGGCAAAAGAAAGGACATATGGGAAGAAAAAAAGATTACTCTGATTTCACTGTAATTAGCATCACATTTTACATATGAATCTACATGTTTTTGCTTGAAAGGTCAGCAAGAGATTTCAGTGACAGTAATAGACCATCTTATCTTGATTACCAGCTCTCTTTTGCTTTTTTCCAGTTTGCTGTTATTTTTATTAAATCTTATTGATAATCAATACAGCTAAATAAAATTAAAGCTCTAATTTCTCCTTTTCTTGTCGCATGAACATGACACTCCAAATGAAGCAACACTGGAAAGAGCGTACTCATTAGTAAAAAGGATGAGCATATATTAATAATGAAAACACCATGCGCAATCTGTAGTGGAGGACTTGTACATGAAGAAGAAAGGGGTTGATGAAATGGAATGCAAGGCCTTCATTAAGCGCAGTGACAGCAACCTGCTTTCGATATGCAGGGAAACTGCTGCTGCTCTGGGACTTCTTGTACTCTGAGGCTACAGCACTAACTCCAGGAGAAGACTGTGGAATTTTGCTTTGAAGCTCTGAAAGCTGCAGAGCTGCGGCGGCAACGGACAAACTTTCTGCTAAAACGCCTAGTGTGAGACAGAAAGGAACCTAGAGGAGGAGAGCAATCAGTCATCATTCTGACTCTGCAGCAGAAAGCAGCCAATCAGAGGCTAATCAAAATCTCCACTCTTGGGACATCAAAAATAACTCAGAGTAATTCAGCAGGACAGGCTGCTGGGAATCAGTTCATGATCATTTCATCAGTGGGTCCTTTGCTGGGAAGGCAGAAAAGTTAGTTTGGAGTCATGACTCATGTTCAAGCTTACAGAAAACTTACAGCGACCCTATACTCTACCCTGCCCATTGTGGTCAACCAATACGGCACATCATTTTGGAAAGAATGCAGAGGTGTTTTTAACAGTCAAAAAAGTAAAACCGAATACTTTTACATAAATCTAAAACAGAACAAACTGATATATTTTACTTGTTTACTTCTAATAATTTTTTCCCGAAAGATATGCTACATTGAAGTATTAAAGTAAACTTTATTAGCTACTGGTACAGCATATTAAGATAATGGGTTAGAGTGAAATCCATACAAAATTTGGAATAGCAAGACTCCAGAGATCAAATAAACAAAACAAAATGTTACTAATTGCAAGATATAAACATTAGTTGTGAATACATCAGGTTGCCAGGGCCGTTTGCAGAAGCGAGTGGAAATCAATGTAAACTACTCCAAATATAAATTTCAAAATATATTAATATTATTCATTGAAATATTTTGAATGTTAATCATGGGTTTTGTGAAGTGACTAAGTATTTATTTACTTTGAACTTTTCACATTTTGTCTTGCTATACCACTACGTTTTTTGTATGTTAATCTTTGCCTTGGTATAAATATTTTTTATCTTGGTTTTAGCAACATTTTGTTTTACTAATAATTGACAGAATAGAAAACTTTGACACCAAAAGAAAATGTGTCTTCGAAAGGGCTCAGAGTCGTCTTTACACACATATAAAAAAATATTAAGAGACCTATGACCACATATACCTGAACTAAAATCACACATTTATACTTTAGAAAACTATTTGAAAAGATCAATCAGGGTTATAGAAATCCCTTCACTATAAAGGGTTGTTATTGCATTATTATTATTATTATTATTATTATTATTATTATTATTATTATTACGCATCTTGCTAAATTGGTTTTCAGGACTCTTTAGTTTCATTGTTTTTAATGGTATTCATCTGCAACAGTTATTTTCCCACAAAGAATTGTGTTTCATCAGCTAATTTTCTAGGACATTTCATTGTACCCGTGTAGTTGTGATCTTCATTTAGCTTAGCTTAGTAAAGTTTTTTGTAACACTTGTTTAGATAACACATCCTCCAAACACAAAGTCAGACTGTCATGATTGTAATGTTAGAGGACCAAAATGTAGCAAAAATATGATAAGTTGATTTAATGAAAAGAAAGACAAAAACTTGCGAAGTTTGGAGACGTATCGCGTTGGTAAGACGTATCGCGTCATTTCCTGTTTTGTGACTAACTCGTTTGTAGCAAGTCAGTGTTTCTCTCTCTCTTGAACTGATCTAACTTTCTCTGTCAATAAGTTTTTTCTGAGTTGCTTAACACACAAACACATTAAAACGTTAAGTTTCTTCACGGTTTAGGACTCTTTAAGCGTTTTACTGGGTTAATTACTTTGTTTTTAGGTAAGGTAAGGTACCGCTTGGTTAGCTTAGCTTTACGGCTAGCATGGCTTCGGCAGCTTTCTCTCTTGTCCCTCCATCTCTCTCTACACCTCCTCCTCTTTCCTGCTCTCTCTGTCAGATGTTTAGTTACTCCTCCGCCTCATTTAGTGAAGTTGGTAGGTGTAATAAGTGCAGCATTTTTGTAGCTTTGGAGGCGAGGGTTTCTGAGCTAGAGGCCCGGCTCCGCGCTGTAGAACAGCCAGGCCCAGCAGTAGCTAGCGCGGAGTCAACTAGGACAGGACCTAGCCGTCCTCCAACAGCTCCCGTGCAGCCGGGACCTCAGGCGAGCTGGGTGACTGTTCGTAGGAAGATTAGCGCCAGACCCCAGTCCGCGGCCAACCTCCAGCCCCTTTCTCTGAACAATAGGTTCGCCCCGCTCAGCGACGCACCCGCCGAGCAGGAGAGGCCGATTCTTGTAATTGGCAGCTCCATAGTTAGGAATGTGGCTCCAGAGACACGAAAGACCACCGTCAAATGCCTTCCAGGGGCCAGGGCTGCGGACATTAGGTCCCATCTGAAGCTTTTGGCCAAGGACAAACGGCGGTATAGCAGGATCGTTATCCATGCTGGTGGCAACGACACCCGGCGACGGCAGTCGGAGGTCACTAAAATTAGCGTAGCTTCGGTGTGTAGGGCTGCCAAAAAGATGTCTGACTCTGTAATTTTTTCTGGTCCCCTGCCTGATCGTACTAGCGATGACATGTACAGCCGTATGCTTTCGTTCCACCTTTGGTTGTCAAGGTGGTGTCCAGAAAACGATGTGGGCTACATTGATAACTGGGGGGCCTTCTGGGGAAAACCTGGACTGTTACGTAGAGACGGCATCCATCCCACCGAGGACGGAGCTTCGCTTCTTTCCAGGAACATTGATAGGGTTATCTCTAGTTCCCCAAAGCCGTGACAACCCAGAGTCCAGCTCAGGGAACCCAGAGTCCAGGTCAAGGAACAGGGACTGCCACCCACCCACTACCCTATAGAGATAGTTTCCCGTCCACTACCCAAAACTAATGAATTAAAAGTTAATGCTACTAGAGCAAAGTATAAAAATCTCATAAAGATAAATAAAACTCGGACTGAACATAAAAACAAATCAATTAAATGTGGTTTACTAAACATAAGATCTCTCCCCTCAAAAACACTCTTGGTAAATGACTTAATTTGTGAAAATAATATTGATTTGTTTTGTCTTGCAGAGACATGGTTGCAGGAAGAGGACCATGTCACAATAAATGAGTCAACTCCCCCTAGCTACTTAAACTTTAGTGTCCCTCGAAGTACTGGTCGAGGAGGTGGAGTAGCAACTATCTTTCATTCCGATTTACTAATTAATCTCCAAAAAAATAATAGTTACAGTTCCTTTGAGCATCTAGTTTTTAGCTTTCCTCATACACATAACAAAGCAGTAAAGCCACTTTTGTTTGTGGTCTTATATCGTCCACCAGGACCTTATTCTCAATTTTTAGATCAGATTTCAGATTTTCTATCTGACTTAGTTTTAAACACTGATAAAGTCATTATAGTCGGAGACTTCAATATTCATGTTGATAATGAAAGTGATAGTCTAAATACAGCTTTTCACACTATCCTAGACTCAATAGGCTTTACTCAAAATGTGCAGGGACCAACACATTCTTGTCACCACACTTTAGATCTTGTGCTGACTTATGGCATTGACTGTGAAGAAATAACAGTCTTTCCACATAACCCTATCCTGTCTGATCATTTCCTTATCACTTTTAAACTTACTCTAATGGATCATATCAAACCTGAAAGAAAACTTCATTATACCAGAACGTTATCAGACAACGCTGTAGCAAATTTTAAAGAAGCTCTTCCAACTTTAATTTCCTCAGTTTATAAATGCAGAACAGAAAACAGTGATTTAACTCGTGACCCCTCACAACTTGACATTTTAGTTCATAGCGTTAATTCCTCCCTGCGTCGGGCAATAGACAAAGTTGCCCCCTTGAAAAGGAAGGTGGCTAGCCATAGAAGATTAACTCCCTGGTTTAATTTAGAGCTACGTACCCTAAAGCAGAATGTTAGAAAACTAGAGAGAAAATGGCGCTCCACGCATTTACATGATTCCTTTTTAATATGGAAAAATAGTTTATTGCTATATAAAAAGAGCCTTCACACAGCTAGAACAGCATATTATTCATCTTTAATCGAGGAGAATAAAAATAATCCTAGGTTTCTTTTTAATACAGTTGCCAAACTCACACAGGATCATAGCTCTATCGAGCCAACCATTCCCCAAGCTCTAAGCAGTGACGACTTCATGCAATTCTTTATAAATAAAATAGACTCCATAAAGAATAAGATAATTGGGAACCTTCCCAATATGCTTGCTTCCTCCTTAGTTAATGAGGCAGCCTCAAAAATGGTGGAACCTAATATATGCTTAAACTGCTTTAATGCAGCCGAACTTTGTGATGTACTAAAATTATTAGCTTCATCTAAACCTTCAACTTGCGTTTTAGACCCAATCCCAACTAAACTCTTAAAAGAAGTTTTCCCTCTGATCGCTGCTCCAATTTTAAATATAATGAATCTATCCTTAGTCAATGGATATGTACCACAGGAGTTTAAGATTGCTGTAATTAAACCTCTACTTAAGAAACCCTCTCTTGATCAAAACGACTTAATTAACTATAGACCGATATCTAATCTTCCCTTCTTATCTAAAATTCTTGAGAAAATAGTTGCACACCAGATATGTGAGCATTTAAACAATAATGAGCTGTTTGAGAAGTTTCAGTCAGGCTTTAGAGCTCATCACAGCACTGAAACAGCTCTGGTGAAGGTTACTAATGATATTCTCATAGCCTCAGACAATGGACTGGTGACCATTCTGGTCCTGTTAGATCTCAGTGCTGCCTTTGACACTGTTGACCACAATATTCTCATAGAAAGGCTTCAAAGTGTCGGTATAATAGGAACAGCACTAGGTTGGTTTAAATCTTATTTGTCTAACAGATTTCAGTTTGTTCAGGTAAACAATAGATCTTCCTCAACCTCAATAGTTACTTGCGGAGTACCACAGGGTTCAGTGCTTGGGCCGATTCTCTTTACTATATATATGCTTCCTATTGGTAAAATAATTAGGCAGCATGGGATAAAATTCCATAGTTACGCAGATGATACACAGCTATATCTATCCATAAATCCTGATGAATCCAATCAGTTAGGTAGACTACAGGCATGTCTGGAAGACATAAAAACTTGGATGACTCTAAACTTCTTGCTTCTAAATTCTGATAAAACAGAAGTTGTCGTCTTTGGACCAGAAGCTCTGAAAAAGAAACTACTTAGTCAGCCCCTTCACCTGGACGGCATTAAATTAGCCTCCAGTAATAAAGCAAAAAACCTCGGTGTCATTTTTGACCAAGATATGTCATTTAGAACTTACATTAAAGAAGTCTGTAGGATTTCCTTTTTTCACCTTAGGAATATTGCAAAAATTAGAACCATCCTGTCCAGGAATGATGCTGAAAAACTAGTCCATGCCTTTGTTACTTCAAGGCTGGATTACTGTAACTGTCTATTATCAGGTAGTCCACAGAATACAATTAAAAGTCTTCAGTTAGTTCAAAATGCTGCTGCTAGGATTCTGATGAATATTAAAAGAAGAGATCACATTTCCCCTGTTTTAGCTTCTCTTCACTGGCTCCCAGTAAAATCTAGAATAGAATTCAAGATCCTCCTTCTGACATATAAAGCCCTTAATAATCTAGCTCCATCATACATAAGAGACCTGATTGTTCCATATGTTCCTAACAGAGACCTTCGCTCTCAGACTGCAGGTTTACTGGTAGTTCCTAGGATTTCTAAAAGTAGAATGGGTGGCAGATCTTTCAGCTATCAGGCTCCCCTCCTATGGAACCGGCTCCCAGGGTTGGTTCGTGAAGCAGACAATTTGTCTATCTTTAAAACTAGGCTAAAAACTTTCCTCTTTGACAAAGCTTACAGTTAGAGATATGTTTATAGGTAGTTAGAGTCAGGTCAGACAGGTAGATAGGAAGAGACAGGTTAATGTTAGTAGTCAGGCAGAGTGTCAAAAGTTAGGAAGAGATAGGAAGAGGTAGAGTAGCTAGGTAGAGATAGATTAATGTAAGCCAGGTAAAGATCCGGAGCCGGTCGCGGCTTACCGCCGCGGAAGAAATGTGCCCCACAGGGGCCAGCCAGCGCCGGAGAGAGGTCCCTCAAGGGGATCCTCCCGCACAGTGCGGCCGCCCATTACCTGCCGGGTTGAATCCCCCGGGCAGACTGTGCGGACCCCACCCGTTTATCTCTTAAACGTTTCTCGCCCTCTTCAACTCTGTCCTCTCAGTTCTGTCTATTTTTCCTTAAGATAGTTGTCGACTATCGGTCTCGTGCCGGTATTTAGCCTTAGATGGAGTTTACCACCCACTTTGGGCTGCATTCTCAAACAACCCGACTCCGAGAAGACCCCGGCATGACGGGGGCCGTTACCGGCCCTACACCGTCCACGGGTCAGGAGGACTCAGACAGAGTGTTGGTAGCCAGGTCTCCTAGTAGCTAGGAGACAGGTTAATGTTAGTAGCTATGCTGCTTTAGGCTAGGCTGTTGGAGGACATTATTAGGGTCTGTTCCTACTTTCTCTCCTACTTCTCCCCAACTGCATGATGTGCTGTCAATTCAAGCACTAACCTGTTTTCTATTATAGTAGGTGCTCCGGATTAGCCCTGCTTGACGACCCTGACTAAGATGGCATTGCAGTGACGGAAAATTCTCCACGTCCTGCAACAAACTTGTGCATCAGTTCTATTGCTCTTTCTGTGTCTCTGTTATGTATTCTCCAAGCCACAGACGGTCGCGGCAGATAACCGCTTGTGCTGAGCCTGGTTCTGCCGGAGGTTTCTTCCTGTTAAAAGGGAGTTTTTCCTTCCCACTGTCGCTGCATGCTTGCTCAGTATGAGGGATTGCTGAGAATTCCACGACGCAATCTTCTGTGGTTCTGTAATTTCTACACTAAACATTGTATTGTAATAACTCTTTTTGTAAAGTGCCTTGAGATGACATCTGTTGTGAAATGGCGCTATATAAATAAACTGAATTGAATTGAATTGAACAGGATAGCATAAAATGAAAAGGACTGGGAAAAGGAAAATATGAAAACGAACTGGCAGGGAACTAAAGTAACAAGAGAGCTTAATTTACAGGGGAGGAGTGAGGAAATGACTGAGAAACCTGAGGCCTAGTTAGTGGGTGCAGATGCAGGTTAGAGGGATAGAACAGGTGGAAACAATTAACTGGGTCAGGGAACAGAATGCCATGGAGGAATACAAGAAATGAACAGAAAACCATCCTAAACAAGAAACTTAACTGATATCTAAAATGAACTAACAAAGACTGATAAACTAGGGAAGCATAGTTAAAAGGCAAAGATAAAACAGAAAGGTTAAAAAACAGCAGGGAGCAGGGAGGTGAAAATATGGAAACAAAGAAGTGGCAAAATATCACAAAAAAACGTAACCCTAAGTCCTATTTAAACTAAATAAGGAAAATAACTAACATTCAAACACAAACTCCAACATGATGACAAAGACTAAATGATTGAATCTGGATTTATTTTTTTGGTGCTCCAGGTTAATGCAGCCTGTGACTTCACGGTGTGTTTTATTTATTATCAAAATATTAATTTTAATAATCAATTTGGCAATCAACCAAAAGGGCCGTGGAAACTCTGTAGGAGTTGCAGAGATCCGTGGTTTAGGTGGAAAACTCTGCCAAAAGAATTACTTTTAGCTGTGTACCCTCCTCACATATATGGAAGGCTAATCTTATGAGACCATAGTACATCCTGTTTGTATTTTGAGAAACTCTGTAGGGGAATGTAGTAAACATGAGGAAGAAGTGGACCGATCAGCATAATACTGTGACAATTATTTTGTTTTGCAGAGACAGGAAAGCTGATAAAAGTGAATGAGAGGATCAATGGAGCTAAGTATGACCAACATGGAAGAAAGTCAGTCGTAGGCCTACAGCCAACGCTATAGCATATTCATATGTTAGAATAGCCTAGTTAGAGTTTACATCTAAATCTAATTACGAAAATGTAGCAAAGCTTGAAAATATGGCCACCCAAAGACATACAGGTAAAACTCCAATGGCAGCCTTAATTGCTGTGAGTGTGAAAATGTCTAACATCTACATTGCCCCAAATTAAATTTCCCGACTAATAAGCAAAAAGTACGTTGTTTTTTTTTTGTATTCTATACAATAATGGGAATTGTAAACTTTTTCCTGAGGCATTGCAAAGCATTTTGGCTTTTTTTCTTTGCAGCTTGTTTACTTATCTCTGTGCACTGTGAACCAGTCTGGTCAGAAAATGCCAGTTTGGGGGGAAAATGGAACTTTTATTTCCTTGCTGCTAAGCAACCTGAGGGCTACAAGTCTTCTCTGAGTAGGAACAGAAAATTTGAGAAAGGAGCTGATATATTATGTAAATTCTGAAACTACTACATTTAACATTAGTCAGCTGTATTACCTGTCAATATTTTACCATGTAGGCTTTGGTAATCTAGCCATTTTCTGTGCTTTGTTTAAACTGCACGTCAAAATGTTCTGTGGTGCTTGTGAATCCTGAGAGGGATGCCTCCTTGCTGTGGCAAAAGGTCTATTAAGGTCTACATTGTGTTTACATCTGTATAGAAAGCTCTTAGACAATAAGAGATAATCTGCTAAGAGACCGCTATGACAGAGGAGAAGATGGGTGTTTGGAAAGACGGGAAAACAACTATCTATTGGACTGATAAGAGAAAAGGTAGGACATCTGGAAGACAGATTTAGACACTGCAGGAGAACCTGAAAAGAAGGTACGAAAACAGTCAAGTGGGGGAGGACGGGATAATGATATGACATATGAAACCCAATGACACTTGAATAGTATGCAGCATAGAAATACAAGCTTTGCAACTTTTTTTGTAAAATCTATTCATTACCAAAGTAAATTGTACCTCTTTCAAACTTTATTTTATTGGTATTTTAGGGTTTTTACATGATTTAACAACAAAAAGTAATGAATAGCTGTGAAGTGGAAGGAGAAGGATACTTTTAAAATCTATCATTTATCGTGTGACCACTTGCATTCAAAATTCTTGTGTCAGTAGTGTGTAAAACCAACCTTTACTTCATTTTAAAATTCAAGCTTGACATATCTCCCTAAATCCTTTGCATGTATAGAGACACAGAATTTTGCCCACTGAAAAATAGGTCAAGCTTGAAGGATGGAGAACGACTGTGAACATTAATTTGCAAGTCTTGCTATAGATTTTCAGTTGGGTTCAGGACTTTGACCGGAGCTGTTCTAACAAGAAAATGCTTTGATATAAGCTTTGAAATTGTAGCTCTAACTCTACGCCTGTTGTCCTGTTAAAAGGTGAACCCCTCTCCAAATGTGTGGCAGCCTTGAACAGTTGTTTCCCTGACCTTTTTTAGCTGACCAGCTTTGCTTTTCCTGCTGATAAAGGTATCCCGCTACATGATGCTGTAACCCCCAAGTATCATAAACCATTAGTGTTTAGCCATGTATAGCATTTTGGATGTATGCTAAAAAGATCAGTTTTACACCTCTTGTGATTTTCAACAATCACCTTCTTCTTGAAGCCCATGCCAAACGGCCCTATTTGTGAATTGCACAACAAATAACTGTCAAATCCATGGACTCACCCACTTGAGGTGCGGTTTTATGCATCTACCCCACAGCTATCAATATGTTAACCTTATCTCTAATTAGTGCTGTATTTGCCTGTTTAGGTGGGCTGCCATGTTTTGGTTGGCTTTCAATTGGGTGTAACTCTTTCTATTTTCAGGAGATGATTCAAGATAACTTTTTGTTTTGGTTAAATCTCTGGATATCGTCTCATAAACAATCACTGTTTTAAATGATTCTACCACTTATCATCTGTGTTTCTCGGTTTTCATGATGCTGCTTGTTCACACTTTACATGTTTTTCATTTACAAAACCTTCTAAGAGCAGGTTTCCAATACTATACATTGAGGATGGTAGCTTTACATGATACAATGTGAAAAGTTCATGGTAAACAAGTAACATAAAGATACAGAAATCTTCAAGCAGATATGTATTTATTGGTGTTGTTTTAACAAAGCTAACAGACAGTTGTCTGCAAGGGTGTGTTTTCCTGCCTATTTTTTGAGCTTCGTCAGCGTGCTTACATTCAGACTTTCCAAGGCCTCATTATTGAAAGACAAGGGAAGAGTATTAGTTACAGATATGGCGGCTGCTGTTGTCTCGGCCTCTGTGTTTTGAACTGCAGCAGCATCTCATTAGGTTAGCCCAGAAGGGACTCAAAGAAAGAAAAACAACTTTTATATACCCATTAGTTTTGCACTGTAGCCTTTGCCGGGTGTCAGCTGATCAGAATGCATCTAGTCGCAGTGTAGGTGCCTGAGTACTTGTGTTTCTCTGCCCTGCAGGCGCAAAATGTTCACTTAGCATAATTCACCTTGATGAGGATCCCAGTGGGACTCTTGACAGCTTTAGACTCCACACGTTTTTCTCATGACTGCACAGTGATACATCATTCACTCAAATTATAAACTAGACTTTAACCTTGGAAGTGGCAATAGACCACACAAAAAAAAGTAATTATGAACCTCACTTTGTTTAATCCTCCACATTGGTATTTTGAATCATCTTGTGTTAAACGGCATGCTGTAATGTTACATGTACCTGATTTTGAGGTCTTGTAAGATGCATGTTCTAAAATCATGTTCAAATGTTTAAAAGTCAAATCTGAAAAAAATAAAATAAATAAAAGGCCACAATTTGCTTTTTTAACATGTAAGGAGACAAAACTATTATCAAGAGAGGTTTATATTTTATGTCATTGTAGATTAAGAGCCTTTTGTTTGTATTAACAATCTCAGTGTGTACTACAGAAACAGTGGTCATGCAGGGATTATCACCATTGCTGTTTCTACTCTGTTCTGTGATTCTTATAATCCCTAAGAGATGTTAATGCAGTTTCTGGAGCAGTTTAGAAACACTGTCTAATGCAACTACTATTGTCATGGTTCATAAGAAATGTCAAGAATCAACACCGGAAAATAAGTGTGAAGTCAGTGTTAATGAGGGCATTTATTAGATCTGGTGCATGGTTTTTTTGTTGTTTCTTTTTACACACCATAACAATGAAAGCTGCACAAGAACACTCATAAAAAGTTTAGAGACACAAGTGTGGTATTTCTAATGTGAGAGAACAATAATGATAATAATAAGAAAACTATTGGCCAATTTCTTGACTATGATTCTTTTTTATTTTATTTTTTTATTATATTAATTTAGCCACTTTTAATCTGCAGTTGCCCTGTTTCCTTAGCTTGATCTATTCAGATCTGTTCAAGGCAACAAACTCATCATTACCATATAGGGAAACAAACCATGATTTCTACAGCAAAACTTACAGTGCCATGCTCAGACTCCAAAGAGTTCTGTATTTTGGCCTTCTTGTTCAACTGGTCTTCTAGCTGTAGAGAAAGGCACATATCTTAAAATTTTGCATATAGGCTAAATGGTGATTAACAAGGGAGAGCTGTTCGTTTTTCAAGTTTCAGGATTTTAGACAAAAATACGGATGGATGACAGCAGCTGCATTGAAACGGATCTTCATTCAGGTTTGTGAATCTTATATTAAAAGTGCTGGCTTGCTAAATGTCACTTTGCTTTAAGGTTTGGTACTAAAAATGAATTTTAACACCATAATATAATATAATATAATTTAATAATAAATAAATATCAGAGAGGCAGATGTTCTCTGGATAACTGGGAAACAACTGAAAAAGGTAGTGTTATAGTCAGTGAAAACAGCTAGTTAAATATTGAGGCTATAAAATATAAACATAAAATAGCCGATATTGTGCTTTTTTATTATCTTGGCCAACCGAGTCAGAAAATCTGATCATAACCAATTTTTACACTTCAGTTTTAAGCTAATAACATATTCTATAGTAGCTACTTTATTCACTTCAAAAACTCAATCTGAACGAGCTGAACAATCCAAGTCATGCCATTACACATCAAGCAGACAAATAAATGTCAGTTTTTTGTCCACACTGACAAAAAACACTGATTGTTGCCCTATATATATATATATATATATATATATATATATATACAATTAAATTAAATGTGAAATGTGCAACTGCATGTGCTTAATCAGTGTGATTGCTGCAGAGGTAGGTATGATGAGGTTTTGAGCTTTTGCCTCGGGCAGATGACATCCCACGGGGGTTAAGATTTTGTTCTTGAGGTTGAATCTGCACTCTACTGCCACATGGGAGAAAGGGATTAAAGCCGCACTTCAGTTCATGCTCGCCGCTGACCAGGCTGGGACTGGACCAGTTAGTTGGACCAGTCCCAGCCTGGTCAGCGGCGAGCATGAACTGATGAAGCCTCTTGGATAAGAGGTGAAACGTCTTCCAAGACAAATTACCAAGTCCAGTTGCGTTTGATTGAAATTTCCTTGAGATAACCATGACCTGGATGATTGAGAATATTCACAGGCTTATGTCGGGTGGTTTTGGCATACAGCGCTCTGTAACGCCGGCCAGAGGGGAGGAGCCTAAACAGGTTGTGGCCAGGGTGTGTGGGGTCAGTGGTGATTTTTCTGGCCCGCTTCCTGACCCTGGCCCGGAATAGGTCCTTAATGGAGGGAAGATCAGTACCTATGATCCTCTCTGAGGACCTGACTGTTCTCTGCAGTCTGTCCTTGTCTTGCCTGATGGCGGATCCGAACCAGAAAGAGATGGTTGAGGTCAGGACAGACTGGACTATTGCTGTGTGAAGATGGTCAGCAGCTCCTGAGGCAGGTTGAAGTTTCTGAGCTGACGCAGAAAGTACAGCCTTCTTCCTTATAGAGTCAATGTGGGAGGTCCACTTCAGGTCCCGTGTGATGGTGGATCCTAGGAAACTGAAAGACTCCACTGTGGGGACTGGCCTGTTGGTGATTATGAGAGGAGATGTTGATGGGGGTCTCTTCCTGAAGTCCACTGTCATCTCCACAGTTTTGAGCGGGTTTAGCTCCAGGTTGTTCTGACTGCACCAGAGGACCAGCTGTTCCACTTCCCTTCTGTACGCAGACTCATCGCCGTCACGGATGAGTCCAATGACGGTGGTGTCATCTGCAAACTTCAGGAGTTTCACAGAAGGGTCTCTTGACGTGCAATCAGTGGTGTAAAGGGAGAAGTGCAGTGGGGAGAGAACACATCCCTGGGGGGCGCCGATACTGAGGGACCGTCTGTACCATATATCCTTGATTGGCACGTTCATTGTGCCAAGGAAGGAAGTAATCAGTCTCATTGCTGCCAATATAAATACCCTGATGACTTTCAATCGTAATATTTGAGATGGATGCACTGGCGTTCCTAGAAGATCTTGCAAATAGAAGGATTAGGAGAGAATGCGTGTTCAGGGATCATGCGGACCTCCTTGCTCATGATGATGACTGGCTAATAAGCAGATTGAGATTCCCTAGAGCTGTGCTCTTGGATCTCTGTGCTGAATTGGGTCCGGTTTTGGAGAGACCGTCCAGGTGGAACCGTGCCATTCCGGTCCAGCTGCAGGTGCTCACCCCTCTGGGGTTTCTTGCAACTGGTTGTTACCAGCGGGAATTAGCCGACAGGTATGTGTCTGAGTGATATGATTCTTACTATTCTGCCCAAAGTCCCTTTTTGGAAATAATGCCTACAAATATGTTATATTTATTTACTAGGTCTGGGATATCACAGCCGTCCCTGAGCGCAATAATGCCTGCAGTCTTGGATGGGATCATTACAATGAGCAGGCGATACATCATGTTTCCATATACTGTGGGGGAGCAGGCCGTAATTAAGATGCAATTTGCAGCAATGTCCGGTTTCCCAAACATAATCGGCACAATTGACTGCACCCATATTGCTATAAGGGCCCCGTCCGAGGATGAATTTGTTTTCGTCAATCGGAAACATGTACACAGTATTGATGTGCAAATCATATGTGATTCACAAATGATTATCACTAATATGGTGGCACGATTGCCTGGGTCAACACACGACTCCTTTATCTTGACACACAGCAGTGTAGGGAACAGACTGCAGGCAGGCGCTGTGTGTGATGGCTGGCTGCTCGGTAGATCCTCACAGTCATTAGAAATGCTGGTTGTTGACGCCTGAATTAAACGTGTTATCACTTGCAGGTGATAGTGGCTACCCTCTCAGGGGCTGGCTTCTGACTCTGTTCCCCGACCCACAGACAGCAGAGGAAATACGCTACAACTCCTGTCACACGCGTGCGCGCTCAGTTGTGGAGCGTACCATAGGCCTGTGAAAATGTAGGTGGCGGTGATTGGATGCCTCGGGTGGCAGACTATTATACCACCCTACAAAGGTCTGCAAGATCGTGAGGGCATGTGGAATTCTTCATAACATGGCACTGAGAATTGGAATTCCCCTCCCTCCTGACCTACCCCCTCCCCAGCATGAGAACTCCGACCCACAACCGCCTCCTCCTCGACAGGAAGCTTTCACACACGGAGCAAGGATCCGCCAGGATGTAATGCGGCGTTTGAGATAACAACGACAAGGTTCATTTATTAACATTTTTTATTGTTTCATTTAAGGAACCAATGGCTGTCACTATGTCGCACAGCACATTTTTTATTTCCTTTAACTCTTTTGTCACCGAATTTATGGCGCTGATTGTGTCTCTCTGTGTCTGCATCACAGCTTCAGTCAGAACCCCAGCACTGCTGGATGCGCCACGGGCTTGGGCAGCACTGGTGCTGGGGGCAGCCGGACGCCGGGCAACCTCATCTTCCTCAGCCTCCTCATCCTCGCCACGTACCGACTGTGGAAGAGCTGAAAAGACACGGCATATTAGTCTGTCTCCTTAAAAAATGCTCAAATTTGTTAACGTAGCCACGTAATAAAATATATACAAAAGGTGCTTAACGGGGTTCATCTGTCGATTCAGCCAAGTCGGTGTCACCCTCATTCTCTGACACAATACCGTGCACGCTTGATGTTCCCAAGATACTTGCCATCTTCCTGTCCAGTGGAGTCATGCTCGGGTGTACACGTACCCCCTCCAGTAGCAGACCCACTCTGGCGGTGGGAGGAAAGTTTTCTTTTTGCCTCAACTTTGAGATCCGACCACTTTTTTTAAATTTCGGGTACCTTCCTGTCAGTTGTCGTTTTGGCGTACGCAAACTTTTTGTTTTGGTCATACGTACACTTTTAGTAGGGATTCTACGCAATGTTTTATAAATGAGACCCCAGGTCTCCTTCCTAACCAGCCAGGCTGTGGATTGTTGTGCAGCAGCATGTGTTTGTGATTCTAAATGACATGTGAGTATATTATTATTGGCGTATTGGCTTTGTGGTGATATGATAATTTCATAAGTTGTCCGCTTCGGACGGCGAAGAGTTTAAATGCTCTGTATTTAAGTTGATTTATGCCTGTTGGCTCACTGTATAGCTTCAGTACATTTCATAGTGAGATACCGCTGCATTAAAAATATGATATTATTCAGTTAAAGTGATGTTTTCTGACTTAAATTAGTGCTAACTATTAGCGGAAGTACCTCTGTACATCACAATATTTCCTTTTGTGATAAACTAGAGAATGTGTTTACTTTTGGAAAATGTTCAGTTGTGACATTAGATTAGTCTATATTACATTTGATTTATCTTATATTTAATACAGTCTGCTGATATCCAAATGTTAAATGTGAAAGTCTACATCATTTTGCTATTATTTTTCATATGGGACCACACAAACATTATGAATTTGATTGTGGAGTTCAAAACAAAAACCTAATTGATTTCTGCTATATTTATTTATATTTTCCAAGAGCAACTACATCTAGATTTGTCCTTTTATTTATACTGAAAACTGTAGTTTTTTTGGTCATATTTAGGAATGGTGATTAATTTACTGCTACCCTGTGATTAATTAGGTCAATATTTTTTATTGTTTTACATCCCTACTAAAAATAACTAAATATGAGGGTTCATGTTCAGACCAGGTTCATGTCCAACACAATAAGAACTTAGTGCCCTAATGCTGATCTGAGGTGACTTCAATCAGCAGCTGACTATGATGTTGTTAAATATTAACTTTGTGGATAAATAGTGTTTTGCTTTGTCAAAGCATAGTAAGTGTAGTCCAGTGTCTTTAGTCTGCTTAAAGGTGATCAGAATTCAAAAGTTTAAAAGTTTAAAACAACAATTTTTTTGCACCTCAGTCTTCTGGGCTAAACCTCTGATCAGCTTCAATCCGAAATCCGCCCCTGCATAGTACACTGGGAAATTTGCAACATTCTACAGAAATCTGTCTCACCTTCATTATCTCACAGATGGGAGCTGCTTTCAGACTTTAGCATGCTGATCTTCCTGATGCTGATGGGCCTTCCACTCACACCACACACAGAAAGTTACAAAAATAGGAATGTCAATAATAAAAGTGACAGAACAGGCCAATTTCAGACATCTGTCACTAGATACAGTTTGTGAGGACAAATGATGCAGGTATAAAACTGGTGTGAGGCTGAAACTGATCTTGAATATGAACATTTCTCCCTTTGTCAGGAAAACATCATAGTGCAGATGTGTTTACCAGTTGCAATAGCAGTGTTTTTACATGGCTAGAGAAGCAGAGGGAAATAACCTTTTGGGTGATTATAAGAGCACAGAAGTATTACCCATGCTCTCACACTGAAAAAGGTTTACACATTTACTGTGATCCAGTAATGTTTGAACATAAGATGTTCTTAATTATGTGTAAAGAGGGTCTTATGTGGGTTAAGTATTTGCATATATACATAAGATGTGTGAGTAAAGTTTGTCTATTGAAGAACAAAAAAACAGCAGGAAATTTATTATAAACACAATACCAAGATTTTGAAATTATATATTTAAAATATGGAATATAAAAGCATAACACAGTACATAATGAAAAACCTATAATAATTTGTGTCAAAACAAAGCTTTTTTTAGCACAAAATAAGTAAACATGTGATTAACTGCAACATGTTAGGTCAAATGTTTTACACCCACATACACGATTGTGGGTGGATAGTGGAGTAATGTGACTAAGACTTGTGTGGGTATGGTGAGATTAGACACAACAGGGTGACACATTTTTCGTTTTTTGAAGTAAAAAAAAACCCCAGGACTGATCTAAAAGGTTTAGTTTCAATAGATTGGTCTTTTAGCTCTGAGATATCTGAGACTCACACTCCTCACTCTTTGGCTCTCCTCTGTCATACCTTGACAACTCTGAAAAAAGTAGATACACACTAGCTGAGGCTTATCTTGTCTATGAATTTTCACTTCAGTGAATATATCATTACAATATAGGTATTTTCAAAGCTGTATGCACTGGCAGACACACTGTAACATCATATTACACATGGCCTGGATAGCCTGTCTCTTTTTGCAAGATTGTGCACACAAGAATCTTTACAGGTGCAATGGTGATCACCCGAATATGAGATGCAGATACATTTGTACATAGTTCACCTTGAGATGAACATACTGTCAACTTCAAATGGGATGTGCACATTTCAATGTGCTCATTTCAGTCTATAAGGCATTTACATTGAATATTGCCTCTTAACAGTCAAACATGTCTTGTTTATGTCAAAAGAGCATTTCACATATTTGAAAAGATTTTTTGAAAAAAACAAACTCCACTGTACCTGGTATATGGTGGAGGCCTGTAGAAAATCCATATACAAGCAAGAGATAAAAATAAGTAAAAAAAATTACGGTTTTGCACTTTTTATAAAATATTTTAAGCTCAGTCCTTTCTTTTCACTTAGCAGCTCCGCCCACTTGCCCGCTAAGGTTCCACCTGGAGAGAATTTTAAATTATGTGTACATGTAAAGTACTGAATATAGAATAGAACAGAGTTAATGATAAATTGCCTGTACTTGCATAACACTTTATTTAGTCTGTACGGACCCCAAAGCGTTTTACACTCTGCATTCAGTCATGCACCCATTCACGCAAACATTCGCACACTGGTGATGGCAAGCTACATTGTAGCCACAGCTGCCCTGGGGGGCATTGACAAAGCCAAGGCTGCCAGACTCTGGCGCCACTGGGCTCCCTGACCCCCACCAGTAGGCAACGGGTAAAATGCCTTGCCTAAGATCTCTGGGGCTTGAACTGTCAACCCTCCAATTACAAGCTGAACGCCTGAGAGGCACCTGGCTGCAGACCTCCGCTGTCAGGTTGCTTCCGGTGCAGGCTCCACTGTGAGAACGACTTCCCCTGTCAGGACGGTCAAGGGCGGAAGTGCAGACTTTTTTCCCACCAGCCTTAATCCGACGGAGACCAGCTAATGTCCCGAGTAGCGGTGGGTTGCTGATTTAGTCAAGAAGTAAATGCATGGTTTCATGTTTTTTTATCGATATAGATGCCTTAAAATGTCAAAGTATAAGAAGTTATTTAATACGTGATACAAATGACCGAATGTTACATGTCAGGTTGGGTTGTCGGTTTGAAGCTAAGTAAGTTAACGTCAAAGTTAACTTTCACCAATGGCGGTTAGCATCAACACCTTAAGTTAGGGTGACCATACGTCCTCTTTTTCCTGGACATGTCCTCGTTTTTGGCCATAAAAATTATGCCCGTGGGGATTTTGTAAAATATCAGAAAAATTCTGGGTTAACCTCATATTGTTTCTTGACTGTCATTCAACACTTTAAATACAGCCACTGCCCTGTCTTAATGACGTGAAAGACCAAAAATAAAAATTAAAAAGTGAAACAAAGCAAACAAGGAGCTGCACTGCATGCGTTGTAGGGTGCCACTAAGATACCGAAACGTAAGTGTAGTTTCACAGATGGATTGCAGAAAAAAAGACCCAATGTTCAGTCGTGGCTGTCGGAGAAGCTAATTCCTGCTTTATTTGAGAAAAAAGCGGAGCAGCACACCTTAGCTAACACAGTGCTACTACAGCAGGTTATGAATTAATTATGGGACAACACAGATTCATTATTATCCGAAGTTCATCAAAGTTATCACCGACAATCATTTGACTCTGAGACGTCTCGGTAAAAACAGTCCGACCTTGGATTAATATTTCATCCCTTCCCCGGTGATGAATCCGGACATATGTACTATTAGTGGATTGCTTGTAATCTCAGGATTATAAAGTTGGTACTGACATTGCTCTATCTGAAAAACTGAACACAACATAACTAAAAAACTGCAGTCTGAACATCAAGTGATCCTGGGTAAAAATAGATCAAAGAAAACAGAGAATATTCCTATTTTAAGGCATACTGAATGTGAAAAATTCTGAGTCTGATTATTGTCATCTGCTGTTGGTGCATATTAGTCAGAATTTTTATAAATAAGATAGATTATCTTAGGTTCTCTCTCAGACAGCAGATAAAACGCTAAACCTTGACTAAGTGATTTACTGGAGAAAAAAAAATTCCTCTATAATTCTTAAAAACATATTTGCTGGAACATATTTCAATCAATCAATAATAATATTTTTCTGCAAATATGAATAAATATATTTTTGTCTTTTTTTTATTATGCTGGTTTTTTAAAGCAACCTTCAAGTTTACGTGAGAGAGATGAAAATAACCTTCTCTGACTCTATTTACCTCAACAATCTGAAGTATGTTTTAATTTGAATCCATATTAATTTTTAGATTTGAATCAATTTAAAGTCTTATTTGTTTCACTTCTGGTCGAGAACACACTAAAAGGAGGATAATTTTTATGGAAATCTAATAAACCCATTATGTTCTTAAACACATCAAGAGGAAGCACCTCAAGAAATCAAAGGATGTAACAGAACCTGATAATTTAAAGAGCATCTGTGTGGATGCCAAAAATTGGATTCCTGCAGTCAAAAAGGGAGGGCATGGCTTTTCAGTTCCCATGCATGTCCAAAACAAAACCTGGGCTGGTTGGAATGCAACCAGTACTCCAAAATGGCATCACAAAGTCGATTAACCTTTACACACTGAACACCATTCATTCTTTGCAGTACTGTACATACATAGCCACTGAAGAATGCCTCAGAGAACAAGTGCCAACAGAAATAATGCGCTTAAAGTTTTTGGGTGAACAGAAAAAGTCAACCTGTATTAAAAGGCAAGAATATGCCTATGAGTATACCAACATAAAAATCTTCCATCTAACCTCCCAGATGATGTTATATAACCAAAAGCAATCACAGACTATCTCACAGAGTTGCAGCCAGCAGAGACAGTTTGTACTCTCTGTCCCGGACCTGTAAATCTTGAAGAATGGATCTCCAAAAAAGCCAGAATAATCCCCATGAATGGGGTAATTGAAACTAAGTATTTTGTATTTTCTATTATGGAAGTGTCCAGAGAATGTAACATTGTTGTTAATAATCTATCATAATTCATTTACAACAGATGTATGAATCTATTTCCGGAGATGTCCAGCGTGTCACATCAGAATCAGAATAAGCTTTAATGGCCAAGTATGACACATACAAGGAATTTGACTACTGCAACCTTTCTCTGTAGTATAGAACTTAAATAAGTGAAGTAAAAATAAATACAAATAAATAATAAAGGATTTTATATACACCAAACTGGGGTTATTGTACAGTGAGTATATACAACAGTGCAGAGTTACAGTTTATTGTTCATGTGAATGGACTCACTCTGTGACTAGTCAGAGTTCATCAGAGCGACAGCCTGGGGGAAGAAATTGTTCTTGTGTCGGGTGGTTTTGGCGTACAGTGCTCTGTAACGCTGTTCAGAGTGCGAGGGGTCTGTGGTGATTTTCCTGGTCCGCCTTCTGACCCTGGACTGGTACAGGTCCTGAATGCAGGAACGATCAGTACCAATGATCCTCTCTGCAGACCTGACTGTCCTTGTCTTGCCTGGTGGAGGATCCGAACCAGACAGACATGGATGTGATCAGGACAGACTGGATTATTGCTGTGTAGAATATGGTCAGCAGCTCCAGAGGCATGTTTAACTTTCTGAGCTGACACAGAAAGTAGAGCCTCTGCTGGGCCTTCTTCCTTATCGAGTCTATGTGGGAGGTCCACGTCAGGTCCCGTGCGATGGTGGATCTGGGGGTCTCTTCCTGAGGTCCACTGTCATCTCCACAGTTTTTCCACTTCCCTTCCATATGCAGACTCATCGCCGTCATGGATGAGTCCAATGATAGTGGTGTCATCTGCAAACTTCCGGAGTTTCACATAAGGGTCCCTTGAGGTGCAGTCAGTGTTGTAAAGGGAGAAGAGCAGTGGCGAGAGAACACATCCTTGGGGGGCACCAGTGCTGATGGATTGGATGCTGGATGTGAACTTACCCAGTTTCACCTGCTGCCTCCTGTCAGTCAGAAAACTGGTAATCCACTGGCAGGTGGAGGGGGCACAGTGAGCTGGGACAGTTTTTGATGGAGGAGCTCTGGGATGATGGTGTTAAATGCAGAGCTGAAGTCCACAAACAGGACCTGAGCGTAGGTCCCTGTAGAGTATAGGGGGTGCAGGATGTAGTGGAGAGCCATGTTGACTGCATCATCCACTGACCTCTTTGCTCTATAGACAAACAGCAGGGGTCTAGCAGGGGATCCGTGATGTCCTTCAGGTTGGGTCAGCACTAGTCGCTCAAAGGATTTCATGACGACAGATGTCAGGGCGACTGGTCTGTAGTCATTTAATCCTTTGACAGTGGACCTCTTGTGAACCGGGATGATGGTGGAGCTTTTGAGGCAGTAGGGGACCTCGCACAGCTCCAGTGAGTTGTCGAAGATCTGAGTGAAGATGGGAGCCAGCTGGTCAGCACAAACTTTCAGACAGGACGGAGACACAACATCGGGTCCCGGTGCCTTCTTATGCTGCATTACAGTTAACCTTTCCGAGTCGGAAAGTAAGAAATCTCGCAGTTGTCTCGTGTCATTTCACCGAGACACGTCCCCTTCAGGTCGGAATATATGAGCTCCAACTCGGAGCCCTGAGAGTAGACCGAGTACAAAGTACTGATCAGAGAACAAAGATGGCTGCGCCCGTAATTCATGGTAAGTGGTGATGTAGTTTCTTTGTATTTGTACTATTTTGGTAATTTCACAGTCATTTTTAAATGCTCTTATACACTTGACTTTGTTGCTGCTGTACTCCAGTCACCAATTCATACATTGTACGGTCTTGCTGTGCATGCAATACAGTGTAAGGCTTTGTTTTTCATGCTGGTCTGCTAATGCTATCGCTAAAAACAATATGTTATAACACTTTTTATATAGCACACTTTCGACAAGGTAATTCAAGGTGATTACAGTAATAACAAATATGAAAATTAAAATATAGAACCACTAAAAGAAAGCATAAATTATAGTTATACAGTTATATTTAAGTATATTTATATTTTTACAAAATCCTGAGAAAGGCCCCCACGGCAAAGTTGTGCAGGTAACATGCAGCCAAGATGATCTTCACCACAGTCACGGTGCATGTGTTCTGCAAGTCTCGCATACACCTCCACTTGCTCTTCATCTTCCCAAATGCATAGTCCACAATGACTCTATCCTAGCTGATGTTGGTGTTGCGGCGAAGGTCTGCATCCGTGAGAGTCCCGTTGTCACGTCGGGGGGTGATGATGAAAGGGATGCAGCAGATGGTACCACCTCATCTTCTCCTGCCAGTCTTGGAAAAATGGGGGGGACCTAAGCACTCTGGCATCATGCACTCTGCCAGCCATCCCAGCGAAGACGTTGATGAAGTGACCTTCAACATCAACAATCCCCTGGAGGAGGACGGAGTAGTAGGACTTTCTGTTAATGTAGTCCCCCCCTCTGACCGGCGGCCTTTGAACCCTGATGTGGCAGCCATCAATCACTCTGATGATTCCCTCAAGGCCAGATGTGCTTCTGAAGCGTGTGGCAGACACCCTCTTCTCACAGTCTGCAGGCCAACGGACAAAAGTCTGACCAAGGGTGGACATGATGGTCAGCACCTGGATTACAGTGCAATGTGCTGATGAAATTGAGTCATCAAACTTGTCAGACATCTCCCGGAAGCTGTTCTGGTTGGCCATATCCCACAGGAACATGAGCACCTTCTTGTTGATAGGCAGGGGACGCAGCCCTTGGGAGTGGTCACCTTGCAGGCCACCCTCCTGTAGGTAACCTTAAAGGATTTCAAACCGAGCTTTTGGGATCCTGAAATGCCGGGAAAATGTGTGGGTATCCATGCCCAGCAGGAGCTGCCATTCAGGTCCAGACTTGAGGATGATCTGATTTCTAGACTGCAACACATACACGGTAGGATTGGGCATCTAAGGTATAATGCCGATCCGATACGCATCTTGATACAAAGTATCCGATCCGATATATTAACGATACATTTGTGGCATTTTGCGATGCAATACGATACAATTCACATCCATATCACGATATGATGCGATAATTCAGCACTGGCTAAGTAGTTTAAGTTTATGTGGTGATGTGGCGGATGCAGTGCCATTGAATCAGTTTGATTATTTATTAACCAAGTAAAACCAAGACTTATATTTCCAAACTGGCTTTTCGCTCAGAGCCCGAGTGTCGGTTTACAGTAGAGGGCCATTTTAGAACACATGGCACTTTTTATCTAAGTATTTCCGAGATAAACAGAACGTAACTATGTAACTATGTCTCCAGCTGTGCTGAAAACTCTTTCAGTTGGTACGCTTGTTGCTGGGATGGACAGATATCTCTTTGTTAAAGCTGATAGTAGTGGAAGATCTACTTGCAGTCTCCACCACTGCAAAACATCCCCATCCAAACCTAAAGTGTCCCTCTCTATATATTTTCCCTGATGGTCTTTGCTGGTGGTCTTGCACTCAGGAAATCTCCAAACATCTGGTCCATGGCAGTTTTTTTCTTCGGAGGGTCGTCATCTACAGAATAGGGCAGAGGACAGGCTTATCAGTTCTGCTAAAAATATTCCTTTCATTTACAATCTGAAAATTACTTCACTATATTGCATCTTCACTACTACTACTACTACACTACTGTACATTTGTTGCATTGTCTTCATTAAAACAAACCTGGCTTATCCTCTCTGAAAGGGCTTTTGTCACTTTCTGTTTCAGCTGTCTGGTCCTCTTCCCATGTGCCTGTTACCTGTTCTTCCTTTGGCATTGCTGTGTCACTGACCTCTTCCTTAAAAATGCATAATCATGGAATATAATGCACATTATTCATATATTATTAGTTCATATATAACTCCAATAATTATCTTACTTTAAGTGTTCTTACCTCTCCATTCATCTGTACCACCTATGTTGTTATCTTCATGAAAACCATATCCTTGGCATCACTGTCAACCATAAAAGCCAGATCTTTAAAATGCTGGTCAAGTGCTGAGGCACAATGGAGAGTGCCTTCAAGATATGTATAACGGCCATCAAAGTCCTGCTTGAATCTGTCTTTCATGTGGGAAATAACCTCTAGATCACTCTCATCTGGTTGGAATTGCCTCTGCAATTTGGCTTGGATTGGATGGATAATGGAGATGGTGGGATTTTTTCCTCACTGAGGAGTGTGGTTGCCACTTTAGAGGTGACATTAATTTGATGATCTCTGGGATCAGTGTCATGTCATTTTCTGTCAAACTCACCATAGCCTCACGCCTCTTTATATTCCTGGACAGCAGGGTGTTCAGCACAGCAGGCTGCTGCTCCCAGAAACGCTCCAACATGTCGAGGGTACTGTTCCATCTGGTGGAAACGTCATGGATGAGCTTATGGTCTGGCAGGTGTAACTGTGTCTGCATTTCATGCAGAACTTCAGTTGCCTTGGGGCTTTTGTGGAAAAAGGAGACAAGCTTCCTAACTTTCACCACCAGCTCAGAGACACTGTCCACCTTAAAGGCTTTTTGAGATGCCAAGTTCAATGTGTGTGCGATGTATCTCACGTGTGGGTCCATCTTGGCGCTAACACCAGCCAGGATCATGTTTTTGGCATTGTGTGTGACTAACGCGGGGCTCTTCTCTTCGATTTTCCACTCGCGGCAAACATCCTGAAGTAAAATGGTTAGATTATTCCCTGTGTGAGCCTCGTTGAACACTCTGGTCTGCAGAACGTGGTTTTTGAGAAACCACCCGTCATCTATGTAATGTACTGTGACCGTTACATATGATGCTGTAGTGCACGATGTCCAGCCGTCCACTGTTACAGCAACTCTTTGGGCTTTGTGCAGAGACTCCTCTATCTCTCTCCTGACTTTGTTGTACAGAGCAGGAATGTGTTTATCTGAGAATAGCTTTCGGTTTGGTATCTTATAACAAGGCTCCATGGAGAAGGCGTTTAAAACCTTCATTCTCTGTGACACTATAAGGCTGAATATCTTTGCAGATGAACAATGCAATAGCATCTGTTATTGCCATAGAGCGCGCGGAACTGTTAGCAAGTGGGGCATGCTGAATCAGAGCAGGAGGCAGGGGATGCAGGGGTACTAGCAGATGCTTCCGCAACAACACCATGGCGCCGCTTCAAGTGAGATATCAGATTAGTCGTAGTGCCCGTGTATTTTACAGATGCGCGGCACATTTTACAAATTGCATCTGTCTTATCAAGTCGTCCGTCTTTCTTGTAAAATCCATAGTGTTGCCACACTTTAGATGTAAAACTCAGCGGGGGATAAATTATCTCGCTGTCCGACATGTTTGTTTTTCTCTGCGCGCTTCCTGACCACTACCTTTGGGTTTATCACGAGCTTAATCCGCGCAGCTGATACATTGAGTTGTAGTGTACACATCCGCAAGTCCGTTGACTAGGCCTACTTTATTTAGGTCGATTAGATAATGCGCCGAAAACAGGTTGACAATACTTGTTAATAAATAAAGAAATACATACAGAGGGAAAATGAGAGGAGAGCTGATTAATATAGATAACACAAACTCATTCATATCAGCAAGTCTGTTCAGTGTTGTTTTACTATTGCATTACATCACAGGGCAAACCTTAACTTCATACATTCACATTATGTTAAGATTTTAAAATAATTGTATTTTAATGAAAAAAAATACCTTTCTTCTAAAGTTGTTACAGGTAATGCGTTACATAGGAGAGTAGAGAGCAACATGCATCACAACAGCCAACGTCGCTATTGTTTTTACTGGCAGGTAGTTTGCTAGCCTTTGCGATGAATAATGCTGTTTAGAACGCTGCAAACATACTAAAAATTAGGACCTATCGGTTGCATTTTCTATTTTCTTCCTCCTCATGCTCCTCAACAATCTCTGCCTCTCCTGTTCTTCCAGCTCCAGCATCACGACAGCTGCTGCCCTGGCGATGTCCATGTTTTCTTCCGACTGGGCATGTGGTGAGACAACTGGAACGCTTTAAGTGTGGAATGACATCACGTTCTCGTGTACAGCAACTCGGACGCCCGAGTTTCCGAGACAAATGGAATGAAGCATTAATCCTCTGTCTCTGAAATAGTTGATGCACATCCTGTTCACAGATCCTCAGCACAGGCAGGGGGTCGGATAGGGTGGTGGTTTGCAGTGATGCTAGGCCTTTTGTAATGGAGATGGTAGGGGAAGTGGAAGGTGTGAAAGTCCTTTCAAACCTGGAGTAAAAGTCATTGAGGTTCTCAGCCAGGCAGGGGCTCGCCACTGGGTGGGAGGATGGTCTCCTGTAGTTGGTAATGGTCTGCAAGCCCTTCCAAACTGCCGACCTATAGATACCAGGAATGGCAGGACGGTCTACATGACTTCGATGACCATACTACATTAACTCTGGAACCTTAGGCGTCTCTTTTTCTGAAGTACCTTTTGCCGTGCCATACTGTACCATTACTATCAATAAATTGACTCGACACGGCTCAGCCAGAGTTCTGCCAGTGGAGAGTAAAATGTACTAAGGTTGAGTCAATCCGAGTCGAGTCGTGCCAGTGGAGAGACACCTATAGTCCCTCCAGCGAGTCCTGGGTCTTTGTGGGTCTTCCAAAGTTTGTGACTATAGATGAGGGTAGGAACATAGATAGACCGGTAAATCGAGAGCTTTGGCTTTCGGCTCAGCTCTCTCTTCACCACGACAGACCGGTTCAGCTCCGGCATAACTGCAGATGCCTTACCAATCCGTCCATCTATATCCCGCTCCATTGTTCCCTCATTCGATAACAAGACCCCCAGATATGTAAACTCCTCCACTTGAGGAAGGACCCCATCCCCGACCCGAAGAAGGCACCCTACCCTTTTCTGGCTCAAGATCTTGGTGTCGGATTTGGAGGTGCTGATCCTCATCCCAGCCGCTTCACACTCGGCTGTGAACCACTCCAGCGAAAGCTGTAGATCACATTCCGATGAAGCTAACAGGACCACATCATCTGCGAAAAGCAGATACCCGATCCTGAGGCCACCAACACGGATCCCCTCAGCACCTTGGCTGAACCTAGAAATCCTGTCCATAAATGTTATGAACAGGATCGGTGACAAAGGGCAACCTTGGCGGATTCCAACTCTCACTGGAAACGAATCCGACTTAGCGCCGGCAATGAGAACCAAACTCTGACACCGGTCAGAATTTGATACTCCATACTCCCGGAGTACCCACCAAAGGAATCCCAGAGGGACATGGTCGAACGCCTTCTCCAAGTCCACAAAACACGTGTAGACCGGTTGGGCGAACTCCCACGCATCCTCCAGGACCCTGCTGAGGGTGTAGAGATGGTCCAGTGTTCTGGCCAGGACGAAAACCGCATTGTTTCTCTTGAATCTGAGGTTCGACTGTCCGTCTGACCCTCCTATTTAGAACCCCTGAATAGACCTTACCAGGGAGGCTCAGGAGTGTGATCCCCCTGTAGTTGGAACACACCCTGTGGTCCCCCTTTTTAATTAGGAAAAACGTGAGGAACTTGGTCAAATGTTTTAAAAAGCACTGTTTCAAATTATACGTGACTGAGAAAAAAATCTCAGAGAACCACCTAATTTTATCTAAGAGTATAAGAACTTTTTAATTGGCTTTAGTGGTTTTATTCTACACCAACAGCATAATGCATAATTGGAATCTGAAGTTGATCATTATTTCCAAATTTTACTGGCGATAACTTTGTAGTTCAAAATCTGATGTATATTGTGCTTATTGCTGATATTAGGACCTTTTTAATTAGATAGCTGTGTGTTGTGAGACATAACACCACAGAGATTGTAGGTTTGGATTTGGGTTTCAAAAAGATACACAATGGAGAAAAATTCCTGAAAATAAAAATGGTTATTCAGTTTCAATATCTTCAATGTTTGAAATGTTTGGCAGCTTATCATATTCTTAAATTTATTTGGATGCTTAAATTAAGAGTGATGCATACATACAGAGTTATTGTCCCCCCCAGAGAGAAAAAGGGTTATAATAGCCATTACAGTGAATGTCTGCTGACATTAATTTAAGATTTGTTTTGTTTTCTTTTCACTTGTAAACCAGATCCTGAATGAAATTGCAGGATGGTGGTTTATACTACGTGATGCAATGTGGTCACCAGCTGTTGGAAGGTAAAGTTTTCACCCTTTTAATATGGCCTGTTTTAAAGGGACAGTCACTCTAATAAAGTAACTGTCTTGTGCTGGAACTACCACCCCTCATGAGTGAGAGACCCCAGATAAGGCAGGACATAGAGTGCTCTATTTTGGCTGGTTGGGCCCTGCGGTGCCGTTGTGACTACAGAAGAAAGATAACACAGGATAACAAGAGACACTAGAAATTATTTATACCCACACTCTGGAGCTCTGAATTCCTTTCTCTGATCACAGGTCAAATGTGTAAGAGTGTAAAAAAAAATCTATTATTGTAAAAAAAATATATCTATTATTATATATTAGGAATAAAACATTGGACATTTCTAGAAGCTTCAACTACAGTAGTATTTACAGTTTGAGAAACACAATAAGTACTAAAAACATAAGTGGGATTGACCATAAAACTCAGATTTTTTGTTGTTTTGTTTTATGTTCCAAAGCTTTGTTTTTAGTGAAATTTAACAGGTTTATTTTTTTAAGCTCGTTATGAAAGAATGGGATCTTTAGGAAAATTAGGAGTATTATTTATGTTACAATATTTGGACGAGAAATACAAGTAAATCTTCATGCAGGGGGCGTAGTTTCAGTTACAGTTACACAAATAAGTTCTGAATATAGTTGACTCACTTTATGAATTCTGACAGATGTTTTTAAAGTATGATTCCTGCACATGATATGCAGGTGTTTGAACTTTGATTATTCAGTTTTGTTTCTGTTTTGAGATTTCTTTTTTTCTTGAGTCGTTTGTGATTAATTTATACATTTAAAGTTCTTCTTTACTGAAAATCTTGAAAAACTGAGTTTTCTTTCATTAAAATCAGTCACTCTGTGTTCTAAAAGCAAGCTGCATCGGAAAATATATAATAACTCCAATCCATGAATTAGTTACATGAAGAAAAAAGGCCAGAAAATGCCTGAGTTTGAAAAAGCCTATTAACCATATGTCATAATGCTAACTTAGCAATCATGGCCTCACCTACCTAGCTTTGGACCACCCACGGGAATATTGTTTTTGGCAAGGTGAAACCAGAGCAAGACAAAGCTGCAAGAGGCTACGGACCTTACAGTACAGGCTTTGCCTCGAGATTGAAGTTAAGGGTGTTTTCACATGGGACTAGAGTCCGTATTCGGGTACCATATTTGCTCAAAATCCACTTATTTTGTACCATTTGAACATAGCCTGGATCATGCCATGATATGGTCCGAGAGACCTGCCTTGTATGGCGTTATTTATGAGTCTCATTCTTGAGAGAAGAGAGGGCCGTCCTGAGCGCAGACAAATATGTTTTGCAAGCACAAAAGTTAATGTTTGAGCAGATAATATTTTCACTCAGAGATAAATTTAATCTGAGCAAACAATAACCTATTTTGGGCACACGAAATGCATTTCTGTGTGTGTTCAGATCTGTGCAGAGACACGACTAAAATTGCCTCTCGGGTTCACTTCTCTGCTCTCGCTCGGAGCCGCGTCTGTGCTCAATGCTGTCAACGCGCTCGCTCAACACGGTGCAATGAAATATTTGTGTCACTATTCCAACCAATCACAAGCCTCGGATAGCGTCATCCTGATTGGCTGCTTCGCAATCACAAGCCTTGGATAACGTTATGCTGATTGGCTGCTTCGCAGCTTCCTGACAACACTGTAAACGGTGGTTCACAGAGCAGTGCCGCTGATGGGACCTGAAGGCAACAGGAATTCGTCGTCACTAAATTACGTTTTCGGTTAGTTTTATATTTTCTTAATATTACAAAAAGTATTCATTTATCACCGTCATGACCGGTTCCGATGGCAGTTTCCCTGTATTAGCCAACAAGATGTCAAATCACCTGGAATTCCGTCATATGACGGTGATAAATGAATACTTTTTGTAATATTAAGAAAATATAAAACTAACCGAAAACGTAATTTAGTGACGACGAATTCCTGTTGCCTTCAGGTCCCATCAGCGGCACTGCTCTGTGAACCACCGTTTACAGTGTTGTCAGGAAGCTGCGAAGCAGCCAATCAGCATAACGTTATCCAAGGCTTGTGATTGCGAAGCAGCCAATCAGGATGACGCTATCCGAGGCTTGTGATTGGTTGGAATAGTGACACAAATATTTCATTGCACCGTGTTGAGCGAGCGCGTTGACAGCATTGAGCACAGACGCGGCTCCGAGCGAGAGCAGAGAAGTGAACCCGAGAGGCAATTTTAGTCGTGTCTCTGCACAGATCTGAACACACACAGAAATGCATTTCGTGTGCCCAAAATAGGTTATTGTTTGCTCAGATTAAATTTATCTCTGAGTGAAAATATTATCTGCTCAAACATTAACTTTTGTGCTTGCAAAACATATTTGTCTGCGCTCAGGACGGCCCTCTCTTCTCTCAAGAATGAGACTCATAAATAACGCCATAGCCTTGGAGGTAGTATCAGAGTCCAGGTAAGAGTGGATATGGATCATGTGAACACAAGCTGTACTCTGGCCATATTAAAGTTGATAGAGACGCTCCACACGGAAGTGACAACACCACAGACCGAAGTTCGACATGCGACCATAAAGAGATCAAAACAATGCTGTTCAAGCATCCCACAGCAACACACAAAGTGGCGGGTTTACTACAACACTCACCCTATAGATGGCTTCAGGTGGCAGTTGACCAGTAGATCAATGTGTTGACATTCTAGGCTGTCGCTTGTTTTATGACATTGGTACTTCTCACTCCCTTGTTTGTTGGATAGCTACAGAATTGTTTTTATACTGTTTTACTACTGTTTCGGTGTTGTCCGTCATGTAAAACACTGGACCGCCCTAAAAGAAGGATCTGTACCGTCACAACCGTGGAACACTAGCTCCCAGACTGTAAGTAGTGTTTTACTTTTCAAGTATCGTGTTAAAACGCACCATGACTATAAAATGTACTACCTCAGCTAACAGCTAATATCTGTGACCACATCCACCCAGAGATGTTTTTTAACTATCCTCAAACGTAACCTATGCTTCAAACTACATGTTGTAATATCAGCAGCTGAATCCGCCACTGGTTAAATCTCCCAGTCCTACGTAGCCGCCGTGAGCTCTTCCCACTCGTCAGTGGTGTGTGTGTGTGTGTGTGTGGGGGGGGGGGGGGTGTCGGGGGTCGGGAGTGGCGGCGCTCGTTCCAAACAGAGTATTAGCTCCACTCAGATGAGACAACTCGCTGCATTTAAGCATATTGCTAAGCAGAGGAGTGACATCACATGGATCATCCATTCATATTCATTAAGCTAAAACAATCCCTACAGCAAGCCTGCCATGGAGGACGCTTCAGCTTAGTCTCATTCGTGGATTCGAATCTGGGGAAATTGAGCCGGGATTGTCAAAGTAAGCCTGGCTTTTAAAATTAGCTCGTTTTGTGGAATACCCCTCTTTGAAGCCCAAATTACGGACAAATAAAGAACTAAATACTTTGAATGCTTTAAGATGTGGGCCCTGAAATTATAATCTACAAACGTTTAAGGTCATCAGGTTCATTCTCTGCTGTGTCCCAATATGTAAGCTCATCAGTTTCCATTCTAACTGCATTCTGTGTCGTCCTTGAATGTTCTTTTCCCTTTAAAAAATGAAATAAACAGGAGGCACATTCCTTTTTATTATATCCACATCTTATCTGCTGCAAACCAAGTAATGATGCATCTAAAATGACTGCAATCTCAGGGTCTTACATTTAGGTGTTTCTGTAGGTTTCATGTTACACAAATTTGATGATGAAAGAATCCTATTCCTGAGAAGCATTTGTGTAATGATCAGTATGGCAATTCAACCTAAATCATTTAGACTAATCACAAGTGAAGCTATAGAACAATATGAAAGGTAAAACAATGAAGCCACCATTTCAGGAATATACTAATTTGTTTAGAGATTACATTTGTACAGATCTGTAACAGGGCCATTAATCTTTAAAGTCAAGGTAATGGAGTGTGTTTATGTTTCATTCTGCTTTTCTACTGCACTGTGGTGTGTGAGTTTGTGCAGGCTGAACAGTGGCATTTGAATTACTTCTAATTCATACAGACTTCAAATAAGGCCTGAAGTAACAAAATAACAAGTCAATTTGTCCACAGTGGCCCTGCCAAAAGAAATTTATGAATGGTTCTCATCAGTCAGACACCAGAGAGTAGCATGATTAATTTTCTGAACCGACACACACTGCTCATACTAACTTTCAGAGTGTTTATTGGTAGCGTAAATTGTAACCAAAACCTCTAATTTAATATATATAATGATTTAATAAGATATCAAACAAGCTACAAAATGGGGTTAATAAGAGTCATTTTACAACTAATTTCATAAAAAGCTATATTAAAAAAAATACCTCCACAGGGCGTTTAGAGGGGTGCAGAATGAAAGTACAGCATTTTCTTAAAAAATTGTATTTGAATTAAAATATAATAAAATAAAAATTTTAATAGGCATAACAATGCCATTATGTTTGCATCTACCAGCCAGTAGCGGCACACATTGGATGTTGCCAAATACAGTCTCTATGTTCCAAACACAGCGACTGGCACTGAGGAAAATGGTGGAGTCGGCAAGTCAAGAGCCCCAGAGAGGTTATCCCTCTCAGGAGGGGAATGACCAGAGAAGTGCATAAATTAAAGTATAAATAGGTGAAGAGATGGACAAGATGGACCACATAAAAAATTTCTGTGCCATAAAACCACATGCTGAAACGGCTATTGTTCTCATGGATTGGTAAGCTTTTATTAATTACCTTTTAAGTGTTAAAATGATAAGTTTATCACAAGAAATGGCTGAGTGGACTATTTGATATCTCTTGTTGTGACACGTTGCCAAGGTAGCCAGCTCTGGCTGCAGAACCTGCAGTTTGGTTAGCGTTACATAATGCCTTATCATGTAGGGAAGAGAGATGATTGTGTTATCCATTCTGGTTGTTTTTCTTAACTGTGGTCAGGAGACTGGGAGATGCGCCTTCTCTAGAGCCTGTGTATCTCTCCCTTTGGGGCTAATTTCTCTGACCTTGATCTGCAGTCGTTGAGGCGGTGACACACAAATAACGTGTCATCATGCTGAAGAGAAGCAGCTTTATTGTGAGGCACAGTTCTATTACACGCTACTGCTCTCTCTCTGCACTACAGTAGTTCAAGCTTTTAAAGATCAGTTAAAGAATATCAAAAACAACCTAAGTACAAGTACACATCGTGCATGCTTATTTACAAGGGTTTGCTGTATTTTTGTTTAGACAAGCCCCATAGCAAAGTCAGGGGCAGTTTTATATCGTAAAACTTCAAGGAATACAGAGCCCGGTACAACAACTGAAATGCAATTTTGTTCCTTTATACAGTGCTGTGAATTGTTTTTGCCCCTTTACACATTTCTTCTTTTTATTGTTTGTAGAGTTTAGCCGGATACTCGGCCGAAATGAGTATCCAGTATGGAAAAAGCACTTTTGCCGAATACGAGTATCATACGAGTAATACGAGTCAATATCTGTGCTCAGATTGAATACAGATTCGCATTGGGAAGCTGACTGTGTCTCTGACCCAGAGCCATCATACTCCCCAATTCTTCTGATGTCTGAAGGCGTCGCTTTTCATAAAAACTCCCCATTTCTTACGAGAGGAGAATAAAAGGTGTTACATTTGCCATTCACCAAGGAAGGTGCTATGGGGTACAGTTTTCTCATTCCAGTTATGAAAAATTATCACCTGTTGGCGAAGTTCACCTTTCTGAATACAAAATAGTTCACCTATGTGATGCTCAAGTCATCCGCAAGTTTTCAGAACAGTCTTTATGTGACTGACAGAAGCTGCAGTTTCAGTTACTTTTTACATCCTCCTAATTATTAAGGATTAAAACATGTTTGAACCAACCTTGTGTCTAGTTTCCTTTTATTTTGGCTGTGCGATGCTTACTCTGGCAACTGAGCTCTTTCGGCCCAAGAGCACATCTATCGTGCTGATCCGACAGAAAACAAAGATACAGACTTCATACTGTGCTGCGACCAAATTGAGAAAAAATACTGTCTTACTCTCTTCTGACACAGAGATTCCTAAGAGTTTTTATAATGATTAATAAGTGACTATTGCTAAATGTTAAGTGCTTCTGACCAGGGGTGTATCCAGGAGGTTAATAAAGAGGAGCTAAAAGGGTGGGTCTGGGACTGTAACATCAAATGTTCATTATTTTATAAAATAAATAAAGGTAGTTATAGTATAAAACTATATTACAAATCAATTACGTACACACACATAACTGGTGCGGATATTAAAAAGAGCAAAAAAATGAAAAATGAAATCACAGATCATGAAAAAATAAAAGTAAAAAAATGAAAGGTATGTTGTGATGAAAACTCTTGTTCATTACATGTTACCTAATAATTGCAACCACAAGAGTTGTATTCATTCTTGCAAAACTTGTTCTGTATATTGTTTGTTTGTTATCAAAACCTTTGATCTGAAGATCAATGATGATATGTAAAGAGTTCTCTAATCAGCAATAAATATAACAATTTCTGATCAACCCATATCAATTGCATGCTTAAAATCACATACACTCACGCACATTTCAAGATAACCAGACCCACTTCAAAGTTAAACCCCACCTACTTTCAGATTAGGCCCCGCCCAGTCCGAGTACAGATACAGATTATTCATATGGGTTAACAGATACAAATAATGCTGTAATCCCTCATCCCTAATTGTCTGTTTTTTGTCACACATAAATGATTCAGACGAATACATAACTTTTAATGGATAAACTGAGGAAATATAACATAGATGATTAAATTTACTATAGCAAAAAATCTATCCTATCATCTTGGTCCTTTGAGATTGAGCAATTGCCCTCTAAACCCAATACGTGGTCGTGCCATCTTTTGCATCAACAACTGCCTTGATGGGTTTGTGATAAATGATAATGTGTCTTTTACATCATGGTGTAGGATCATTATTCCACTGGTCTGTAGAGAATCCCCCTAAAATGATCCAGTGCGACTGAATTAGTGAATGAGCAGCCTGTTTAAACTCATTCCACATCAATTGAATTTAGGTCCAGGGGTTGTCTATGTCTTTCCAAAATCTTTACTTAATGTTTTGATAAGCCATTCAGAGACAAACTTGGCGATGTGCTTTGCATCATTGGTCAGGAAAATCTATAGCAGACAGAAGTAGTGTTTTATGGGTTCTTTTTGAAGTCTTAAAAACATGCAAGTTTAGGAAAGTCAGTGACTTGTAACTGTGAGCTGAACAGTTGTCTTGTGTTTCTGTTTAATGATGGTGCAAAATACTGCCAATCAATCCAGGGTGCACATCACATCATGCCCACTGAGAGTTGGGATAGTTTTAAGGTTTAAAAAGTGGAATCCACAAAGTAAATGGATATATGGATAGGATAATTTAAAAACAAAAAAGGGAGTACAAACTCTGAGTAAGGTGAACATTGTCAGAAATCCAATTTTTTTATTGCCATTGTTTTGCTCTAGATCAGGATAAGTCTAAACTGTCTTAATTTCTGTCAAAATCAAGATCAAATGGTAGTGGAAAATGTAACATTTTGAACATTGAACATACATTACATGTCAGTTTTAATCAACTTTTTTTTATATATTAAAAAAATTATAAAATATATATATATATATATATATATATATATATATATATATATATATATATATATATATATAAACATTATACTTTTTGGACAATAGGCAAACAATAATAATGACCAACAAAATCCACATTTTAATGTTTCTCCAACCCCTTATTATGTAGTTAGTTGAACAATCCATTCACGTGGAGACAGTGACTCAAACACTTTCAAATCCAAATTAACTTTAGTGACCTAGATTAAAAAACTGATCTTATGAAAGCCTAAAGTACAAACTGGACTCTATGACTTTTCCTGACTAATTACAGTGAGAATAAGGCCCAATGTGCTACCATAATCCTCAGCTGTAATGACCGGATCTACTTAGTGATTTCAGACCTATCAAACAGACATGGCTCTGAGCACAAGGAGTCTACTTCATCATCCAAGCATTATCTGTTCCCTCTGAAAATAGAAGAGTGGGAGACAGATACGGATGGAGGTCATTGGAGGGCAAAGGAGTCAAATCAAGCACTTTAGACTTTAATTTGCAGTTTGATGGAATAGAAAATACAAATACAGAACTATTTGCAAACTGTTTCACCAGGATAGATAAAAACCTCAAGAGTAATATAAAATATCTTCTGACTATTGCCATGATGGCTGACAGACTACAATCTATTCTCTCATTTTACCCACTTCCCCCTGGTCAGGCTAAACTTGTGATCAACTGTAAACAGAGAATTCTAAAGAAGTACATGGATGTAGCATACTATGTTCGTCAATGCTGGCTGCACTGCTATATGGGAGTTTCAGAAAATCTAAGTGGATGTTTCCATGACAACATCGGATGGATCAAAATACTCATATGGGAACTTGCATCTTTGAACAACACTGTAGGAGGTGAAAATGAATGCAGCAGCGTACAGCAGATGATCAGCCACATTCTTTGTTTCAGCTTGATGTGACAAAAAAAAAATTCAAATCCTAAAATTGGTCAATTACAAATTCTGCCTTTCACTAGCTACTAATATTTTCACCTTCTCAAAGAAAATGGGCCCTCAACTTATAAAGATCTATGGTAACTTTCCTCAAAAACAAACTACATTCCATTGGACTCTGCAATGGGATATACTTTTCCCTTTGATTTATGTGGCATGTCTCAGAATTAGATGTTTCTACTCAGAATACCCCTCAGTTATATGGTATGTTTGTTGTTGATAAGAATCTTTGTGCAAAACGGTACAAATTGTCTATAAAATTTCTAGAAATATTTGAGAACACCTTATTTTTTATTGTTATATTTTCATTTGAGGTTGAATGGAAGGAATAATTATTGATGTTGTTAGTGGTTATGCCCCAAGGGTATGATGTGAGTTAGAAGAGAAACAGAAACCTACCTACCTACCTACCTACCTACCTACCTAGCTACCTACCTACCTACCTACCTACCTACCTACCTACCTACCTACCTACCTACCTACCTACCTACCTACCTACCTACCTACCTACCTATCTATCTATCTATCTATCTATCTATCTATCTATGGTATCCCGAGAGTTGACAGGGTGTTGATTGGTGCAGACTTTAATGGACATATTGGTGAAGGGAACAGAGGGGATGAGGAAGTGATGGGCAGGTTTGGTATCCAGGATAAAAATGAAGAAGGAGAGATGATGGTAGACTTTGCAAAAAGGATGGAAATGGCTGTTGTACACACTTTTTTGCAGAAGAGGCAGCTACATAGGGTGACTTAAAAGAGTGGAGGTAGGATAACTCAGGTGTACTACATCTTATTTAGACGTTGTGATCTGAAGGAGATTAGTAACTGCAAATTAGTGGTGGGTGAGAGTGTAGCTAGACAGCATAGTATGTTGGTCTGTAGGATGAAACTGACGGTGAGGAAGGTGAAGAGAACACAGACAGAGCAGAGGACCAAGTGGTGGAAACTTAAAAAAGAAGAGTGTTGTGTGGTTTTCAGGAAGGAGCTGAGACAGGCTCTTGGCGGTCAGGAGGTTCTCCCTGATGACTGGACAGCTACAGCTAATGTGATTAGAGAGACAGGTAGGGGGGTACTTGGTTTGTCATCTGGAAGTAGGAAAGTAGATAAGGAGACTTGGTGGTGGAATGATGAAGTCCACGAACATATACAGAGAAAGAAGTTAGCTAAGAAGAAATGGGACACTGAGAGGACTGAGGAGAGCAGACAGGAGTACAGGGAGATGCAGCACATGGTAAAGGTAGAGGTGGCAAAGGCCAAACAAAGGGCGTATGATGACCTGTACGCTAGGTCGGATAGTAAGGAGGGAGAGAATGATTTCTATAGATTGGAGAGGCAGAGAGATAGAGATGGAAAGGACGTGCAACAAATGGAATGGAAATGTACTGACAGATGCCAAGAGTGTGATGGGAAGACGGAAAGAGTATTTTGAAGAGCTGATGAATGAGAGAGAATGTAGAGTAGAAAAGGTGGGGATTGTGGATCAGGAAGTTCCTGAGATTAGTAAGGATGAAGTGAGGAAAGCGTTGAAGAGGATGAAGATGGGGAAGTCAGTTGGTCCTGATGACATACCTGTGGAGGTAAGTGTTCAAGAGAAGTGGCAGTAGGGTTTTTGATTAGGTTCTTCAACATGACCTTGAAGACTGAGAAGATGCCTGAAGAATAGAGGAAAGGTGTTCTAGTGCCGCTCTTTAAGAACAAGGGAGATGTGCAGAATTGTGGTAACTACAGAGGAATAAAGTGAATGTGTCATAAAATGAAGCCGTGGGAAAGACTGGTGGAATCTAGGCTTCAGTCAGAAGTGAGCATTTGTGAGCAGCAGTAGGGTATAATGCTAAGAAAGAGTACTACAGATTCTATTTTTGCTTTAAGGATGCTGATGGAGAAGTACAGAGAGGGTCAGAGGGAGTTGCATTGTGTCTTTATAGACTTAGAGAAAGCGTATGACAGGGTGCCAAAAGAAGAGCTGTGGTTTTGCATGAGGAGTGGCAGAGAAGTATGTTAGAGTGGTACAAGATATGTATGAGAGCTGTGAGACAGCAGTGAGATGTGCTGTAGGAGTGACAGAGGATTTCAAGGTGCAGATGGGACTGCATCAAGGATCGGCTCTGAGCCCCTTCTTGTTTGCTTTGGTGATGGGCAGGCTGACGGATGAGGTTAGACAGGAGGCTCCATGGACTATGATGTTTGCAGATGACATGGTGATCTGCAGTGAGAGCAGGGTGGAGGTGGAGGAAAAGCTAGATAGATGGAAGTATGCAATAGAAAAGAGAGGAATGAAGATTAGTCGCAGCAAGACAGAATACATGTGTTTAAATGAGAAAGACACAGAAGTGGAACCATGAAGTAACAGGGAGTGGAAGTGAAGAAAGTAGAGGACTTTAAGTACTTAAGGGCAATGGTCCAAAGCAATGCAGAGTGTGAAAAAGAGGTGAAGAAGCCTTTGCCAGCAGGTTGGAATGGGTGAAGAAAACTGTCAGGTGTGATGTGTGATAAAAGGGCTTCAGCAAGAATGAATGGAAAGGTGTACAAGACAGTAGTGAGACCAGCAACGATGTATGGCCTAGCGTCAGTACCAATGAGGAAAAGACAGGAAGTAGAACTGGAGGTTGCATAACTCAAGATGTTGAGATTCTCTTTGGGATGGATAGGATCAGGAATGAGTACATCAGAGAAACAGCTCATGTTAGACGTTTTTGGGATAGTCAGGGAGGCCAGACTGTTAGTTTGGACATGTTCTGAGGCAAGACGATTATTATATCGGTAGAAGGATGCTGAGGATGGAGCCACCAGGCAAGAGGCACAGAGGAAGACCAAAAATCAGATTTATGGATGTGGTGAAGGAGGACATGAAGTTGGTTGGTGTGAGGGCAGAGGATGCGGAGGATAGGACTAAATGGAAACAGATGATTCGCTGTGGCAACCCCTGAAGGGAAAAGCCAAAAGAGAAAGAAGAAGAAGGCAATACAGTTTTATTTGTATAGCACACTTTTAACACAAGGCAGTTCAAGGTGCTTTACATGATTACAGAAATGTGAAAATTAAAACAGACTCACTTAAAGAAAGTATGAAACAAACAATTATAAACTGAAACTGAAAGCTACCATTATGTTTTCATTTTAACTAGTGCATAAGTAGTTGAGACTGAAGTGAATTGGTTACTGCAATGCAAGTAATTTTTGAATAGTTTGATTCATCATCACCTTACTTATTGTAATATTGTTTGGGGATCAACCTTTAAAACCTACCTAAACAAAATATTTATTTTACATAAAAGTTTTTTAAGAATAATTACCTTCTCCAAACCCGACATACCAAGTGCACCTCTGTTTTATAATTTAAAGCCTTTGAATATTTTTGATATTAATCCACTTCTCACCTGGTCTTTTTTTTAAGTTCTAATTAAAACAAATTTGCCTTGTCATTTTAAGAGTTCACCCATATTTAAGCTAATGCTCAAAATCACAGCTACTCTACTAGAAAAGCTTTAAATAAGCATTTTCCGCTATATAAAACACCACATGAACAATTCTCAATCAGATTTCATACTGCAAAGCTTTGGAATGCAAATATTGGCCTTGTGGAACCATCTGTATATGTTTCTATATAATCACATTCAGGCTTCTACCACTTCTATATACATGAATTTTATGTATCTTTTGTATATTTCACATGCACACCTCGTTTCGTATTTTTTATTAAGTGTTAAATTAAACAAACAAACAAATATAGAAAGCTCTCCTCCAGATGACTCACATTCAGAAACAAGAAGAAAAAATCGAACAAATGCGAAGGGTAGATAAACAAATGTGTGTATTTCAACAGTATATCTACACACTAGACTCTCTTCTACCACACTCTCTCTCTGGCTGTGTGTGCTGCGACTAGAGATAAAATAAAGAAGTGCACAAACTTCCTGGTCACAGAAACACGGTAATGTTGTGTTGCGTTCAATATTATCAGAAAGAGAAGTTTCAATTCTGCAGCAGTGTAGCATAGAGTCGCAGGCGGCCAGAAAGATGGAGAGAGCTGTAGGAATGCAAGCTCCTTTGTCTGGAATTAATCTGGATGTTGAGGTTTTATTTCCTCAACAATCTTCCTTCTCCAAAGGTAAGAGAGTACAGGGAGATAGCGGAATGGCGCCATATCGTTTCGGGCCTTGTTTCGTTCTCTTCGCGGGGCAGCAGCAGATGCCGAGCCTGCGGCTGTATCGAGATATAGAACGGGCGCCGTCTCGGAGTGGTACATTGTTGTTGGCTACATTTAATGCTAAATATAGATTAGCTCGAGTAATTACGTGACTCTGCCTGAACAGGAGCACCTGCGGTCACTGTACATCATTGTCTGCAACAGAAAATGTGTGTTGCAGAGAGATGTATCCAAGCAAAATAAGAAAATAATTCAGGAATGTGCAAAAAAAATCATAATTCATCACAATTATTCCATTAAAAATTAACTCTTAGCCCAGATTTTATTTTCCATTTACTGATATATCCGTTTTTCCCTTTGTCATAGGTAATGAACAAATGTCAGTAAGTAAGTGCAACTTCCTGCATAACGGAGCACCCAGGTTTTTGAGCCGATTGAGCTGCATGCAGTTCATGGCTTCTCGCTACGGAGGTGTGGCCAAGACCGCTCATGTTATATACCCCACCACGGCCGGACTGCTGTCGTCACTATTCCAAGCCTATGTAGATTAGCCGTTAGGTATGCAGGATTTGAATTCCAGTGAATTGCAGTGAAGTGTAATTGTTTAACCACTTGGGGCACTAAACTAACGGTTTGGAGTACAACATTAATATTTTCATTAAATGTATTAAAATACATAAAATAATGACTGGAGATGTAGATAGTGTCATTATATACTGATAAAGTTGTTAAAAATAGATTTTGGGGTGAGTTACTCTTAAAAAAACTTCAATCCCATTTCATGAGAATCCAACAGGAATCACGTGACCCACTAGGTTCCCAAAAAAAACTCATCCTCTACTTCAGAGCTACTGAAAAGCCCTTCCTGAGGATATTTATTAAGAATAAAATCACCCAAAGACTGCTGGTGTACTTTTATCATGCCACCATAGAAAGTGTTCGAACACACTGCATATGCATTTGGTACAGCAGCTGCACAGTGGCTCAGAGGAAAGTTCTCCAAGGGGTCAACAACACCGCTCAAAGGATTGTTGGTTGCCATTTCCCCACTCTGGAAAATCTACAAAAAAAGCCATTTTCTCAAAAATGTACTGAACATCGTCAAGGACACCTCACACCCTGGCCACTCTTCATATGAACTGTTGCCGTCAGGCAGAAGGTACAGTTCACTAAAAACAAAAACAAATAGACTGAAGCTTAGATTTTAAATGAGGTATCCTTATTTATTCCTGTTTTATCAAGTTGTTTGCATGCATTGTTGTCGGATGCTTTAGGAATGTTATCTTTAATTTTGTTTTATATTCATATTATGTTTTGGTGAATGACAGATGCATACTGAAGGCACTTTTTAATCTCATACCTAAATCAAAATCTAACCAATGAATGTGATTGTTGCTTAAATTTATATTTATCTGTATATTAGATAAAAAGTTAGAGTTTTTGCTGTCATTTTTTAATACTGTTCGGTGTTTTGAAGGGTTTGTTTTGTTTGTCTGCTTCCTGTTGGTTCTGGAAGTTTCCACCCAAGGTCGCGGTTCAGCTGTGGAGCTGTCCATCAAGCTGGAGGCGGAGCCTGCCAGCCGAAGCCGGCGCATTGGCCTCATCAGTGGAAGTTTATATTTCTGGAGTCAACAGTTAGACCCTCATTGCCTAAGAGTTTAAGGTATTTGGTACAGACCTCAAGTCCTCTGCGTTCCTCTATAAGCAATCCTTCCTGTTTTCTAGTGACTTACTTCTGTTTTTCTTCTCAAAAGGCGTTTCTCCACTAGTACCTTTTTGCCGTGCCGTACTGTACTATCGGTAACATGACTCGACACAGCTCGTTAAGTGTTGCTTCACAGTTGCAACAAACCAGTGCATCTGAAGTGAGCGGGTCCGTCATATGGTGGGCGGCCCCAGAGTACGTAGCTGGAAGTAAACAAAGGCTCGGAGAGAAAGAAGAACAATGGCGACCTCACTAGCGATCATGAGCTTTTTGCTCAGTTTGTGGATTTCTGTAGTCCCACGTCGAAGAGAAAGCCTCTCTCATCGAATAATACAGACCCTAGAAAAGCTGCACACTGCAAAGAAAAACACGGTGGAGTAGAACAAAGGAGTGTGAAAAGCTCTCCAGAATCACGCTACAGACAGGACCCGGCGTGGCTTGTGTGAGTAAACCAATGCAAGTACTACCCCTATGTGGTAGGCTATAAATATGCTCTGGGTATTTATTTATTCGCTAAAGCCCAGCGTAAAAATCTATGTTGACAAGTTTGCTTTAGAAATAAGTATTCTGTGTGTGCGTGTTTCAGATGACTGCTCTGTGAAGTCGTCACAGCCGACCGTCGGTTTGGTTGTTTAACTGGGCCTTGCAGTGATGAGACGTTCTTCTGGGTTTCATCGAAGCTCAGTGGCTGCAGAACCTCAGGATGTGGGAACAAATTAATCTACATGTGCAGCAAACTACGTCCAGCGCTGGAGCGACGCAGCTTTTCGCCTACGTGTCTCCATAAAGAAAGGAGTTGCCATATACATGCTACAAATTCTATGAATTACAAACTACAACTGTATGTTTTGTAATAAAGCTGTGTACTTTGAAAATGTTTTCACATTTTTTTTTAAATCAGCACCACTACAATGTGTTTTACAGATATCCCATCTTTGAGTAGGCTTAGGCTTTTCATCAGCTTTCAAATGTATGCAGTTTACTTATTTAGCAGCGCAATAATTTTTTACTTTTAACAGGCAGAGCAAATGTTGCTATCAGATTTAAAAAAATGTTGCTGAACCCTGATGCCTGATCCCGCTGCAATCGCAGCTGTTTTTTTAAAGTACTACGCTTACAGTGCAATTAAAACATACACTAAGAATTCAAATTAAGGAATAGAAACAAATATGTCTCACTTGCTGCAGAAAACTTAAGTAGGTCATTCATTTTTACAAAAACAAACAGTAGTATCAGAACTAATTTGGATAACTGATAAAAAAAAAACAGTCATACTGAATATGATGTGAAACTGAATAGGTTAATATTGTGAATAAAATATACAAGCGGCATGAAATTTCCACCTCACTGAGAGTACGAGACAGCATGTTCAGGACTTCAGCGTTCTCAGTTTCTCTGCTTCGGCCTGCAGGTGAGAGCCATCGGCTATGAACCTGAGCCCCGAGTCCTCCTTGATAACCCTCTCACAGAGAGCAGCTCCATCCAGCTCTCACAGAATCTTCTCTTCAACCAACAAGCTAAGAAATGCTGAAACTCTGTTTGAATCACAGCACTGGTTTTTAACATTGACATTGTTCTTCAGCAAACCCTAACACATCCACTCGTTGTAGTGAGGTTTCAAAATGGCGGTCGGTTTGTTGTTGAAAGACGCTGTCAAGTTACTCTCCAGTGACTCCGCCCTCCAGCCAATCAGTGACCGACAGCCGTCTGATGTCGGTTTTCAGTACCAGTTCAGCACGGATGGAACCACAGCTGAGGTGGTACTAAAAATAGTATTGGCACAGCTTGGAGCGGCTCAGCCAGACTTCTGCCAGTGGAGAGTAAAGGGTAGTGAGGTTGAGTCGATCCGAGTCGAATCATACCGGTGGAGAGACGCCTATAGGTTCTCCTCGTTGAAATTTCACTGTGATCCGTTCTCCTGCTTCGCTGAAGCTCTTGTCTCCTTCCATGTCTAGTTTTCCTCTAGTTCCTCTGTGATCAATTGTTGTATTCTGCCTGCCCACCCTCCGTGCTTGATCCTCACTTCCGGATTCCATCCATCTCTCCTGCCTGGATTCTCTACAAGAAGCTATTGCAGACATCCCAGACTCCTAGCGGTTCCTCCTTGGCGTTCAGCTAACCATCCATTCTCTTTTAGTGTTCCTGGTTCCTGATCATCATCATCATCCTCCTCTTCCTCTTCTCATTAGTGATTGTAAATAAAATCCTTTAAACTTCTCTGCTGTTCTCCTAGTGTGTTTCTAATGTGGGTTAAAAGAAACAATTCAAATATGACATATGTATTCAAAGCAATGTTGGGCTTGCAAAAACAGTTAATAGCAATTCAATTAATGTCAAATTAGCAGCCATTAGCCAAAGTAGGCTACATGTAGCTATGTTTTGGTTGTACAGCTGTGGAATACCCATTTTTACTTTCATTCGAGTTTCCATGGTGGATGATAATAATAATAATAATAATAATAATAATAATAATAATAATAATAATAATAATAATAATAATAATAATAAAAATTAATAATAATTTCTTATTATTACAAAATGTATCAATTTTTTTATTGTTACAGAGACCCTACTACTCAGACATGCAAAGTCTGTTGATGTCCAGCAGAGGACAGAGTGTGGAGTAGAATATGTGGTTTAATTTGAGGAAAGATAAAACCATAATTAATGTTTCATCAATGAAGAACAGAGTAATATACATCTTCTACACAAACACTGACCCTGGTATGGCTAAAAATAGCTTGTTATTAAACAAAGATGACACAGAGTCCTTTAAGTGTATTGAGCAATCAACATTGATCTTCTAAGGGTATGAGCTCAGTTTCTGTGTCCCCTCCTGGAATGTCAGTCAGCACCGGTTCTGATTAGGATGACAGTTTGTGTGTTCTCAAATCAGAGCACAGTGTAGTTATCTTCTGGCTGATGCCTGTTAAGTCACCCTGATACATTATAAAAAAGATTTCAAATAGAAGGCTTTTGTTTTCTCTACATCACCTTCCTTTCGAAGATGGAATTACTAAAACAGAGAATAAGTACATTCTAATTACATAGTAAATATTACCTAACAGACACATTTGTGTTGTTACACCTTCTTAGTTTAGGAGTTTTAAAGGTTATGGGTCTGCTGAAGTTTGGAAGACTGAAGTTGCAAAGCTAATTTTAGTTGTTTCACACTCAAATGAAGATGCAGAAATAATTTTCTCCTTGATTGGACTAAAAAAGACTAAGACAAGGAATATATGTCCTCAATCATATGAGTAAAAATGGTAGAAATTGAGTCACAGGACTTTAAATATGAGCCATCCATGTCTGTCATCAAGGCATCTAAGTAATTGTACAAACACACAACACAAAGCAAACTGAAATTCACACGGTGCACTAAAATGTACTCAAAAAATTAACACTGCTGTTTAAATGGCCCATTTGTGCCCAAGAAAAGTGTATTTTTTGACTATTTGAATACAAAATAAAAATAGCTTTTGCAAAATCTGTTTCTTATTAGATTAACCATTATCATAACTTCTATCTTTTATTTGTAGCAAAGAGAATGTAAAGTTACGTAATTTTCATGATACATAAGGCAGTTGGGAGAACAGAATGATGCTGACAGATTGCTGTGGCAAAAACATAGAAAATCCGTTATTCCTTCAACCCTGACTAGCTCACTGTAAACTTTTTATTAAACTTTCGAGATCTAAAGTGTCGTCATCAATCATCAAGCCCCACCCTCACAGCTTCACTCTCACTTCCCCCTTTTACCCATATTTTTGCATTTTACAGGCATAACGAGATGCATCTTTTGTCCATTCACATACAGTCTACAGTTCTCACGAGTGTAAAAGAGCTAATGTGAGCAAGTAAAGTTCTTCATTGTTAGCCAACTTAGCAATTTAGCAAGCCTACTACCAGATTGTACACTTCAAAAGCAATTATACACTGCTCAAAAATATATGGAACACTTAAACAACAAAACATAACTCAAACTCAGTAACACTTCTCTGAAATCAAACTATCTACTTAAGATGCAACAGTTATTGACAGTCACTTTCACATGCTGCTGTGCAAATGGAATGGACAACAAGCTAAAACTTTAGGCTATTAGCGAGACAACCCCTATACATGAGTGGTTCTGCAGCTGGTGACCACAGACCACTTCTCAGTTCCTTTACTTTCTGATCTTTTGGTCATGCTGGAGGTGCTTTCACTCTAGTGGTAGCATGAGACAGAGTCTACAACCTACACAAGTGGCTCAGCATGGCACATTAATGCGAGCTGTGGCAGGAAGGTTTGTCATGTCTGTCAGTGTAGTGTCGAGAGCATAGAGGTGCTACCAGGAGTCAGTACATCAGGAGATGTGGAGGACACCATAGGAGGGCAATAACCCAGGAGCATTACCGCTACCTCTGGCTTTGTGTAAGGAGGAACAGGAGGAGCACTGCCAGAGCCCTGCGAAATGACCTCGAGCAGGCAACAAATGTGCATGTTTCTGCTCAAACAGTCAGAAACAGACTCCACAAGGATGGTATGAGGGTTTGACGCCCAACGGTGAAGGTTGTGCTTACAGCCCAACACCGTGCAGAACGTTCGGCATTTGCCAGAGAACACCAAGATTGGCAAATTTGGGACTGGCACCCTGTGTTCTTGACAGATTAATGCAGGATCATGCTGAGCCCATGTGACAGATGAGACAGAGTCTGGAGACATTGTAGAGAATGTGCAGCTGCCTGAAACATCCTCCAGCGTGACCAGTTTGGCAGTTGGTCTGTAATGGTGTGGGGTGGCATTTCTTTGGTTGGCCGCACAACCTTCCACGTGCTCGCCAGAGGTAGCCTGATTTCCATTAGTTACCGAGTTTCACTCCAAGTACTGACTGTGTTGATAAATTTGATTATTATTGATCATTTTTGTGTGATTTGGTTGTCAGCACATTCAACTATGTAAAGAACAAAGTATTTATTAAGAATATGTAATTTATTCAGATCTAGGATGTGTTATTTTAATGTTCCTTTTAATTTTTTAACAATGTATTCATTTGCAGTCTTTTTTTTTGAAAAAACACCAAATTCATTGGTTATTGTCAGCAAGTAAAGAGCATTTCGGGCAATATGTTTTCTCTCACCTGAGTCTTCTCCCAGCCTTCTTCTCTGAGCGAGCAGGCAGCAGGAACCACAGGAGGTGCGCTGTTATAAAGGATGACGTAACAGGGGAACAGCCATGTATTTTTATGGTGTAAAAGTTATAGAGTGAGTCTTTAACAATTTGCAAAAAAGTCTTACATGACGTTCTGTATCCTCTATATCCCAGGTGTCAAAGTCAAGGCCCGGGGGGCCAAATCTGGCCCACTATGGCTATTAATGTTGCCCTTTAAACTGTAGAGGATCATATACTTAGATCTTTAAGTTATATATCTATGCACCTAAATACCCTTTTATCACTCAAATCAGTGTTTATTTGACTATTCCCAAATCACATCATTATGAAAACATGTTCAGTATCATTTGATTCTAAGAAGTATGTGTTGAGACAGATATTTATTCATGTTTTAGCGGTTTGTTAAATATAGTTTTATCAATACTTTCTTCCAAAACCGGCCCTTTAAGGACATTGATTATCTTTTTTGTGGCCCAAAATGGAAATGAGTCGGACATCTCTGCTCTAGATGCTTTTAGATATGATCAAAAAGTATGACAGTGGCATCATCGTTTCTTCTGTTAGTTTGAAATGCGAATTGGAGAGTGCCAAGCAGGCAGTGGTAATAACAGATTTTTTAGATTTGATTTTAGTCACAGGCACAATAATTGATTCCTTCTAATGTTTCGAAACCATATACTGAATAAGCAAGAAAATAAACAAGATCTGTAAAACGTTGCACAGTTCACCAAGTTTTACTAGGTGTAATTCCTAAAATGGTTGGCTAAAAAGACAACTGTATTAAAGAAAACTGAAAATACAAACAACCTTCTTCATTTACTTAACCTCAAATTATTAAAATGAATTCACCTAAATTCTGTAAACACTGGGATAAAGAATTAACTATCAATAGCCAAATGTAAAGATGCTGCACATCCCTTTTCATTACTAGATCCTTGGTAAATATCTTTTGCCCTGAAATAAATTTCCCATAGCACCAAATGTGAAGATTTAAGAAACCATCCAGAGCTAATCTCCTCAAAAACCCTTTGCGCCTGGCTTTATACATATCTAATATATTTAGGCCATTTGAATCACAAAACGCAGCTGCTCATCTAAAAGTAAAAACTGCATTATGCTCCATTAATATTCATCTATGAGGAAAGAAGAACAATAGGATGAGAGAGCAAAAAGATTTTTAAACTTTTTTAAACGTTTTTAAACTTTTAAAAGATAAGGCAAAGTGCTGACTTATGAACAGGGAAATCGAGATGTGCACAGATTTTAATACAAACAGGTGGAGGGGTGTTGTGTTGAGAAGTGTGCCAGAGTCCTTTGTGAGCATTACCTTGAAACTGTGGTGCAAAGTTTAATTAGCTTGAGAGCCAAGCAAGTGGTTCAAATTATAATGAGATGGTCAGAGAATGATAATAAAAATTAGGCAAACCAGGGTAAACGAATATTCACAGTGATTTTCTCTTATCCAGCTGGACGATTACCAAAAAGGCTGAATAACATCCCCAAAACTCTTGCAGTTCCCTGGAACATAACTGATTTCCTTTTAGATACAGAAAATTACGAACAAAATGAAGGCAAATTGCATCATTTTCTCACAATTTTACTGAATTATCATGAAGGCTTGTTAAGAAGTCCAAAACATCATAAAAATAAAATTCCCGTTATTCTTCTCTCTTAAAGGAACACTTCGATTTTTTGGGACTTTAGCTTATTCACTGTATCCCCCAGTATTAGATAAGTCCATACATACCTTTTTTCATCTCCGTGCATCCTTTCTGTCTGTTTGACGCACCCACAGATAGCCTAGCTTAGCTCAAAAACTGGATGTAAATGGGTCCAGCTAGCATAATAATTTCAATAAGTCATAAAATAATGCAAACATTCTCCTATTTACATGTTGTGATTTGTAAAGTCGCAGTGTGTACAAATAACAAGGTCATATGAGACAAAGACATTTTTTAAATGTTTAAATACTGGGAACTGTTTCCTCAGCAGGCGAAGCACTGCTGCTTGGGCGGAGTGATTAGCACAGCACCCGAGAAGCGCCGTGGTTTAGGAGCAGAGAGTTTGCTCAGAGTTGGGGTAATAGTCAACATTTACTAGTAAATACACAGTTTACAATCATGGGTGTTCACTGTATTGTAAAGAGCTGCGATAATAAACAGGGGAGACCAGGTAATACCGTGATGTTCCATAGAATTCCCACCAAAAACGCTGACCTGATGAATCAGTGGCTACTTCTTCTGGATATGGATCCATACACACCTGTAGACATATTCAAGGTCTATCGCATTTGCTAAGAACATTTCACTGAGGACGATTGTTTTCCAAAAATGGAATTTGCCACATGGACCATCAAACCTGTGCTGAAGGATACAGCCACCCCATCGATAAAGACATGAAATAATAGGATCAATTGCGGCTGCGGTAAGCGTTCTGTTATTTTTTTTAGATGACTAACCAACTGTTACAGTGCCATTAATAATTATTTATAATAAATATATATATATATATATATATATATATATATATATATATATATATATATATATATATATATATATATATATAGTAATTATTATGGTTTTTTATTAATAATAATTCTTTAGAAATGTGCTGTTATATTTATTAATCAGGATGAGCCGAGTGACCTGCAACTGGATCAACCGGATGTTGAGGATGCGTCCAGCCTGTTTGCAGCTGTACCACACTCCATGCCTCGAAAAACCTGTACTGCACCTACAACAGAGTTCAAAGCCCCACTACCTTTGAAGTAAGTAGCAAGCAAGGTTATTTATTAATGATAGGTAAAACATTATCATTTACATATATTTTGATCATCTACCTCACATTTATCTTGATCACCATTAAATGCAAAATATTACAGTCAGATAATTGAATATTGAAAATGTTTTTACAAATTATGACTAACATGTTACGCAAAAAAACATATTTATGTAAAGGTGACGTGCGAGAAAATAAACTTTTCCATGTCGGTTTGTCAGCTACAGGAACCACAACAAATGGATTATTCAGAAATGGATATCAGTTCAGCAACATCAGCCTTGGACATCAGCAAGACCTCAGAACCTGCTGTTGATCCTGCTGACTCCAGTTTTCTCCCTGACACAAGCCCCTCCACCTCTACCACAGGAAGCACAGCAAGCATTCCTGGGCAATATAAAGGATGGAAAGAGAGGAAGTGGCTAGTTAATGAGTCAAAACTCATGGAATTATTCCAAAAATGCACTGTTTGTGGTGTTTCAATGTGTGATGTCAACCAAAATGTGAAAACATCAGGCAGCAGGATCAGAGTCCTATGGAAATGTAATAGTGGACAATCTGGTGATTGGGAATCATGCCCAACTGTTCGTGGAATGACGGAAAACAACCTGTTAGCAGCAGCAGCAACACTCTTTACTTGTGCTACTTATACAGACATTGCTGATTGGGCAGGGCTTTTGAACCTTCAACTTCCCCATCAAACCACCTAATACAGCATACAATCCAGCTACCTGATTCCAGTTATTGCAGAACAATGCAAGAAGCAGGAGGACACAATAAGAGCAAGACTCATCTGCAAGACTCTGGATGGTGAGGGAGTGCAGATCTGCGGAGATGGTAGAAGTGATAGCCCAGGTCATTTATGCAAATACACAACGTATTCCTTCATGGATGACTCCACCGATCAGATTGTAACATTTGAGTTGATTCAGGTAAAAATTAATAGTAAATATAATAATAGATCCAAACCTTCAGTCATTTTTCTGAAAAGTCTTATCAGAAATGTAATGTCACATTCTATACAGTAGGGAGAAACCTGTACTTGTTCCCTCTAGGTGACCCAGGCCAAAGGTTCTTTTGCCATGGAGCCAATGGGTTTCGAGAAAAGACTGGAAAAGCTCCTAGATGAAGGGATCTATGTTAAGGTTGTCAAAACCGACAGACATCCCTCTATCAGAAAAATAATGAGGGATGATTTTCCAAATATAGAACACCAGTTTGATCCATGGCATACCGCAAAAGGTTAGGCTATTGTTGTGAGTATAAGCTATTGTGCACAACTCCTGATACTTCTGCTGTGCTGTCTGGTTTTTCTTTGTATCATAATTACCACATAGAATAAGCATTTTCTGAAGTACACTGTTGTTATATTGCTCTTCCATACTTTAATTCAGGAATAAATAAAAAATTGGTTTTGGCTGCCAATCGCCAGAATTGCATGAACCTTGCTCCTTGGATAAAGAGTGTGAGCAATCACATGTGGTGGAGCTGTAGCTCATCAAAAGGAGATCCAAAGGTACACAAGCATACATTATATATATACACACACGCACACACACAAATATTGCAAAGGCAAAGTATAATTTATTTCTCATGTGCATATTGTAAGCGGGTGTAATGCATACATCACCTTAGGACATTAATTTTATTTGTTAGGCTATTTTTATGTTCAAATGATTTTTTTCTTCCTATATGTAATGACTATGCTGAAAAGATTTTTGCCTGTGCTCAAATGTTACTGTCAGGAATTGCTGAGACGATGGAAGTCAATTCTCCATAACATCTATGTGGTCCATCGCTGGGAAGAAGATGGTACTGAACATAAATGCTACCACCCTGAGCTGCCAGTGGAGGAGGGAAGGAGGAAGAAGTGGTTGGCCGCAGACTCCCCTGCTTACAAGGCCCTTAATGAAGTAGTCATGAATGCACGTCTAGTGAAAGACCTGGAACAAATGGCACTGTTCAAACACACAGGTATGTTTATCAAACACTTTACAGCTAGTAAATTGGCTCCTTACATTTCAGATTATGTGGAAATTATTTCTGTAAAACTGGTTAACAATGTATTAGGTGGTAATATTGCACCACAGGCAGTGATGAACATTACATAAAGCCTATCTTCAACAGATCGTGCACACAACTTGTAATTTATGTTTCATGTATTGTTTAAACAGTAATTTCTAATTTGTACTCTCTTTATTTCTGTTCACCAGGACAACTTGAGGTTGTTCCATAATGCCCTTCAAACAAAAACAAAACGAGAACAAGCAAAAACAGCATCTGGTAAGTACCAACAACAATATATTGAACACTACATCCTGCTGATACTTCAGTATTTTCAGTCATACACATGTCAGTATTGATCAGTATGTAATTTATCGTTCAAATATATAAATTAAAATATTTATCTTTTACAATAACGCTTTTGCTTGTATAACTGGCATGAAATAATATAGACTTCAGATCAGAATCATAACAGACCAAACTCCTCAATCACACTGGTTTTCATTTCAGGCGTCCAAAGACACAATGTGATTTTCCAAAAACAATCCAAACAATGGATTGCCAGACCTGTCTACCAGGAAACAACTCAAACTTTCAGGAACGGCTTGATAGATGGAGTCATTCAGAGAAGGCTGGATCCATCGGTGAAATACAAAGACCCCTTATCCCATGTCAAAGTTCCCTGTTTGAGTTTCTAAACTCTTCAAGGAGGATGTCATTGCCAGACACACATCAAGGTTCACAGGTCCAGACTCATAATGGTATGATTTAGTTATAAATAATTAATGTTCACCCACCACAACCACCTAACATTCCATAGCCCTGCTTTTCACTCCGTCACCACTGCCACCCAAAGTGCCATTTTTGTTATTGTTGTTGTATATTGTTTTTGTTGTTGTATTTTTTTGTTTTGTTTTTGTTAAACAGCTAGTGTAAAATTAACAATAATATTTCTCAGTTTGTGATTTCTCTTGTCCTCTTATTTCTCCTGTGCTAATCTGCCTTGTGTATGCGTACAAATTGTAATGTAAAAAGTGTTTAATCTCATACTGACTGTACACCACATGTCAATAAAAATGACTTGATGCCCGAGCCACCTCAACTGGCTCCTCTCGATGTGGAGGAGCAGCGGCTCTACTCTGAGCCCCCTCCAGATGACCAAGCTTCTCACCGTATCTCTAAGGGAGAACCCAGTCAACCTGCAGAGGAAACTCATTTCAGCCGCATGTATCCGTGATCTTGTTCTTTCGGGTCACCACCCAGAGTTCTTGACCATAGAAGAGGGTAGGAACGTAGATCGACCAAAAAAATAGAGAGCTTCACCTTTCGACTCAGCTCTCTCTTCACCACGACAGACCGGTACGGCAGCCGCATAACGTTTAGCCACTACTAACAGATAAAACGAAGTGGGATCAGACTGTGGCAGACGGGGAAAAGCACACTACAGCCTCCACTGAGTCTGAAGCTAACTCACCCTATCTGCAGTACTGAGCTCCTTCAAAAACACCACAGAACATTTTAATGTAGGCAGATTCTTAAGGAACTGGATAGATGAAGTTTAAATGTATAATTTCTCATCTAAAATCCTTTTAAAACAGCTGTTTGTGATCATAGAATGTTAGTATAAAAGTGATTTGTTTCAGTACTAACCTTCTCTATTTACTACTGCACAATGCATTGTGGGATACCTTGCTGGCCAAAGTATGCAGAAGGATGCTTTGATGCCTCCTCGATGAAATGGGCAGAGTGAGAACATTGAGCATACCTGCATTGATGCGTACTAAGAATTGGAACAGTACTTGGGCCACTGTTGATGATGTTTCTCAAGTCCACGAGTACACAAATACACATACCCTGCATCCGAATCCTTAGTATTTAGGCTACTACATTCTATGTAGCAACTACTACTCGACCGTTGATGTACTAAATACTGTGTAGCAAACGAGTGAGTAAAAGGCATGAAATCAGACATACCATTTTAAGTGTCCTTGACGTGGATGTTTATGTTGCGTTGGGTCCAGTTATACAAGAACCTATCAACTTAAATGTTTAATCAGTTGTCAAAAAACAAGGTAATCAGTAACATCGCTACACTTACATCTATACACCGAAACTGCGACACTGTCAACGGTTGACAGTTCCTCTGTAGCCATTCTTTTTGTGAGGTTATTTTCTTCTATGATTTCGGGGCTTCCGCTGCATTGTGGGATAGCGTAGCATCCACTGGCTGCTTACTGTGGCAGTAGTACACATCCGGGAACTTTATGTCTACCACTCCAATCCATTCTGCAGATTCGGATCTAATGTTGACATAATTACAGCAGGTCTTCAACACACTTTGGTCCTAAGCCAGTCAATGATTTATAAACTAGTACAATTATTGAGAGGTCTTTTCTCTGAGCTACAGGGAGCCAGTGTAAGGACTTTAGAACTGGGGATATGTGCTCTTCTTTCCTTGTTCTAGGACACAAGCAGCCGCTCTCTGTATCAGTTGCAGCTGTCAGACTTTTTAGGGAGACCTGTGAGGACACTGTTGCATTAATCAATCCAACTAAAGATAGCAGCGTTGATCAATTTTTCAGGGTCCAGTTGCAACATTACTCCTTTAATCCTAAAATGTTCTTCAGGTGAAGGATGACCTTGTGTTTGCCTTTATATGACCCTGGAGACTCTGGTCTGAGTCCATTACTACACCCAGATGTTGGGCTTGATCAGTTTCTATCTGCATTAACTGAATTTGAGTGCTGACTCTTCATTGTTCCTCTTTAAGTAAAAAATAATTACCTCAGGTTTGTTTCTGTTAAGCTGGAGCAACCAGCATACTCCATGCTCCCACAATCTGATAACTGACCAATACAAAGTGGTTCTTCCAGATGACAAGGGACGAAGGCTGCACTTAAGGAAAGGAGAGTCCTAATGAAGATAAGAAATCACAAGCTAATACTTAATAACCTTGTTGAATTGATTGGTTGGGATGTTTATTTGAAGCAAATGCTTTATGTTCACTGTTCCTCTTTGTTGATCAACATGTTGCATTTAATTCTTAGATGATTGAAGGAATTAGCTCTCATCCTTGATTAAGATATACTACACAAAAGTTTTGGTTTGATATCTAGGGATTTACCATATCCCAATGTATTAATCACCAAAGATCAGTGTTATCCCTAATTTACACCAGGTACGTGAGCAATACGTTACAATAGGAGCCTGCAGGTCCTCACAGGAGCTCACAGCTTCATACTTGTTCTACAAATTTTTGCAATACTTACAACCCTAGTGACAGAAAGGAAAAGTAAATTAAAGGCATATACTTACTTTGTAAATAACAATGCATTGGTAAAAAATAGTAGCCATGGTGTGTTTAAAGCCTATTTCCTTAGGCTGCTTTGGAAAAAAAATGTTGCATACATTTTTTTGGAGGTATAGCTACAGTCCTATTAATAAGAAGGGTTAGGGTTAGTCTCTTCTTATCTTTTGTAAACAACATAAAGGTAATGACTTTCCTACCTGAGCTCCCAGAAAATAATACATTTTCACTTATTAATGATAGTATGTACAAAGAGAGAATACAAGTAAGTGGAAAACTAGAGAAACTGACAATGAAAACTCTTACATTGAGCCATTTGGATAACAGCAAATTATGAAGTTTCAGCTCCACATTGCCTCCTTTCATTTCTCTATGAATGTGTAAAATATACTCCAAAGGTTTCTCTCAGTCTCTTTGTGAACAAGCCAGGTCCATATATCCCATTGTGCAGGTGAGAGGACTGATTGGATTTCTCTGTTACAGGGACCTGTCAATGGAAATAACTTCAGACAGTGAACAGAAATATAAAAAGGTGCTCCTAAGAGGGCCTATGCTCGGTGGCTAAGTGCGAAAAGGCCACCCTGTCACAAAGAAAGGAAGAGTGAAGACTGAAAAGTAATGAATCTTACAGTACATGGCAGCTGATTTTTTTCCTCTCAACAGAGGACAAGGTCAGAAGTCATGCTGAAGGAAATGATGTTCATTAGTGAGCCGTAAAAAGACACAGTTCAGTTTTCTTGACATATTTCACACACAAAAAATTACAGCTAAACAAGTTTTCTATATAGATTTACGAAAAAAAGTCATTTTAAATCACACATATGATTTTAAAGGCCCTTCCATAGCAAAAAAGCCAAGAAATAATTTGTTTTACTTTGCATAGGAAAATATATTTCATTTGCTGACAGATTTCTTTCAAGTTTTACTTTACACACCAGGAGTGGTCCTTAAAATAACCCAAAATAAAAGATTAGATATTTAGATATATCCCTTGGAGAAACTAGTTGGATTAATTTCCACAGGTTCTCTAAATGGACTGAATGGTAAATGGGCTTAATTTATATAGCACTTTTCTGTACATTCTGACATTTCGAGGTGCTTTACACTGGAGCCACATTCACCAACTCGCACTGCCAAAAACATTCACTCAAACATTGATACACCGATACAGAGCACGGTAGGCAACTTGGGGTTAAGTCCCTTGCCCAGGAGCACATCAGCATGTGACATGAGAATGCTGGAATCAAACTTAAACCGTCTAATTACAAGCCAACTACTCTATCCAGTGAGCCACGGTCACCCCCCACTAGTTTGGAGCACAGGACAGCACATCCTGCTCATGAGGCAAGACACAATATTAGGTTTATAAGAACAAGCTGCAATTTAGCAATAACTTTGTTAAAACCCAAACTGGCATGTAAAAATTTATAATAAAATAAAAAAATTATAAATATTTATTCACATAAATTACATAATAACCCCAAAAAATGTTTCCGGGATATATTACATTTTGACAGAAAATTCGGGGCAGAACTGCATCAGAAGAATCCCTCTGAATCTGAACATACAAGGGAAAAAACTATGAGCCAAGAGGCAGTGAGTGCTGGTTCGATGCAGCCTTCATCATCATCATCATCATCATTCTTTACTTATATAGCACTTTCATTGGCCAAATAGCACCCAAGGCGCTGAACACAGCATAACCATACAGATATAGCAAAATCATAAAACAAAATCCCTATAAAACCAAAATAAAACCAGAAGTATATAAAAAAAACTAGACTAAAATTATTATTGAGTAGCCCCGAATGCAATAGTATAAAAGTGTGTCTTTAGCTGCTTCTTGAAAAGTGACAGTGTTGGCGCACGCCTGACAACGAGAGGTAACGCATTCAAGAGCCTGGGAGCCGTATGTGAGAAAGCTTGACCCCCCCTTTGAAGAGCATTGAAGGCGTGGGATCACTAACAAATTGTGGACACTTGAACACAACTCGCGTGGGGGAACATATAGAGTCAGAAGATCCATCAGATATGATGGTGCAGTGCCCTGGATACAGCTAAAAACAAGAAGGAGGCCAAGACAGGTGTGATATGCTCATAGGATTTAGTGTTTGTACCTAACTGTACAACTGTTTCTGGGGTTTATTACTATAACTTCTTTCACAGTTGAAGTGTAACTCACCCCTACCTAGACAGCACGTTAATGCAAAACTACAGACCAATCTCTAATCTCCCATTTATCGGTAAACTTATTTAAAAAGTTGTGTTCCAACAGTTAAACAGCTTCCCTTGTCAAAGTTTTCAATAACATCCGTATACATACTGAGCTTGTTAAATCCACAGTACTGGTACTATTGGACCTTAGTTCGGCGTTTGACACTGCTTATCATTATATATTACTGGAATGTCTAGAGAGATGGGTCGGACTCTCTGGCACGGCACTCAATTGGGTCAAATCCTACCTTAAGAACAGGAACTTCTATGTGTCAATTAGTCAATTCTCATCATAAAACACAGAAATCACATGCCAGGTCCCACATGGCTCCATCCTCGGGCCCCTCCTATTTAGCATATATGAGACTTTGCCTGGCGAAACACGGAGGGGGAGGGTTGGGTGTGGTCTGCCCAGTTAACTGGGACAACTTCTTACAGCTTCTACAGCGAGACACAGACAGTTAGAAAAATGCAACGCAATGGGGAGCCTTCCTTTTCAGTTGGCCCATGGGTCCCCTGGCTGAAAACATAATAAATGAAAGACAATGGAGTGATAAAAGTTATTTACTGGTCCTTTTTGTCTTACGTCCTGAATCACACACCTACCTCAATTTAAATTATAATTAATGATCTGCGTTTCAACAGTTTGTCAAGTGATTTGTGAATTATATGACTGTAAAAAAATTGCAAATAAAAAACCTACAAATCAACACTCACCCAGAGCTCTTGTTGAGCTTCTACTGCATGCTGGCTCTCACTTAACCAACTATTTCTCCCCCAGTATAGCTGGCACCTTCCACATGAGAGATTTATAGCGGCTTTCTACGCTTTTAATGCCCCTTCCTTCATCCTGCAGGCTATGGTCTGTGTCTCCTTGTTTTTCTTTAGTTTGTTGAGGTTAAAACATTATTCTTTATTTATTATTTTGCCGGATGAACTCCCATTTCCAATGTGAAACTGCTGATTACTGGTCTGTGGAACCCCAACTCTCCTCAGCGAGATATTTACAGAAGTAAGACCCAGAAACAGAGAGAAAAAACACAAAGACACCAGACTTCTGTTTTAAGTTACGCACCTGATCGGATGGAGCCAGACCAAAAGTCTGACTGCCTTCTCGACAAGGGAGGACTCTTTTATTGAAGCTGTAAAAACATATTGTCCTTCACTGTGAAACCACCTGCTTCCTTTTTGAAATAATAATGCAGGTTATATGAAACTACATATAAAAATGTTTACCCAAATATATGTAAAGCAGGTTATACAAAAATGCATGTAAAAGTGTTCACAAAGATATGGTATTACTCAATTTGTAGTCCACTAAGTGCTTTTACACAAAACCTAAAGTATCTTATGCCGCCGGTCGATAATCAGTTGTTGATGTTCGATCCACGGTGCATTTTAAACGGAAATAACTTTTATCGCTCCATTGACTCATTCATTTATTTGGTAGTAGGGGACTTATGGACCGTAGTAGATGGACGTGACCTATTCATTGCCTCAGAAGGGGGAAATTATGAGGTTGAATATTTCTCTCCACATCCTTCAGAGGGAATGGACTAAATAGCAGAACTTTTTGTGCAGCAGCCAAGCAAACCTGAGCAGTATCGTTTTAAGTTTGCTGCTCGTGAGTTGCTGAGACTGTCTATTTATTTTCCACAGCAGGGCACTGTTGTCAGAAACCCTAGCTGTCGGCAGAAACCCAGGCTGAGCCGCTAGCAAACCCTGCTTGAATTCACGTGCAGTGCAGTGTAAAATATTAACCAGAAAATGGCACTCCACCAATGCTTTTTTGGTACAAAATGAATATTTTTACTAAAATGTACGAAAATACCAAAAAGAATGACTGCACATATACACAGCCTTATTAGACACTCATTGATAGAGTTTATCAGAAAAAAAGTGAGTTCTGGAGTGCGTTGCACTTTAAAGTGACGGTGGAGTGCTGCAATTACCCCTAAATTCCACTACATGCGCTCCGCCCCGCCACGCACGCCGCAGCGTTTCTCTGCGGTCGTTAATTTATACTGCATACGCCCCACCTCCGCTTAGCTATGCTCTGGAGGAGCCCAGAGATGCTCAAAGACGCATGCGTGGGAATGAAATAAATACGAAACTCAGATCAAAACTATTCATACTTGGAAGACAAACAGAAAACAACAGCTACTTCTGTTTATTAATACTATTTGTCAGGATATCTCAACTAACAGAATGGAGCTTCTCCATCCATGTTATCCTCCTGGTTTTTCATATACGAAGACGAACTTCTTGACCCACAAACCTACTGCAGGAAATGACAACATTTCAGAATTAAATAACTTGAAATAAGTTTTGATTTTATTCTGTGTGTAAATTATGTATAAACCCACACAATTATATTAGACAGCATATGTATAACTTTAAATGAAATTATATTACTATAGCTATGCATCCAAAGAAAAATAAGTCTGTCTTTACTGATTTATTTTGAAAAACCGGATGTTCTTCATTTTCTGTATCCTTAATGGTCCTTTTTTATTTGTGTAGATTGACTGCGGACTTGCTCTGGCGTCCAGCAAACATAGATTCAATCCTATTTTTGTCGGAGGGCGAAACGGTGGCCGCCGCACTGCGGCAGTAGTGGAAATGTACTTTTTCATTACAATAAGACCGGTTTTTCTGTGGCGTGCGTGGCAGAATGGAGCGCATATAGTAGAATTTAGGGGTAACATAGCCTCGTGTCCACTTTATAACAGCGAGCCAAGCTATAACAACCTGTTATGCGATATAACTCAAACTACTCAAAAGTCGATCATAAAGAACCGGAATGATATAAAGGCCATTTACATGTCACTTTGTACATCTTTTAAAAATTATTACCTGAACAAACAGGACAAATGATGAGCCTTAGTGAGCATTAGTTTGATGCAGCCTAGCTTCATAGTGTGAGTAGAAGTTGCAAACACAAGGACATTGCCCCCTCTGTCTATCAGACCTACTGTCTACTAACTACGCTGCTCCCTGGTGCCACACTCCACAACGCATGCACTTCACCATCATCCCAGAAAGACAAATAATAAACACTTACTGGAATTCTCTTTCCCATTTAACACAAGTGCAACTAAAAATGTAAATAAACCATTCTCATTATAAAATTAAATAAGATAAATCAATCTACACATTTTTTCTGTGTCATAAACACAACAGTTGTCACCTCTTATCTCAGAGAGCGTAGACTTGTCCTTACCTGCCAGCTGGTTACACCAAGAAAGATGTTTATAGCAATGTTTGAATAATGCTCTGTTTCATATAAGTCATTGATCTGAGAACTGTTGAAGAGTAAATTATCGAAAACTTCGTACTTTCAGGAATGTGATTACTGACACAGCAAATGTACGGTAGATCCAAGGGTAGAGTACTACAACATGTGAGTAACAGTGCACGATCCCTCAATGTTTCTTCATCAGACTCCCAGGCCAGGTGAGGTGTGGTAAATAGAATACGTGCGTAGGAAGAGCAGCAAGGTTTTGCAGAGGTGAGCAAACCCCCCAGGTGAGTGTTGCAGTACTGAACCAAGAGAATCAAGAGTACATTCACATGACGATAAACTCCAGGGAGGTTATTTACGATCGGGACAGACAATCATGCACTGGATGGGATCCTGACGACTTACTTGTAGTGCAGCTTGAGCAGTTGATGGCTTGCAGGTGGTAGGAGAGCACAGCAGGTACAGCTCAACCCTCAAGGATATCAGGGACAAATGAAAGAAAGAGTAGAGAGAAGGACAAGAAACAAAACACACCTACCCACTATCACACACAAACAATTTACCTTTTGGATTACCAGTAAGATTACAGTCTGTATAACATGCCAGTAAATGGTTAATTGATCTACTTTTTAGTTTGGAAAGAAAACATGATTTATATGAAAATTATCAACTATAGTGTGTTGTCAAGTGAAGTCAACCCAGTGGCAAACCCAACAAATCTAGCTTCAAATGAAAACTTTATTCAAAAGGATATGGTATCCATGGTTCTCTGGATCCATTTCTCCTGCTGGTGATAGAGGAGGGAAAGTAAATCTTATTCTAGGATCCATGATAAGGCCAGATGTGCATACAGTGCCATTCACAATTCTATGATAAATATAGGAATGGTGTGGGGGGGGGTGTCGTCATCCCCTTAAAAAATATGCAGATGAGCATGTAAAAACAGAGACACCTGAGCTAGCGTTTTAATATTTCTCCTGGTTTAAAACATAAACGTTTAAGGTAATCTGAAACACCAGCTCCTTGTGGATGAGACACCTATTAAATAAAATCTCTTTGCTTTTACACATTTCATCTCCATTCAGAGATGGAAGAAAGCTGTGTTGATGGGAAAGAATGTCAAAGATTAAGGCACATGGAACCCTACCTTAACATCCCCGAAAAATGGCCCTCTCTGAACATGGCACCCTGAACCCAGTGGTACATTTTCTGTATGGCATGTATCTCTATCCCTGAATGGGATATGAAATGTGCAAACTCCTGCTGAAAGTGGACTTAACAGTAACACTCATATTACAGAGAGAGTCGTAACCCGTCAACATCAGGAATTTAACATATCATTCCACGCTGTGTGCTACATAAAGTAAATAGACCATATTACAACACCCCCACTGAAATCATTAATACTTTCATCTGACCTTTGTCTGTATTCAATGAGTTGGAGTGTGTGGATCCTGAAGTTCACATCCAGCTTTAGTTGTCCCTTGAAAAACGTCCACAGATTGGCGTGTGTCTTCTTCTCATCATCTGTTAGCCTACTGGCATTTAGCCTCTTTAACCCTTCATCTCATATGCCCAGGCATATTTTCCATGCCTGTTTAACTTTGTCAGTTATGCCCTCATCTTTTGCTTGAATAGTGATATAGCCTCACTTAGATTCGGGTCGGACCAGTTCATCACGGGCAGTTGCAACGCAATTTTAGCTGGTGGCCGTTAGTTCTCTGGCAGCGCTGTCACGGTGATCAAAACAAACACAAAAATACGTGCATCCACTCACGTCGGGCAAGACAAGGCTCCCACTCTCTTTTTATAGGCAAAGTCCAGATGACGTAACCGGAAGCTGGAAGAGCGCTCTTCGCGCACGTCGCGCACACGCTTGGCTGTACAAACAAAGAAGCCTCGTTGCTTTTGTTCGACGGAGTTAGTTCTAACCAGTGGTAAAATGGTGCTCTCTTGTGTGAAAGGCTGCAATGCCAAGTTACACAATTATAAGAGAGAGAAGCTGAAGAACAACATCAGATTTTTTCGTTTTCCTACGTGGAAGAGAGGTTTTGGAGCGAAAGTAGGAGAAGTAACAAAGAGACATCGCATGGCCTGGATTGCTGCATTCAGATGTTTAGTGCATGCCTAACTTTTCATAGGATCAAAACATGTTTTTTCCAGAGTGAGACAGTAAGAACTACGTACATAAACCTGTTCTAAGTGTTTATTGTTTTTAATTTTATACAGGGTAAAACTGTGACAGAATACTACAACCCCAGTTTACTAAACAAAAACAATTTAGAATAAATTTCTGCCCATAACATCTGGCAATATGAAGTAGTACTCAGATATTTTCAAGTTAAAAACTCTGAAGTCATATCATTGCTGGTGATATTTAAAACTCATACAATTGCATATTGATGGACTGAAATCCTGACATAAAATCTGCATATTGTACAGGAAAAAAAAACAAAATTATTTCATGCTGAACAGTTGAAAACTTGTAAGAGAAACCTAAAAATGTATTTGTATTTACAATGCAGACAATTTTTATGTAAAATAAACATTTGCTGATAAATTTAGAAGTGCTTGTACTTGCTATTTTCTGAATGTAAAATATTAGAACATCATACTACATGTAGTGATACTGTCTGCCTTTAATTACAAAAAACATTTTGTTTTCTCTAGCAACTTCTTGACTTTTACAGATAATGCTTACCTTGGCAGAGACGACTGTATTACTGCAGTTTTGCGGTTGATAGATCAGCAACTCTTGTACCCAGCCATGCGTAAAATGCCCATAGGCTTCCAAAGACTTGTCGTTTTTAAACTGCTTGCATGTGTAAGCGCTGGTCCCATAAACAAGATAGTTTGTAATGTCTAGTGAAGAAGTTGGAGGTAGCAGAGAAACGTCTGAGCTCCATTCCGTTTCACTCAAGCAGTAGGGATCTACAGAGTTGATTGTGATCAACTTCTGCTCATACCTGTCCCTGGCCTTATTTATGAGTTTATTTCTGTAAGGAATATTTTCTTGTTTGCTCTTTTTTCCATTTGTTGTCTGCTCTGCTGCCTCTACTCTGCATGTTACTCCTCCAAGCACCACGAGTTGTACAGCCAACATGGCGTCAGGGGAGCGTGGCAAACCGGCAGGTCACGTGTCTGGACTTTGCCTATTGCAGATCCTTTACCACTGCCACCACGGAGTGTGATTTGATGCTCAATAATAACAACTTATGGGGAAGTTTATCAGAAATTGTAATTTTGACATCTTTATGCACATATTTAAACCACTTATTGAATTAAATCTGAGAAAGAACTTGTAAAATAACAGAAATGGATTGGAACTGCCAAGGAACCCAGTTGTTACACTACAATTTTGTAACACAAACTTTCTTATCCCTAAAGAGATCTATAAAAAAAAGGAAGAAAAGTCTTACCAGCATTCATTAAAAGAAAAGCCTGACCTCGAACACTTTACTCGGACAAAAGCCTCACAACTGATTTTTTTATTCTGATCAAAACTTTCAAATGTCATCTTCTGTCAGACTGTCTGCTTGTCTACTTTCCTAGGAACCATGATTTGGCAAAATAGATCTAAAAGTAATATTGGTCATGGGTTTTAAATTGCAGAACCCATAAGCAATCATTATAATGAGCGCTGCTTTGCATGTTTACTCTAAAAATACTTGAATTCACTGTGAACAACATACACTGAGTCACTTCTTTCGAATACTTACTAAAACTGCATGTAGAGGAAGAGTCATGTATTTTCCTCTCCTAAGACCTTAGCAATTTTTCTGCAGTTTTTAACCTATTTTTGGCAAACAATGACCATAGCCAGAATAGTCAAGAATGAATCCTTCTGAAAATTTAAATTTAGTTTTCTTTGGATATATATGAGCTGCAAGTCAATGACTCGATGTAATCTGCTGGGTTTCCTTTGATAGAAAACTCTTTAAACGGATTGAAATAATGAACTGGATGATTTGGTGGAAAGTATGTATAGTTAAATAGAAATTACTTGTCTTGTAAAGTGCAGTGAGATGGCATGTTGTGAATTGGAACTATATGAATAAACAATACATTTTTGTGTTTAGTGTTAGGTGTGGTGAAGGATTTATGGTGCTGTGTGGGCAGTTTCTCTTGCAGTGGCTTTGAGAACCTTATTAAAGTTCATTGGACCCCAAACTCTTTAGAATACCAAGAGACTCTAAAAACAGTGGGGTGGCCTCTGCTCTACATTTGCTTTTTACATATAATAATAAATAAATTGCAATTTACATTTGGCTAAATCAACATAAAACAATTCACCAAATGAAAAATCAACCTTCTGGATTATCTGGACAGAATGTACAAAGAGGGATTATCAAATATTCATCTTTCCCCAACCTTTGACAATGTTATACGAGAGGATTAAGTGTTGTCATTGAAATCTTTTTTTCCCCATTGAATTAAATAAATAAAAATAATACTTTTCTTGGTCCAAAATTATGGTAATGCAAAAGAGAGGTTGTGCCAACACAAACTATGCATCCACCTTTACCTACAGGTAAATGAGGGAGTACAATAAATATTGGTGAATACAAGTTACTAAAAGCTTAATTTTTAGGTTTTCTGCAAATCTTCATAGAGAGTTAAAAACCCATTCCATAACTTTTACACCATAAAAACACATGTTTTCGTAACGTTTATGTGACACAATACCATTTTTATTGTTTGTTTTCAGAGCTGTCACTACATGGGCTGATTACCCTACTATATAACTTTTCACCCGAGTTTCGCTTTACGGCAGTACGCTAAGCACTACCTAATGATATAAACAAACCCATTGTTTTGAGCAATGGCAGATCCACCAAAGAATACGCTATCAGAAGAAGTTAGGAAAAGGAACTGGGCTGAAAGCTTCCGAAGCTTCACAGCTGCAGAATACTCGTTGTGATGATTAATACCAGGGCGCATCAGTTCTGGGCCCGTTGGTAAGGAAATTTGCAGCATACTGAGCCGCTGAGCTGTTTACTGAAGCTCATGACTAGGCTGTTCCCCTGTTACGTCGTCCTCTATAACAGCGCACCTCGCGCAGTTCCTGCTGCCTGTTCGCTCATAGAGCAGAAGGCTGGAAGAAGACCAGTGTTGGAGTCTAAGCCATGTATACGATATCAAAGGGCACTAGAAATATGACGCCAGCATTCCAATGGGCCAATGGAAGGGTTGTGCGTCTCTCTCTTTCCCCTACCCAGCTGAGAACTGGAGTATCTGTCAAGTGAGTCTGTGTCATTTGAACGCTGTTGGAGTTTCTGTGCTGTGTTTGTGTTTCTATTTACGGGTAAACTGTGAGCTTTTTGTACAATTGTGTTGGAATAGTTGTTGTTTAATAGACAAGCAGTGTTTTGGGTTGATTGCATGTTGCTTTCACTTGACCGTGGGTTTCAACTGCGTCACAGCATTCCTTCTCAGTGGCAGGTAGACACCGAGAGTCGTTTGCGTCCTCTTTTTACTCAACCTATTCAAGTTTCTTTGTAGCCCGAAGGCTAGATAAGCACCACATGGTCTCTTTGTCTGAAGAAACCACAAGGCTTCATTCTCAGATCATAAAAGATCAGCCATTAAACATCCCCCTACTTTCGGTGTTTGCCTGCCTGTACATGTACCTCACATCGACGCATGTGTGCGTGATACGACGTACGTACCTACGAAGCGCCCGTGACGTGCCTAAGCGACGTTATCGCTGGTCGCCATATTGCTCAGGTATACCGTTAGCCTTGACAGAACCGTTTTGATATGAGTAGTGTCTTTGTTTTAGTTGTGTTTTTTGAATAAATTAGTTAAATTGAATCAAATCTCTGGGTTATTTTATTCAGAGTGTGTGTGTGTGAATTGTTGCAAAGAATTGATTTCCTTCTGATAAGGTCTGGTAATCACTAATAATTAATAATTATAAGTGATATTATTGGTTGATAATCTTCTTTGAATAGAGCTAAGATCTTGTTTCTAGCCCAGAGGCTAGTGGTGCCCCGATTAAATTATTTAAAGAATAATTAAACTACTAATTTACAATTATTAGTGAATATTCTTAACATAACCAGATAGACCATTACTTTCTTTATCAATTTTTAATTGATAATTACCCAACACCAGTCTATGGAGAGGACACAAGTGAAATAAAACGTTCTACCCTTCACTGCTGTGAAAGATAATTTCTGTCAAACTGTTGCTCAGTTTAGGTTTTGTGTGTCACTGTGAGTGAGACCGTAGAGATACAGCAGAATGTATGGATGCTAGATTAGCCTTTTTGCTACTACATTGGTAAGTAATAAATGCTTGCTTCGGGGTTATTTGGTCATGATAATATGATACAGTGCCGGGGAAACAGTTTGATGGTTTACCAACTGACAAGCCAGTAGTTTGATGTTTTAGCTGGCGAGCTTGCAAAACTGTCTATACACTTCTTCATAAGCGGTGCAAGCCTTGAGAGGGCAACAGAGGGCAAATATCTGTGAAGTTATGGAGTGTGTCTTAAAAACAAATTTGGCCACATCTGTAAACAAGACTTTTTAGGCAGCCCTAAGATCCTGTTTATGAGCAAATAGTGTCCTCTAAAGGGGGATCTTGGGGTATATCCATTATTCCTACAAGCAAAAAGCAGCAATTTGTTATAATTTTGGTATCTGATTAGCCCAGCTCTCCTATGCCTACATGGTTTATTGGTAATGTCCCAATTTAAGGACATCTGATGGCAGACTTAGAATTTGCTGGAGAGACTACATATTCCTTTTTGCCAGGGAACACTTCAAGGAGCTGCTGCACAACATTGCAGGTAAGTGTTTCCCCAAAGCAATTTTCTGTTATAAAGATGTGTAAAAGACAGCTATCTGTCTAACATTCGTGATGTTGTGGTAGTAAAATAAAGGTGAAAAGACTGCAGCAAGACTTTTAAAGCCTACATTGTCCGGTGATGGTTAAGGACATTCCTGCGTTGTTTTACTGCATTCTCTTCATTCCGACAGCTGATTGTGTATAAAAAAGCCTCTTAATTGTCCTTTTAATTTTTTTATCCTTTAATTTTTGCATAAGTAGGAAAAAATGTGGACATAATCTGTTGTCTATAGATGCAATATTTTTAATATCTGTTTCTGAGAAAGAAAGAAAGAAAGAAAGAGTTTGAAAAAATCAAAAATTGAAAACTAAAGAATTTTCCTCTACGGAAACCAAAACGTTATTAAAACACCATCTATTCACAAAGACCTCCATATTCCTTGTTAACTTATAAAACTCAAACTCCACACATAATCGACCAACATAAAATCTCTGAAATAAGAAACATGCATCTTCTGTTTGAAAACCATTCATTTTGTTTCTTCTTGAAATCCAAATCGCAAGTTTTGCAGTCCCTGAAATAAAATTCAGGATTGTGTAAATACTTTTCTTTTTTGCACTATACCATGGCCCATAAATATATAAACAGTGGGAAAATGTTTGATGAAATCCACCAAACAAATGCTCCAAAACATCAAAAAGACGATTTAGTCTGGAACATTGAGTAAAAATGTGAAATAATGTTTCCTCCTGAGAACAGAAAGGACAACACCTACAAATATCAGGATTAAGGTGTGCCAGATACCTGTTTGTAGCTATGGCCCCATGCACAATCCTCCACTGGAGGTCACCTACCTGTTTCTCAATGGGAGGTTTGTACAGGGACCGCCAGCAGCCTCTCGGAGTTGAGCTGGCGTCAAAAAATTCAGTCCACCTCGACACCCTCTGCTCTACCAGAGATCGTAGATTCAGAAACTTCACGCTAATATAATACAGGCTTTTTTTCTCCAAAAATTAAAAACAACCCATTGAAAAGGTTTGAAAAGTCAACAACTTTTGTGGCTCATCCTGCCACTGGTCCACTGCGGGAGCAACGGCCAAAGATGGAAAAACATATTCATTTTCTTCATCCCACTGGTCAGACTGAGTTTTGTTTACTGCAAACGCTCTAATAGAGTCTGGCAGAGAAGCACATACTTCTTCTATGAGTCTGGATGCAACTCTGTTGGATCGCAGACCTAATTGCTCAGCAGGATTGGACAACTTCAGCAGATGACCCAACTTCACACAGCCTACTTCCCTCATCTTAGATCTCAGCGTAGCAGATGAGAGAAACTGTGACGAGATAAAATCATTTTCAAACAGGGGTTCTTCGAAAATCCACATCCCTGGTGTCACTGTCCTCCTTTCAAAACTGAAGATTTGCCAAGCATTTAGAACAGATCTATAAAATGGAGTAAGACCCGTTAGGTTCAAACATCCTCGCTGTAGCAGAAACAGATGTTTGTCGTATCCAAAGTGCCCCGCTTTCTTCAGAAGAAGACGTGCGGTATCCAGCCAAGGTACTACAAGACCATAGAGCAGCCTCTGAGCTGTCTGAAGCCTGAAAGCTGTGACTCTGGAGGTCACATCTATGAGTCCTTGACCTCCCTCTTCCACTGGTAGATACAAGGCTGCAGCTTTTATCCAATGTCATCCTGACCAGAAGAAATCCACCAGAGTCCTTTGTAAGTCTTGCAGCAGAGACGGTGGCGGAGTTAGCACAATCAGTTTATGCCAGAGGGCTGAAGCAACCAAGTTATTAACGACCAGAACTCTTCCTCTATAGGAGAGCTGAGGCAGCAGCCATTTCCATTTAGACAGTCTGACACACACTTTCTCCATGACACCCTCCCAATTTTTCTCAACAAAACTGTCTGTGCCTAAAAACACTCCCAAGAATTTTAAACCTTGGTCAACCCATTTCATATTTCCAGGTAATTTTGGAAGATTCCTATTTATCTAGGGACCTGTTTTTAAAGCAGAACTTTTTTCCCAGTTGACCCTAGCTGAAGATGCATTTTCATAGAGCTTTAAGCAATACTGAAGGCCTTTAACATCATCTTGACTCTGAATGAAAATATTTACATCATCAGCATAAGCGGAAACCACTAAGGATGGATGCTGTGATATTCCTGGAAAAAAACGACAAGATAGAGTAGAGCGGATTTTGTGTAAGAGAGGTTCGACTACAATGGAGTATAACTGTCCAGACACGGGACAGCCTTGTCTGATACCTCTCTGAACCCTAACAGGACAACTTAAACCACCCCCGACTTTAACCAAACTAAAGATTTCATTATACAATAAACCCAATAAAGAAATAAAACCTTCGCCAAAACCAAAAGCTCTTAAACTAGAAAAAAGAAAACAATGATCAACCCGATCAAAAGCTTTTTCCTGATCTAAAGAAATAATACCCATATCAAATCCATAAAGTTTACATACATCAAATAAATCTCGTAAAAGAAAAAGATTGTCCATGATAGATCTATCAGGTATACAATATGATTGATCTCGATGTATAACAAGTTCAAGAAAATTCTTCAATCTGTTAGAAAGCACTTTAGAAAATAATTTGTAATCCACACAAAGAAGAGAAACATGTCTCCAGTTTTTCAATAAAGTTAAATCCCCCTTTTTTGGAAGTAAGGATAAAACAGCATGACGACATAATGAAGGTAGTATTCCAGTTTGGGTGGATTCATGAAACACCTCCCACAAGTCTTCTCCCAATAAGCTCCAGAAATGTTTATAAAAATCAGAAGACAATCCATCTAGACCTGGAGATTTGCCAGAAGCCATTTGTCCCACAGCTGTGGTCAGTTCTTCCAATGTAACTCCAGCCTCCAGAACAGCCCGGTCTGCAGCAGTTAGCTGAGGAAGATCATCCAGAAGAACATCCACACTGTGTTTATCACATTCCTGCTGCCTGAACAGTTCACTGTAGAATCCCACAGCCTGCTCCTTCATGCTGTTGGGGTCAGATGTTAGAGTCCCATCCGTAAGCTGTAGGCAGACTATCTGCTTAGTCTGACTGTTGCTTTTCTCCAGGTTAAAGAAGAACGCCGTGGGAGCATCCATGTCCTTGACTGACACAAATCTTGACCGAACTAAAGCTCCTTTTGCTCTTTCATACAAGAAAGAGCTTAACTGATCCTTCTTTTGTTTAAGTTGCTCCTCATTATGACTACTATCCCCAAAAAGATTGTTTTCTAACTGCTTTATTGCATTTTCCAAATCATGAATTACTTTTTTAATTTTAACTGTTGAATGACTCGTATAGTGCTGACAAAAAACTCTTATCTGAGCCTTTCCAACCTCCCACCAATCAGATAAAGATATAAAATCAAACTTATTTCCCTTCCATTGCTGCCAGAAAATTTTGCAATTTGAGCAAAAGAAAGTGTCCTGGAGTAATTTATTATTAAAATGCCAGTATGATTTACATCTGATAGTAGATGAAACCAAAAAATCTATATATTCTAAATGATGATCTGAAAAACATACTGGACAAATTACACAATTAGATAACCTGTTTCTGTGCAACGCTGAGATATAAAACCTATCCAACCTGGCCCCGCTCACCATCCCATCTTTCATTTTTATCCATGTATACTGTTTAGCCTGGGGATTTTTAATCCTCCAAGCATCAACCATATTAAGGCCAGATGTTACTTTGGCCAGTTTAACAGATGATGGAGGGTGAGGTTCTTCCCCTGTTCTGTCTAAACTAAAACTGACAGTGCAGTTCCAATCCCCACCCATCACAACACACTCATTTTGATTTGACTGTTGCAAAAAAGTATATATGTCTTAAAAATATTTTGATCCTGTTATCACCCTGATTTGGCGCATATACATTTATAAAGCAAAAAGATAATTGTTCTATTTCAGCCCTGACGACCAAAACCCTGCCAGGACGCAACTCAGTAGAGGACAGGATATTAACATCCAGTCCCTGTGAAAATAAAATAGCTATACCAGCAGATGAACTGGTTCCATGGGATAAGAAATATTTCCCATTCCAACTCAAACCCCACTCTACTTCGTTTTCATTATCTGTATGAGTTTCTTGTAAAAAACGACATCAAGTTTTTTCTGAACTACCATCTCTAAACTAACTGTCCTTCTAGTAGGATACCTCCCTCCATTGATGTTTAATGATCCCACCCTGATGTTAGGCATGGTGAAAGGAAAAGAGAGGACAGAGACAATAAAGAAAAAACCACCCAGTGCACCATGATCAATTATTTATTATGTCTTAACCGTTTTAGAATCTTTCCTTTACTTGTTAATATCTGCTTCCTTACGTTAGTCATGTGTTTTTTTAACCGAAAACGTTTTTTTTCATCAAGCATTTCACTGCCGACTATTTTTAAAAGTACCCGTGAACTTTTAATAAATTTCTCTGCATCAGAGAAATAGTCAAGAATGCTAACGTGTTTTCCAAAACTATCATCAAGGAAACTATTAATTTCGTCCATAGTATATAAATCTTCATTGCAGGTCTGGGAATCAGCAACCGAAATGTTATCTGAGTCAGATTCATAATCCATTTCATCTACCGGTGCAGTCTGAGCTCCAGGCTGAGCTGAAGCGGCCCCAGCCGCTTTCTGCGCACCCGCAGCAGCAGCGCCAGAACCGGTTGAGGGATCACCCTCTGCAACATGGTCACAAATCATCGAACCTTCAAAAACATTATTTTCAGTCAAATCAATGTTGTTTTTTACAGACTTTGCTTCATTTTGACAGCTGCTCTCCTACCCAGCATCAGGGCTCGCAGTCGGTGAGGGCAACACCTCCGCAGCGGCCGCAGCATTGGAGGGAGCAGTTTCTGCACTTCGCTGCACCTCCTCCCCAGCTTCAGTGTTTCTGTGCGGACAAGCGGCCTTTTTGTGGCCCACGTCTCCACATTCGAAACACTTCATGTTACCAGTGCTGGCATAAACCATATAAGAACCTTCCTCATATTTAACCCTGAAAGAAACGTCCAGGGTCTGCGTGGGACAGTTTAAGAACCTGAAAACCTGTCTCCTAAAAGATTGAACGTGTTTTAGTTTGTCGTTTCTACATCCCAAACCAATAGTTTTCCCAAAACGCTGAAGCTCTATCTCCAATAGCTCATTGGGAATAAAGGGCGGAACACCCGAAACAATAACCCGAGTGGAAGGTACTGCGAGTGGCGACACTTGCAGAAACTCCCCTTCCACTGTCACACCGCTGACAATCAGCTCAGTCACCAAACTCCTCTCTTTCAAAAACATCACAACTCCTTTATTAATTCTTGAAGCGTAGGTTATATTATTATGATTAATAATGTCTCCAACTGCCAACAGAACCGTTTCAACTGGGACTGACGGGTCAGGCTGGACCCGTATCCCATTTCTCAAGGAAAGGGGCGGCGTCCCTTGAGACGCCATACCCACAGACAAACAGCACTACAAAGTCTGTATATAGCTCAGAATTGTAGAGAAACGACTCAAACAATCAAAAAAAGAAAAGTTTAAAGAAAAAACAGTAAGAAAACAGTCTTCCACTCCCCCTGTCAAACTCACCACATGCAGCAGCACCTTCACCGACAAACGCTCACGCATGCGCGAAAGAAAGAAAGAAAGAAAGCAACTTCATCCTGGCCAAGTAGAAAACAACTGACGAATTGATTGCTGTAGCTGTAAACATTTGTATTTAATTGGCTTTGTATCGGTTTGAAGCAAATTGAATAACTATTTTGAGGTTATTTCTAGTATTTTGGGCACTTCGTAAAGGGAGATTTTTAAACATGCTGCTATTCTAAGCCTAACATTTTTCTAATGTTAGACTTTTTGTCAGTTACATCACAACCAACTGTTGTAATCAACAACAAAATTGCAGCTATTGAAAATGCAAGTCAATTACAGAAATAACTGATTTTAAGAGTTAAAGAAAGATTTTTCAAACACAATTTCAGCCTACCAATTTCTCTTGAGACAAGTGTTTTGAGACAGAATAATATCTACACATCGCCATCTGTCAGAAAAAATGATTGCTGACGTTTATCAATCCAGTCATCTGTGCTTTCACACACTGTCAAGAAAACTGTCTTCAGATTGAATGTGTCACATTGGTAATGATGGAAGCGCTTGAGGAGAGTGAGTTACATAAATCACAGATGTTTTTCTGTAGTCAAACATATTTGACATGCACAAATTACTACTACATAAAAAATGGTGCAATTTATTATTCACACCCCTACCACATTTTAAAGCAAAACCCTGTACTTATTATCTGGAACTTTTAACCTGTCCTGTATCTACTGCTTAATTGATCATGTCTGACTGATGAGTTTCACAGAAGAGACTATCACCTCTTTGTCACATTGAACTAAATATACAGCATATCATTGTCTGGCATGATAACTCATGTATTGAAGTTATATTAAATTGTAGATGTCTAAGAGCTAATAATATGCACACCCTAATGTCAGGGCTTGTTAGAGATGATAAGGGCATTAATCTTTGTACTAGATCAGAGGAATTTCACAAGGGGTATTGGTGGAAATTTGGTTTACACAAAGAAAATAATATTGTAGGGATTTCATAGTGAGGTCATGATTTAAAGTCAGTCATTATAGAGGTTTTTTGGTCAGAAACAAATTGAAAGAAGATTGGACAATGGAGAGATAAAAAGTGCAGCATTGGCAAGTTCTTCTGTCTTTGATGTTGCTAAAGCGGAAATGTTCTGGATAGACAATCCATGCCTCTGGTGACATTCGTCCTTTGTTTTAAACTTGAGGCTTCCACATTTTTGCCTTTTTTGTTCTTTCTCCCTTTTCAGTTGCTGTATTCACATTCCCCTCCTTTCCCTACATGCCTCATTCCACTTTCCTTCTTTTAGGCCTTCTCCCTGTTATGCCCATCTCTCGGTTTCATTTTCAACGATCCCATTCTCCCTGCTTTCTTCATATTTCTCTCTAGTCATTTGCAAATTCCCTTCTACTCTTTTATGCTCATCCTCAACCATTCAGCCTCCCTACCCCCTTTGTTGTTTTCTTTCCCTTTCCTCCTTTTTTCTGGGTGGATGGTTTGCTGTTCTCATGCATGCAAACCACATCTTCCAATATCTGACCGAGCACCTGGCAGACACTAAGCTGCAGAGACCAATCCGTTACCTTAGCTGGCCCTCAAACTAAAGTGCTTTACAGAGGATAAGAAGAGTCTAAGCAGTCCCACTGACAACCAACAAGCCAACTTCTTGAAGGTGTGCTACATGGTTTTTGTGCATGATTCTGTACAGCATACATATATATGTAAATTAAGCAATAATCAGCATTCTCAAGAAGAATTCAAGCTGTATGGACTGTTGTGGTTGCTCCCTTTTGTCAATTGGCTAAGAATGCTTGCCCTTGAAAAGAAAGACTATGACCTGATTGAGATTCAGTGGCTGAAGCGGGCTCTTTCCCTGTAAAATTTTTCAGAGCTGGAATAGAGAATAAGTAGATTTTGGTAGGATTATGTCAGGATAATGGAATCATTCAGATCAAAAATAGAAGAGAACAGTTTAGCAATAATCACGTCTCCTATTTCAGTTTTTGCTCCCTGTCCCTTCTCTCTTCTTTCTCATTTTGTTTAATTGGCTCCATCATAAGCCTGCAAACACCATCGCCCTACTCCCTTACTGTTCTGTGCTTTTATTTTTTCCTCTAATCCCTGATCTGGCACCATGGAACAGAACCTGCATAAAAAGCAGTATCCAATTAGAATTTATCTTTTTATGTTGAGGCACTACGCTGAATATAAAAAGGTTTGAAAATGCACTCATGCTCAGGCCACACTCACTCCCTGCATGCAAATTCTGGCACTTTCAGGCACTCAAGCAGTGATGACACAAACACACTTTAACATACATGCATGCACAACTGTTGAAGCCCAGCTTCCCTCTCCACTTTAAGTTCCCCTCCAATGCTATTTGAATGTGAAACCTTAGTGTCATTTGCACAGTCAAATGAAATAAATTATTATATGAACTTTATTTTATAGATTTGTCTAAAATGCTTGCACAAGAGTACTAATTAAAATAGTTTATCTTGGAGAGTGTCTACTGTAAAGTAGGAGCAAGGAGCTGGAGGAGAAATGTATAATTTATTTCTCTCTCACATGCACTCTAACCAATGGTCTTTATGTAAAGATTTTAGAGAACAGGGGTCAACAGGGTCAATGTCAAAAACATTCACACCAACTCAATTATTTCACAAAGAAAAACCAGAAAAGTGTGAACTCCATTTGATTTGACCCCTTTTACTCTGATAACACTGAAAAAGCTTCTAACTGCCTTCAGATGGCTTGTTTCCACTACCGGAACTTCAGTAGTTTTACCAGAAGTTCACAGTATGCATCAAAGGGGAAAGCCCGCTTAAAATATGTCAAGCCAACCCGGAAGTGACAAAAATTGCAGTTCAGCCCTCATCCGCTGGCGGCTGGCTCCAAAAAGGAGGAACTTCCCATTGACTCCCCAGTTAAAAGGCCAACTTTTTAACATGGGCTAAAATAAACATGTTTACAGCCTGGTTCAAAAAACCATTTTAGGTTAGATAGTTCAGGTTTACCATCATGACAGCTCTGAGGGGGGTGAAATTTTTTTCTAACTTCTCTGTTTATATGTAATTTAATTTTGAAATTATGAATAATTAGGGGCGTGTCCTTTTGATTGACAGGTCCGGCTAGGCTAACGCTGGTGGCTAATGGTGGCTAACTGTAGCTAATAGTGGCTAACTGTAACTAATATCTTGCTCCATAGTCTGCTTGCGGAGAAGCTCTTCACAGCCTGGGACTAATGTAAAGACTTCAGTCATTTGGTGTTTCTGAACTCCACTATCAGTTGCCTCTGCAGTTTTTATTTGGTTTTGGATGTAATCTGCAATTATTGGGCAAAGATGGCTTGCTGTGGTATTGATTACCGTAACAGACCGTCCAAGAAGTTTATGCTTTGGGGGGAGGCTTCATACCGGCTTATGCTAAACCAGCTTGGGGGGGTCTCTGTCTGGTGGCCGAGAGGAATGATGTTCTGGTCGGAGCTTTTATCTCTTTCTACACGCAAGTTGGAGCAGGTGATCGTTCGGGTAGCAGCAGAGCAGCAAAGTCGGCAGGACCGGGATGCCGCGGCAGGACCGGGATGCCGCGGCAGGACCAGGAGGCCGCGGCAGACCTGGTCAGAGCGGGAGACTCAAGAGCAGGAGAAGGCTAGATCAGGCTGGAAGACTACAGAGTTGGACTCTAGACAGACTGGATGATCGCTTGTTAGATCATTACTGGTGTGAGGAACACAGCTGGAGGCATGAATTAATGGATGTTTTATTTTTTTTAGAGGATCTGAGTTTTCATGATGACTTTGTGACTGCTTTTTGCTGGATGTGTTGTTAAGATGAACCCGTCAATGTCCTCCACCTCCACCGATGGTAATAGAAATAACACAATATCAGGCTGTATTGACCCGACCCATTTGGGTCTTATTAAATGGATATGTTTTCCCTACTCGAGATGTTTCTGGGTCTAAAGTGATAGTTGTTGAAAAACGGGGTAAAAGTCTCTTAACCGCGGTCTTCTGGCTGAAAATGGCTCCAGCCTACGTTAGCTTCAGTTAGCTCCCGACTAGCGTCTGACTAGCTTGTATCTATGTCAGCTCGGACCGTTAACCCTCCGCCCGAAGCCTCACAGCGCCACTCCTCTTCTGCCTGGTCTTGCTCTAGGCAAAGTACACAGCTTAAGAGACATTATTGTCATCATCATTATCAGAATCAGAGGAAACTGAGGCATCAGAACAAGAAACACGACTCTGCTCGTCTTTTTCTTCTTCCGGAGTGGGAGCGGTAGGCAGCCTGCCATACAGAAGTTGGGGAACTTTAGTTCTGAGTGCAGTGTCACATGAAACATTTTTCTCTGGAAGGCATTTCATTGCATCAGCTCCTTGTTTATCCCACACAAGGAGGTAGCAGATGGAGAGCTAACATGTCTTTTCTTCCTCATCCGGGGAGGGCTTGACGGTATGGAGAGTAGGGATGGAGGACTTGTGACATCCAGTGGAGGAGTGGAGATCAGGGCATCATTCTGCAGTATAGCTGAATATATGAGGATGGGTAGTGTGATGATGAGGCCAAAGAGTCGTTGGTGCAGTGCTGTGAAAAGGCAGGGAGAGGGACCAACAAGAGTCTAGGGCGTACATTTCATATTTTCCTCAAAGTTTAGCATTATTGGGGCAGCATAATGACCAATAAAATGGATATCTCTCTAGATGACATTATCAAAAAGAACAGGCAGCAGAGAGGTGGAGGCCAGGGAGGAAGAGACTGTGGCCGAGGAGGACACGGAGGCTCAGGCGGCAGATGCATATGCGGCCCCGGGCGGCTTGGAGGCGGCGACGGGCCTGGCCCCATGAGGAGGCCTCCGTTTATTACGACTGCTCGGGAAGAAGCCTGGGAATGGCTAATGTCCATTTCAAGAGGAAGGCACACATTGACCCGCGCAGCGACCATCCATGGATGTGGAATGGGTGCCAGGGATGGTTTCTCTCCATGATGAGATGGGTAGGTAGCTTGGCACACTCCACTCCTGCTCCACTCCTCACCAGATCATTGTTGTGGTGATGTGTCATTGTTGTGTTCTCGCCATCCTGCATCAACAACCTCCGGAGACTTCAATAATTGTCCTTGCACATTTAATGGTCCGGCAAGGTGCTTTACATGATTAAAATTGGAACACAGCATAAATCACTTTGATGATTAGAATACAAGAAAGCAATTATAATAAGACAATCAGTAAGACATAAAATATATTAAAATTTAAAGACAAGCTGGCACAAAAAAACCCAATAATTTACACTGATCAAGAATATAATTTGTGTAAAAAATTAAAAACATACAAGTAAAAGCAGTTACTCATAAGCGAGTCTAAATAGGTACGTTTAGAAAGATAGAAAACCATCTGTCAGTTTGTTTACTGAATATGTGTTGGTGGATGTTGATGATTTAGATAAGGTTGGAGTGTACATCAGTTTAAAGTTTTCAGCTGAGTTTTCTTTAAGGAAGCGTTTTTTAACAGTTGGTTTGACTCTGATTAGATATGTTGGCTTGAATGGTGCTTTCAAATGAGTTACAGCAATGTTAGAGATATTTAAGGCATTGCTAATAAGTAGGTCCAGAGCGTGTCCTCAGTTGTGTGTTGGCTCATTAATGTGTTGGGTTAGGTCAAAGTTATGAAGTGCGTCATTTAGTGCTTTTGTTCCGCTAACTTGGGGTTTGTCAGTATGAATGATGAAATCTCCCACAATTGCTATCTGGTCATAGTCTAGACATATTGCAGAGCAAAGGTCACTGAAGTCGTTAAAAAAGTTTGTGTTCGGTTTTGGTGGTCTGTATATGTTTACAAATAAAACTAATATCTTATTTACTTGTTACACTCGCATCATTGCCACTACATTTGTGGTTAAAAGATGTCTGTTAAATTTTCCTAATTTAAAATGTTTAAGTTCATTGCATAGAGATATAAAAACATATTTTTATTATTAACACTAGAAGACCCAGGATTTTTTGCTATACCTATAAAACCCAGAGGGCAGCCGATCGGCTGCAAGGCCACCTGTGAACCCTCCTTTTGTTATGTGAACGAGGCAATCACTGGGGCGCCACAGGACGTGACGTGAGCCACTTCACTCAAAACACCTTGACATAAAATGGAGGAGGGGGAAGATTCAGATTACAGCAGGATTGCTCTGTCAGAGCTGCTAACTGACTGGGCAGAACATATGAACTGAATCAAAATGTAATATATGTAATATATGTAGAAGGATGTAGAAGTTATCAGGACCCTACAACACTGGGCTTCCAACATCCCCACCAGACACAAAGGAAAAGTAAAAGAATAGAACCACATCAAAAAAAAGCACTCAAAATCTGTGGTAGCCCCACCAGTCATTTACAGAATTGCTCATCAAGTTGATATCTGTACAAGATAATGATTTAATTTATGTAACATGTTTTTCTAACTGAGATACAACAGAAATGTATTTGATGTGTTTTATTTAAGAATTTGTATATTGTTTTTGTCTGTTTTGCTCTGTCCCTCTATTTTCTCTTTTCTCGAGTCGCCTTTATACCTTTATGCTGCAATTTCCGGTGTATGGGGATCGTTTGTCACCAACTGCATCACATCCTACAACCCTGGTCGACACATCACCATTGATGAACAGCTTTTCCCGTCAAAGACTCGCTGATTTTCACTGCAATACATTGCAACGAAACCTGACAAGTTTGGGATCAAGTTTTGGGTGGCTTGTGACTTGAAATCCAAATACATCTGCAATGTCCTCCCATATCTTGGCAAGGACCCCAGTCGTCCCAGTGGGGAGAGGCTATCTGAGAATGTAGTTATGAGGATGATGAAACCATTCCTGGACAATGGCAGAAATGTTACCATGGACAATTTCTTTACATCGCTGTCACTTGCACAATGACTGCTTAGCCGGAAAACCACCATCCTTGGCACAGTCAACAGGATTCGGCGAGAAATTCCACAATCAACAAGACAGGGACCACGATGAATTCACCACTCAGGTATTTTCAACCACTGGTGCCACGCTGACGGTGTATGCGCCCAAACGGAAGAAGACAGTCTACATTCTCAGCAGCATGCACAGTGTGGTTCAGAGTGAAAATACCACCAAAAGGAAGCCAAACACTGTCACCCTTTACAACACCACAAAGTGTGGCGTTGATGTGATGGACCAGATGGTGCGGGAGTACACTGTCCGCACATGAACACGGCGCTGGCCAGTCGCTGTGTTCTATAACATGATTGATAGGGCAGCACTGAATGGTTATGTGCTCTATCAAGCATGCACCGGGAGGCAGGAGAGACGGGTGGACTTCCTGGTGGAGCTTGCAAGAGAGTTGACTCACTCTCATGTGGGTGCAAAGCAGGCACAAAACGAACAATTGTTTCGGCAACAACCTTCAACACCTAGCCCTGGGAAAAGAGCCAGGTTTCAGGTTAAAATTCAGTGTACAAGCAATCATGCCACTGTGCGATGTATCGACTGCTACAAATACACATGTGGCAAACGCAGAAAGGAGACGGCTTGGCAGTGCCAGGATTGTGAGTGATAATTGAAATGTACTCACCTCAATCACTGTTACTTACTGTTTAGTTTTCTCTGTGTGCTTGAAAACTCAAATTTCCCTGAGGGAGTCACCCCAAAGGGATCAATAAAGTTTTAAGTCTAAAGTCTCACTCACTTCCACTCTCTAACACTGTATCCTGATAATACAATTTTTGTTAATATTATTTGTAAATATCATGAAGACCCAGTTGGGATAACCACAGATTTTGAGTGATTTTGTTGATATGGTTCTGTTCTTTTACTTTTCCTATGTCCTAATACATATATTACATTTTGATTCAGTTCATGTGTTATGCCCAGTCAGTTAACAGCTCTGACAGAGCAATCCTGCTGTAATCTGATTCTCCCCCTCCCCCATTTTATGTCAAGGTGTTTTGAGTGAAGTGGCTCATGTCATGTCCTGTGGTGCCCCAGTGATTGCCTCATTCACATAACAAAAGGAGGGTTCACAGGTGGCCTTCCAGCCGATCGGCTGACCTGTGGGTTTTATAGGTAGAAAAGCCAAATGGCTGCTCTCTGGGAGTTCTAGTGTTAAAGGGTAAACATCATGGATATTTTAGTTTTTTAGCCAATAAATACAGTGTGTTATGCATATAGAGTCTTCAGGAGTCGATTAAATAGAAAAAAACCCTTTAAGTTTTATCTGTTCTCTCTACGTTTTTTTTTAAAAACTATTACATTACAATACTTGCATTGGAACTGCTAAACGTGGTCATTGACGTGCGGCTTCACACTGAGCAATTCTGCCATTTTTATTACTTGCTACAATATTGTATCCCAAGTTCAAGAGTGAAAGTGAAAAGGAAAAAAGAAATTTGGTTGTAGGATGTAACCCGATTAAGATGTCATCCCAAATCTTTACACTGTGCCTCAGCATCAGAACCTCTGCTATGTACCCTATTGCAAGGGATTTTATTACTCTAATTCTGGGCCACCCTTAAAGAGATAGTCCTCTAATTAAACCTCTGACTCCTCAGCTTCTTCCCACCAAAGTTCCACCTTCCAGTGCGTATTGTTAGATAATTTCTCACAGTTCAGTTCAAATATTCAAAGATACTTTATTCATCCCCAAGGGGAGATTTCAGTTTACAGTATAACCTGTCCGATCCAGGTCACTGAGAAGTAGCAGTGTAAATGTTGTGTCAAAAATAATTAAATACTTTTTTTCCCTGTCAGTACCTAACGTTTAACATTAATATGCCCTCTGTTCTGCGGGAGTAGCTACCAGCACATTTTGTGAAATTTAATACCAGGATTCATCAAAGTAATGGAACACGTTACCAAATACATTTTAAAGCAGGTATTCAGTATTCTGTAACTAAATACATTTACAAAGTATTCTCTCCAACAATGTTGAGGGGTCAGTTCCTTTTGACTATTGAAATGACCAACACAGCAAAGCAGTATGCTTCAAATAACACTAAAATGACAGCAAACTTTATTTTAAACAACCATTTTTGCCTCTTGGCCATTGTTTTGAAAGCATTAGCATGGAACCTTTGGTTTATGTAAGCGCTATGTACTTGGTAATTTAGCTCCCTAACGACATATGTTTTTTTTTATTTTACTATCACATAAAAAATTTTGCATTTTTTGTCTGATGATCCTAACACATTCAACAACGTTCGTTTGACGCTAGCAGTAGCAGTATTAGTGATGGGGATTCAGATGCATTGATAAATATAGCACATTACTATATTTTTATATTGAGGTTATGGGCCATTAAACAGTTGTCTTATGTATCGTTAGTTGGCATATTATAATAAAAAAATGTACAGCTGGGTGGACAGTTCTTCTGAGATCCTCAAACAAATAGAAATTATTACCTTTCGGCATCGCTAGATGCCGAAAGGTAATAAATAATATATAATATATATATTATTATAATAATAAATAATAAGGTACAAAAATTATTTCATGGATTTGAGTGCATAGCTCTGTGACCTGGAGGGGAGAGGGGTATGCAGCGCATCCATTACATTTAAAGAGATCAAACCAAACTCACTCTCAGACTCCTCAGAACAGGAGTAGAAAACGGATGACCTCTAGAGCTCCAATAATAAGGAATTTATACCTAAGAACTGCATTTCCATTGTATAGAGACCACAGCTAAATGGCATAGATGTAAAAAGGAAGTATTTAAAAGCATGGCATGTCCTTTTTAAGTAAAACTGATACATAGTAGTATATAAAAATACATTTGAAGAATTAATTGCATGATTGCTAAACTTGTTTTAGTTGCAGATTGAGATGAGTGTGAAACAACTTATTTATGGGAATGAATATCGGCATAACAACAGCACTGGGTTTCTCTTGGGCCAAAAGAGGGGATTGTTCAAATATTGTGAGACCAACACACTTGATAACTAGGTCAGAGCAAGGTAAAAGAAATGAGAGCAAAAAAGAATTAAGCTGAGATAAATGTGGATGCAGTAAGAAGTCATTTTAGAAAGAGTCTGTATATGTGAGGATAAGAGATGCAGGGAATGGCTGATGCGTCTCGGTACATTTGACACATCTCGCAGCCTCTGGCATCAGATAAGTCAGTCAGCGGAGGAGAAATATTTTAAAAATCTCTCGGATTATGATAACTCCTGTTGAATCTCCTTATAGGTAGACGTGAAATATTAATGTGGACCTTTAAAAAGTGATGATGGAAGTCTTGAAAGTTAACTAAGCTCCTTCATGCTCAAAAGACCATTTAAATGGCTTATATACACAAGTGACTGTGAATTAACCATGATTAATAAACATTCCTAAATTTGACTAAAAATGCAACAACTTTCAGTGTAAAATGACAAATCTATTTATTAAACCTATTTATGTTTTAGCCACTTGCTAAGGCCAACTAACATTTTCTGTATGTAAAGCTGACTGTTTCTTATTAATATTGGACAATCCTGTTTATCCTCTTGATGGGACTATCCTTCAACAAGTCACAGTTTTGCTTCAACACAGACTGCTACTCTAATGGAGGTACACAAGCTGTCTATCGAGGTACTCATTCAGGGTGAGATCACTCTTCCCATTCAGGCCATTCAGAGCATGAGAATATATGGTGGAGAAAAGGCTGTTATATTTATTTTGCTCTTTATTTTTTTCACACAGCTGCTGCTACAGATTTGGATGGTATATGTGTTGAGAGGGAGATGAATTATGTGTGGTCTCCTTTAAAAACAAAATACAACTGAGGTAAAGCTAACCAAAATATAAACCTAACATTTAGATATCGACATTCTGTGTTGACCATCACAGTAATCAAATTTTGTAATTTATAATTTTTCCTTTAGTAAGCCCTCAGCAGATAAAACTATCAATGTTAACATCAGGAAATGAATCCTCTTATTGTCAAGAGCATGCAAAACTACTTCCGCTAATGAATTAATTAAATGTATTAATGAAATAAATTAATTTAAGTCCGAAAGCATTACCTTATCTGAATAATTTCGCATTTTAACGCAGTGGTAACTCACTACGAAAAGAACTGAAACTATACAGTGAACCGACATGCATAAAGCAACAAAAACAAGATGCCTTTATACTGTTTGCTTGCCGAGCTGACATCTGAAGTCGATAATAGGAAAACTACCACTAGCAATTTATGAACTTAATCATATCAACTCAAAGCCATTTATGCATCAATAATAGGAATATGCTCACATGTCATTTATACACACACACACATCCTGCTGCACAACAATTCCTCATCATCCAGATGCAGTCTGGTGGGGGCAGAATTATAAGATAAAGGGAGGTATTCGGTCCATTTATATATATGTATACACACATATTTATAAATGTGTGTTTGTGCATGCATATATATATATATATATATATATATATATATATATATATATATATACAGACGTGGACAAAATTGTTGGTACCCTTCATTAAATCAAAGAAAAACTCATAATGGTCACAGAAATAACTTTAATCTGACAAAAGTAATAATAAATAAAAATTATATAAATGTTGACCAATGAAAGTCAGACATTGCTTTTCATCCATGCTTCAACAGAATTATTTAAAAAATAAATGCATGAAACAGGCCTGGACAAAAATGATGGTACCCCTAGAAAAGAATGAAAATAATGTGACCAAAGGGACATGTTAATCCAAGGTATGTCCACTAATCAGCATCCTAGGTGTCTACAATCCTGTAATCACTCAGTGGGCCTATATATAGGACTCCAGGTAGTCACTGTGTTGTTTGGTGACGTGGTGTGTACCACACTCAATATAAACCAGAGGAAGCAAAGGAAAGAGTTGTCTCAGGAGATGAGAAAGAAAATCATAGACAAGCATGTTAACTGTAAAGGCTATAAGACCATCTCCAAGCAGCTAGATGTTTCTGTGACTACAGCTGCACATGTCATTCAGTAATGTACGATCCATGGGACTGTAGCCAACCTCCCTGGACGTGGCTGCAGGAGGGAAATTGATGACAGATCAAAGATACGGAACGGATAATCCAAATGGTAACAAAAGAGCCTAGAAAGACTTCAAAATAGATCCAAGCTGAACTTTATGCTCAAGGAACATCAGTGTCAGATCGGAACATCCTTCGCTGTTTGAGCCATAGGACAAATCATTAAAAAAACAGACTGGAGTATGCCAAACTACATGCTGACGAGCCACAAAGCTTCTGGGAGAATGTCCTGTGGACAGATGAGACAAAAATTTAACTTTTTGCCAAGGCACATCAGCTCTATGTTCACAGACGGAAAAATGAAGCATATCTAGAAAAGAACACGGTCCCTACTGTGAAACATGGGGGAGGCTCGGTTATGTTCTGGGGCTGATTTGCTGCATCTGACACAGGGTGTCTTGAATCTGTGCAGGGTACAATGAAATCTCAAGACTATCAGGGGATTCTAGAGAGAAATGTGCTGGCCAGTGTCAGAAAGCATGGTCTCAGTCGCAGGTCACGGGTCTTACAACAGGAAAATGACCCAAAACACACAGCTAAAAACACCCAAGAAGGGCTAAGAGGAAAACACTGGCCTTCTATGAGCCCTGATCTCAATCCTATTGAGCATCTTTGGAAAGAGCTGAAACGTGCTGTCTGGAAAAGGCGCCTTCAAACCGGAAACAACTAGAACAGTTTGCTCATGAGGAGTGGGCCAAAATACCTGCTGAGAGGTGCAGAAGTCTCATTGACAGTTACAGGAATCATTTGATTGCAGTGATTGCCTCAAAAGGTTGTGCAACCAAATATTAAGTTGTGGGTACCATCATTTTTGTCCAGGCCTGTTTCATGCATTTATTTTTTAAATAATTCCGTTGAAGCATGGATGAAAAGCAATGTCTGACTTTCATTGGTCAACATTTTTATAATTTTTATTTATTATTACTTTTGTCAGATTAAAGTTATTTCTGTGACCATTATGAGTTTTTCTTTGATTTAATGAAGGGTACCAACAATTTTGTCCACGTCTGTATATAGCCCACACTGAACCAAAGGGTGTAAGGAATTAAAATCAAAATGTGGCAGGTGGAAGAATTCTGTAGATCAGACCCACATGAGGGAAAGTGGGTGTGGCCAATGAGGACAAATCACATGGAAGGCACAGAATCAGCAACAATTTGTACATCCATCTTTTTGCTACAATTAATTATCCAAGGAACAACAAAATGGGTATAGTTACAAAATGGGTTAGTTGGGGTGTCTGGATGACTCTCAAATAAGGAAAAGTGTTTTCACGGCTGCTGAGACTGTTGTAGTCCATTGCCAAGCCCACTGGCTGTGACACTGCCACAGAAACAAAGAAAAGAACACTGAGCATGTGCAATCAACTCTGCAGCAAACATGACAAATCTAGGTTCAAATGAGAGCTTTATTCAAAAATATATTGTGTCAAAGGTTCTCCAGATTCATATTTACCGTTGCGGATAGAAGAGGGACAGTAAATCATATTCTAGGAACCATAATAAGGTCATTTTTTGCTTTTTTTGGCACACACTAATAAGAAATGACAATGTGCATCTCCCCGAACAACAATTGGTGTTGGGCTCTTCTTGATTATACAGTATTAACAAATATTCAACTTAAGACAAGCTAAATGGAGAAACATACAAGTATCTTCTTTTTAAGACTATGAAGAGGCCACAAGGGTTTATTTTCCGACTAGACAATGTTCCCAAACACAGCAAAGGAAGGTCTCATTTGGTTTCATAAAAATAAAATCAAGTTGCTAAAAGTATTCAGTTAATCACCTGATTTGTGAACTTTATAGAAACAAATGAAAATCAGGGTGCAAAGAAGAAGCATCTAGAAAACTTCAAAATTTGAACAACCTATCTGGAAGGATGGGTCAAAATTACACCAGAGAAATCTGAGTAAATACTTTCTACAAATTTGTCTTGCGGTATTCATTAGTAGAACACACTTTCTGTTGAGGATTTATTAGATTTGAAACAGCCTTTTCAACTCTTATTCCTTATATTCACCCACTTTATTACATTTTATTTATGGTGATATTTTTTATTGCTGTGATTGTGTGGATTATATGGATTGTCACAGATATCTAGTTTCAATTTCATGAGAATAACACTAATACAAATATGATCACTGAGAAAAACATTGACATCTTTAATATTCATCTTACCATTAGGATTATAATAAATCTTCAAATTAATCCCAATAAAAAAACACAATTAAATTTATTATCATTAAAATAAACTATTATTAAATGGATTAGTGCTCAATATGAGAGAGTAGACTCATCTGCATCATCTAAGATTAACACACATGTTAATTCATTAGTTGTACAACAGCCAAGTTATGTGCATATATTGAAGCCAACAGGCAGACAGATGTCTCTGTAGTCATAGAAAGAGCTGCCTTTCAGAAAGTGATTAATAACAGCAGAACTTTCCTATGTATAATTTGTCTAATGTTATGTGTCTCTAACAATCTTTTTATGCTTTAATTTCTGTTATTTTAATTGTATCCCCTAATGATGTAAAACACACTGAATTGCCTTGTTGTTGAAAGAGTGCTAATGAAGTTGCCTTGCCTTCCTGTCTAAATATAGCTGCTGAACTGAAGCACGTCAGCCTGTAACACTTGTAGAAGGTAGTACTAAGTCTGTTACAAAAGTAAAAAAAAGGTAATACATATGTAATACAATGTAAAAGGAGTAATTCATTATCTGATTCTTTTTTGCTTCTGATTCAGCTGCACTGCTGTGTCAGAGTCAGACAGATCTGGATCAGCAGAAATTCCCCCAGGGTTCACACCCAGCAGTTGCCATGCTCGCGTGAACAAATGCAGATGGTAGCACGAGCTGCACAACCTCAAGGACAGAAGGTGTAAAGTGAGGTAGAATGACAAACTACTCACCCTCTGCCCGAACCCGAAAATGTACTTCTTAAAACAGTCAGATGTTTCAAAGGCTGCAAAAATGTTGCTGTGCATAGGCTGTCATACAGTATTTAAAAATGTATTATAAGTCAGTATAATAAAAAGCTATCTCAGTGAATAATTTTTTTTCTAAGAGGATACAGTGCTCAGCATAATTGACTACACTCCACTACATTTGTAGGAAAACCTTCAGTTTCCTTTCAGAATCAACATTTTCTATGAGATACTATACTACAAAATACTCCCACAAATGTGGGCCATTGATTGCAAACAAGATTTGTTCATTTGCACACACAAAAAAGTGATTTTCCTTACAAATTCATTCAAGCCCATGTTGCAAAAAAGAGTACACCCCAATTATAGTCTCAGGAGAAAAGCCACACTTAAGACTGCAATATTCTAATTAACAGGCATTCAACCACAGGTGAGTCGGATGATTCATTTAAGAGGTGTCCAGCAGACAGTTGACTATAAAAGGGCATCACTTCAAAAAGAAAACCCCATCTCATTTCATGCTGTCAACAATGGCTCATGTAAGAGAAATGTCACAAAATCTCAGAAAGGAGATCATTTCTTTACACAAAAAAATGTGAGGGCTACAAGAAGATCAGCAAAGCTGGGGCGGGGGATCTATGTAAGCAGTCCCTCGGCCAGAAGTTTGGCTGTCTTCAAAGCAGCCTTTGGCCGGGCTTGCTAAGGGAACACGCTCATTAATAGAAGCTGAAAGCTGCCTGTCCCTGTTTAGTTCTGATTCTAAGGACGAGTAGTAGGCTAGAGTTGGAGGACCTGAGTGGTCTGCTGGGTTGATATAGTGACAGCTTATCTTCAATGTACTTTGGTGCTAAACTGTTCAATGATTTATAAACAAGTAGGAGTATTTTAAAGTCTATTCTCTGAGCTACAGGGAGCCAGTGTAAGGACTTTAGAACTGGGGTGATGTGTTCTACTTTCCTGGTTCTAGTGAGAACACGGCAGCAGGGCTTGGATCAGCTGCAGCTTTCTGATTGATTTTTTAGGTAGACCTGTGAGGACGCTTTTGCAGTAATCGATCCGACTAAAGATAAACGCATGGATCAGTTTTTCACGGTCCTTCTGTGACATCAGTCCTTTAATCCTAGAAAGGCCGACGAAACATTCCCTGAGTTTCAGAGCACAGACCGCTGAGAAACGGGAGCCTAAAGCCGAATGCGGTAGTGGTCTGGACCAGCAGAAGCCAGATTCACATGCTGCCGCCGAGCCGATAAGAATTGCCATGCTGGAAACTGCCCAAAGATACTGTTCAGTGAAAGAAAGTTGGTGCTGATCGCTGCTTAGTGTGGTGTAATTCTGCATAAGGTTTAAACTTTAATTATTCAGAAGGTAAAAGACTGTTTATATAGTTTGCATGGTTGTAAAAATGGGTCTGTCACTATTGTTTATGCAGGTAAGCTTTTAAGTCATAAAACTCTGGGTTGAGTTTTATTGCAAGGCTGTAAAAGCAGGATGTGTAGATAAAAACTGGGAGAAGAGTTTGGGGGAAGCAGATAGCCAGTTAACCATAATTTTTTATAATGAACCTTTGACCCAGAACAGAGACGACCCATCTTCGGACTGCATAATTCTCTGACAGCAAATCATGGCTAAGAGACTGTTTGGAAATGATCTGATTGGAGTAAGATTCGAGGGAGAAGAAACGCCTAGAGGCCCGGTTGTCTATAAAAGTGATGACATGAAAATCATTCAACGTTCAGATTTCTTTAAATCTGGACCACAGGGGAACGACGGGGGCAAAATTCCTCTGTAAAACTGCAATTTGTTAATCTGTTCAAAATAAATGTTAAACTGGAAATTGGCTCCATTTTGTCTCTGCTTGAACATGCATTGAATTACTTATGATAATTATTTAATTCAACAAATGGTGAACTCGACTGTGTGCAGGGTTTTGGACCAGGCTCCAGTTATATTTTTTTAAGTTAATTAACGGACATGTATTTGCTCTATTGACAATTTGCGCAGAGTTGCGTAGTTTTTTAATTCTATTGATTGGTTAATCTAACATTGGGTAATGTTGTCATGCAAGTTAAATATGTTTTTTTGTTTTGAGCAGATTGACTATTGCATGCCCGGAGTGTTGAAGCTGTCTGTCTGTTTTCCTGTTTCTGAGCAGGATTGAGTCCTTCTTTTCGCTCCGTAGAGAAACACCGGTGCATGCTGGGAGATGGAGTTTCTTACTCTGCGCGCCCGGTGCGGGCTGCTTGTTCTCCGGAGCGGACAGTGGAGCAGATGGACCGATATCTTCAACGACTCAAATTGGAGCCACGGTGCGGATCGGAACTCGACGGGTTGGCCACCCTGCCCAGAATAGGACGCTATTTGGGAGCTCCCAGGCTGGCAATCGAAAAAGATTACTGAAGGGCCTGGGTCGCCCTCTGTTAAGTCTATCGGATTACCTGGGAGTGGGGCTGCGTATACTTCCAGACGCGTGGCTGAGCACCACGAACGGGAATTGTGAAAATGGTTCGGCATTGTTTTTTGGTGAGCTCCGATGAGGTTAGTGTTTTGATTTCTGCTTGTACAAGAATTGTGTCTGTATGTGTGTGTGTGAGATGTTTTTTACGCAGGCGCTTGGCGAGAAGTGCTGGTGATGTTGCGTTTTGTGTTAAAATGTTATTGTATAAATGATGAACTCGAGTATAATAAATAAATTAAAATAGATAAATGAATATCTAACTGAATATGATGGATAACTGTAATTAAAAATCTATAAGAATGAGTTGTGAACATTTACGACAGGCCATCTGGGTGGCCGCCCTAAGCTAGGTGCTATGGCGGAGCTAATACTGTGTGAGTTTTTGCTTGATAGCATGGCTAACATACGACAGTTTTGACTATATGTTTTGATAAATAAATTAGTGGTAGTAGGCGGTTTTCTGCCATCTGTTCGAGTCTTTTGAGTGGTTTTCTGGAGGCCGGCGCCAGGAAATTTCTCAAAGCGGACTACGGAACTTATAACAGATTGGTCTAAACCTCCGCGATAAAATAATTAATAAGGTCTAAAAGCAACCACTTATAATGTTGTGTTTTTGGTTAATGGTTTTGGGCTGTAACAGACGTAGTTGAATCGGTGTTTTCTGTGCGGAACGGCTGTAAGGAAACATATGTTTCAGTCCGCGTGGGAAGAACAGGAGATTTTTTGTTCATGCCGAATTAAAGTTTGGTGACGTGGTATAACTTTTGCGGATTAAGTCCTGGTATTGCGGTAAGTCATCTTCTAAAGTGTGTGTTGCGATGTTCTGGAGTGTTTTCGCCGTACGTTTTGTACTGTATAACGTTTAGTTTCACAAAGAAAGCTAACGGTAGCACGTGGAGAAGGCTGCTATGCTAACCTAGCGGTGGTGGTTTTTGTGTGTCAATGTGTTTGTGGTTGAAACTAACTGCATGTTCTATGTGTTGCAAGCTAAAAGTTGATTTTGGATAGAAAGTGATTACAGACTCCTGCAGACGATTGCCTTGTTAAGACTTGGACTTATTTGGATTTTTGTTAACTTTTTCTGGTTGAGTAGGATGTAAAACGGCCTTAAGATAACTGGTCAGATAACTTTTGGTTGCAACTCTTTTTCGGCAATGTTTTAGCACATTTTCTACGAAGGGCGGCATTTAAGTGTTTCATGTTTAAATGACAACTGTTACCTGGAGGAGATTAAAGATTAAGAAGTACATGCTGTATTTGGTTAACTGCTTTAGCCTGAGAAGGCTCGATTGATTACATGAGGAGAACAATTATGCATGTTATAATTAAACGCAAATGGCTGAGAACAGTTACTCATGAGTCGATTCTGACTTGGTGAAGTTTTAATTTTTGATTTCATCTTTAAAATTAAAAAGAGGAGAGTGTTTAGTCAAAATAAAAGTTGCATTTTTTGAATTTTTGAGTAGGTAGATTTTTTTGCTTTTTGGATTGATCTAAGCAGGATTTGATTAAGTTGGCCTAAATAAAGATAAAGCTATAAGCAGTAATTATAAGAATTTAACGAAAAGCAAACGGTGTTAATTGAAAAGCAACAAACTGGTCTAAATTATTTTTTTTAAGCACCGTGTTGAATGATACAGAGAATGAATTCTTTCTGTGATTTAAATAGTATCATTTATGCTAAAATTACGTTTGGCTTATTTCTGATGGCTCTATAGACTTTAGAAATATAGCTTGGTCTCTGAATAAATGATCTAAAGGAGACTGATGTTAAATTATTTAAACAATTGAACATTCTTAATGATTTTGTGGACACTCAAGGCTTATTGGAGTTATCAAATTTCAACTGGGGCTCAAGAAGTAACCCAGTACATTTCAATTCCGTTACAAATTAAATGTTTTTACCATGCAAAACAACACTTATCATAGTGATAGTTTATAAACTAGTGGGATTTGAATGTTTGAGTTTGAAAAAAAGAAAACATTAAAACACAGAGTCATCTTTAAGTAATCAGTTTGTTTTTAAACAGGCTGGGGATAAATTTGAATTGGTCTAAGGATTGAAAGTACTGAATATCACGGTGATCGAAAATGATGGTTTAATTTGGAAGTAAGAAGTAAATTCTAAATTCATTTATTCTGATCGTGTAGAGGCAAAATGTGATTGGACCACCTACATTGAAATAATTTTTACCATATATTTGAATGCACATTTTGTTTTAACAAATAAGAATCGGTTTTAGTTTTAAAATTTAAGATTAATCTTTCAGATGTTCTTTATTGATTGTTAGCTAGTTTATTTGATGCTGAGAGTAAATTTACAGGTCCTAAACATTTTGGAACAGATCTGATCCTAGAATAAAGGCATAATATATCATTTGATTAGTGGGGACTCTGTAACTGACAATTTATTTAGATTTTTTTTATTTTATTTTCTTTATTTTTTCTTATTTTTTATTTTTTTTCCTCTTTCTCTCTCAAAATTTATATATTTGGTTAAACTTGGATTATGACCCAGATTTCTGAACTGCGGTCTGTTTATTAATTAGAACTTTGGAAAAATGTTAATTTGGGAAGCTGGATTAAAGAAAACATGATTCAGTGGTAATGTATTTGACATCTCTAGAAGCTTCAATTTAATTTGGTGTTTATCATTGGAGAAAAGAAAAAAAAGAAGCCTGAGAGGAAAAGAGGGATACTGAAAAAATGCTGGGTTTTATTTTTTTATTTTATTTTAATGCGACTAGTTTTTGTTTAGAGAAATCTCATCTCTTGAACCTCCTTTATTGAATGTTTTTTTTTTTGTTTTACTGCTAAGGGGAATTAGACTACTATGTATCCTACAAAAATTTAAGAGGAGTTTTAGTTGCAAAAAATCAGTTTGACTATGTTTGATTCACTTCACAGAATCGGACAGATGTTTTTGAAGTATGAAATGTTTTCATTATTTACAATCAGAATATTTGGGCAAGTGAGCACATTTGGGTTTGTTTAAAGAGGAATCATATAAGCAAAAGTACTTTGAATTTATATTGGATTGTGTTAAAAAAAAAAAAGTACTTTAGGTTTGGCAATATTTATAGGGAAGCTGTTTTGTCAGTGATTTAAATCTTGGATTTTTCTTTAGAAATATGGATAGAATTTGAAGTATAGCAAACTGAAGACTGTTTTTGTAAACTATGTTGTGTTAATCGGTCAGTGCTGTTCTCTGGTTTTGTTTTAAACATTTGATGTTTTTAATTTTGATAATTTTTGTCTGAGCCAGCTTGATAGAGATCCAGTACACTAAAGGATGGGGGAGTTTGGAGACTGGATCTTTGCAGATGGTTATTGACTTTATTTTTGTTATTGCAATGTTTTAGTGGTGCTTTAGCAATATCTAACAGAAAAATCCAGCCTTTTTGTTTGTTTCTTTTTTGATTTAATTTTATTTTTCTAAGAACTAAGTGTGTTGATGAGATATTGCGATGGTCAATCTTTATAAATGTTTATTTTACACATGGGATGGAAGAGACATTTATCAAATTGAAAAAATAGAGAAAGGCATTGCATTGATAAAATATAGAATATAAATTGGATGAAAAATGAAGGAATCATTAATTAAAATAGGCAGGGGAAGTATTAGAACAACAGTTTAATTAGACGTATAAGGATTAATTATTATTCCTGGTGGAGAGAGCAAACCTATTAATTAGTATATTTTTACCAGAATTAATACTGAAGAAATTATTACTAGTATAACTGATTGAAGTCAAATTAAAATAGAGCCCACATAGGCAGTCTGAGTGTGGAAGATATTTAAATTCAGCATTCGAGGAAGGAGACTAATGAATATGAAAATAGAAAGTTTAAATGAAACTTGATTTGTATAAGCTGAGAGGATCGACTGTCTGTTTTTTTTTTTCTTACTCTAATTATATATTTTTTCTCTTTTTCTCATCCTGCAACAGAGAACCCCTCAGATAACATTCTTGAGATGGAATTTATGATCCTGGGGAGATAAGATGGGTGGGGGTGCGTGGGCTGATGACGGATAGTGCCAGGCGCCCGCCGTAACTGCCACAGAAAGAAACATCTATAGACCAGCGCAGAAGTTTGTCTCTCTTGTGCTCTTCTCCCACACAGGGGGGCACAGGTGACTGTATATTTTCAGGGGTGAACTGGAGGCCACCCTCTAAAGAGCACGTTTCCTCATGCTGAGCTGAACTTTCAAGGACAATATGTGTGAATTCACTTGGCTGGCGTGAGATGGACTGTTTCTGCTGAAGAAGTGATGATCAAAGACTGTTGATTCAATGTCACTGTTGCTGAATTAACCACAAGAGTTTCTGTTTGTCTGATCGAAGGTGGCCAAGGTTCTTCGAACTTTGATAACCCCATGTCTTCCCCAGGATTATCTCCAGGTAAAATACCACCATTTACCGGGAACAAAATTTGGAAGGAAAAATTGGGCCGATAGCAGGGGGTTGCTGGCTGGTGAGAGAGAAAATTTTTTTTTTTCTTATTTTAACGTTTTCATCCACAGGGATGTACTGTATTTAAGAAAGAATATATTGTAATGGAACAGACATAAGTGTCTTAAACTGGATAAATAAAATAAGTAAATGTAAGAATCAATTTGGGTGAACAAGCAAATGGATATTAATCAGTTGAACTGTACACAAAAAGTAAACTCTTGAGCCTGCTCTTGCTTTTAAATCCATTAATGAGGGAGGTGTTTTTGGTTTAGTTTTTAGGAAAAACAACGGTGTTGTATCAAAATAATATGGACTTGCTCTTTCCCCAGGGATTATTTTTAATTAGATGGGTGAAATAATTTCTCGGCACAATACAGTTGAATTAGATTGAAAAGGAGTGATCACAAGACCGGATCAAAAAACTGTCTTTTTTAGATGTTTACAAGCTTATGCCCCCAGGTTTATCTCCAGGATTCAGCAGCATGTGAGGAGCACACAATCTCCTCTGGTCACAGCTGACTGCAGCTGCTGAAAAGGGTCCAAGGTACAGCTCCAGGTCGAAGGCGTGAGGAGTTCAGTGGTTCAGCAAAGTTCCAGATGACAGCTGGGAACACACACAAAGTGCAGCTCCACGCCAACGACGAACCTGGTCGAGGATCAGCAGGAGTCTGCCTGGAGAGGGTCGAGAAGGTTTTGACCAAGCTGAATCGGAAGCTGGGGCCACAGGCGATGGGGCCTAGCTCACCCAGAAGGTTGTTTGGGTGGTAATATTACTCATCCAGTGTGATCTATGTGCCAATGAATGAGATGGGCAATTTGAAATTGCCATCTCAAAAGAGGGAGTATACAGAAGAGAAAGATCGCAAAACATCTAACACATTACACAGCGGGTTTTGACCACTTCACAATCGGTGAAGGAAGCCAGGAGGCGGGGCCTGTCTGTGTATTTGTGTTTAATTGGGGGAAATGTTCAGTTAATGAAGTAGCTGGCATTTCATTGAGGGCGATCTGAAAAAATTGGAAGAAATAAAGAACCCACTCTACTGAATCATCTCACCACTTGCAGCCGCTTGGTGACGGAGGAATAAACAAGAGTAAAGACTAAAGAATACAAATATAAAGACTGAACATTTATTAATCATTTTCTTGCATTTTACAGGTTGTTTAACTATTTTTATTCACAAGTGAAGAGTGGTAACACTGCCTAGGAGGGTTTCCTAAAGAATTTTTAATCAGTTAATTTTCAGGATTTCTTAATTTCCAGTTGTTTTTAAGGTTGTATTAAGGTTTGCATTAATAAACAACAGGGTCTACTAGAGGAAAGACTAAATAGACTCGAGGATTACATTTTAAAGGGTTCTTAATACCTTCTATTTCACAGGTTTCTTAACACTTTAAGTTTGATTTATTTCAGAATATAACATAGTAAGAATGTATTCGTTCATGGATTTTTTAAGCTTCTTCCACGAGTATCAACATGTTTCAAGTCAGATTTAATTATCTCTTCACATGTAAGACATTCTTATACATTTTTGGGTTTTTGAATTAGTTTTTGGGAATTGTTAAAATAATTTTTTTGTATAATGCCAAAAGAGGGTGAATTTATTAAATTTCTTGGATTTGATTTCTTGCATTTTCAAAATGCTTTACAGGTTTTGATCTTAAGTTCTAAACATTTACGTACAGAGGAGATATCAATCTATTTTTAAAAAAGATTGAAAGAGGGAATTGTGGTGTAATTCTGCATAAGGTTTAAATTTTAATTATTCAGAAGGTAAAAGACTGTTTATATAGTTTGCATGGTTGTAAAAATGGGTCTGTCACTATTGTTTATGCAGGTAAGCTTTTAAGTCATAAAACTCTGGGGTGAGTTTTATTGCAAGGCTGTAAAAGCAGGATGTGTAGATAAAAACTGGGAGAAGAGTTTGGGGGAAGCAGATAGCCAGTTAACCATAATTCTTTATAATGAACCTTTGACCCAGAACAGAGACGACCCATCTTCGGACTGCATAATTCTCTGACAGCAAATCATGGCTAAGAGACTGTTTGGAAATGATCTGATTGGAGTAAGATTCGAGGGAGAAGAAACGCCTACAACCCTGGCAAAAGTCTGGTGTCTATAAAAGTAATGACATGAAAATCATTCAACGTTCAGATTTCTTTAAATCTGGACCACAGGGGAACGACGGGGGCAAAAAAACTAAATAACCTAAAAAAAAAACATCCTCTGTAAATAAACATGCAATTTTGTTCAATTTGTTAATCTGTTCAAAATAAATGTTAAACTGGAAATTGGCTCCATTTTGTCTCTGCTTGAACATGCATTGAATTACTTATGATAATTATTTAATTCAACATTAGCCACATCAACTGCATCCCCAACAACCACGACGACTGTTTAAATAGCTGCCACAGCCATTGTTAAAATGCCCTTTGAACCCCCCCCCCACATTTGCCTTTTGAGTCTTGTTTTTTCTTATATAAAGAAATACGACTTAAAAGTGAGAACAGTGTATTGTGACTTCTGGATTTAGCATACAGTAATTCCAATTTAGGTATGATTACATTCTGAGGATTTGGCAGTTACAAATATAGCACCTTAGAACAAAAGCAGACTCAGTAGATATATGGTAGAGACAAGAAAAGAGATTATATCAGTATTTCCAGTGCTGAACAGCTTTTTGCTCACCTCTGTTATCTCTCACCATTCCTCACATCAGCTTTCATTCTTTAAACTGTAAATCATATTACACGCTGGGTTTCTCTAAAAGATCTTATAATATCTGGGAGGGATGAGTGAGAATTAAACAGAATCTCTGCTGTTTCACTACCTGTCCTACTGTAATGTTTTGGCATAGCTTAAAGAAATTACTTAATATCGGGTATGCATCGTTATCACTTCAATACATTTTTGTTGGACAAAACTCAGGCGTCTTCCAGGATGTTGAGATAAGGTGGGAGAAATTAATGCACTGTAACCACAAAATCTGCTGATATCTTGAAAATAAGTGTAACAACTTTTGTACAGTATTTCTTTTTTTTAACGTGTCCTGTCTAGCAGACTTGGTGTCTGAGTACCAAGTACAAGCCCAACAGATTTACTTTCCCAATCAGAGTATTACAGCTTTGCTTTGCTGTAATACTCCACTTGATGTATATGTATGAAAAATTTTTATTAGTGATTATTGTGGGTTCAATTTCCTGAAGTCATGGACACCAAACCGAGACAAGAAGGAAGAAAGAAAGAAGGTCAAGAAAAGAAACAAGACCAGCAGAGACGAGAACCGACGACACAAGACAGGGAGGCAAACAAAGAACACAGTACAGTATTGAACAGTATTTTTATTATGGAAAATTATGTTAAAACATACACTCACTGGCCACTTTATTTGGTACACTTCTTGAACTGCTCGTTAACCGAAAATGGAAAATCAGTCTCTCACATGGCAGCACTGTGGGGATAGAGTTTTCTGAAGTTCAAATGTAGCATCGGGGTTTGGATGAAGAATTTAAGAAAAATAAAGAAAAATAAGAAAAAAATATACTTCATGCAGAAACTTTCCAGAGCTCTGGTATGCACCGTAGCTAGTGAGAATACCCTGACTGTGCTCTATGTTTTTTGCTTTGCACCTCTTCCATGCTCTGTGCAAATCAGGCACAAGTGTGCAGAGTGTCATTTCTGAATCCAATGCTTGAACCCTGCAGTTTTTAAAACGCTGCGGTTTATTATTTGATTTTTGTAGCTAACAGCCACTAGAGGGCAAGGTGAGGTTTGTAGTCACAATATATTTAATTTTAACATGAATGTCGTCTCTTTCAGAAGAAGAATGACTCAAAAGTTACAAATTGTTGCATTTATTATAATGTTATTTTTTTTTGTTTTGGCAAAGTTTAAAGGAGAAGGGGGGCCGGATTGAAGAAATTAACGCAGTTCTTAATCCAAAGACTTTGAATAGAAAACTTTGAACATAGTAATAAATCAGGTAGCTTCTTAGCTAATCAGTTAAAAATAAATAAAGAAAAACAACTATATCTGCAATCAAAGACAAAATTGGGAATATAATATATGATCCTGAAAGAATAAACAACACATTCAAAGAGTTTTATGAGACTTTATACACACCGGAGATAAACCCATCAAATAATGAAATTGAACAATTTCTGGATAAAATAACTCTTCCTAAACTTTCAGACAATCAAGCAAAGGCCCTGGATTCACCGCTAACAGTGACTGAACTCCAGGAGGCCCTCCAATCCATGTCTAATAATAAAGCTCCAGGCCCAGATGGATTTCCAGGAGAGTTCTATAAAGAATTCTGGAATATTCTGGCACCAACATTTTACAAAATGTTACAGGAAACAAAGGAAAATGGTCGATTACCACCAAACATGAACTCTGCCTACATCAATCTTCTATTAAAACCAGGAAAAGACCCTATGTCTCCTACCAGTTATCGTCCCATTTCTCTTTTCAATGTTGATCTTAAAATAATTTGCAAAGCTCTTGCAAGAAGGATTGAGAAAATAACACCTCTAATAATCCATCCTGATCAAACAGGTTTTATAAAAGGTAGGCTCTCTTCCACAAATTCACGTGGATTAATGGAGTTAATAGATTATTCCTACTGTAAAAACGTCCAAACCAATATATTATCTTTAGATGCAGAAAAAGCATTTGATAGAGTTAACTGGAAATTTTTATTTACAACCTTACATAAATTCGGGTTTAGTAATTCTTTTGTAAACTGGTTAAAAATCTTATACAGCTCACCAACAGCATGTATTATAGCTAATATTCAAACATCATCAAGGTTTTTCCTTCAGAGAGGTACCAGGCAGGGACGTCCACTGTCTCCCTCCCTCTTTGCTATTTTTATTGAACTATTAGCAGCAGCAATCAGGCAAAATAATAATCTTAAAGGTATACAATGCAACAAAATAGAACATAAAATTAGTCTGTATGCAGATTATGTACTACTCTTTCTACAGCATTCACCAACTTCCTTCTCTCAGGTAATTGAGTTGATAAAATCTTATTCAAGAGTTTCAGACTATTCCATAAATTGGTTAAAATCTACAGTCCTTCCAATCAACTGTTCTTTCCAGGGTCCCGTTGCTGTGCAACTCCGGTCGGGAAATATTACATATCTAGGTATCCATATCTCACCAAGACTGGCAGACTTATCAAAGCTAAACTATGTCCCACTTTTAAAAAAAGTGGAAGATGATCTGGCAAGATGGAAATCCCTTCCAATATCACTTATTGGAAGGGTAGCTACAATAAAAATGATGGTTTTGCCTAGAATCACATGTAGGGACCTGGCGGTGGGTGCGCCTCGGCACTAGAGGCGGGGCCCCTTATACGGGGCCTCGCCTGTGGTGCCGGTACCCACTGTTTAAATGCATCTAGACACTGAGGGCCCTGGGAGGGAGATGGGGATACCTGGCAGTATCCCCATGTCCCACCCCTCTGTTTTAAGTGCACATTAGAACAACACGCAACAACACCACAATTGAGCAGGGGGAGAGAGGCAGGGGGTCTTTCCACACCCCTGTTCGTTGGACCATCAGGGGTTCGAGCCCGGGGAGATTATCAGGTCGTCTGGTCGGGGACCTAGGCTAGTGGACTACTCTTGCTGAGGTGGGGGCCTTGGCGGTCTGCTTGTCCCCTTCCTGGTCGGCAAGGGGTCCGTCTCCCGGGTGCAGGGGCAGGGTGCTCTATCGGGGCGTCTGTCCCTGGGCCTGGGAGTATAGAGTTTGTATGGGGTGTATGAATGAGTGTACAGCGTCCTTTTTTCGTGTGTCCTGTATATGTAAGAATGTGTGCGCATGAGAGGGAGGGTACGTATGAGTGTCTCTGTCTGTCTATGTCTACTTGTCAGGTTGGGTGTTTGGCTGCCCTCCGGCCTGGTGCATCTTCTTCCCCTCCGTCACTCCCCGTCGGTGATGGATAGTCCTGCCCGCTGGTTGATGATGCCTCTCGATGCCTGTGGCCGTGGGTCCCGGTTGCGGCCCGGCTCGGTCCTGGTGCATGCCTAGCTGGTCCTGGATGGGCCTGTGTGTCGGGCGGCCGCTGTTTCGGGCCGACATCCTCCTTGGATTGACTGGGGCACCTCTTATTGGGGTGCCGGGGTTGTAAGTAGGTTGGTGCCGTCCGGTGGAATCGGTGGGGACCGTGCCCGACGCCCAAGCTCCTGCCAGTTCCATGAGTTCTAGTGCCTGGTCAGTTCATCTGGGGGGGGGGCTGTCCGTTATTGGCTGGGCCCCAGATCTTGGCCCTCTGCATGGGGCGGGATCTGGACCTGAGAGCTGGTAGATCTGGATGTCCAGATGCTGGCTGGGCGCGGCCTGGGGAGGGCGTACATCTGCTTTGGCTTTACTGTGGCTCCCTGGCGTGTGGGTGTGTGGGGGGGGCCGGGTTGTTGGCGGTGGGTATTGGTCCGGGGTGGCGGCGGCGTGTATTGTCCGTCGATCGGCTGCAGGCGCCTCCTGCCCGGCGGCGGCGCAGGGGACCCCTCTCGGCGGGTCCCTGGTCGGGGCCCTGCTGGGGTCGGGGTGCCCCTGATCCCCGTGACCTCCGGGTCCTGTTCCGGGCCCGCCCTGGCGTAGCCGGTTTCCGCCGGAGCCCGTGGGCTCGTCGCTGCGATCTCTCGGGGCCCCAGCATTGCGGCTGCTTGGTGTTCCCCTGGGGCTTCCATCTGTTCCTCTTTTGGTGGGTGATCGGCCCTGCGCTGGTCCGCCTGCGGCTCCTGCGCTCTGTGGGACTCTGGATGCATGCGTCTTGCTGCCTCCTTCATGTCTGTGTCGATTCCTGTAGGACGGATTGACGGTTCCTTACACCAGCTATCAATCACTTGCATGGGGAAACCTTATTCAGACCTGCATGCTCGCACACACACATAGATGTGGGGACATCGGTGTGGACGGACATATCTTGAGTTGAGGTTATTGTCATTAGTTAGCTTTTACCAGGAGCTTAACAGAAACATTAGTATTGTGTTTATTAATCCATCCTTGTGTGTAGTGAATGTGTAATTCTTTATTTTTATTACTGGATCTGAACTATTGGTGTGGTTCTGTTCAGTTCGTTGTTTTTGTTTGTTTTGTTTTACCGCTTCTCTGCCATCCGGCAGAGGTGGAGGACTGGGATGTTTTCTTGTGTTCTTTGTTTGCCTCCCTGTCTTGTGTCATCAGTTCGCGCCTCTGCTGGTGCAGTTTCTTTTCTTCACCTTCTTCCTTTCTTCCTTCTTTTCTCGGTTTCGTGTCCATGACTTCAGGAAATTGAACCCTCAGTAATTACTAATAAAGATTATTTAATACATATACATCAAGTGGAGTGTTACAGCAAAGATGTAATACTCTGCTTGGGAAAGTAAATCTGTTGGGCTTTTACTTGGTACTCAGACACCAATTCTGAGCGGCCAGCGCTGTGAGTAACTGCAGCCACCGCAGGAGTGAGCACAAAAAGTAAATAAATCAGTGACGTTGCGTACTTTCAGGCCACCGCACATTGCACACATCACCAGCTGTACGACAACATGCAGTATGTCTAGCGATGAAGTAAGTAATGGTGTTTAATCGACAGCGTCTAAATGCCGGGTTCTTTCTCTTCCTTCTTCCTGTTAAATTGAGAACGCGCAAGAATTGTAGATTGACGTCAAAGTTTCTCAGATGAGTAGATTCTTAATTTAGCTGTAAGATTTACAGAGTGTTTACATTTTCTAATCCAGCATATCCAATTCAAACGAGAAACCTGGGAATTTATCTTCCTGTTTTGATTAATTTCTTCCTGTGTGGAGGGTTGAATATACAAATAACATGCTTCTCTAGCAAAAAAATAATAAAATAAATGCTAAAAGCTTCTTACACTTTTTGTGTTTCATCTAAGTCCATATTTAGGCACATTCATGACACTAAAAATGCATAGCTTTGAGTTTTCTTTCCACAGCTTCCATACCTGGGGTGTTAATGTCTTTTCAACCTTGTAGCATTTACGTATGCTCCCTGATCAGAAAAAAATCAGGTCAGGTTAGATCTTGTAAATCAGATGATTTTTTGGATCACCTACATCACACATAGCATTTAGAAGGGATGCAAACAGTTCTGCAAATGCGTTGCTAGATAGTAAACAAAATTTAAGAATAGTTGCATTAATAACGGAGTATAACACAGCTACAGAATACTGTGCACCAGACAAATGATGAAAAACAAAAATCAAAATCTATAGGAATAGGGTTACCCTGCGACCTCCCACTATAGTCAGTAATTATGAGCAGTGCTTCAGCTAATTAACCAGCCCGCTGACACTTAAAAGTATTTTGTGCCTATTTAAATACTGATTCGGTCACCATGGCAAACAGATTGAAACCGGGCCCGCAAGTTTGTTTACTTTATGTTTTTCTGTAGGGCTATGCCTGCCACGTCAGATGGTAATCAGTAATTCATAGTGACAGGCCCTTTGGCCGCTGAAGACAAATAAACATTTCAGAAATTGCTCCAAAACTCTTTCTATTTTTAAAACAGCACAGATAGATATTACTTATCATTGAATTTCATAGCAAGAGTCATAGTTAATAGACCATATCAGGATATACATATAATTAAGGTTTTATATTTGCAAATGCAGCAATATTTTTACTGGCCTCTTCAAGATGAATCGTTTTCATGTGGAAATTCAGTTTGTTCTTCAGTGCTGCTTAATCCACTTTGCAAATTGCAATCCACTGAAAAATCTCTGAATGTGGAAAATGTGAAAGCTGCCTGAATGCCTGCATAGTCTAGTTATGTTCAAGTCCAACTTGCATCCCAAATTACACTTTTGTCATGAGAAGCTTAAGTTAAAGGATTGATTCAAATAAAGACTTATAATTGAGTCTTTTTGTGTTAAGTTTGCATATATTAAGTAGAAGTTAGAATATTAGCTATGTCTGTATGAATGAAGAAAAATATTTATACCTATATTATTGCTCAATGAGTGTTTGTAATTTTTTTAGATGGCACACAATTAAATGATCCCATGAAAACTAAATATCCCCAAATAGGTGGATTTTTCCCAGTCATAAAATATTTTCAATAATCAGTACTTTTCAATACAGAATTCCCAAATGCTTGGTCTCATTCTTATCTTATGCTTTGGGCAGACCTAGGTTTATGAATATTTCAATGTCCCATTAGGCTCCAAAGTTGTATCCGTCAGGTTCTCTGACAAATACAGTTTCAGGTTCAACTTTCTGAGTGAGAGAGTTTTTCGCAGCTCTGCTCTTCAATGTCCCTTGAGCTCTCAATTCTCTATTTCCTTCTGATATAAGCTATTTTGTGCCTGGGCCTTGAAGGCAGCAATGATCCAAGAGGGGGAAAATGATTGACACATAATTCTCCCCTAACTCATCTTCTTCACTTTTTTTCTCTTCTAAATAGGCTTAATCTTTTAGTCTCTATTCAGCAAACATGTACTGATTCTCAAGAATCACTTTTTACTTTCTACTCATGATTTCCTTAGTCACCACTTAATCCCACTTGATTTCTTATTTTCTCTCAATTTCTCTTCGTCCTGTCCTTCACAGTTAATTTACCAAGAGTAGCATCCATTCACCTTTCAACCTTCATGCTTTCAACACCATTTTACACAAAGCAACTCCAAAGGTGAAAGGACAAGTTAAAGACAGAGTGATGAAGAGCTAGAACGGTAGAGTACATGAAATAAGAAATAAAAAGTTTCTGTTAAAAAGTATTTGTTTTGTTTATTGGAAACTTGTCTTCAGAAGAAACATCACCTGGACGGAAGATCCCAAGAAGCGTTTCCACTCTTAGGGTGTCAAGAACAAATTTGTTGTCATTTTTTAGTTGTCATCTAAACTTTTTTTTAAACAAAATGATTGCACAGAGAGTAAGGTTCTGCACTTTCATGTTTGTAATTTACTGTTTTTTTAACCAAAATTCTGAGTTTTTTGACACAGTTTGCTTTTTTTCTTCTCACAGACTGCTGTTTTAAACCACACTGCTAATCCATTTCTGAAACAGAACTAACCTAGGAAAATAACCAAAACTGGGTTATTTAGCCCACCAGTTTTTAAGTTTATTTTTGAAAAAAAAAAACAATCTGGCCCATGTCATGGGCAGATTGTTTAATAATATGATTGTATCGAAATGTTTAGGTATTTAATTCATATCTAAAACATTTAAACAAGTGACATTGTAAAAATGCAATCAAGTCAAATACTTTCTCTTGACAGCTCCTTTATTTACTCTATAGTGAAAACTTTCTTACATGATGTGTTGTCTGAACTAATATTTTCCTTGATACACCTTTACATACTGGCCATTAAAAGGGTTTTACACTTGTGCCACATTCTCATTCTCACTAAGAAATGAACAGACATTTTTGCACTGATATGCTGAGCGGTTGGCAACTTGGGATAATGGGCCTTGCCCAGGGACGAATCAGCATTGGACAGGAAAAAAACTGGAATCTGACCTACAACCTTTTCATTGTGAGATCCCTGCTCTACCACTGAGTCACATTTTTTCAGACTTCCTAAAACATAAGTCATTGTCTAATCGTTTGACAAAAATGTTACTTTTAAAGTTCTCCAAGGTCATGAAATAATGACAAAAAGCAATAAGTTGTTTCTAACTGTAGTCAGTTTAAATGCAACTAAATGTAACTAAATTGAGAAGAAGACAATAAGACCTTACAGGCTTACAGGTCTTCCATATTTAGCTCAAAACTACATGATTGCATGTCAAGTAAAATCTTATGCCACTATGCAGATTTTTTCTTGGCTACTTAATGCATCAGCATGATTGGTGTGACAAATGCTTAGCAGAATAATAAAAAAATATCACAGCTCATGGCTACCTGAAGCATGACATTAAAATTTATGAAAGTAACTGTAGCCCAATGAGAAACGCATCATACGGAGCTATCAGGCTCAGCATTTATTTTCACCTAATATCTGCAAGCCTGAAGGTTCTTTTCAAAACCCCTTTGTCATAATAGGCGCTTAATATTTTCTTTATGGAACAATAAAAAGAAAGTGTGATCTGTAACTTAGCTGTAAGTGAAGGAATTGGGGTTACCACCATTCCCCTTAGAATATAGTAATTAGTTGCTTCCGGTGGTGCCATTTTTGACATACAGTTAAATTTAAAGTGATATTTAGAGACTGCAGGGAAGAAGCTGTACAATCAGATGAAACAAAAACAGAGAGAAGATGTAACTAGGTGAGACAGGATAAGTCAACATAAGTGAGCATGAGTCAAAAGAGGGAGACAGAAAAGGGCAGAAGATGGAAGACAAGACCAGGAAACATGTATGTCATGGTAAAACTGGATATGGTAATGAAGAAATAACATAAAGTAACATTAAAAAAATATTCCTCTGATTGTTATGCTGATTTTGCTTTTCTGTGGTCAAATATCTACTACTGACTGAAGGCCTTGGAACATGTTGACAACAATGCATACACTAAGGAGCCCCATTGTACTTGAGGGGCAGAAAGCCTGGTTTTTATTTCCCTTGGGTCCTTTGTCCAAAAATCCCTGAAATAATTTCAGTTTTGCTGAAAGCTCCTGCCACTGGTGTGCAGCATATCATGAGCGAAGCTTCAGTTAGACAAAAGAACAGTCTTATTAAGTAACCAGCATCAGCAAAACAAACTTAATATGGGTATCTGTTGTTCATCTAAATATTGTAAAATATAACACTTGCATGTGGGATAAGTTCACATCGCCAGTTATTCAAATTCACTACACTACGTACGAATTATGAAAGGTAAGAAGGGTTAGACCTTTTTATTAAGGCTTAGATCACTGTAAAGCTGGGTTCTTATGGTGCGTTTATCTACTATCTTAGACAAAATCTTTAACTATAAAAAAAATAAATAAATATCAATATCTCTATTAAAGGCACCAACTATCAATATAGTGTGTCACAGACAAAAAATTACCTATAAAAATCAACAAGAGTCATATTTTTGGGAAAATTGTGCCAGGTGGCTGCTGTCTAAGTCAAATTTCTGCTCTGCGCTGCTCAGCCATAAGCCCCTTTACAGGTTGCTCCTTTGGAGTATGTGACTTTGATCCGTGCATTAGCAGGGATAACTAGCTAGCTTTCCCATTGTGACAACTTCAAGTCCTGTGCGATTACTTGATATGTAGAGAATAAATTAAATAATTTATTTCTACCCTCATAGTGGAATGTTCTAGCTGTTAAACAGCTATTACTTTAACCTCCTATAACTGAGAAGTCTTTCAAAAAATGAACTTCTAAACTGAGGCACCATTATATGATGATCCAAAGTTGATAAACGAATGCTGCAATTTACTCAATTTCAGTTATTTTCTTCAGATCTTCTAAATGTGATTCTGTAAAGACTCCATAAGTACATTTTTATACACATTTATGGCAAAAATTGAGGTAATAACAAGAATGGGATGGTTTATCCCAGTTTATGTCACTCAGAAAATCTAATTATTGACACCAGGGGACAACATACACCCTTGCATATAATGTTTCTGGCTGGCCTATAATGTCACAACGAGTAAACAAATGCTGGCAGCAGTGAAGCAGATTGATTATAAGCAGGACATTCACCATGAGCAAAGAGAGGGATGACAAAAACGCTGCAACACAGAACATTTTGTAAGTACTGTAGTTTGATTGTGTTACACCTGTTGTATCGTGTTCCAGTGGTGTTATCCCTGTTTCCCTGTTCTAGCCATTTCCTTAGGGGGAAGTGTCCAGACTGCAAATATGTTGGGTAAGCTCTGTTGGCCTTTACATGCTGAGAAACTCAGTTTTCTAACTGCATTATGTGTGTCCATTAGTCTGATTAGTAGAAGACCAGTTTGGTTCGACTTCAGCTGGACTAAGGTGTACACATGCTATTCAAAAGTCCAAAATTACTCAAACTAAGGAAATATTTCGGTTTTCCGTTACTGCATTTAAACACGCTGACTGTGGTGCTAACATTTCCCTGTTATTGCTATTTCAATAAATAATAGTACAAGCCAATTATTTTGTTCTTAAAAGCGGACGTTGGTGTTTTATTCAAAGCTAGGGATTCGTAAAAGATTCATCAAATATATATATATATATATATATATATATATATATATATATATTAGGGCTGGGACTCGATTAAAATTTTAAATCTAATTAATTACAGGCTTTGTAATTAATTAATCACAATTAATCGCATTTTAACCGCACATAAATATTTGACCTGAGAAAGTGAGAATTTTCTTCACAAGGATTTTTAGTATGGATAATCACTAAATACATAAGTTTAAATTATCAGAAAAAAAAAAAAAAACATTCTGTCAGAACACCGATAAGAGAATGAATCATGGAAAAAGCGGAAATGTCTCTCAGATAGAAATAGATAAATTAACACGGTGATGACCAGGAAACTGCAGCACACCAACATCATTCCTCCTTGCAGGGCTGTTGAGGATAAAATCCCTCTCGTGGAATGAGTTCTGAGATTGTCTGGAGGATCGAGCCCAGAGGAAATATACGTTTCCTCTGTAATGCACAAACAGATGCTAGAAGCAGCACAGTGCAGCCATGTGCGCCACGTAACAAGAGAGAGCACGCACGGGACAGAGGAGATGAGACCGTTTTGTCACAAAAACCTTCATGACAGGAATAAATAGCTGCAGCATAAGTTTTAAATGTAGTGAAAGCAATGAATTGGTTTCATGAATTGGTGCAATTAAAATACGTTAAAAAAATTTAACGCATTATTTTTGTGTAATTAATTAATCTTAATTAATGCGTTAAAGTCCCGGCCCTAATATATATATATATATATATATATATATATATATATATATATATATATATATATATAATACTACAGCTCAAGAAAACTGAGGGGATCATTCTGTATTGGGTATGCATTATTAGTACTATCATATTAATAGTTGTGTCTTTGTATACTTATTTATCATAAGTAATTTAAGTCATATTTATAGGTATTTGGTGCTCATTTCATGTAGCTAACTTTAGCTAGCAACAATTTGCTAACCACAGTTATCTATCTGTGTTAGCTAAGCTATTAAGCTTAATTTGCAGGTTAGAGCCCTCCTTAAACTATAATTTAGAGAAAAATATTTGGAACCCGTAGCCTCTGTGCTTCCAAGCTAGCTTCATTGTTTCTTTTACCAACCACATATCACATCGATTCTAATATTTGATATCAATCTTTTAACAAAGCTGGTAATTAGCATATGTTAGACAAAAAGACTGACAAAGCAGAGATCCTGTCTCTGTAGAGCTGAGCTTCTGAAAGATCCTGTCATTTCTCCCAGCTGGCTGCAACAGTTAGAAGGAGCCACAGACAGAGGTCTATGAAGCTAAAAGAACTGCAGCATCCTGGCTGGTTAGAGTCTATGATCTTTGCTTTGGTATAAACTCCGTCACAACGCTGGTATTTTATTCCTCTGGTCTGAAGTGAGCGCCATAAATTTCAAGGGTTTTATAAAGCCAAAGCACAAGTTGATGGGAGTTTAGTTTAACTGCGAAAAAATGCAGGCAGCCAGATACGAAAGTTGCTGTCTGTTTTTTGGGAGTTTTTGTCTTTGGAAATTGGATTAATGTCTCTACAGGCTGGTGTTTGTACAGCAAACACAGTAATTTACAATTTTTTACAAAAAAATTTTCACTATCTAAAGCTAATGAACACACTGACTCTTGATAACAAAACCACAGGATCTGATAACTAGAAATGGGGAAAGCAGTACACAGCAATATGACTTCCCCACCTTACGTCACTGGTCAAGATTACGAAACTTTTAAATTAATATATTTGTGGTTCCGCATATTGAAATTTAAAATAACATAAGTATTTCAAATGGTAATATTTATACAACATTTTATATACACATTAGCAAGTATTTAACCTGCAACCTGCACTTTAACATCAACAGTATTCTAGAGTGGAAAATGTCATATTCTGAGTATAGATATCTCATGTTTATTTAGAGTAGCATTGTGGTTGTTACAGTAAAATAACATTTTAAATACAAGTATATTTGCAAGCACAGCTAGCTACTCTGGTAGTGATGTAACAGTAAGTTATGATGATTATGGACACAACAGCTAAAATTTGAGGCTTATGCAAGAATGATTTATCATAATTAGGTGATATTAAATAGGATAAGATATTATTTTAAACACTATCCTTGAGCTTGTATCATTTTCATTGTCAGACACTGCACAACACAACCCATGGCAGGATACAGCTCTCCTAAGATGCTGCCCTCACTAACTGGTCCCTGCCAGACTAGCAGTCGGAGCCTAGTCTTTGGTCTGGGCCCCAGCATCACCAGTCAGGATGGCATCATCACCGGCGCCAAACTGCCAACTGGTCGTCAGATCTTAATCTGCATGCTTGCCTGGTGCAAATGGAGCGTTGTGGCATTTCGAGGCAGCCAAGGTTTTGCTGGAGCAGGTGGGGCCCTTTTAAAAGAAAGCCAACATCCCAATGGTGAGCAACAAGCGTGTGTGCCACGAGATTGTAGACTTAGTCAATACAAACAACAAGCTGCCGAAAATCTCCCAGGCCAAGCGTTCTAGTGAGACCACAGCGAAACAATTGGAGAAAATGGAGTTGAGACTTGCTGCCACATTTCCGCTCTGGCCTCCTAATGTTAAAAAGCTGATTTATAACCCAGAAGACCTAGCTTTCTTGGTCAGTGTGAAGACTGACAGAGTGGCCACATTTGGTGTGTTGGACAAAAAGCTGCAGCTCAAGGTGAAGCAGCGAGAGGTGCGTCAAGCTGCCGCAGCAGCCAGGCAGTCCCGCTGTTAAAAGGAGCTGGAGGAGATGATGGCAATCTCCAGGTTGGAGTCGGAGAGTGATGAGGAGTCAGAGGAGGATACTAACACAGTCTATCCATCTGAGGGCGAACCATCCCACAAGCGTAAGAAGACTGGAACCAACGTCTTCATTCCACATGACATCCTTAGCAGACCAAGTGTCGTGCCACTGGCTACAAGGTTGAAGATGTCACCAATGTAACAGGCTGGCTTCAGGCGTGGCCTTGTTGCAGAGTCAGGCAGTGAATGTACACATCTCTCTGCATCTTAAACAACAGCTGACCAAGCAAGACGCCAAGTCCAGGAGACAATCAGTGAGGAACAGCACAAGCAGTGGACACCACCTCCGTTGTGCACCCTACACTGGGACAGCAAGTTAACACCGATGCTCAGTAATGTGCGCCAGTTTGAGGAGCGTCTTACAGTGGTGGTTGGAGATACAGAGCGCCTGAAATTGCTTGGTGTCCTGGCGTATAAGAAGCAGATCAATGAGGCATGTGAAGTGATCATTGCCTGGTTGACAGGCAAGTTGCGGCAGGAATGGTGTTGTTTTGACCAGGTTGTCAACATGGCTTTTGACACGACTGCGTCAAACACAGGCCCTCTCACAGCAGCATGCATTACCATACAGCTCTCACTGGGCCAACCACTGCTTTGGTCTGGGTGCCGGCATCACATTGGTGAGGTCCTCCTGAAACAGGTTTTCACAGACCTGAAGGTGGAGTCATCACGCTCACCAGAGGTTACCTTGATCACACTTCTGAGAGAGAAATGGAACCTGTTACCACAAGAATCCACCAGCCAATGTCCCCGGTAAATTTCTGGCAACACCGAGCAACCACTCCTGGGCAATGTACGTGCTGAATTTGTCTGAAAGGAGTTACTGACCACGAGCAAAGTGATTACCATGAGTTTTTTGCAGCTGTGATGTAGATAGTGAAGAGCATATGCAGTCACTTTCCAATGACCAGCCCTGGCTTTGGCAAGCCAAAGTTCCCCACCCTCTGGCCAACCACCAGCTTGGCTGATCTTGCCAATAAGAATTGCTGGTTTGAGATGCACCAGCTGCACATTGATCCAAAATGTATGTCTCTCGATGTAAAGGAGTGGGCAAACAATGCTGCATTCAAAAAAGTGAGGTCAATGTACGTGCAATAAATGTGGTCAATGACTGTGCTGAGCGTGGTGTCAAGCTCACATCCGACTTTGTCTCAGTGGCAAGGAGAGAGCAGCACCTGCAGAATGTGCTTCAAGCAGTTGAATATGACTGCAACCGACAGCTAAACCTTTGCCGCAGCAAACGCAAGCTAATCCCTGAATAGGACGGTTACCCTTGGGTGGCGGGTTTGGAGACATATCTGGGGGAAGATGCACTGGCTAGGGTCAGAGTTCAGGTTCCGTTTCCTCTCTCTTTCTCTTTGGTGATGCTACTCTGTGGAGCACACTCTGACTCAAATTCAGCAATTAAGTTTAGTTAGTGTCAGCTCTTACGATTAGGCCCTGTTAGTTACCAGTGAGTTAGCCACAAGAGAGGGTTTGTTCGTTTAGGTATGTCAGTATCGTCCCTTTTGATTAACAATAAAGTCAATTAAACTTTATATATGTGTCCGACCATCACTGCTGCACAAAATTCAGGGTAAGGCCACGTGAACATGTCTCATTGACCTCCATTCATATTGTCTACAGGAAAAATGAATGGAGTATCTTGAAAGTTGAATTCTGAGAAATCCCCAAGTTGCCCAAAGGGCAAACACACAACTTTTACTCTGATCACCCTATAGAGCATGTTACTCATAACACTTCACTGTACTCAACATTTCAAAGTCAAACGTTTGCCAATTAGACTAAAAATTGCACATTTATAGAAATATATCAATGGAATTCCTCAAAACTTTACAAAAGTCTTTTTGTTTTAATTGGAACAAAATGCAATGTCAGCCAAATTGATATTTTGAAATTAAAATTTTCCATTCAAATTTGATGAACCCTAATGCATGTGGACTTGATGTGTCTGCATGGTTTCTCTTTCAGTCCGGTCACTTACTTTCTTCATCTATTCATTTTATTTGATAACAAGTTTCAAACCACATTCTACCTAATTGATGTGAACATTAAATATGTGAAAATACTGAAATATGTCACTTTTTTAAATAACTGGAAAATGTAGGATAATTGAGATAAAGGTGTTTACCATTCAGGTATAAACACTAGTATTAAAATAGATTTTTATAAAATAAAAGGTGTATCCGTTTCTTAGTTTTATGATTTGAACAGAGTTTAGTGAAATTATGAAGAAACATCATGCCAAGAAAATAGCTGACATTCCAATACAGGACTCTAACCTTAACGAGAAACAGAGCTGCCAGGTGCTATTTGGTTCTAATATTTCTCCTTTTGGCAGTTTAGTTCCAGAATGGTGTTTTGATGGACAACAAACATTTCTGTTTGGTCCATTCCCTGTTGGTCCAGATATGGTTTATTGTCACCTATCAAAATGGCAGATGTACTTTCAATAAAACTGCCATAATATTATGATACTTCAATTAATTTGAAGTACCTGTCTGTTTTGTATGGCTTGTCTTCCACATTCTGCAAAAAAACAGTCTCACTGCAGATGCTTAGTGTTAGCAAAGGATGATTATAGAGATGAAGGCCCATCCTCTTATGTTTCTCTTTAAGCCTCATCTGTTCTGTAAGTGCCTCCACTCTTAACACCTGTAAACCATTAACACGGTTAATTAACTCTCACTCTGCACCTTTTCTACTTGTACTCATGGCCCCTTACGGAGATTTAATACTTAATGATTATGTTTTAGTCCGTAACATTACAAAAGGTTTAGTTTTGCTTCCTACAAGTAAGTGGCTTTCGTTTAACACATTTGCTATTGAATAAATACAAACGTTCAGTAGTGTTTCCCCAAAATGAAAAGTAGGGAATCGGACAGAACTCATTGTTTGGGTCTTAAAGTTGACTTTAAAATAATTTAGCGTAGGACTCCACTACATTCAGGGAGATTAATGAGGGCTCTTGAATAAGAGAAAGTTTTACTTTCCTAAACATAAAACTTGAGCCCTGCTTCTAGTCTCAGACTGTGGGTGTGGATTTGTTACATCTTTTGATTGTCCATGTTTATACATCAATTGTGAATTGATTAAGTCAGCAGGTAGAAGTTTGATCAATCAACCGAGTGCAGTGAGTAATTTAGATGAAGTTACCAATTCTAAACTTTCTTTGCTCCTACAAAATTGCAAATACTAAGCTAAATTAACTGTATTAGTTCTACAATTAGTAGGCATTGAGTTTATAATGGCTTGATTTAGTGAACAAAGGTTCTGTGTTTGCTGTTAATAATTTGTGCAGAGCTCTTTCAAGTGAGTCTTTATTCAGCCATTGGAGGGAGACCAACATAAAAGTAAAAGGTGATATATTTTATGATTAATTCTCCCCCAGTGACTTGAATGTTGCACACATTATATTGTGTGATTTCTCCTGCCTGGAGAGACACGGCCATGTTGCTTCAGTTGAGCTTGAGTCTCCTGGGGACGTGTTTTGAAGGGGCTACGGCTGCAGCTAGACCTTACTCTCTCAGTCTACCAGAGTTCCCCAGCAAACATAACCAGACCACCACCTAGTGGTCATTTTTTTATTTATTTATTTTTTTACCCATGTTATTTCTACGTATCAGAAAAGGATAATATTTAAACAAAAATTTTTTTATGTTTAAAACAGTACATTTTGAGTGCTGCGACATTAATTTTTTCTTTCTTTTACAAGTATTTCTCACTTCAGTAACAGCTATAGAAGGAAAAACGTTTGGAAGTAAATGGTGGAGAGAAAACTCATATAACCCAGAATTCGATCAGCATTCAAACGCATCATCTACGCACAAATTTCCAGACGTGAAAAGAGTCTGAACCCCCGTCTTGCAGTTGTAACTATGATCTTTGGTCTTGTCTGTGTGTATCATGCGATTGGTGCATACATATTTGAGGATTGTATGTGTAAGAGTCATTTTGAATTCATAGTTAGTTTTAAGCTGGTGTAATTTCAAGTTGTACGTGCGTAAATTGTATTTCGTACTTGTACGTTTTTGATATTTGTGTGTATATATGATTACACAACTGTAAGTACACAGAGTTACGCACAAATTGTTTTTATGGGTTACAAATCAAGTATGATGCACACACAAATTCAAAGTTACACACAAAGAGGCAGACACAAGTTACAACTCAAAAGATACACAAAAGATATGATACAATTTTCTCTCCATAGGGATGCTTTTAGATCAGCACTTTTCCAACAGGATGAGTAAGCTGTGTTTTTGAACCTACACCTGCCAGTTACAGAGCAGTTTCCAGAGTTTCACAAGAGCATGCTAAAACCTGATGAAAAAGTTAAGGTAAATATTTGAATGACTGTAAATGTTTGTTTATCTCTGGAAAAGCCTTACAGAGCTATGGATATGCATAGCTGTAAAATATAAATAACATGAAAAAATTGACTGATATCCCAATGAATTCTAGTTCACATTTTAAGCAATCTGGCGTTCACTGTATATGTATATACTCTTTTAAAATTCAAGAAATTCTAAGTTTTTCTAGCTGCAGACTGAGGTTGCAAGATATTTCTCTCAAGCTGTCACAGGTAAGTCCTGGCATTACCGTATGATGAGAAAGAAGGTAGAGATGAGCTGCAGCATTGAAAGTGTGGGTTCATAATGTCCCCAGAATTGCAGGGAGTTTAAGTCTGTTCAGCAGCTGCAGGACTACTTCAAACTATGTACCGAGCATTTTGACAGTCTTTTGGCATGTTTTCGACAGTCACACCGAGACTCACAAAAAAAAAAAGAAGAAGCATCTTCAGGCTTCCAATCACTCCAACACAACCTTGAGGGGACTGAGAATGTTTTGGGCAGCACAGATCCCCTCTGCCTTTGCACAAACCATAGAAATGGATAATTTTGGAAACAGAGCAGTGGCCCTATTGTGCATTGTGATTCAAGCCTTATATCAGTGGTCACATTGTTATGGCTGATGTATATTTTTCTCTCTACCCCACTACATAAGATGTAGTCCACCTGAGTGCTCATACCTCCACTCTTATAAGTCACCCTATGTACCTGGCTCTTCTAGAAGAAAGTGTTTACAACGGCCATTTCCATCCTTTTTTGCACAGTATACCACCATCTGTCCTTTGTTTCTATCCTGAATACCAAACCTGCCCATCACCACCTCATCACCTCTTTTCCCTTCACCAATATGTCCATTAAAGTCTACACAAATCACTGCCCTCTCAACTCTTGAGATACCCTGCATCAAATCATCTAGTTCACTCAAAAATGTCTGCTTCTCTTCGAACTCACATCCTACCTGTGTGGCATAACCACTAACAACATTAATCAATATTTCATTCCATTTCAAGCTTCAGACTCATCAACCTTTCTGACAACCTATTCACTTCCATAACACTCCTAGCAAATTCCTCATTCAAGATAACTCCTGCTCCATTTCTCTTTCCATCTACCCAATGGTAGAACAACTTGAATCCTTTTCCTAAGCTTCTAGCCTTGCTACCTTTCACCTTGTCTCCTGAACACATAGAATATCCAATTTCCTTCTCTGCATCATGTCCACCAGCTCCCTAGCTTTACTGTACCTGTCATAGTTCCAACATTCAAAGTCCCTACTCTCAGTTCCAAGCTCTTGAATTTCCTCTTTTCTCTCCGCCTACCAACACGCCTTCCTCCTCTCCTCCTTCGACCAACAGTAGTCCAATTTCCACCGGCGCCCTGTAGGTCAACAGCACCGGTGGTGGTTGTTGTTAACCCGGGCCTCGACCGATCCGGTATGGAGTTCATGTTTGTGATTCACATAATTGATTTGGCACGTCGGATGCCCTTCTTGACACAACCCTCTGGGACTGGCACAAGAAATCATTGGTTTGTGAACCCTTATGGTTACATTTCCTAGGATAGACATATGTATAATAAAATGTTACCGTTGGTGTTATATAGTACTGATTTGTCCTGAAATTTAACTTGTATCCTGGAGTTATTGTTGGATCAGTTAGTAAACCGGCTTGTTTCTCTAAAATCCTGCATCCTGCCCCCCTCACCCGCTCCCCTCCTCTCCCCACCCTGTGAGCACAGTACCGCTCTGACAGAGAAAAATAGGGTGAGCCTTATCTCGACATAGAGTCAGACAGAGAATTTGAAGTGCACCAAGTACCACAATGAAACTGTTTTTTAGTCAGGGCTTGGACGTTTGGTTTATTTATTTATTGTTCATTTATTTTTCATTAATTTTTTTTATTCCTTTCATAAATATGCATTATTTGTACAAGGCACGTACAAATCATACTTTGAATTTTCATTTACATTTCCATGATCAGGAGCAGATGGAAGAATAATGTTTTTGTATTTATCTGCCCCCTATTTTTAACATAAATAGTAGATGGAGTTAGCATTGTTCCCTCCACCATCACCCAAACTCCAACATATTTTATAGTTATTTATTCCCACATTTTACAATGATGACATACAAACAAAATAAAAATTCAGTTTGATATTGTTGTAAATAATTGTTTTTAATCAATAAAGCTTATTTCAGCTGCTAAATCAGGTTTAGACGGAGCCCATACCAACACAGCTGATTCCAGAAACAATTTTCCAGCCCAGTATATAAAAAAAAGCTGTGGGTGTTGTTTGCACCCGTTTACTGAACATTCTGAGATGCTACAGATCAGTTAATTAACCACACACTGCTGCTATAAGATCAAATAAGCTGCTCAATAAATGGCAATAGCATGTAGCTACTTACTTCTCTGTCCATCAGGCGTCTTTGTTGTTAGAAGTGATCCAGCTGTGGATCTTTAGGAATGTAAAATAAAGTCCTGTAATCCACACAGGCTAACTGGCATTTTCACAGAGATATTTTAGAAAGTATAATTCCATTAAAAAAGTGGTTTCAGCTGCTAAAACCAGAGGAGCTATGAGCTTTGAGAAGGGGGAGGGTCTGTTTGCAACTCTACCAGAGGTAAGGTGCTCTCTACAGTGGCGGTGCTGACATCTCTAGCACTACATAGTGGTAACATAGTGACGTATTTTACATCACTATGTTATCACTCAGTCGTTTTCTAGGAGAGGGCGGTACAGCTGCTCAGAGAGCAGGATTCAGGATGATTACTCAGACATGCATGAATTAAGCCAAAAACAACCCTGGCTGGGATTTTTATGAGAAATTACACTACTAGATGGTTGAAAACTCAAAAAAACTTGATTCAAGATATAGGCCCTTTAACCACCGTTTCACTGGTAACCTTTCAAAAATACCGGTTTAGCACAGGTATTAGATAAAACTTAAACAATACCCAACCCTAGTGTCTATGACACATACTCTCATGATCTTTGGATCTTTGGTTTCGTGTTTTGCTTTAATTTTTATAGTTCAAACAGATGTACACTACCGTTCAAAAGTTTGGGGTCACCCAAACAATTTTGTGTTTTCCATGAAAAGTCACCCTTATTCACCACCATACGTTGTGAAATGAATAAAAAATAGAGTCAAGACATTGACAAGGTTAGAAATAATGATTTTTATTTGAAATAAGATTGTTTTTACATCAAACTTTGCTTTCATCAAAGAATCCTCCATTTGCAGCAATTACAGCATTGCAGACCTTTGGCATTCTAGCTGTTAATTTGTTGAGGTAATCTGGAGAAATTGCACCCCACGCTTCTAGAAGCAGCTCCCACAATTTGGATTGGTTGGATGGGCACTTCTTGCGTACCATACGGTCAAGCTGCTCCCACAACAGCTCAACGGGGTTCAAATCTGGTGACTGCGCTGGCCACTCCATTACCGATAGAATACCAGCTGCCTGCTTCTTCTCTAAATAGTTCTTGCACAATTTCGAGGTGTGTTTTGGGTCATTGTCCTGTTGTAGGATGAAATTGGCTCCAATCAAGCGCTGTCCACTGGGTATGGCATGGCGTTGCAAAATGGAGTGATAGCCTTCCTTATTCAGAATCCCTTTTACCCTGTACAAATCTCCCACCTTACCAGCACCAAAGCAACCCCAGACCATCACATTACCTCCACCATGCTTAACAGATGGCGTCAGGCATTCTTCCAGCATCTTTTCAGTTGTTCTGCATCTCACAAACGTTCTTCTTTGTGATCCAAACACCTCAAACTTGGATTCATCCGTCCACAGCACTTTTTTCCAGTCTTCCTCTGTCCAATGTCTGTGTTCTTTTGCCCATCTTAATCTTTTTCTTTTATTGGCCAGTCTCAGATATGGCTTTTTCTTTGCCACTCTGCCCTGAAGCCCAGAATCCCGCAGCCGCCTCTTCACTGTAGATGTTGACACTGGTGTTTTGCGGGTACTATTTAATGAATATGCCAGTTGGGGACCTGTGAGGCGTCTGTTTCTCAAACTAGAGACTCTAATGTACTTATCTTCTTGCTCAGTTGTGCAACGCGGCCTCCCACTTCTTTTTCTACTCTGGTTAGAGCCTGTTTGTGCTGTCCTCTGAAGGGAGTAGTACACACCGTTGTAGGAAATCTTCAATTTCTTAGCAATTTCTCGCATGGAATAGCCTTCATTTCTAAGAACAAGAATAGACTGTCGAGTTTCAGATGAAAGTTCTCTTTTTCTGGCCATTTTGAGCGTTTAATTGACCCCACAAATGTGATGCTCCAGAAACTCAATCTGCTCAAAGGAAGGTCAGTTTTGTAGCTTCTGTACCGAGCTAAACTGTTTTCAGATGTGTGAACATGATTGCACAAGGGTTTTCTAATCATCAATTAGCCTTCTGAGCCAATGAGCAAACACATTGTACCATTAGAACACTGGAGTGATAGTTGCTGGAAATGGGCCTCTATACACCTATGTAGATATTGCACCAAAAACCAGACATTTGCAGCTAGAACAGTCATTTGCCACATTAGCAATGTATAGCGTGTGTTTCTTTAAAGTTAAGACTAGTTTAAAGTTATCTTCATTGAAAAGTGCAGTACTTTTCCTTCAAAAATAAGGACATTTCAATGTGACTTTTGAACGGTAGTGTATATTCTGCGCTCCTGTTGCCTGTATGTTCTCTAAACCATTTCTCCTATTTTCTCAATTCAGTTTTATTTCCTTGCCTTCCTTCACAGCTGCACCTTGTTTCTAATCAGCCACAGGTTCCTTGTTCAAAATTCAACTCTCCAGTTTTAATATCTCTCCTCTCATTATCTCAGACAAATCAACTCGTCCTTCCCACTCCCCTGCTCTCTTGTGATGTATTATTTGACCCCTTACCCAACCAACAGTATTACCATGACATGATATTCTAGTAACAAGCAACCCAAATCTCTATATGGTCCATCATTATAACACCCAATATACATTTTAGCAACTTTTTAATATCATTAGTTAATCCTGTTTTTATCGGATAATAACCACTTTAATACTACTTCACCTTAGGCCTGGTTCACAGGGTTAATTTTGCCCCGGATTTCCTCTTTCGATATGCCCTGTTTTTCAGGTTGGTTTCTGAAATAATTAGATTCTCAAGAGTTAGAATCGATTATCACAATCCAATCTGTTCCGATCTGCTCTGATTCAGTTTAATCTTTTACAGTTGGATAGTGATATCGGCCGGTGGAGTTAAAAATGTTTTATTTTTTAAGTTGTTACCTTAATTATATGACTGTAATTCAGTGACAACAATGGGGGAGTAACAGTTCATCAGGAGAAATTGTATTAACTCTTTAAGACACAAGCCTAAAAATGGCTGTCTGGACTTCTCCTTCTGGTTTTAGCTGTAAACAGGGCAAACAATGTTCAGCAATTAAATTGATTTTTGGACTTATTAATGTATTCAGTTAGATTTTTATAGGAATCGATTCAGAATTCGGGTTTTCAAATTTTTGTTTTCAACACAGCACTAGTCCACTCCTTTATCCAACGGCAGGATTTAATTGTTTTTTATCTGTTAACTAGTCAACAAACAATGCCTTATACTCTACATACATATTGGTTATTTACTCATTTGATTTTATTCCCATTTTATATCATGAGGTTTTGTGAAATTTCCTGTCTGAGCTAGAAATGTTTGAGTAAAATCAGGTGTGTGGTGTCTTGACATTGCCGTGTGGCCCCTCACCACACTGTAAGACTAAAATACGAATATCGGGATTTTTTCTGTCGTTGCGTTTGTAGTCTGAAACTCTTGCTACAATTTTAAAATTCTGTCTTGTGACAAAGCCATTAGTTGGTACTTTGTTTTTTGATTTTGCTGGAGTTTTTTTTTTTTTTCGGTTTAGGCAGGGCAGTTTTATTTGTATTGAATATGTTCAGCAACAAGACAATTTAAGTCTCTCTAAATCGGTCGGATCAATAAAGTATTTTCAAACTGAATCTGAAATTGTCCTCAAGTGTGTGTGTATGGCATGTGCAGATGTATGCATGTGGTGGTTTGCCTTGTAAAATACAGGTAAATGGCAAATTTGTATAGCGTTTTACTTAGTCCCTACGGACTACCACCACTAGGCACCAAAAGCAGGCAACGGGTGAAGTGTCTTGCCCAAGTATACAACGATTGAGACAATTGGAGCCAGGGGCTTGAACTGGAAACCCTCTGATTACAAGATTAACTCCCAACTCCCAAGGCACTGCCTCCCTATCCCCAAGGATAAGTGTGGAAAGGTAATGGATGGATGGATGGATGGATTGAATTTAAATTCAGTCTGAAAAATGTTGACAACCTTTAACAGCTTTTGTCCTTGATCTGCTGATTAAATATCCAAAATGTAACCTACTTTAAATTCAATTTGTATGCTGCTGTTTTGTAATGTTCAATTTGCCTCCACAGACTGTGGTCTTTCTTTTTTACCTATTTAAACTAAGCTCTTTTTTCTTACATTCTAGACTGATGGTGCTCACAGCCAGCACATCCATAATGCCTCTCTTAACTCCATAATTGATTTGGAACATTATTGACCTTGGATACACACAACAACCCCCAATGATGTATTGGAAATATAATTTAATTTCAAACAATCTGCAGAAAGATTGTGAGCACCTCACTTTTCAAACAATTACATATATGGGGTTAGGCATTCTTACATGCCTGCAGACACACATATAGTTTGACTGTGGTAATGGAGACAATGCACTTCTAATAGCAGTCTGAGTAGATAATTGTGATGGATTATATTAGATTAGGTTCGATTACGGAAAACAGGAGTGTACTATATGTTTGTGTCATCTGCATTTCTTACTGGCCTAAAACGTAATGGATATATTGACTATCATTTTGATCTTATTAAGGATTGTAATTATCTATTGCTGACTATTTTTTAAAGGAAGTAAGTCTCTGGGGATTCTGATGCATATGTGCATTTCATGACACACAAAGGTGTCTTGCATTTACTGTTTGTTGGATGCAAAATACTATTAGTAACAATTTTAAAGCAAAAAAGTGGAGAGCTGTCACATAACTGAACCAAAAGTCCATTAGACATTAATACAATTAATATTCTAAAATAGGTCTGTTCATAATAGGTGCATAATGATAGAGTATATTGAAAAAGTTAATTTAAGTACAGAAATTTAATACAAAAGTGAAACTTCTTACCTGTAGTGGGACAAGTTGACCATTGGGGGAGCCATGTTATTAAGTCCAAATTATACTAAGGGAATATTTTAGATAATTTCATGTTTTATATAAATGTTTGAAATAAATTAATCTGTCTGTAATGAATCACTGATATTATTTACTGAGATGCACCTCTATATTCAGAAATAAAACAAAGACACAGTCAATTTAAAAATAGATTAGTTGACAACAGTAACACTTCTATGTATGAAAAGAAGACAGCAAATTTCAAAGAAAACTGTTCTCATTTAGCTGGCAGAGAAATCTGTATGGAACTCTGAATATCCACTGCAGGAGACAATCTTCACAGGAGACGAAGCTGCTTCTGTTCCAGAGGCGATATGTAGCTTGTTAGAGTCTTTCTTGAGACCTTTACACACCAGGAGCTTCTTATAAGATGGATAGGCAAATTATGCGGTACTGGGCATTTTTTATTGTTTCCCATTTGATTTTTTGTATGCTCTGTTGAGTTCATCCTTTTCCTACATTCTCTTAACCAAAATTAAGTTTTATATTGATGGTATTCGATGTTTATTATGACATTTAGATATTCAGTAGATCAATGCGTTTGTTGAACTAAAGAACAACAGTTTTCTTAATCGAAGTTGAAAAGTTAAGCAAGAGTATCACATTTATATGAAGTACAATCTATGTGGCACCTTATTTTGCTCAGATGCTACTGGAGCGGAGGAAATGCATAGCAAGAAGCTGTGTGTTAAACAAGATCCCATGAAAATGGTTACCATGTAGAGGACTCCACATGGATTTTTTAATTTCCCCTGAATTTGTTATTATTTGATAACTTGTTTTTTTAAAGGATTTCACAAATAGCTGAAAAATGTATTTGCATTTCCAGTCAACGCCTTTTACTAAATCTGATAAGAATCCAGTTCAACTCAAACTCCATATTTTTATTTCTAATCCAAATGTGTGTGCATTTATCATAGACTGTATTTATAGATGGACATAGCATCATTGATGTCTGCTTTTTGAAAAGCTGAATTGAGGCCTAATGGGTGGTTCCTGTCACAGCCATCTTGGCTAAGTCACACATCTCTCTCAGAAAATACAAAAAATGGCTGAATCAGAAATACTTTATTGATCCCACAAGGGGAAATTCATTTAAGTACAGCCCGAAAGAGTGGGGCTTTGAGGGTAGAGGTGGATGATTGACAACCATCAAAATATGATCTGATGTAGCTACGAGCTAACCCTGAGCTAACTAAATCAACCAAGGATGGTGGGGGCTTTTAGCAAGAAAACTGCATTTGAGCGACTCTGTTACCCATCTGCCTTCTGGATATCTTAACTAAAACTATGTGAATTTTGAATTTAAGCCAGTTTTTATAGTTTATATGTAAAGTAAAGAAGATGTGTTAATTTCAATAAATTTTCAACCAAGTAGCATTATCTTAAATGCACAGCCGAAACATGATTTTACTTGCTTACAATAATTGAGCAATGACTTCTTTGATGGTCTTGTAGTGCAGTCAATACCACAGCAAGCCATCTTTGTTCATTATCAGCACAAGTAACCGTTGAATTTTGCGGACGTCACTGATGGTCAAGTTCAGAGAAGCAAAGTGGTCTCAGACTTTTAATGGTACCTGAGTACCAAGTATATATTTATATTATAAATGTGTGGGAAAATTCTTTATTAGTGATTGCATTGGGTTTAATTACTTGAGATTATGGACACAGAGATGGAAAAACAAGAGAGAAGTAAGAAAGCAAATGAAGAATAAACAACCAATAAAACGGAGTAACATAAACAAAACAATTAAGATAAAATCAACTAAGAACTACACATCCACAACCAACCAAAAATGAGTACATAAATACAACAACAATGTCCCTGAATAGCTCCTGGCACCAACTGTCCATTGATAATAACCTCGGCCCAAGAACGCATCCGCGAATGCTGAAGTGCCCACTTGATTTTAATCTAACCATAAAAATGTATTTGCTCTGTAAGGGCCAAAAACATTTTTAGAGAACCCTTGGTAGCAGACAGTGCAAGTTTATGGTGGGTTCTTACACAAAATCCAAATTAAATACCTACTGGAAATTAATTATTTCTATTATATGTACTTTATGTTGTACTTTCTGTAATACTACTACTATTACTATGTATTACTATACTATTTTCTGTTTACTATTATTACTAAACTACTATCATACTTTCTGTAATTCTACTAAATATTAATACATTAAACTGTTTCTTTCAACCATTCTGCACAGTGAACAATAGAAGAGCCCATATTATTTAATTATTTATTTATTTATTTAACTTTCAGCACCTGTTTCTTATCCTCTCCTTCTGTCTTTGCTTTTATGGTTTCTAGTCTCCCAAGCCCAGCACAAGGTAGTTTCTCTCATTATGTATGCATAATAACATTAATAATTGGGCTGCTGTTATAGCTGGGACAGCAGGTTGTGCTGACAGCAGGAAAACAGCTTGCCAAAAAATGGTACTGTTAAATACATGTTTATTTTCTACATGAAATAACAGGAGTAAGATTGTTAATGCACAGATTTACTTTCTTAATCTTAAATAATTTTCATAAATATGACCAATGAATCAGTACTGCGCATTTGCAGTTCAATTACATGTCAGATAATTTTAAGTTGAATTTCCAATAGAACTTGCACGTTTACAGCTGCTGAGCAATGTGGGTAGTCCAGAATTTATAGCAGAGAAAAACTTAGTATTTAATCTAATTTACACACTCACATGCACTGCTAGTAATTGATAGGCATTATTAAACAGTGGCTTCATGACTATTTATAATATCTGTATCATGTCAAAGAAACTACACACTGTGATGAACAACCCAGAGGGCTACACATAATTCATACACAGGAAGCAAACTTATCCAGCTCTGCACTGAAAATGCCAAAGCAGCATTTCCTTTCTGTTTATCCCTGGAGGAGTGGGCAGTGTTTTTACAGAAAATAGATAAGTATTTAGGTGGTGCTGTGCAGGCATGCTGATGACTATTTATCATTCAACAATGCAGAAACAACTGACTAAATGCTAACGTGCTAACACAGTCATAATTTGGCAGGCCGTTATGCTGATTGTTCCAAGGATCTGTGGGTGCTAGAAACATCCGGTTGCAGCAACAACTGTGGATGAGGTCTTCTAACAGCAAACAGTTTTGTAATTGTTAGTATATAAATGTGGCTAAAACTCGGGTTACTTCCAGCAAAAGTCACAGTACACTATGCAGACATAAAAAAAACCTCACCTTTCCGTGAAATTTGCCGTTTTGAAAGCAAAGGAAGTGACCTATTTGAGTCATGTAGATTTGATGAGAGAGTTTAAGTGGGGGGAAGAGGGGGGGTAGCAGATATCACTGCTAGTTTAATTACTTTACATCAGGAGTTGGCGGTCATCTGTAACTTTATGTGAGAAGGTTGTTTAGCCCAAGGGTCTTCAAGATGAAAGAATGGGAGGCAAACTACAGAATGGTGAGGTTTTTCTTGGGAGCCAGCATGCTACCCAGGCTTTTATTCCAATGTTCTTTACAATTCAGAAAATGACCCCCTCCTGAAGCCTCCATATGGCTTCTTTTAACCAGCATAGAAAAAAAAAACCCATCACACCTGGGAACAATCAGCTCTAATCAGCAGTGCTCCAACAATCAAACACAAGACACAAAAGAAAACAAACATCCAAATAAATGTAACATAAACAAAAGACAAAACTATTTTTAAATTAAAAGAAACGCTTCTAAACTAATACCAAAGAAACAAATTCCACTTCATTTGGCTTGTCCTAACGACCCAACCGATCAGAAGAGGATCCAGAGAGGTAGTACTGGGTAGGCCCTCCCCTCACAACTTCTCTGGATATAAAATAAAAAACATTAAATTAAAAAAAAAATGACAATATACAGTGAAAACACAATACATCAAAACCAGTGCAACATCCACATTTTAATCTAGTTAAAATATCAAATAGAATATATTAAAGGGATCAATGGGAAATCATTCATACCACTTCGTCACACTTTATTTAAGCCACATTTTTGGATGTGTTACCATGGATACTTTTGACGTGAATTAGCTTTTTTATGCAGATGCTCCGCCACTGGGGGAGTCAGCATGCAGTTGCTGTGACAAGATATTAAGTTGTCCAGGTAGAAAGAAAGTGAAACTCCAATGGCCTGCAGCAACAGCCGGTCCCGTTCACCATGATGCTCCACAAGCAGCAACAGGTGCGATGCTTTTCGTCACATTCTCGCGCTGAGCGAAAGGTATGTGATCAGGTAGCAGGGGTGGTCATAACAACGCTATACGTAACAGAAGAAGCGGGAATGTAACAAACCAAGGAAATAGCACCAGACGCTGTGGAAAACACGAGAGAAAACAGACTGCTAATAAGCTGGTAAACAGCAGTAAAGTTAACTTTTCTGCTGCAAATTAGGTTTTAGAAAGAGTTTGATGAAAAGTATCAATAGTGGATCAAACAATTTGATGAGCCTGTTGGTTATTTTGCGGATGGGTCTGTAAAATTCTAAACCCAATAATTTCCTTTCTGTTGTTTTACGTAGTGAATAGACTAATGGAGCCTCATAACAAAGGAAATAAACAGATATGTCCACCTGTTCTTGAAAAAAATGCACAAAAAAATATGTAGGAAATCCATACATATAAAAATATAAATATACAAAATAAAGTATGTTTTAAACATGTAAAAGAAGATAACCGTCTGTAAAAGTATTCCAGAACAATATTGCCAATGCCTAATTACATCATAATATACTAATTAGAAGTGTTAATTTGCTCCCATCACAAACTTTGGATCATACTGAAGATTTTTTCTCATTTACAGTATACCTTTATCTATAACGATATTAAAGCTACAGCATTTTGAACTAGTGATATCAAAATAGAATATTTTATAGAAAAAACACAGGCGCCTAAAGAGTTAAAATCAAAGTCAAAATGTTCTTCTGGGGTGCATGCCCCCAGACCTGCCTAGATTGGTAATATCCTTCTCATAATTTTCACCCCTGACCCATTGTCATGTCTGACCATGCCATTCGCATGTATAGTATGAATGACAGTTGGGCCACAAATTTGTTTTCTGCAAAATGGAATGCAAAACAAACGGTTTTACAGTCCACAGCGAAGCTATTTAACTTTACTTAATAACCTGACTTAGATTGCATCACCAAGATAGATGACCTTGCTCCAAAGTGAAAAACTTTAAGATTGAATTCAATGGTAAGATGACACACTTGACAAACCAAATGACATGTGCTCTCTAAAGTCAGATGTACTGTACTTATGCTGCATTCCAGTTAACCTTTCGGAAAGTCGGAAATATCGCAGTTGTCTCACGTCATTTCATCGAGACACACCCCCATTAGGTCGGAAATTTTTAGCAATTGTTCGGATCTCTGATAGACCGAGTAGAGTGGGCACCTTGGAAACAAAGATGGCTGCGCCCATAGTTGAGATGTATTTTCTTTTTATTTGTACTATGTTGGTAATTTCAATGTCATTTTTAAATTCTTTTACATTCCTGCTTTAATCCGGTCACCAATTTATACATTGCATGGCCTTGCTGTGCGTGCAATACAATGTACAGCTTTGTTGTTCATGCTGGTCTGCTGAGTATGCTATGTGGTAAACAAAAATAACAGTGACTAGCCTGCCCCTCTACAGCTGCTGCCCTCGAAGCTTCCAAGTTCTTTTCCAACTCGGAGTGTAGTGAGACAAACTGGAACGCTTTAAGCGGGCAGTTGCGTCACATTCTCGTGTACAGCAACTCGGATGCCTGAGTATCCGAGAAACGTGGAATGCAGCATTGGCATGGTGGTGCTACAGCTGTTGGCTGACCCTGACTGTTTTGGGTCTCTCTGAAAATCCAGCAGCCAGTTGCCGATGAAAGTGTCAGTTTCTGTTAACTTGCTGGGAGATAGTGGTAGTGTTGAACCCTGAACTCTGCATCATCAGTGGAGTGATTTGATCAATATGCAAACCGAAGATGGTCCAGCTATTGGGGGAGGATGGACTTAATGTGCTTCATGAGCAGCTGCTTGAAGCACGCAGCTGCTTGAAGCACTGTACATTTTATACCTGAAAGATATTTCTAATTAGAAACATGTTGGATGAACTAAGTGTTAATTTGCTGTTATGTTGTTTTTTTTTCAAAAAATACTTTGTTAGCATGCATGTTACGAGATTCCAATTTGACATAAGGTGTTCATTCATGCATGTTTTTTTGTCTGTCAGGGACCAAGCAGTTAGACACCAGGACAAAGGTATAAACAATTATTCTCCATTAATTTCTCAAAGAAAGAAAGATCTTTAACAAAAATCCATCAGAACCAAAACCTATCAAAAAGGAAAGGGCCCAAAAGAAACTAACAAATTTAACAAAACTGACTCACACAATGAACAAACGGGAATTTATACACAAAGGCTAGCCTACAAGGGACAAGGAGGGGAGAGTGAAAAAAAAAGACTAAGACAAACAGTAAACATATATAAACTAATAAAGTCAGCAAACTATCAGTGCAACACAAATATTTAAACTAAAACATTCTGACAAAACTGGCATATGAGTATTAGAGCTTTTCATGTTCTTGGAGCTTCTTAAGAATCAAGTCCCCCGTTTCCAGCAGCCAGATGGATTGCTCCATTTCCTGCAGTTGCAGCTTAAAGGGTCCTCTCCCTCAGCAAGTTATTTCCATCTCAGCAAAAAATAAATAAAACAGTTAATCAAAATAAGATTTCGCTAAATATGTGCACCCATTTTAGCAAACATCTTCAAATATTGCAAAAAATAATGTCAATGAGAAAAGAACAAAACATTTAAAGAAATACTAACACTGAGAGATGGCTGGAGGAACCTCCACAGTCTGTATCTGTATTCTCTTCCGTGATCAACTGACAACCTGTTCAGGGTGTATACCCTGGCTGTTGGATGCTGGCATAGGCTCCAGCCCCACTATGATTTTGGGTACGATTAAGAGGATGGACACAATTAATGGCCGGATGCATTAGTGTAATCCACTCATCAGTAAGTAAATATTGACTTACAGTCATCTTTCGGCCTCAAGTTGTGTTTGGTTTAAAGTAAGACAATGCATTTGCCAATAACATTGCAATTAAAATTTTTAAGAATTGAGGTAGAAAGCATACTGTTACTCCACAAAACAAACTTAACCTATTTTAGAATAGGCACTTTCACTTGCAGTTAAATGTTTCCAACCATCAAATTAATTTAATTATTACACAAAGATAAACTGGGTAAAAACAAAAAAACAATTAAAAAAACTGAGAATTCAATAACAGTCAATAACATCAGTCAATTCCATGTGTAATTCTATTGAACCACAGAGGCAGCCATTGTCCACAAACTGAGAAAACATAGACATTATTCTTATAGAAAACATAAGAATAATGGTGAACCTTTACAGAAGTTGCTTGTTCACCATATAGGGTTTTTCCACTGAAGAAGAACATGTGCTGGTGCCAGAGCTTAGCTGTTTGCTGGTTCTTTCAAACTTGCTTCCTCTTCACTGACACAGAGCATAGTCAGTGCTGTACCTTAAATAGACTATATCATGCTATTTTACAGCTTTTAACTTCTGGGATATACATATATATGCTAAAATGTTACCGTTGGTGTTATACAGTATTAATTTGTCCAAAAATTTAACTTGTAATATGTAATTAATGTTATGCACATAAACATATAAATAAAAGTGTGTATAAACTTATGTTTAAAGGGATGTTTATGTCTATGTGATTCTATGCAGACTTTCCGAGTTTAACAATACCCTAATATGCATTCTAAAAATACTTCCTGAAAATATAAATATATACAAAGTGTGAAAGTGTAGTTTTTTTAATATAATTTTCAGGATTTAATTTCAGATTTCTAATCTGAGCCTGCTTTGTTGTTTTGAACCTGTTTGTTTAGTTGGATTTTTATTATTATTATTATTATTATTATTATTATTATTATTATTATTATTTGCATACAATTAACTTTATCAGGTCTTGACTGAATATGCATACCATATTCAGTCAAGAACTGCTATTATTTATCTCTGTGATCAGCCCCTAATATTTTCTTCTGCTCTTTTTGTCTGAGGTCCTGATGAAAACACATATAACTAAGGTGATGAAATTGAGTTGTCTTATAATTGACAACAATGAGTTTTCATTACTCTCATTCCCAAAAGTTAGATTAACATAAAGCAAATAACTGGAAGATGGGTTTCACTAATGAAGAGGATACTATAACAGATTTAGTGGAGGATGAAAAACTGTTTAATATTCAGTAATGAACATAAAATAGCAAATGAAATTTTCTCAGTCTGTTATGCTTATTATCTTATGATTGGCTCTTCTCTTCCTTCTCATCTTCGGGAGTGTTTTTTTCATTAAATTAATCGACGTCTCCAAAGCCATTGAAAACATATGAAGGAATACTATTATTTTTCTGTTCATGTGCATAAAAAAATTTGTCCAGCTCATTGGTCTTTTGGTTACAGGTTTAGCTTTTATTAAAATCTTTAAATTTTTAAGAGGAATCAAGAGCATGGTCAGAGGTCTAAAGTTTTTATAAAATAAATTACTTTTCAATATGTTTCCTGTGTGTAAAATCATCCGTCTTGCAAGTTTTCATTACAGATTGTCTTAAGTTGTGTACATTTCTTTAATGCAGTTTTGTCAATATGAAATAAAGAGATATGAAATAATAATGAGATAATGTGCTGCATTTTGATACCAAGCATCAGACCTTCGTTTGGATTTCATGTCTGCATAAGGAGGTGCCCAGCAGGTCTTTCTCAGCTTGACGGCTAGCTTTTTCTCTTCCTGCCCATCTGTTTTAACGAATAAACCCTCCCCTGCCACCTCCATCACCCCAAGGATTTCATAAAGAGGTGACCCACACATATGGCCATTTCATTTGATGCCAATTTTATCAGAGCTGAGGCTAAATCAATTGTAAGTATTTGCTTATTTTAGCTTACCAAGGTGATAGCTGTATTATCTTCTGACAACCCTTCTCAGCATATATAAACTACTGTATTTTCCGGACTATAAAGCGCACCTGATTATTAGCTGCAACAGCCTATTTTAGGGACAAAATGAACAAATGTCTACAAATGCAAGCCGCATCTAATTAAAATCCGCAGCTTTTTTAATATTTATTTACCATATGTAATAGTATGTGCAGAGGGGATTGTCGGGAAAGTGATTGGTGTTTGGGAAAACTTAAATTTTATTAACATTTAAACACGGTGGAAACACCTCGGCCATTCTTTATCTGTGTGTTCAGCCAATCTTAAAGAAAGATTTCAAGTTTGGGACACCTGCTTTATTACTTCTGAACGCTTTTTTCGTCTTTTGCATTGAGGGAATATTCCTGGCTGGCACCATCAACATCTCGCCATAATTGCTGTCAAGGCTAAATGAAGACACTGGAGCGCTCTCTTTCTTTCTTTAAAAGCCAGCTAGACTTCCTTCAAGTTAAAAGCGGCATCATGTATATTGCTTTGTTTGTTTTCCATACTGAGGGTTTGTGCATAGAAAAGTGTTTTTCCAAACTGTCTCCCTCTCGTAATGTCTGTCTTAGCCATGTGTGCTATCATTGTTCATGCAATCTCTCTCTCTCTCTGGGTCTTTCTCAATGCCCAGGAACCTCGCCTTGATGCCTTGGTCCCGCCCCGGTTAACTAGGAGTACGTCATCAGGGACCGCCAAGGCGCGTTCCAATGTTAATGTTCTACCGAGCAATCTGTCCTCCGTTTGTTAGCCGTTTAGCTAACTAACCATCATACATGCCTTTATGGCTTCTCTCAGTCAAAAATTTCCCAGAATACAGCACGGTAGGAGCCGGCAGCAGCTACTTTGGGGGTACATTTCTATTTTAAATCTAAGTCAACTAATTTTAATCATCGGGCTTATATCTAAAATTTTTGTTTTATTTTTTTTGGTTTTATTTTTAAGATCCAAAGCAGTTATATATGGTTGGTTAGTTGCTTAGTAGTTGCAGCCTCGGTGGGTACCAGGTACTAATTCGTTTGCACATTTGATTTAACTGACATATACAAAAAAAAAGTAAAACTCTCGTTATACATTTCCAGTTCCATGGTTGAAGTAATATTACTACGCTACAATGCTACTACGATGGGCGGGACGTAAACAGAGCATGTAAGTCGGCAGCCGTGGTCACGTAAGGCAAGTCTGTTCCAAACCGTTTTTTTTTGACCAAGGAAGGTCACTGTCCTCGTAAGCAAGGTGCCTTGAAATTGAGAAACACCCTCTCTCTCTCAAAGGCACAGTATCCCTTAAGGTAAAGGACGTACCTTGTACAAGCCATAGAACGAGGAGGCCCTCTAGTGGCCATTAGCTGTAAAAACCCATAAATAAACCACCCCGGATTACAGGCCGCGTGGTGCAAATGAGAAAAAAGTAGTAGCTTATAGTCTGGAAATCACGGTATAAGCCATATGTGAACCATTACGCACAGCTACCTTGTTTTGTTACTAAATATTGTAAAAGGCATTTGATATTAATATCAAGTTGGCATACTTGTCAAATATCATCAAATCAGTAAACAAAATATTACATTAAATTTTTTTCCCCTTACATACGTTTTAATTGTTTTAAAACAAATGTGATACATTCACTGGATATAATTAAACTTTAAAAATACATTTCTTCTGCCTACCATATGCATTGGGCAGCAGCAACATTATAGGATTAACTTGCATATCCCTTACCAGTGTAATGTGAAGTAAAAACAAAGTTTTTGAATTTGTTTTTCTTTTTTTGGAACATATTTCCCATCTCTGTGTTGTCCAGTTCTGTGAACAACAGTAAAGGATGTTTATAGTACACACACTTCTGCAAAAAACAAATGAGCAATTCCTCGGATGGAAGGGTGAGCTAGTTAGCAACATATTGTGTGGCAAAAAGTATTTGGTAGGCCAATACGGTAATGTAGCCAACCAAATACTTGGAAGCTATTGAAGTAATACTTGAAATATTACAATAAAAATATTAATATGAAATATTCCATGCATGCCATTCCATACATTTCACAATTTTGTGTCACCTGGTCACATTAACTGGAAGCTATTGAAGAAAAATCACATTTTACAGTAACATATTAATAAGAAATATTACATGGGTAATTTTTTTTAATTTAAATTAGTGTGACATGTTTCTCAGGCGTCAAGCAACAATTTATTCATATTTTGGGGTTATTTTGTTACTACTCACAGATATTGATTTATTTTCTGGGATGTATGGAGATTTATCGAAAACCAAACCCTAACCAAAACCACCACCTTCAGGAGCAAGTGCTCCGCAGGGATGTATATCTGCTTTATTAGCGCAGTTCTCAGTGAGATGTTGGAGGTAGTCTCCAACTTAAAACTAAGTTCACCACACTCTTTACACCTTACGCTCATCCAGCAAATCATTATCATATTTGGAACGGCATCATCACAGCCACCTGCTCTCTCACTGTAACTGAAGTTTGGCTGTCAGAAAGCCTGACACCACTGCACTTCATTCAACCATGTTGTAGTAACACGCCACTTTACATCCCCAGAAACGGAAACGGCATCGCAACCTTAGGAAATGTAATTCATTAGATTACTCCATTACCTACAAAAAATAACGTTGTTTGTAATGGGGTTATACTTAAAGTCCGTTACTCCCAACACTGGTATTTGCTGGTAGAGTGCTATTTACAGAATATCATAGCACAAGTACAAACAGAAGAGGAAGCAGGCTGTGCTGGGCTGATATAGGATGCTCCTCATTGCGCTGAGGCTGTATTCAAGATGTCGAATGACAAGTGTAGCTTTATAAAAGAACATAGCATAGCTGGGGCGGCGCGCCCCCCGGCTGGGGCCCTGGCGGGGCTTGGCCGGGGGGGGCCGCTGCCGTCGGTGCCGGCTGGGGGGGGGCTGTGGTCGGCCGGTGGTTGGCGGGCGCTGCTGCCCTTTCCATCTCCCCGGGCTGGTTCCTGTCGCTTGCTCCCCGGTGGCCGCTTGCCGCGTCCGGGCGTCGGCGAGAGGCCGTGGCGGGTGGCCGGCGTCTCCGGGCCCGATCGGCTATATTGACACTGGACATGGCTCCTGGGTCTTGGTCTTAGCCCTCGCGGGGGTGCTGGGGTGGGGGGCTCTGGCCGGTGTTGGTCGGCCTCCACGGTGACTGACCAGTTGGTGGGGTGTGGGCTGGTGGGTGGACGTGCTGGGTTCTGTTGCCACCCGGCCATCGGGCGGTAGTAGCAAGGCTGGAGGATGTCGGCCTGGGGATTGGCCGCCCGGGACTTCGGTCTGCTCATGGGCCCGGCGCGGCATGTCCGGGGTACCCGAGTCGGTGGTGCGCCGGGTTCCGGCCTCGGCCCGGGGGTCCTCGGACGCTGGCGGTGCCTGGGGCGTCTCTTATTGGCGGGGAGGCTTTTTACCATCTAGCACAGGTGCTCTTTTTAACGGGGTGCGCTTGGGACGGGAGGGCGTTGAGGGTGAGGGGGGGCTACACTCAACCTGGGTGTCTAGTGGCATGTGTTTTGTTAGCAGTGTGAATGTTGGGGAGGATTTAGGTATGCCCCTGGCATGGGGGCTGGTGGATTGCCGGGGCCCCCATGGGGCTCGGCGGTACCGCTGCCGTGGGCCCCGACTGGACGTGCTGGGGCCTCCCACCCCTGGTGGATCGGGCCGAACGGGGGTGCCTATTGGAGTCAGCAGGGGAGCTGGCTCCCTGGGATTGGCAATGGTCACCCCAGTTATTTTCTCCCCATCCCCATGCCTCTGTCCACCTGCTCCTTCATTCTACCATTCACAAGGCCTTGGGACGTGGGCACGTCACTGGGGTGCGGGATGGAGCTTCCGTCTTCGCTACCCGGTGGCGGCCTGGGTCCCAATTTTATTGAGCAATTTAGACACTACACTTGCAACATTTACAGGGAACGCACATGTAGGGACCTGGCGGTGTGGCGCCAAGGGCGATGCCCCCCCCGGGGGGGCCTCGCCTGTGGTGCTGGCACCCACTGGGTAAACGCATCTAGACACTGAGGGCCCGGGGGGGGAGATGGGGGTACCCGGCAGTATTCCCATGTCCCCCCCCTCTGTTTTAAGTGCACATTAGAACAACACGCAACAACACCACATTGAGCTGGGGGAGAGAGGCTGGGGGGTCTTTCCACACCCCTGTTCGTTGGACCATCAGGGGTCGGAGCCCGGATAGAACATCACGCCGTCTGGTCGGGGTCCTGGGCTGGTGGGCTGCTCTTGCCGGTGTGGGGGCCTTGGCGGTCTACTTGTCCCCGTCCTGGTGGGCAAAGGGGTCTGTCTCCTGGGTGCAGGGGCAGGGTTCTCTACTGGGGCGTCTGTCCCTGGGCCTGGGAGTATGGAGTATAGTGTACGTATGGGGGGTATGAATGAGGGTATAGCGTCCTTTTTTCGTATGTCCTGTATTTGTAAGAATGTGTACACATGAGAGGGAGGGTACGTATGAGTGTCTCTGTCTGTCTATGTCTACCTGTCAGGTTGGGTGTTTGGCTGCTCTCTGGCCTGATGCATCTTCTTCCCTCCCCGTCACTCCCCGTCGGTGATGGTTGCTCCTGCCCGCTGGTTGATGATGACTCTCGATGCATGGGGCTGGGGGTCCCGGTTGCGGCCCGGCTCGGTCCTGGTGCATGTCGGGCGGGTCCTGGGTGGTCCGGTGTGGACCACCCAGGACCCGTGTGGGATCTGGACCCTGGAGCTGGAAGATCTGGATGTCCAGGTGCCGGCTGGGCGCGGCCTGGGGAGGGCGTACATCCGCTGTGGCTCTTGCTGTGGCTCCCTGGCGTGTGGATGTGTGGTGGGGGCGGGCCGGGTTGTTGGCGGTGGGTATTGGTCAGGGGTGGCGGCGGCGTGTGTTGTCCGTCGGTTGGCTGCGGGTCCTCCTTGCCTGCGGCGGCGGCGGGGGGCCCTTGTCGGCTGGTCCCTGGTTGGGGCCCCCTGGGGGGCGGGGTGCCCCTGGCCCCCGTGGCCTCTGGTTCCTTGTCCGGGCCCGCCCTGGCGTAGCCGGTTACCGGCGGAGCCCGTGGGCTCGTCACTGCGATCTCTCGGGCCCCAGCATCGCGGCTGGTGGGTGTTCCCCTGGGACTTCCATCTGTTCCTCTCTTGGTGTGTGATCGACCCTGCGCTGATCCGCCTGTGGCCTCTGTACTCTGTGGGACCCTGGATGCATACATCTCTTGCCTCCTCCATGTCTGTGCCGATTCCTGTAGGACGGATTGACGGTTCCTTACACCAGCTATCAATCACTTGCATGGGGAAACCTTATTCAGACCTGCATGCTCGCACACACATAGGTGTGGGACATAGGTGAGGACGGACATATCTTAAGCTGAGGTTATCATCATTAGTTAGTTGTTCACAGGAGCTTACCAGAAACATTTGTATTATGTTCATTAATCAATGCTTGTGTGTAGTGAATGTATAATTCTTTGTTTATTCTACCAGATCCGAACTATTGGTTTGGTTCTGTACAGTTTGTTGTTTTTGTTTTGTATTACTGTTTCTCTGCCGTCCGGCAGAGGTGGAGGACTGGGATGTTTTCTTGTGTTCTTTATTTGCCTCCCTGTCTTGTGTCGTCGGTTCGCCCCTCTGTTGGTCCGGTTTCTTTTCTTCACCTTCTTCCTTTCTCCCTTCTTGTCTCAGTTTAATGTCCATGACGTCAGGAAATTGAACCCACAGTAATCACTAATAAAGATTTTTCATACATATACATCAAGTGGCGTACTACAGCGAAGCTGTAATACTCTGCTTGGGAAAGTAAAACTGTTGGGCTTGTACTTGGTACTCAGACACCAATTCTGAGTAGCATACTGCTAGACAGGACACGTTTAAAAAAAAAAAAAAAAAATAAAAAAAAAAAAAAAAAAAAAGAACATAGCAGATGAAGCTTGGCCGTTACCTGTGTGAAAAAAATGGCAAAGATCCAGCAGTTCACATGGACACAAAAACTATAATACAAAGGAAGAGTTAATCTATACATTTACCAGGTTTCATCTTCATCCTCCTTAAAGAGACAGTGTGTAGTTTTTATCAGTCTCTGGAAATATCCATCAGAATATTGTTAAAAATTGATAAAATGAAGCCAAATCATTGAAAGGTATAAGTAAAGTTTTGCTTCATAACATATAACCATAAAAAGCTGTTCTGAAATACATGGATGCGGGTCCTATTTCATGGGGTCCGACATACTGGACGGTGTGTTTCCTTCTTCATGAGCCGATGTGGATAAAACGACTTTACTGATTTTTGAATATGTGGTTACATCTTTCCCCTCCTCCTCATTAGAAGTTTAAATGAAGAGCTCTATGGACAGACTTAAAAAAAATAAACAAAACCTTCTCCAAAGAAATATATACATTTTGCTTGCTTGCAATAATTTAGGTATGTATTGGTACCTATCACCAGCAAACTACACACTGTCACTTTAAAGGTCTCATTTATTGGTGTTTTTATTATTTTTTCCCTCTTCTCTAGTATGGTAGAATCACAAATACAATGTGATTTTCAAAAAAGATTTGTACATCATGTCCCTCAAAGTTGAAGTATACCAATGATAAGAGAAATTCAGAAGAAAAAAAAATTTCCTGACTAACTATTGAATATTTCCACATTATTTTGCTGGTGTCTACATTGACTTTAGTTATTTGTTTGCTACAACACATTCAAAAAGCACAGTCAAAAAGAAAATTTTTCAGGAAACACCTAAGTATGCAGGTTCTTATTGTTTTGCTCTCTAAAACTGCCCTCATTTATATTTGCATAAGGTAATCTCTTGAACAACCAATCTGAAAATAATGTAATTTAAGAGCTGAAGTACTTAAAGTTTATAATATGATTCTACTTTTAACATAATAAAACATTGAAAATCCATAAATGTATCTCTCGTAGTGGTTTCTCAGTTCAAAATGAGTGCTTTGATCCTTTTGCTGAAGGCATGACACTGCTGAAGCACCAACATGTGACTTTCATAATGTTATAAAGGGTTTCTGTGCTTTGTTTAGCTGCGATCCAAACAAAACTCCACTGGCACAGTTAAGTTGTATTTTATTTTACAGTAAAACTGTCCCCTGGTTACAATGAAATTCCCACCTTCCACGGAGAATCATTTTAACAATGTCATTAAATCCTACAGATCTCCTGCATCTCTAAATGGGTGCTCTAGCTGGCACTGGTGACATCAGAGGCTCATCCAAATTACTTCTTGAGGCTCTCAAAATAATTGGGATGGCATTAGATCGTCCTCGTCAGCCGCTGTTAATAAAGCTCAGATGAACAAAATATCCCTAAGACATTGTCTCGTGGATAATTTATACCTCAACTCTACCACAAACAAGCTACCTTTAAATAAGTAATGGGGTCCTAATTAGCTTAAGATTGTCTCTTTTTAGCACTTATGCTTGGTTGACACAATTGTAACAGAATAGGACAAAAATAAACTAAATGGGATAGGCTACAAGATGGGCTGACCATAGGTCAAATGCATTCCTTTATGTGATATATCAAATGCATTCTATGATTATTAATAGTCTTTGTTGTAATATTTCATCATCAGGTCATAAATATTAATGAGAAATGTTGGTCTTAGGAAGTCTCTAATGTTAATGATGATACAATTCTCATCAGCTTTTGTTTACAAGATTCATTATCTCTTCAAGAATGCAATGTCTGCTGTCATGGAGAATGATTAAAAACTCCCAATATTGTTTTAAACATAATTCATTTCTACAAATAATCGGCAAAATGATGTGTCATAGATTTTTATTCACAACCCCACTTTAAGGAACAACCTTTCCTCTGTAGCTCAAAACTTTTAAGATTGGTTATGAGCAGCACTTTTCAAATCTTATCAGAATCTTAATTGGATTTAGATCTGGACGTTTACCTAGCCATTTTAGCACATGAATATACTTTAATCGACACAATTCCTATTTAGCTTTGGTTGTGTGTTTAGGGCTGTTCTGTTATACTTCTAGAAGCTCAGGTACTACCGGAGATTTGGATCTCTGCAGCTAGATAACATAAATCTATCGGCTGACTATCTGCACTTCATTCAAACATCTTGTAGTAACACGGCACCTTACATCCCCAGTAAAGTTAATGGCCTTGCAACCTTAGGCTTATGGTTATGCAGTACTTTGTGTGTGTGATGCAAATATACATAGGCATCATTTTAACCGGGGACGCCAGGGACATGTCCCCAGCAGTATTTATGATTGACGGGTTTGTCCCCAGCAAACCTGATGCGGAAATTATTTACCTGCACTGATCTAACAGCCACTTGTGCTCCAAGCAAAGTTTCTGCATCACTATCTGAAAAGAATTTTATTTAAATCACTCCAGTTTCTCATGCAGTCATGTTTCTTTCTAATCACATACTAGGCTACAGCATTTTCTGTAGAACATGTCATGTTTTAAAAGACTGGTAGTCAGCTACAGGGCGGAGTCCTGCAATGTCACTGGTACCCGTTTCAAGATGGAAAAAATGCAATTATCCTATACAATTCCTTTGGTATAACCGGTCCACCCTTCGCTGCTTCGCAGATTTTTTTAATGGCACAATATAAATGCTTTTCTTACGGGATCCATTAGTGAAAGGAAATTATAGTGCAGTGAATTATTAGTCTTTCATTATTTGGATAATAAAGCTGAAATTTAAATTGTACAGAAAGCAAACACTCTCCACAGTCCCTGGATTTACCTGCATTTATCATTTCTGATTCGCTGAAAGCGCTGGATAGCGACATCATTGCGTCATCAGCGCAACTTCGGGAAAACTTCCCTTCTGCTCCCTCCACCAAACAACATAGGAACATTTTCCTCTTTGGTACTCTTAAACAAAAGATTACAACAACAATATTGTCTCACTCCAATCCGCTCACATTAAATAAACATCCGCTCTGAGCCGTGAAATGTATTTATTTATTTTTCCACCTGAAGCAACTTTATGCGGATCATGTTTTATTGTTGGGCATTCTGCAGGTGTGAGTAGCCTACATATCACATCCAACATTGTTCTTTGTGCTACGGTGTGGATTTTAACAATTCTCCCTATCCAACAGCCTATTGGTGAGGTTTAAAAAGGAAAACAGTTAAACCTATGGCTTTTAACTTGTATTGATTTAATAAAGATAAGATTTTCACCACGGTTATACACTGCAGTACATATTGTAATGAAACACGATACAAATTGATACTTAGAGGCTAAATGTCCCCAGCAATTCTCAAACCGCATTCAAGTTTATAATTATGTCCCATCCAATAAAAAAAAAAAAACTGACACCCTAGGCAAATATATAATAGTAAAAAGCATTGTTGTTTACAGTTGTAACAAGACAAGATGTGAAAAAGTCTCAAGCAGTGTTGGTCAAGTTACTTGGAAAAAATAATTAATTACTAATTACTGATTACTTCCCCCAAAACTAATCCCACTACTTTACTGATTACCTATTTTAAAAAGTAATTAGTTATTTTAATACCTAATTACTTTTCAAAAACATGAAACACAACCTGATTATGCTATAAGTATATTCCATCATATAAAATTCAATCTTATGAAACAATCTATTCTTACATTTTTTTATTGGTTTTTTCCTTTGTGAACATTGCCTCAAGAATTTTTTTTTAAATAAATGAATGCAACAGCCACTATATAGCCAGCGACAAGCTTTTTCAGTTTGGCGGCACCAAATCCGGTGACTCTTAATTCTATTATCACCTGTTTAGCAGCAGTAGGGCCGTCTGACGTAGAATCCACTTTAGCAGCTGCAGCTGTGATGTCAGTCGGACTTCACATTCCCCCGTTAGCTAGGTGCTTGCTCAGGTTGGAAGATGAGTTTTTCGCTGTCGATAAAAGTTTCCTTCCAACTCAGAGTGTGCAGCGGACACTAATATTTCTGTCATTTTTACAGAATCAAACTGAAAGTAGTGCCGATACTCCAACCATCAAACGCTGAATGCTCGTGCTCTGTTTTCTATCTCGGACATTGCACGCTTATATGTCCATACTTGCCAGTATTTATACAGTAATAACGTAAGTTAACAAATTAAACAGTCCCTACACTTTTTTGTGAAAAAGCTTTTGTGAAAAGTTGCAATGTTTTTATTTGTGATTTAATTTTTCACCAATCGCTTAAACTGTTTCAAACACAAACAGAGTTAGAGGCTACATTGTCACATAAAACTTCGCAAAATAAATAAAATTAATTAAATAATCATTCTAAAAACTCACAGGAGTCTCTGAATCAGAGAGACTGAGAACATGTTTTTCCTTACTTTGATCTCAGGGCAGTATTGAGTCTGTCTATTTTCACACTGTAACTTATTAAAAAGTATGACTGGCTGCGCCCTCGGCCTCAAATAGCTGGGGAGAAATTCTGTGATCTGCTGCCGAAGTTATCACTGCGCTGTCACAATAAAAGAAAACAAGACGTGAGGTCAGCTGAAACATTTTTAATCCTTAATAACTAGGAGGAGTTAAAAAGTAATTGAAACTACAGCTTCATTCAGTCATATATAGACAGTTCTGAAAATTTGCGGCTCACTGCTGCAGCGTGCGTCACTAATTAGCCTACAGCTGATTGTTTTTCTCATGGGACATATAGGATACGAATCACAAGGTGACCTATTTTGAATTCAAAATGGCGAATTTTACCAACATTAAGGATTTTCGTGCCATGAATGAGGAACCTGTACCCCATAGCACTTTCCTTGGAAAAATGCAAATTAAACATGTTTTATTCTAAATCCCTCTTACACAAGACACGGGGAGAAAATATGATAAGCGACACTGTCAGATGTCGGGAGAAATTCCGGATGATGGTGGTTCCGGGAGAATTTCGGGAGGAGCAATGAAATTAATGTTACTGTCATGAGATGCTCTCAGTGCAACTAACTAACGCAGTAACGCAGTCTGCTTGCGCTGAAGTACTGGCAGTTTAATTACTTTTTTGCCACTGTAATCCCTTACTTTACCTGTTACTCGAAAAAAAGTAATTGGCCCTACAATGCCCATCACTGGTCCTAAGAGTATGAACACGTTATACATTGTTGCAGATTTTAGTGCATACACTCCACTCCTGTCCTAATTTAAAAAGAAAGAAAAAAACCCATTGTGACTTATAGGATTAGAGAGTGAATTAACAGAAAAATTGGCCACAGTAAAAAAAGTCAGCTATGGCAGTACATTTGAGAACACATAGTTGCTGGGTAGGTGAATGGAGCGTAATATATCTATTTTTCACTAGTTTAACATTAGAATCAGAATCAGAATCAGCTTTAATGGCCAAGTGTGACACATACAAGGAATTTGACTCCGGCAACTTTTCTCTCCAGTACAGAACTTAAATAAGTGAAATAATAAAGGAAATAAAAATAAATACAAATAAATAATAAAGGATAATATATACACCAAACCAGGGTTATTGTACAGTGAGTATATACAGCAGTGCAGTGTTATAGTTTATTGTTCATGTGAATGGACTCACACTCTGTGACTATTCAGAGTTCATCAGAGCGAGAGCCTGGGGGAAGAAACTGTTCTTATGTCGGGTGGTTTTGGCATACAGCGCTCTGTAACGCCGGCCTGAGGGGAGGAGCCTAAACAGGTTGTGGCCAGGATGTGAGGGGTCAGTGGTGATTTTTCTGGCCAGCTTCCTGACCCTGGCCCGGAAAAGGTCCTGAATGGAGGGAAGATCAGTACCTATGATCCTCTCTGAGGACCTGACTGTTCTCTGTAGTCTGTCCCTGTCCTGCCTGGTGGCGGATCCGAACCAGACAGAGATGGATGAGGTCAGGACAGATAGGACTATTGCTGTGTAAAAGATGGTCAGCAGCTCCTGAGGCAGGTTGAACTTTCTGAGCTGACGCAGAAAGTACAGCCTTTGCTGGGCCTTCTTCCTTATAGAATCTATGTGGGAGGTCCACTTCAGGTCCCGTGTGATGGTGGATCCTAGGAACCTGAAAGACTCCACTGTGGGGACGGACCTTTTGGTGATTATGAGATGAGATGTTGATGGGGGTCTCTTCCTGAAGTCCACTGTCATCTCCACAGTTTTGAGCGGGTTTAGCTCCAGGTGGTTCGGACTGCACCAGAGGACCAGCTGTTCCACTTCCCTTCTGTACGCAGACTCGCCGTCACGGATGAGTCCAATGACGGTGGTGTCATCTGCAAACTTCAGGAGTTTCACAGAAGGGTCTCTTGACGTGCAATCGTGGTGTAAATGGAGAAAAGCAGTGGGGAGAGAACGCATCCCTGGGGGGCGCCGATGCTGAGGGACCGGGTGCTGGATATGAAGTTACCCAGTTTCACCTGCTGCCTCCTGTCAGTGAGGAAACTGGTAATCCACTGGTAGGTGGAGGGAGGCATGATGAGCTGGGAAAGTTTTTGGTGGAGGAGCTCTGGGACGATGGTGTTGAATGCAGAGCTGAAGTCCACAAACAGGACCCGAGCGTAGGTACCTGCAGAGTCTAGGTGGTGCACGATGTATTGGAGAGCCATGTTGACTGTGTCATCCACTGACCTGTTTGCTCTATAGGCGAACTGCAGGGGGTCTAGCAGGGGATCCGTGATGTCCTTCAGGTGGGACAGCACCAGTCGCTCAAAGGATTTCATGACCACAGATGTCAGGGCGACTGGTCTGTAGTCATTTAATCCTGTGACAGGGGACTTCTTTGGAACCGGAATGATGGTGGAGCGTTTGAGGCAGGAGGGGACCTCACACAGCTCCAGGGAGTTATTGAAGATATGAGTGAAGATGGAAGCCAGCTGGTCAGCACAGACTTTCAGACAGGACGAAGACACTCCATCAGGACTTGATGCCTTCCTAATCCCCTGTCTCTGAAATAGTTGGGGCACATCCTGTTCACAGATCCTCAGCGCAGGCAGGGGGTCAGGTACGGGGGTGGTTCGGGGGTTTACTGAATAGTTTTACTGCTGAGGGTTTGATTGCTCTATTGTAAAGTAGTTGTCAACTTGAGAGTGATTTAGCACCGTTAAGACCTTCTAAAAATATTTCTCCACTACTATAATATCTTCTGGCTTGCAATAGCCATAATGGCTGGTGAACTGGACAGGTTTCACTGTTTGTGGAATGTGGACACAGTACGGTAAGTCAGGGACTGCAAAGTTGCCGAACTGGAGAAGAAATAATGATCCACTGGAGGCAAGCTGCAAAGACACATTTCTCCAGGGAGAAAACAACATGACAGTTGGGTGAATTAACTGAATAAGTCAGTTATCTTATGGCACTGATCTCACTGATGGGGAGTAATTAAGCCTATAAGTTGTCTGCAACTGTCTGCACGTTTACAAAGCCAGTCATCCTCTCTACTTAGGATGTCAGCTCTGGCTTTCCTGCATCCCCACCAGTTCTAGTCAGACTTTAAATGTTGAGACAGTTCTTCAACATTTAAACATTCATGAAATCAACTTTATGTTGTTTAAGATCTAAAATAGAAACTGGTGCATGATCTGTTATGTCCCTTCCCCTATAGATGTGATTAAAAACCTATTTCAATCTCGGCAGAATTTTAAAAAGTGGTTGTATTCCTGAATTGTCTTGGGACCATTGCACACCTGAAATATAAGATGCTGAGAACAAAGTTTCAAATGGAGCTATATAAATAAACTGAATTGATTAAGAAAGTTCATAACAGGCTGAGGATCTTTTTTTAACTTTATTTCAGTTTGATATTCTTTTTTTATGTTTAAGCTGTATTTAGGTGATTCCCTGATACCGTCTAATGTAGATGTATCGTATCGGTTAAACTTTATCGATACCATGAACTAGTGATGGTGAGATGGAGCCCCATGAGGCATTAAACCACCTGAGCCAATTGGTTCAAGAAAGGGTCCTGCTCATGGAGCTTCATCTGAACACAAACCCCCCTACTGGCCAGATGCATAATCACAGGCAGCTGTAGCTCTTAGCCACTTAATGTGTGGTGCATTAAAGTTGTAAGTCTGCTATGGCTCTTGGGAAAGACTATAGGCGTCTTTCAACTAATTTGTTTTTGTATTGAGGTACAATACAGGAGCCTGATAAAGATGGCGCCAGCATGTTGGGCACGCCGTCTGTCGCTCTCTGTTTATTTGTTGTTTTTGCCCGTTTCCTGCCTAATTCCCTCACCTGGATCTGGGCTCCTCACCTACGATCGTTCCTCTCTTCTGGAGCTCCGTTTCCCGACGCACAACCCCGTGGGCTGCCATCTGAACCAGAGGGAGTCACTGCATTGGCGTTTCCCCTGTGTTCCATGGGAGTTGTGGAGGGGCTCCTGTCATCTGCGTCCGGGAAGTCGCCGGCGCCGTCGGCGTGGATGCCGTAGTGGTCGCCTGGTCCGCCTTCGGGCGGCCTTGGCTTCTCTGGAGGAGAGTGACCGGGGAGCCCGATGCCGTTCCACCCAGTGCTTGGTGGCTGCTGCTGAAGGCTCTCACAGGCCCTGCGCTCGCTGTCACCGTGGCGTTTCCTTGGATAATCTGCTATCTCTGAGACATTGCTCTGCCGCACCTGAGCTCGCTGGACCCGACGGTGGATCGCCTGGATGTTACCGGTGGGCTCTGATTAATGCACGCTCAATCTGTAACAAAACTTTTGTTCTTAAGGATTATTTTAATGTGCATGAGCTGGACGTACTTTGTATTACTGAATCCTGGGTGAGTCCGGATGACCTGTCAGCTATTGCTGAACTTCTGCCAGCTGACTGTGCTTATTTAAACACCCCGAGACCTGTGGGCCGGGGTGGGGGTTTATTGACCGTATTTAAGTCATTTATCTCATACAAACCCGTTACCGGATCATGGGATTTTTCTAGTTTTGAACTCTCAGCATTTGAGCTTGGTCACTTGCCCCTGACATTGTGTGCAGTTGTGTACCGTCCCCCGACTCTGAATAAGGATTTTATTTCTCAGTTTTCAGACTTTTTATCAGATATTTTTCTGAAATATGATAAGGTCCTCCTTTTAGGTGATTTTAATGTTCATGTGTGTTGCCCTGGGAAGCCTCTTGTGTCTGAGTTTTCTAATTTATTGGACTCCTTTGGTTTAACTCAGCTTGTGGACGCTCCTACGCATGGACAGATTCATACACTGGACCTCGTTTTAGCTCATGACGTGGAAATCAAGGAACTATCTGTGGACGATGGTGCTTGTTTATCGGACCACCAGCCAGTCCTGTTTGTCACGGTTCTGCCTCATTCTGGCCCGCTTAAGCATGAGTTGCTGCGTCACTCACGGCTTATGAGCACAGCTACGGCCGCGTCTTTTTCCTCTCGCTTCTCTGACCTTTCCTCCTCCCCTGTGGACTCCGATGACCCCGATGTGCTTTTACATTCCTTCCAGTCTCTCTGTCTCTCTGTTCTGGAGCATGTAGCGCCGCTGAGGATACGGCGGTATGTAAAGAGAACTGATTCATGGCTTAATCCTGCGACTCGTTCGGCTAGACGGGTGTGTAGGAGAATTGAGCGGAGATGGAGGAAGGACAGGAACCCGGCCACCCTAATCTTATTAAAAGAGTCCTGGAAACACTTCCAGCGAGTGGTTAAATCAGCTCGGAAACAATATTTTTCTGACATGATCAGCACCCACTCTGGTAATCAGCGAGTATTATTTTCTGCACTAAATTCATTTCTCTCCGTTGAGCCTTCTCTTGCGGATGTTTCTGATGATCTTTGTTCTAGATTCCTAAACTTTTTTTGTTCAAAAATTGTTAACATCAGAGCCTTGATCTCACTTTCATTGTCTAGTCCTCCTGATTGTGATTGCCCTCACTTTTCATTTCATTGTTTTGAGCCCATCTCACTTACATTTCTCACTGATCTGGTGGCAGAGATGAACCCTTCTGGTTCACCGTTGGATGTGATGCCCCCACGTCTTCTGAAAGAGGTTTTCCCCGTGGTTGGCCATCACATCCTTAAAATCTTGAATGGTAGCTTAGCCTCAGGAACTGTTCCCCAGGTTTTTAAGCAGGCAGTGGTCCAGCCAATTTTGAAAAAACCCGGCCTGGACTCCAACTCCCTGGGAAACTTTCGGCCTATCTCAAAGCTACCTTTTTTATCAAAGCTTTTAGAGAAGGCTGTTTTTATTCAGCTGTCCAACTACCTGCAGACTTTTTATATTTTAGATTCCTTGCAATCTGGGTTTCGGGCTGGTCATAGTACTGAGACTGCCCTTCTCAAAGTTTTTAATGATGTTTTGCGGTCAACGGATTCGGGGTCTTATGTCCTCCTGGTCTTGCTGGACCTTACAGCGGCATTTGACACTGTTGACCACTCCATTCTTCTGTCCCGACTGAATCAGGTGGTGGGCATTCAAGGATCTGTCCTCAACTGGTTTAGATCATACCTCAGTGACAGAAGTTTTTCTGTGAGGTTGGGAGATTATTCATCAGGAGCCTCCTCTCTGCCCTGCGGGGTCCCCCAGGGTTCTATTTTAGGACCTCTGCTTTTTAACCTTTATATTCTCCCTTTGGCAGCCATTTTTAGACAATATGGCCTGTTTTATCACTTTTATGCTGACGACTGCCAATTTTATGTTTCTTTTAAACCACAAGAGTCAGTGCAATCCGCTGTGGATTGCCTGAACGATGTGAAGGGCTGGCTTTCTAACAATTTTTTACATCTCAACTCGTCCAAGTTGGAAGCGATTTTATTTGTTCCTTCCTCTTCCACTGCAGGTAATCCTGTTCTGCCGCCCTGTTTTTCCACTTTATTGAAGCCGACTGTTAAAAACCTTGGAGTTATTTTGGACCCTGATTTGCGGATGGACTCCCACATCTGTCAGGTGGTTCGCTCTTGTTTTTTTCAGCTGCGCCGGCTGTCTAAAATGAAGTCCATCCTGACTAGGCGTGACTTCCACTCAGTGATCCACGCATTTGTAATTTCGCGTTTGGACTACGCAAACTCCCTCCTCTGTGGCTCTACCTCTGCTGCAGTGGCGCGCCTTCAGCTGGTGCAAAATGCGGCTGCTCGCCTCTTAACTGGCACTAGACGAAGAGAGCATATTACTCCCGTCCTGGCCCACCTGCACTGGCTCCCGGTGCGTTATCGGATACAGTTTAAGAGTTTACTTTTTGTTTTTAAATCCCTTTACTTGTATGTGCCCCCTTACTTGTCTGAGATGGTTCAGCCCTACATACCGGGTCGGATCCTTCGGTCAGCAGACCACCGCCTCTTGCAGGTCCCTGGGGTTCGGGTGAGGAGACGTGGAGAACGTGCATTCTCGCTCTGTGCCCCTCATCTCTGGAACCAGCTTCCTCTGGTAGTGAGGATGGCCCCCTCTCTCTCTGTTTTTAAATCACGCCTGAAGGCTCACTTTTATTCTTTGGCTTTTAATTTGACCTAGTCGGCTATAGCCCTGTTTATTTTATTTTGTTATTTTATTTTATGGTATTCACTGTGCTATTTTAATTATTTTATTTTTTGCGTGTTTGCTCATATATGTTTTTAATACTGTACAGCACTTTGGTCGGCCTCGGCTGTGTATAAAGGTGCTCTATAAATAAATTGGTATGGTATGGTATGGTAGTACCTTTTGCTGAGCCTTATTGTACCGTTACTATCGGTAACGCGACTTGACACGGCTCGACTCGTCAAGTGTTGCTTCACAGTTGCAACAAACCAGAGCGTCTCAAGTGAGCGGGTGCGTCATATGGTTGGCGGCCCCAGAGTACGTAGCGGGAAGTAAACAAAGACTCGGAGAGGAAGAAGAACAATGGTGACGTCACTACAATGCAGGAGAATGACGCGACAGGACCCCGGCAGCTTGTTTGGGTAAGCCGATGCAAATACTCCCCTTGTGTAGTGGGCTATATATATGCTCTGGGTGTTTATTTATTCACTAAAGCCCAGCGCAAAAATCTATGTTAACAAGTTGGCTTTATTAATAAGTATTTTATCTGTTTCTATACTCACAAAACTATCTCCAAACTATATAAACACTATCCAAACTCTCCTATCAAAACTATTAAAACTCTGTCCAAACTCCAAACTAGATGTCTTATTGAAATCCCATTTTCAAAGTATCTCGCCTTCAAGTTCTTTAAAAGCTAAATTAAAGTTATAGATCTTTGGAATGTGTATTGATTAAAAGTTAAAACCACTCAACCCCTCAACTCCCTGAAAGTCAATTTCACATTGAACTAAGCAAGTGGATTGTACAAATCCCCATTTTGTCTGTTTGAATTGTGGTCTATGTGCTTGATCCTCTGGTGCACCTTTAATTGCTCCTTAAAGTGTGTCAAAATCTCAGACCAAGATTCCACTGGTATCAGTGACCATAATTGGTCTAAAAGAAAACAAACTAATTCACATCTCTCCCCGATACTTCTATGACCAGATGAGTTAGTAAATAGTTTTGGTGACATGCTTTGGCTAAACTGACCAACAGATCTGTAAATAAAAAAATATTCAAAGCTTACATTAAACATGATACTTCTTATGCACTTGCTTGCAGTGAAAGCACTGTCTATAAACCTAATGAGGAGCCCTCTTTTGATAATTTCAAAACATTCAAAGGGATTTTTCAGATTTTATTCAGGTGAATTTCTGCAAGAATACCATTTGTCCATGTGAGTATGAAGGAAAGTCAATACATCTGAAAACCAGTGAAAAGCTAAAAGCTAGTCAGACAGACATTTGGGTTTTTTGCTAGGGGTGGACAGTATAAAAAAAACAGCATATCCATAAAGGGAATAGTCATATAAATCAATATTGGTAATAATTGAAAACTATCAAAAAACGCTCAAAATATATCTTAAATGCAGCCGTGGTGATTTCATACTATTCTTCCTCTTTTTTTTATTCAAACACACTTTTACTACAGAGAACGTGGGCCATCTTCGAGGAATTAAAAATAAATCCCCCTCTCCCCCAATTTTAGTTTTAAATTTTCTAAATGTACATTAGGACATTTTGAAAAGTGTAAGTGGTTCATGTGGTTCTTTTCTCGAATTAGAACAAATTCTCCTGGGTGCAGATGAGCCCATGAACTCCTACAGTGGGAGAGATTGTGAGGAAGAAGCTGTAACGTGGCTGCAACAAGTAGCGTAGGTGTCTTTGAACGCTGTCCAAGTGTGTACCTTTGGTTATTGCGTCATAATAAGACCTAGGCTACTTCATGGAGCCATGTTGCAGCTTCATTCTCATAGTCTAACCCAATTGAGTCAAGTCTGAATCCGGAAGAAGTCCTTCTGATCTGGGAAAAGAGTCGCATGTAGTGACTACTTACACTTTTGAAAATATCTAATTGCTATTCATGTTAACTTAATACTTAAATCTTATGGGAGTAGCATTTCCTGTTGATTTAAAATCTCAGCAAACCATTTTTTTCAGATAAATCTATGGATTTCAAAATTTCTGACTTTTCTATTTCAGAAAATATCTCCAGTTAAACATTAAAAAATATGCTTTTAATCTGGCAAATTAGTTATTTCCTTAAATCAACTATGTGAAGTTTGCGAGTGGGTGCAGTGGTTAGCACTGTTGCCTTGCAGCAAAAAGGTCGTGGGTACGTAGCCCTATCCCTATCCCGGCCCAGGGCCATTCTACATGGAGTTCGCATGTTCTCACCGTGTATGCGTGGGTTCCCTCCAGGAACTCCGGCTTCCACCCACAGTCAAAAAACATGACTGTCAGCTTAATTGATCACTCTAATTTGTCCTAGGTGTGGGTGTGTGCGTGCATGGTTGTTTGTCCTGTCTGTCTCTACGTGGGGCCCAGTGATGGACTGGCGACCTGTCCAGGGTGTACCCCGCCTCTCGCCCGTTGACAGCTGGAGATAGGCACCAGCCCCCCCGCGACCCCTTGAAGATTAAGCGTAATCAGAAAATGGATGGATGGATGTTTGCGAGTGCCCCCTCAGGCCAAAGGCGTAACTACGGCCTGAATGGTAAGCTTGAGCATGAGGCAGACATGCTGTGTTATGGTGCTTACACACCCGAACTCGACCAACGCGACCAGAGAATCAATAAAGTCAATGGAGGAGTGCGATGAAGCGCGACTGGGGGTCCCATGACACATAAGAAGCAGTTTTGCATAGCGAGAAAGCTTATCGGTGTGTATGCACTGTTAGAGCTCACTCCCAAACACACAGAAACAGCAGCTGAGTCAGTCCCATCCTAGACAATTTACTGATTTGCAGCTTTGACTTCAACTAAGGAAAGAAATATTACTGTTGTGTAAGTTTAGTTGTGGCCTGGGCTGGCGTTTTGCTGCTGATAAAATATACATTTAACTTCTATCCTGTAGTTAATTAGTAAAACGCTGAGTTTCTCTTTAATCCCACCTCCTGCTTCCCCCGCCCCCCTCCTCTTCCATGCAATGCCCGCCTGATAGAGAAATAAAGCTGAGCCTTATCTCGACCAGGAGTCCGACATTGAATTGGAAGTGCACCAAGTACCACAATTAAACTGTGTTTTATTGAGGGCTCTGACGTTTGGTTTATTTATTTATTGTTTGTAAAAACTGAAGTCTTAAAGCTTATTTCAGCTGCTAAGTCTACCAAGATATAGACAGAGCCCAAACCAATATAGCTCAGTCCAGTAAGCAGCTCTTTCCACACGATGCTGTTATAAGATCACATAAGCAGCTTGATAAATGGCTAAGACACATTAGCATTTTGCTACTTACTTCTCTGTCCATCAATCAATCAATCAATAAATCAATCAATCAAACTTTATTTATAAAGCGCTTTTCCAACTACATAGCTTCTCAAAGTGCTTTACAGATTAAAATGACCCCATTTTCACAGGAATATTCACAGGCAGATTAAAATGACCCCATAAATCTCACCCTTCCCAAACCCAAAATAAAATCATCATCACAACCATAACCTCCCCCAATCACCCCCTCACCCCAACCCATCTCCCATGCACACACACACACACACACACGCACACCACACACATAAAAGAAACAGTAAACAAAAGCAACAAGGGGCTGAGTACAGATGAGCCAGGCAACGCCATCATGCGAGCGATCCAAATCGGCTGCAGCAGATCAACATCAGCAGCCAAGGCACTGACTCAGGGCGCGTATAGAGGAGGGAGGGCTGGTACCCCCACCTCCACCCAGGCACTGCCTGGAGAGCACCCAGGCAGCTACAGCCGACCACCTCCAAAATGCAAAGGGCTCCAACAGAGGACACACTGGAAGGATAATTAAAATAAGAAGTAAAAAAATAAAAATAAGCAGTAGAAAATTAGATTAAGTAGTATAATACTGATAAAAATGCTAAGACTGATAGCAACCCACATTATAAAATATAAGAGACTGATAAGATATGATCAGATGAAAATGCAAAGCAGATAAATAATTAATAAATAATAATCAGTTAAAAACGAAAATAAAAATTCAATCAAACAAAACATGCAGAGCGATTAAAAATAAAAGTTATAGACGCTGCCTTGGGAGGAAAGGGAGCTGACCCTGCATGCAGTAAGACCTGAACCACCCAGAAGCCGCATTCCTTTGCCTCCATGGAGCCAATATGAGGTGAATGCCATGTTGGAAGCCTCCAAAGGTACCTTTTCAATAAAGGTTGGAGAAGATCGTGTGTAACCAAGCCAGACGACAAAACTAATGTCACAGTCGAAAGCTTCCTGCGTTACCAGCCACTGAACAACCATGAGTCTGCTAGGCCATCATAGCCTATTGTTAGTTGGCGGCTAACATATTGAGACTCCCCCCCTCCAACCATGGAGAAACCTGGAGAACTTTATTCATTCAATAAGGTCTGTCTGGCCAGAGGCATGATTAGTAGGCCTATAGGATGAACAAAATGTAAGGATTGTTTTTCACTGTGATTTGTTACCTTCTGTAAGATTTAATCTCCCATGGTTTGGGTATAGACAGGCCATTCAACTTGTAGGTTTAACCAGTATTTTCAAAGAGTTTCCGACCAAAAGTCATTTATTCAGTCTGACGCGAGTTTTCTTTTCATTGTTTAATATTTAATAAATTAATCAGAGTTGCTTTAAGCGGACCTGCTAAGCATGTCAAAATATTTTGAGTACCACTTGTGTTGTGTGGCTTTTTTTCACAGCTTTTTTTTGCAACTCCATTATTTGCATGTACTAATTTTTCCCATGCTCTGGCCGTAAATTCGTTATACATATTTTAGATTACAGTACTTCTAATAAAAAACATAGACATTTTGTGACACTGGACATGATCTTTAAATGCTTTTTTGACTTCCAAATAGCATCAACAGTATGCACATTCATAGTTCTTATTTTGACATGTTAAGTGATAGACATTTTTTACAACTTGACCTGACTCCAAAATATCGGCACTGGGTATTTGATTAGTAGTGTGTTTTACTAGCTTGGTTTATCAAATTGTTTCCCTTATTATTTTTCTTCTCTTATAAATAAATTCTTGTATTTTGGAAAGTCGTTTGTCCGTTTTTTCCACATGCATGTGTAGTAAGGTGCTGTTAAATGAACGTCTGGAGCTGAATATCAAGCGGTGTCCCGTATTTAATAATATTCCATAAATTATTAGTCTTATTGATTACCATAAGAAATCCTTTATAATTATTAATAGCCAAATAATCACATCCTTCTGTAATACCCAACATGGGTGAGTAGCTTTAACCTAAAATGAGCAACAGTCTGACAGAAAAGATCCTTCACAGTAGTTAAGGGGAGGAAGTGCTGTCTGACCTGTGTCATCCTGTTTCTTGTTATTCTTTGAGGCAGCATGAGGAGGTTATCAACCTGATAAATTAGTTGAGAAGCTGACACAGTTTTGCGGCTCTGCCTGCTGCCTGCAACTTTCCTTAATGGCCTTCTCCGGCGGTGAAGCTCCAGCAGCTCTCAGCTTGGGAACTGGGCTGCTCTTGCTCTATACATTCCTCTTTTCCTTTTTCCTCAATTTTTCTAAGTGTCTTCTTTGGTTTCTTTGGTGGACCTACCATGGCTTAGGTTAAAAACTGCTGGTTTGTTTATATAATTGATTACCATCTATTTTACTGTTGTAAGGCAAAACTAAGTCAGTGCTTTCGGTCAGGTGACCCGCAGGAAAAAGTGGTATAGTGCGGTTTTGAGCAGAGCAAACCTCCCATGCTGTGATATCTCCTAAAATTAAGACAATAAATGCTGGTGTGCTGCTGAAACATTTAGATATCACATGTTTTTACAGTGTGTTTTTTCAGAAAAGCTGAACTGTCCATGTAAGAAAAAAATAGCTAAAACAAATTATGCCCCTCTGCTCATGCACATTTTTTCTTTGTGTGATGGCCTAAAAAATGTTGTGAAACATTTTGGCAGGTGGGACACTGAAAGGAGAGGAAGTTGGCAGTGAACATCTGCTTAAGCCCTCTCAAGCTCACAAAACGAGGTGACAGAGTGTTTGGCAGGGAGTTGGTGGCTTGTAAAGTGATAAACCAGGTGAGCAAGAAAAAGTAAATCTCTTTACACAGGTTTTATGAAGATTTGTTTTTTTTTTAAGTTCCACTATGTTTTTCAAAAATGTAATTTATTTTTTTAGTATTTCTATTATATGCATTTCAGAAGAATCAAAATAAATGTGACCTAATTCAGTACAATTAATACAAGAAAGAATATTAATTGCCTGAACTGGATGGGGGCAAGTTGTCAGTTTTTGTTTAAACAGCAATAGAGAAAAAAGATAAATGCCTCAGGAAAGAACAAACTGATTGTGGGCTCAAAGATTGCAGCAGAAGTATCTCCTAGACCAGTGTTTCCCAACCTTGGTCCTAGAGGCGCACTGCCCAATATGTTTTACATGTTTCACTGCTTTAACACACCTGATTAAGCTGATTGCAGTTCAGTAAAAATGTGTTAATCAGCTATCAGTTCGAATAAGTTGTGCTGAAACATTATAGCCTGAACTGTTGACACATCACAAGAGGGGGCCATACTTTTAAGGTGTTTGTGCCAAATCTGTTTTTTTTCTAAAAACCAGAGCGATGATCATGCCTAGACCCACATGGAAAGAACATATATATATATATATATATATATATATATATATATATATATATATTTGAAACCTATATGCAGTTTATAAGCACATATATGCTGCCTATATACATCATATATGCACAACTATGACATATATGCCACATATAGGTCAAATTGAGGTGCACATAACGGTGAACACGTACATCGGTTGCTTGCAGTATATCATCATCGCATGACATCTGGACAGCTTAATAGCAGTCTATAGGAAGTATTATAGACGTACGGACAGAGATTTATTCACTGGAACCAGCATTATTCTATCCTGACAGTTGGATTAAAATGATAGTACACTGCCATTCTTTAATTAAAACAAAATAACTGGAACAACAGCAACAGCTTACAGTATAGTGAAGGAATGTGCAAAATTTCACATGTACATTTGAATATATTGAAGGCAACTGAGCAACTAATGAAATATATTAGACAACAAAAGTATTCAAGAGAAATTGATTTGCTCTTCACCACATATTTGAAAACAACCATCATACTGGTTATTCTCAAGAAAAAGTTTAAAAAAGGTTTTGTATTAACCATAAGGAGTAACAAGTCATTAATCTTAGATACATGTCATATCTGTTTAAACAGAAAATAGTAATGTTCTTACATCTTTAAAAGGACTATATCATGCTATTTTAGCTTTCAATTTCTGGGATAGACGTATATCCATCCATCCATCCATCCATTTTCTGAACCGCTTAGTCCTCCAGGGGTTGCGGGGGGGCTGGTGCCTATCTCTAGCTGTCAATGGGCGAGAGGTGGGGTAGACCCTGGACAGGCCCCAGTCTATCACAGGATAGATGTATATATGATAAAATATTACCGTTGGTGTTATATAGTATTAATTAGTCCTGAAATTTAACCTGTGTCTTGTAGTAATGTTGGACCACAAAGTAAAACGGCTCGTTCTCTATAATTGTTGCTCCCCTTCTCTCCCCCGCTCTGCTCCTCTTCCATGCAGTGCCTCTGACTGAAAAGAACAGCTGAGCCTTATCTCAACAAGGAGTCTGACAGCAAATATGAAGTGCACCAAGTACCACAATGAAACTGTGTTATATTGAGGGCTCGGACGTTTGGTTTATTTATTTGTAAAAACAGGAGTCATTAAAGCTGATTTCAGCTGCTAAATCTAGTTGCTATAGAGCTCAAACCAACACAGCTAAGTCTAGCAAGCAAACTTTCCAGCCCAGTATATTAAAAAACCATATATATGTTGTTTGCACTAATTTACGGAACATTCTGAGATGCTAAAGATCAATTAATTAACAACACAATGCTGTTATAAGATCACATAAGCAACTTGATAAATGGCTAACACACATTTATATTTTGAAATCAAGGTACTTCTGCCTAATAGAGAAAATTGCACTACCAGATGATTTAAAAACTTTAAAAACTTGATTTTGCATGATATATGCCCTTTAAGCCTAGTTCACACGGCAGGATATTTATGCCAATTTGGCCCTGATTTTCCCCTTCTGACAACCCCTGATAAACGGGATTGCTCTAAGGATGCTTTCACACCTGTTTAGAGCTGAAGATCTTTGCTTGAACCGGTTGGGTCCGTATCAACATGTGTCATTTATGAATATATTCTGCATGTTGAGCTGACAAAATTTTTAACAAGTAATGAAAAGTGTGAAGAAAGAAGGAGGAAGATATTCAGAAGATCCTGCTCCAGCCACCCTCATGCCACCATGAAATGTGTTATGAGATTTCAGGACGAATTATTTGTTTTTTATTTTTTCAGTGCAGTTTGGTTTTTTTGTGTGTGTTCGCAGTGTAGATTTTCTGTGGGCGAAGCCCGTGTCAGCAGTGTGCAATTGTGTACATGCATAGCTCATGGGGAGCGGTGTGTGTGAGGTCTCTCCAAAAACACAGGACATGGTAGAATCACAACAGGAATATCTGTGATTTTTATCACTTTGTGTGCAGTCTGAAGATCTTCAGACAATTTTGTGAATCAGACCTTTGTCTTAGATTTAATGAGTGACTGAAAAACACATTGGATCAAGTTTTTTGCAGGGTTAGATAATATAATTTTAATTGTGTGTAAATAACTTTGGCAATATATTGATTTTACCTTATTTATATAATTTACCAGAAAAAAGCAGTGCATAACTTTAAAGTGTTGGAAATCTAATTCCCTCTCTTCAATTCTTTTGAGAATAAAATTCTGAAATGTTTGGCCTTTGTATTAGTCCACAGAGATCAGAATTGTATGGTAAAATCTTTTGCTGCAATTAGAAGAGAGACATTTTAAGTTATTCCTATTTGTAGGCTTTCTGTTCTGTATTAAAATAATGGAGTTTTTGCATAGGACCTGAAAGAAAATAAGTAATCATAAGTTAGAGTTGAATATATATATATTTCTGTGTTGACTGTGCCTTATATGACTGTGTAACTGCTACCATAAAAGTGCATAATTGGGGAGATAAACATCCTTTTTTCTGCTTTTGGAAGATATATACAATTGTTCTGTATACACAAAATACTATACAATTTACCATCTAGATTACACAGTTAAATTTGATGTGATAACTGTCAAGAGAAAAATGCCTTATGTCCATGATTATATCTCAAACAAAACAAACAAAAAAAAACAACAACATGAAATTGGTTTAGGGAAATACAGGGTTAAAACATGTGAGGCTCAATAGTGAGATATCCAGACCAGGGGAATTAATCTTGTTAAAGTCCTGGCAGATTGATTAGTTAAAATAGATTGCAGGTGATATGGAACCTAGTTGCTGCAATGAACCATGATGTTGGCATTATTTCATTTAGTTCTGCCTAATGTATCAGGGATATGGCACCTTCATGTTACCTGGCATGGAAAATTAATTGAAGGCTCTCTGAGACTCATGCATCAGTCTAGGAGTCATGCTATTCTGCAATGGAAAGCATTTTTTGATTTTTATTGCTAGAAAGGAGCTCTTTAGACATGACTTTCACCTCATACCACAGCTTTGTTTTTGGGTTATTGAAATATTTTGTTGAGATTATATATTTATTAAAATTCTCCAGATTCTAATGTACTTTGGAAAGATTTTTTTTACATGACAATTAAAGAGTTTGTAGACAAATTACATGGTGCATTTTTCCCATTCCTTCCCATTCACTGATGTCATTCTGTGACATAGCATGAATTCACATGAGCATAGTCTTTTTTCCGCAATTGGCATCCTTTGTATATATTCCTCCTTGATTATCCCATGCTTTACAGCATTTAAATGAAGCCATTATGATCTTTCCTTCAGCCTCCTCTGCTCTGATCAATACCTGGTTTTGCTTGGCCACAGTCCAGTGACTCTGCTGAAATGCCACGATGAGACACAGGAAAGGATGTAGTTATTTTTACTTGTCCATGCAAAAAATGCAATGTCACAACAATGACAGACTGTTGTTTGTAAGAACTGCCCTTTTGAGTAACAAATAACCTTTCTAACACCAGTTTCCATTTATTAGTAAACAGTGATTGCTTTTACTGTCCTATCCTGATCTTTATTGCTATCTGAATGTTTAATGGGGGTGATCAAAGAAAAAAAATATATTTTGAGGATGGGACTGACTTTAATATTCGGTCTTGATTAAATTTAGTCCTTCTCGGTCCAATCCTCATTTCTATGTTGACATGATTCTATTCAAATATACATGGAATATTTAGGAACAAAACTGGATATTTTGGACGGTACTAACACTTCAATTACTATTCAAGAAATTTAGGTTTTATTCTGGCTTTGTGAATTTTTTTGACAATATTTGATTGTATTCTGTTTGAGTGAATTTGACCAAAGCATCGGAAAGTATCTCAATATATTTAGCCTACTTCTTAAATGAGGCCTTTACTTGGGGACAAAGTGGAGAAAACCCATCGAAGGACATATTAAAAGAATATTGATTTTTTTTTTGTTGTTGTTGCACATTTTCAGGTCTTCATCAAATTGCACTGAAACTAAAGTCCTTCAACAAACAGAGCTTTTATCTATTCACAGTCTCTTTCTGTCTCTTTCCCATAATCTAACTCCCTTTCATAGCTTAATTCGTCTTTCAATCTTTTCTCAAGTTTTCTCCCATTCTTTTGTTCCAAACCTTGTTTGTTTCCCCTTGAAATGTATCAATGTGAATGATATTTAATCAGCAGTTGACTCAGATGTTTGCTCCTTTTCATGCTCTGTATGCTGAGCTCAGCAAACAAGCAACATGCAAATGTATCAAAGAAGAACTTAGACTTTTTTCTGTAGCCTGGGGTTTTCTTGTTCTTGGTTAAAATAGATACAGAAAAGCAAAGTAAGAAGGAACACATTTCAAACTCCTCTCAATCTTTTATCACAAGTTTTTTTATGTTTTTATGTATTTCCTATTCTGATTTATTCTGCAGGAGCAGAATCCTAACCCCTAACCCTAACCCTAACCCAAGGAATGTTTTAGAAAACCTGAAGTATTTATTAGAATGAAAAGCAGGAATAATTAAATTGCAAAACACACAAGAAATGTGTTTGAAGAAGAAAAAATAAATAAATAGATGATCAAACACTCTTAGGAGCGAGGAATGAAAAATAATTTTCCTTATTTGGTGCCAGTGGATCATAAGCAGGTTGTGATGTATATAGAGTTCCGGAATTTAAAACAGAAAAATGCGGGTTCGAAATATAATTGAGAAGCAGAATATTGACTACTTCATTCAAGCTCATTAAAAGTTTAAGACCATACTTGTAGAAAAATGCTGGGTTATTTAATCAACCCAACTGCTGGGTTATGAAATGTGTAATCCATTTTGGGTTATTATATGGGTAATGGGTTATTATTTGGGTTATTTTGTGCAACCCATGCATTGGGTTTTTATTTGGGTTATTTTTGTGCATCCTGTTGGAGTCTGAGCCATGTATACAATATCAAAGGGCCCTAGAAATATTAAACCAGCATTCTAATGGGAGGGCCGTCCGCCTCTCCCTTTCCCCTCCCCAGCTGAACGCTGGAGAATCTGTCATGCGGATTGGCAGGAGCGCCAATTCATCAAAACTGCTGCAGTTCCGTGCAGTGTGAGTGGACCATCAGCACAAAGTAGGAGGGAACAGTCAGGGGGGGCTTTGTTTAAATCTCTGATTCCTGGAACTTCTTGTCCTCTCTGGTTCGACTCCTGGACTAAAAGGAGATAATCTCTCTTCCAGTTTGCTTCTACAAGTGGGCAAGTTCTCTCAGAACTTAAAGAAGAGACTCTTCATCCTAACACATGTTTGGATTTTTCCCCTTTCTGCAACCAAGCCCCTTCGATAGTTTGGCTGGCCCCCAAACTATTATTGCAGTCCGCTGAACCTCTCTCTCTCTTTTTCTTTTTTTTTCTTTTCCTTTATCCGCTCTGTTTCCCCGTTGCGTTTTTCAGTCGCAATTAGTCGTATCTTTTTCTTCTACACCTGGAAGCTTCCCCTTTAAAGTAAGACTGTTCTCATTTATTTTTATTTCTAACCTGGGTGGAATGAATTAGAAAGTTCTCCTTTTAATTTTATGCATGCATGATTCTTAACCTCAAGTGAGTCTGTGTCATTTGAGCGCTCTGTGTTGGAGTTTCTGTTCTGTGTTTGTGTTTCTATTTACGGGTAAACTGTGAGCTTTTTGTACAATTGTGTTGGAATAGTTATTGTTTAATAGACAAGCAGTGTTTGGGTTGACTGCATGTTACTGTCACTCGACCGTGGGTTTTAACAGCGTCACGGCGTTCCTCCTGAGTGGCAGTTAGACACCGAGAGTTGCTTCCGTCCTCTTTGTACTCAACCTATTCAAGTTTCTTTGTAGCCGAAGGCTAGTCCAGTGGATAAGCGTCACATGGTCTCTTTGTCCGAAGAAAACACGAGGACTCTTGCTCAAATTATAAAGTTCAGCCATAAAACATCCCTCTACTTTCGATGTTTGCCTGTCTGTAGACGTACCTCGCATCTACGCATGCATGCGTGATCCGACGAACGTACCTACGAAGCGCCCTGTGACGTGCCTAAGCGACGTCATCCCTGCCGCCATCTTGCTCAGGTATACCGTTCTTTCAAGGTAAGCCTTGAAAGAACCGTTTTGATATAAGTAGTGTTTTTATTTTAGTTCTGTTTTTAGGATAAATTAGTTGAATTGAATCAAATCTCTGGTTTCTTTTATTCTGAGTGTGTGTGTGAATTATTGCAAAGAATTAATTTCCCTCAGATAAGGTCTTTTGGTAAAATCACTAGTAATTAGCTATAAACCGTTGGTTGATAACTTCCTATTAATTAGATATATGTTTTTGCCAGGTTTTTATGAAAAACTGGATGGTGCCTCGTTAATAATTTGAAGAGATAATTAAATTAATAACTTTTTTAACTGATTTAATATCCTTCGACTAACCAGATAGACCATAACTTAAATTTATAAATTTTTAATTGATAAATACCCAACAAACCCATGCATTGGGTTAAACACAGTTGGGTTATGTACAGTCTATGCAGACTAAAAACTGTCGGGTTACAAATAACCCAATTTGGGCTGCTTTATAACTCAACTGCTGGGTCAATATTGCACCAGCCCGGCAGTAGTTAATTTGACCCAGCAAGTTGGGTTGTGCATTTTAACCCAATAAAATGGGTTAGATATTTAATTCAGATGCTGGGTAACATTTATAGTCTTGTATACATTTTTACCAGCTCAGGAACACAATGCAAAAGTCTGTCAGAGCTGGGCCCTAAACTACCAACCATCTTATTATAAGTCAAAAACCCAACTCATGAGCCACAGCAGCCATCTGCCTGTTTGCCTTGCAAAACAGTACAGTAGTTGGGGAATTCAATCATGACCAAAAGCCCGCAAATATAGACTTTTTGTTAACTTATTTTGTAAATGGTAAAACCCAAACAGCTGTACAGCATCCCTGTTCATGTTTCCATGATTTATTTATATAGCACTTTTTCAACACAAGGCTGATAACAAAAACATAAAGATACTAATTCAATATGTAATGCTAGAGAGACGACGTGAATTAGATATAGGCCTACAGTGTAAAAACTAATGACCTAGCTTGACACTGGATGATCCGTTTGGAAAATGGGAGAAGTTGACGTAATGATACATTGACGCATAAAAACCCTAATTTATTCATTTTTTGTATACTAAACAAAGTTCTTTAAAAAAAACAAAAAAAAAAACACATGTCCTGAATCAGCTGTTTGTTGGGCTGATAAATTTTAACATAGCTTTTTTCTTGAGGTGTATAAAATCTCTCACAACACACCATCACTGTTAAGGGTGATACAACAGGAAAGTTATCTGGAATTTTGGGGCAAAAAAAGGGAAATTGTGTATTATCAAAAAACTCCCCTCCATTTAGCATAAGGATTGGGTTCAGAATTACTGAAGACACAGCCAGATCATTCACCCAAACTAAGGCCTTTACTGATGGTGACTGCAGCACAATAACCATTTGATGACATCTGCATGCTAGGACTGCTTTCTCGTTCTAGGATCACATATGGTCAGATTAATTATTTCAAGTCATACAAATAAATTATCTAAATCTTTTATTTACTCAGGTTTCCTTTGTATGAAATTTATATTAGTTTGATGTTTAGAAAACATTTAAGGGGGTAAAAAAAATCAGACAGCTGCAACCCTTATCGGTAAAACCCTTTTTCAAATTCTTCCACCTATGAATCTCTGCAGCTCCCCCAAGAATTAGCAGGCATGGGTGTCTTGGCTGCTTCTCTGATTATGGTCTTGCTGAGCTTTCAAAAAGAGATTTTCATATAATAAAATGGACATGAAAAATCTTACAGTGGATAGTCCTGGCTTTTGTACAGTAGGTTTACAGTTTTTCTCTTTTCATTTTTAGATAATGAATTGAACATTGCTCAATGAAATGTCTAAAGCTTGAGATACTGTTTTATAATCTAACCATGACCAGTGTATCATGCTCTTGGTGGTCAGATATTGTATGTTCACAAATATTCTCTACAAAGACCTCCTTTTCAGAACAAGAATAATTTTTTCAACACCTGAGGTTACATTGAACACAGCTGGACTGGTTACTAATGACTTCTAAAATGAGGTAGTAAAATTTGAATTTTATTTATCATATGATCAACAGAGTGAATGACTACACTAATTAGTACTTATATGAAAAAATGTCTGCACTTTGCAATGGTACACTATCATAAAAAATTAAAATAAAATACATTAAAGTTTGCAGATAAAAAATGGAAAAAAGTTTTTAAAGGTATCTTAATGATGATTATTTTTAAAAGCTTGCTTTCCCCAATCTTCCTATCTTTGACATTAACTGTACAGTATTTCATCATCAAATGAAATTATTCTGAAATGCTATCACGCTGGACTGTATGTAAAATAAGCTTTATAAAGGCACTGCATATTATTCAACGACCATATATCAGGAGGACTTTCAGCAAGGGTGTTCCCTAGAAATGCAAAAGCTGAAGCAGCACACAGCTGCATTTGATCCACACAGACTCCGTGATCATCCTATCAACTTGTCCCAATGTTGTAAGAAAAAGGGAGTGAGGGACATATTCTAAAGTGATTTCTCTGACATGCAATATAGGATTTATAGAAAAGGGGAGACTTTGCTCCTCTTCATTGGATCTTTCAGGAGATGGTAAAGAAACTCAGACTCATACTTCCAAGTGTCACTAAAAAGGGACTAATATAATCCATATCTGACAATTGGGCCTTCAGATTTTTTATGCCTCTTAGACATTCGGTGCCCATAAAAGTCAAACAGACTCCGGACATATTTCAAGGATTTGCAACTTCCCCATGTTTTTGAAGTGCAGAGGAAAAAGACATGACAGCCAAGCAACTGCCAGCCTTTTTCTGTTGATGAGATGTTTCATGCTTCTTTAAGCATAGATTGCAAAATAAGATTCACATTGTGTCCTCCAGTGCTGAGGGAAATGATTACGGCCTTGCGGGCAAAGCTGTCTCAGCCAGCAGGATGAAATCCCAGTGAAGCATACCACATTAAGATGCTATGGACCAAGGCGTGCACTTATTCTGCTGTTGATAATGCCCCTTGGTGTAGCCAACTCTCAAAGAACTTCCCACACCAACAGTACACCATGACAATGAGTTACAGTATAGAGGATGAGAGGAATGTTCAGACACCCTTCCACATGGTTGTCTTCAATGTTCACTTACCGTACATGCATGTACGTGGGTACTGTGAGACTTGTTCTTAGACATATGTTAGAGCCAAATGCAAACTTATAGAGATATTGATTATAGGGTTATTGTGTTCTTTTTTAGGAGGTTGTCACAGGCAATTTGTTTTATGTGTGGCTCACAGTGATTGATGTAAACCCATCGCAGGCTCCAGTGAGACCTTTTGCGGAGCTCAGAAAAAAAGTTGCCGATCTCAAAGATGAAGGACTTTCTTATTTATGACTGATACCTATTTAGCAGCTGTTGCTCATTTTAAGAGTTTTAGTTGTTGCCAATGTAAAAGGCATTTCATCAGAAACTTTGTCTAATTAAGGTGTGGTCATTACCTTAAAATATATAAACAGTAGTGATTGTGTTTTACAGACGAACAAAAACATCAAATACAATTATGTGGCTGAATTAACTTTTTATTTTTAGATCAAATTTGAAAACTTCCTTGCTTCCTTCCAAACAACCCAACAACAATTTCAAGGCTAGAGAGAGCAGAATGATGTTAAGTTCAGGGTTTGTCCCAGGAGCTTCTCCCAGTGTAGAATAGCCATGTGAGGGACAGAGCTGGTCAGGAACAAGAGACACAGGTGGCTTCAAAGAGAACGGGTTTTATTTACCCACAGAAATGTCCAAACAATTAGAACTCCTAAAAGAGGTCAAATGAACAAACAAAACCAAAGTCAAATTGTTAACTTAACTAAAGTAACTTCAAACTGCACAAACAAAGTAACTGAACACAAAACCAAACTGACCTCCCAAACAGGAAACAAAGGGAACTTAAATACTGGCTGATCAGACCAATTAACACAAGAGGGACTAAACACATACTAACAAATAAGCTAACAAAAGAAAATTAAACCAATTAGCTTTTTAGTTACTTGAAAATAAATGGAAAAGTAACCTAAATAAGTAAAGAAACTATTCAGGAAACCCATGTAGAAAACAAATACAAATTAATGATCTCCCCCCTGAGGGAGCTGCTGTGAACCAGTCCGTGGCATTTCCTGTCCACATCACTGTGCTGGCTCTTGCAGGCTTCTGCTCATGTCTGCCCTCTAGCTCTCATTTGGATTTCCCCCAGCACCGGTAACCCAAGAAAAGGAAAGGTTAAACAAACAAAAGTCGAATACAAATACCTATGTGTGTTAACAAATATTACTAATTTCAACAAAGTTTAAATTATGTAAACAAAATGATAAACTAAACATAACTGAAATGTTGGTGCATGGGGGTTACCGACTTGTAGCTGTGTGGCTGTAGGTTCAGCCATCACAAGCCAGGAAAACCTCCTAAAGAATCACCAAAACATAAATGATTTAACAAAAACTAGGAGGGCAATGTTTTGTTGTTTTGTTTAGCCGATCTCTAAAAAAAGGATGGGGGAGCTTGGATATGTACTTTATCATGGTCTGTTTAGTGCATTCATTCTGTTTAAGGTAGGTAGACCATTTCTGCGCCAGCAAATATAAATTTTCTCTCAGCATATCTTTAAAGGGGACATTTTATGACTATTTATTTATTTATTTAAAATAGGTCTATGAGTTCTAGAAAACATGAGCTCAGGGCCGGCCCTGTGGTATTTTGCGCCCCAGGCGAGATTTCAGCAACCTCCCCCCAAGCGACCAAGGGGCAAATGCACTCACGTGCTTCAAATTTTGAAGTTTTTTTTACAAGTGGGTATTTGGTTGACGTCTAACATTTGTAGATTTTAAATTGTACTGTCCAATTTTGAATGTTTTAACTAAAGCACATTATAACCATTATCATTTTTTGTAGATATTTTTTATTGAACAAAAATAGATAGAAGAGACAAATAACTAATTAATTTATGGGTTTTATTTATTTATGTTGAAGCACATCTTTGTTTGACCCCATGTTGTAACTCTGGTATTTGTCACTCAGTCTAGGCCCCGCCCCTTTTGTATTTCAGTCCTGCTTTTGTTTTGGTGGGAAACCCCAAGATCATAACTGGGCCCCTTTAAAAACTTTCTAGATACATCCCTGCTTATCACTCAAAATGAAATATTTTTAACCCTGTATAAAAAATTGTAAACATCTAATTCTGAAAACTATTTTTGTGGCATTATTAATCATAATCATTGATTTGATTTATTTATTTAGCACATCAAGATGCTTCACAGTGCACATTATATATATTAAAGAAACAATTTTTTCTAGAGCAGAGAGGAAACAAACCCATATGGTATTGTCTGATGCCTCAAAAAAACCTTGAATTGTATTCTCCTTAAGATCGACTGATTCAAGGAAAAAAACATTTTATTATTAATTTAAAATCTGTTGCCATTCTTTATTCTCTTAGCTATCATGCATATGAACTAGGCTGAATTAAACTGATTTCAACGATAAATACAGCAGGTCTGACTCACATTACTAAATACATTTATTAATTCAAACTCTGATCCAAGGGGAGACAGAGGCAGATGGAGTACCTCTTATTTAAGATTTTTTTTAAATGGGACTTTTTATTCTTTGCCGACAATGTCCTACCTTCATCGGTCATGTCCAACATGTTTTAATCTGTCACTAGTCACTAAGTGAACAGAACCACGCCTACCTGTGTTGATGCTTCGCCCTGTCCAGTTCCTCTGGAGGGAAGGAAAATTACTGTCCCATTTCCCCGATATATTTACATGTATTCTAATATTTTTTTGAGTGACTCTGTCTTCACCAAGTTGATCTTATTGTTGCTCCCGTTCTAGGAGCTGATTTTTCCAGACCTGCCACTGTAACTGCAGCAGGCAGCAGCTCTCGCACTTCTCTAAACTGAGAGGCAGAGGATTTACTTATGATAATAAAATACGGGAAATTTACAAGTAAACTTTAATACGGCAAGACAGCGGGAAAGAAAATGCAGAGGTTCCCATACCCCCCCACCCCCTGCTTTGTCACAACACCCCCCGCCTGCTCCTGCTGAGGGAGAATTGTCTGATGAAAGTGCACAGTAAAAGTGTACAGCGTGTGCGCTGATTGAATTTATTTTCATGGGAAATTTGGAGTAGCTATATATAGAGAGTGCATTTCAAAACACGATACATACATTTAATAACTTTTTTTCTCAAATTTGCACCCTGTCAAGCAGATGGCGCCCCAGGCAGCCGCCTGTGTCGCCTGTCGGCAATTCCGGCCCTACATGAGCTGATGTTAACTAGGCCCCGCCCAAAGTTTCTACAATCTTTGCTCACACCCACGACTCACATAATAACTGTTACCAATATGTGTGAAAGTTACGTACATGGCTACAGTAGTTCGATCATACAAAAATAAAGAAAAAAGTAGTTCAACCATACATGTTTGAACCAAAATCTGCTCCCGTAGGAGTCTCCCGAAGAACCTGAGAGTCTCCCGAAGAACCTGAGACTCAGCGAATTCAGCAAGACAATTCTGAATGGTTATTGAACAAATTATTTAAGTTAAAAGAACATATTTAACTGCTTAGCTATCACTCCTATTTCTTCCTCCAAATAAGGTCAGATCTCTTCCTGAGACTCCAACTCTGAAGCCTTCCAGCTCGATTTAGCTGACTCCAACTCTAGCACCGCGGCGACCCCGCTCTTTGAGCTCCATTTGGCGGTGTCTCCTGTCTTCCGCCCAGAGTTTGAGTTGCTTCTTTCGGCGGTACGTCTTCCTTCTTCTCCTCGCTCTTTGAGCTCCATTCAGCGGTACCTCTGTCGTCTTTCGTCCAGAGTTTGAGTTGCTTCTTTCAGCGGTACATCTCCCCACTTCTCTCCGGAGTTTGAGTTGCCTCTTTCGGCTGTATGTCCAGTTTTCCCCACACTTACTACCAGCATCTTACCATCAAAAATAAATTCAACCCATGCCCCTCTTCTCTCCTCTGCGACTGGGACCCGATGAAGTGTTTTGAGCTCTTTTGACCAGTCAAAAACTGAGCATTTTGGGTGGTACTTCAACATGGTGTTTCCTAATCTGAACCAGTGCTTTCCAGTCTGTAACTGCTGTTTACTGCTGTACCTGGTGGGTGGAGACAGTGCTCTGAGGGGGTGTAGGTATCCCAATGTTTTTGCTTGCGACATAGAAAGCCATGCAGATTTTGAACGGCTCAGAAAGAGACAGAAGGCAGGACGAATTCAGAAACCCCCATCTCACTCAAACCAGCATGTATGTTTTGTATTTTTTTGTATGCGTGTATATGCACCTGAGACAATAACAATAACATATCAAATCCCAGGAAAAGTGATTTTTTTCATAACATGTCCCCTTTAAGCAGGTCATCACAACAGGAAGGAGAAGTTGAAGAACAACAAACAAGATGAAGTTTACTAGGGGCAGTAACATCTTGTCCTGCTATTGATGCTGTGGAACATCAGAATCAGAATCAGCTTTAATGGCCAAGTATGACACATACAAGGAATTTGACTCCGGCAACTTTTCTCTCCAGTACAGAACTTAAATAAGTGAAATTAAAACGGAAATAAAAATAAATACAAATAAATAATAAAGGACAATATATACACCAAACCAGGGTTATTGTACAGTAAGTATATACAGCAGTGCAGAGTTTTAGTTTATTGTTCATGTGAATGGACTCAGACTCTGACTATTCCGAGTTCATCAGAGCGACAGCCCGGGGGGAAGAAACTGTTCTTATGACGGGTGGTTTTGGCGTACAGCGCTCTGTAACGCCGGCCTAAGGGGAGGAGCCTAAATAGATTGTGGCCAGGGTGTGAGGGGTCAGTGGTGATTTTTCTGGCCCGCTTCCTGACCCTGGCCCGGAATAGGTCCTCAATGGAGGGAAGATCAGTACATATGATCCTCTCTGAGGACCTGACTGTTCTCTGCAGTCTGTCCCTGTCTTGCCTGGTGGCGGATCCGAACCAGACAGAGATGGATGAGGTCAGGACAGACTGGACTATTGCTGTGTAGAATATGGTCAGCAGTTCCTGAGGCAGGTTGACCTTTATGAGCTGACGCAGAAAGTACAGCCTTTGCTGGGCCTTCTTCCTTATAGAGTCAATGTGGGAGTCCACTTCAGGTCCCGTGTGATGGTGGATCCTAGGAACCTGAAAGACTCTACTGTGGGGACTGGCCTGTTGGTGATTATGAGAGGAGATGTTGATGGGGGTCTCTTCCTGAAGTCGACTGTCATCTCCACAGTTTTGAGTGGGTTTAGCTCCAGGTGGTTCTGACTGCACCAGATGACCAGCTGTTCCACCTCCCTTCTGTATGCAGACTCGTCGCCGTCACGGATGAGTCCAATGACGGTGGTGTCATCTGCAAACTTCAGGAGTTTCACAGAAGGGTCTCTTGACGTGCAATCAGTGGTGTAAAGGGAGAAGAGCAGTGGGGAGAGAACACATCCCTGGGGGGTGCCGATGCTGAGAGACCGGGTGCTGGATATGAAGTTACCCAGTTTCACCTGCTGCCTCCTGTCAGTCAGGAAGCTGTTAATCCACTGACAGGTGGAGGGAGCCACGGTGAGCTGGGACAGTTTTTGGTGGAGGAGCTCTGGGACGATGGTGTTAAATGCAGAGCTGAAGTCCACAAACAGGACCCGAGCGTCGGTACCTGCAGAGTCTAGGTGTTGCAGGATGTAGTGGAGAGCCATGTTGACTGCGTCATCCACTGACCTGTTTGCTCTATAGGCGAACTGCAGGGGGTCTAGCAGGGGATCCGTGATTTCCTTCAGGTGGGACAGCACCAGTCGCTCAAAGGATTTTATGACCACAGATGTCAGGGCGACTGGTCTGTAGTCATTTAATCCTGTGACAGGGGTCTTCTTTGTAACCGGGATGATGGTGGAGCGTTTGAGGCAGGAGGGGACCTCACACAGTACCAGGGAGTTATTGAAGATCTGAGTGAAGATGGGAGCCAGCTGGTCAGCACAGACTTTCAGACAGGACGGAGACACTCCATCAGGACCTGATGCCTTCTTAATCCTCTGTCTCTGAAATAGTTGGCGCACATCCTGTTCACAGATCGGCAGCGCAGGCAGGGGGTCAGGTATGGGGATGGTTTGGGGTGATGCTAGGCCTTTTGTGATGGAGATGGTGGGGGAGGTGGAAGGTGTGAAAGTTGTTTCAAACCTGGAGAAAAAGTCATTGAGGTCCTCAGCCAGGCGGGGGCTCCCCACAGGGTGGGGGGATGGTCTCCTGTAGTTGGTGATGGTCTGCAGGCCCTTCCAAACTGCAGAAGAGTCGTTGACAGAAAAACGCTCCTTCAGTTTTGCACTGTAGTTCCTTTTTGCTGCCTTGATCTCCTTTGTCAGCTTGTTCCTGGCCTGCTTGTACAGGTCCCGATCCCCACTCCTGTAGGCCTCCTCCTTTTCCTGGCGTAGCCGTCTCAGTTCTGCAGTGAACCATGGTTTGTTGTTGTTGAACGTGGAGAAGGTTTTGGTCTGCACACACGTCCTCACAAAAGCTGATGTAAGATGTCACAGTGTCAGTCAGTTCGTCCAGGTCTGAGGCTGCTGCTTCAAAGACGCTCCAATCAGTGCAGTCAAAGCAGGCCTGCAGCTGCATCTTTGACTCATCTGTCCATCTTACTACAGGCTTAGCAGATTTTAGCTTCTGCTTGTAAGATGGGATGAGGTGGACCAGGCAGTGGTCAGAAAGTCCCAAAGCAGCACGGGGGACAGAGCGATATGCATTCTTTATTGTGGTGTAGCAGTGGTCTAAAGTGTTCATGTCCCTGGTGGGACACGTCACGTGTTGTCTATATTTAGGCAGTTCAAGTTTGAGATTTGCTCTATTAAAATCCCCGAGAATGATTAGCAGAGAGTCCGGGTGAGTTTTCTCCACGTCTGTGATCTGGTCGGCGAGGTGATGTAACGCCTCCGTTACACACGCCTGCGGTGGAATGTATACAGCGACCAGCACAAACGAGGCGAACTCCCGCGGTGAATAAAATGGTTTACAGTTTATGAAGAAAGATTCTAGGTGAGGGCTGTATGTCTTCTTTAACACTGTGACATCTGTACACCAACCTTCGTTAATGTAGAAACACGTTCCTCCTCCCTTTGACTTCCCAGACAGTTCCGCGCAGCGGTCCGCTCGGAACAGCTGGAAGCGCGGCAGCTGTAGTACGCTGTCCGGGATGTGTTCACTGGACCAGGTTTCAGTGAAGCAGAAGGCGGCAGAACGACGAAAGTCGGAGTTCTTGAATAGGAGAAGGAACAATTCATCCATTTTGTTAGGCAGAGAGCGGACGTTCCCCTGGTGTATGGATGGGAGAGCGGTGTGTAATCCCCGCTGTCGCAATTTAACCAGCACACCAGCTCGTTTCCCTCGTCTGCGTCTCCGTCTAAATCCACAGAGCGCTGCTGCTCCTCCAGTCAGAATCTCCATAAAGTAGTCTGGTTGATTAAAAACCTGTGAGAAAAGTCCGGCACTGGATAGCCCTATTTGTAAGATGTCCTCTCTGTTCATTTTAATAGCAGAGGGAGTGCAGAAAACTACGCAAAAAAGTAAAATTGTGACAAGTACTAGGGAGCTATTAGATCTTTATTATAAGCAAAGAGTGTACTAAGATGAGGCAAGGCTGGGAGCTGTTGTGATAGGGTTGTCTAGATCTATTTGAAACTCTGTTGGTGTTGTCTTGTCCACTCACGGAGAAGGTGAGAGATGCAGGGATGGGGAGGCAGGAGGGTGATCATATTTTGATGGGGGTAGATAATGGTATGAGGAAGTTAAATGGTTTGAGAATGACTGAGTAAAAAAAAAAAAAACTAGAATCTGTGATGATTATTTCTTTAGTACTTCCGAACAAAGACCAATAACATTTGCTTACTGAATGAAAGTTTGCACCATAGAAAAACAGCAATTTCTGCATTATTCAACTTTGGTTTTATTCAAATTGCTAGAAAACGTTAGCATTTTACAACCAGTTCGTTTGCAGCATTCACTTTTAAAACAACTGACTGAATAAGAGCAATGTGAAGAACTAAATGAGCAAGCTCTTTGGCATGTTTCTTTACTTTGTTTTTATCCAGAAGGTTCCATATAAGATACTATGATGAAAGACAGTGAGTGCCAAACTAGATTAAAAGTAGGGATAAAAGAAGACAAGAGAGCAGAGGATCCTTGTTGCTGTAGTCAAGGGTGAATGCTGCACTTTTCAACTGTGCCTCCCTATTTATTATTAAAGCATTCAGATGAATCTTTCATGCGCCGGAAATTAAAGAACAGAGTGTGGGAGTACATGGATTAAATTAGTGATAAAAGAAAGCAGCTGAAATGAGCCATTGAAAGACATCATTGAATCAAAGGAGAAATAGAGGTGCAATGCCTTGTAAAAGTATCTATACCGACTTTTTCACATTTTGTTATGTTATGAAGCCACAAACTTTATGATGTTTTGGGGGAATTTTTATGATTTTATGTTATTTGTGAAGTGAAAGGAAAATGATACATAAATTCAAAAATCTTTGACAAATAAAAATCAAAATATTCATCCCTATTATTCTATTTACTATACAATCTAGTGCAACAGATTTATTTCAGAACCCAATAAATAAGTACAGACTGTGTGCAACTGACTCTCAATATAAATGAAGCTGCTCAGTTGCTTTCTGGTTTTGGAGCTATGCACTTAGGTGTACCCGCTGTTTTCTGTCGGATAAAACAAAAAAACCCGACAAAGTCACAATTGCCTTTGATGTTTTATCATTAAGTTTTATAAATCATAAAATATTTGGGGGTGAATTAACTTATACACCATTTCATTTTCAATATGAGATGTACTTAATAATTTTGTTTAAGAAATACGTAAGACATCATGCATCTCAGTGTGACTCATGCAGTGCACTTCAAGTTTGTATAAAAATAGCTATGAAAGTTGGGGGTTTCACTTATTTCCATATTTCTTCATAGAAATTGCCATTGGCAATTTAATTTCAGACTTTCTTTAATATAAACTCTTTGTATTAGTCTTTAAATGAGCAATATTATATATTTTCCATTGTGTTAAAGAGCAAGCTGATTGGTAGATTCTGAACATGATTCATTTGTTTATGACCCAGTTACTAACGACTCAATTATTTCAACTTTAATGACAACACACCTTGCATAAGCCAGAAAAGAGAGAGAGAGAGAGAGAGAGAGAGAGAGAGAGAGAGATAGATAGATAGATAGATAGATAGATACTGTAGAATTAAATTTTATCAAAAAGATAATTCTGTGCATGTTCAAAACAGAGACAAATGGAGCCAATTTCCAGTTCTCAGTTTTGTTTTAAACAGATTAACAGATATGCAGTTTTACAGAGAAACATGCCCATTTTCTCTGGGCCAGATAAAGACATCTGACAACGAATGGTTTTCATGTCATAACTTTTATACACATCCAAAACTTGGCCAGGATCTGGGCGTCTCTTCTCCCTCGGAATCTGCTCCAATCAGAACGTTTTTAAAAAGTGTCTTGACCCTGACTGGTCCGTCATTCATAAGATGGAAGTGTCCTCCTCCTTGGTCAAAAGTTCATTCTGAGTTTTATGGTTTTATGGTCCCGGTTCCTCCCCTACTTCCAGCTTCTATCTCAACACTCTAATCTACAGACATCCTGGTTTTACAGCCTGCAATAAAACTCTTTGTCTCAGAGGTCCTCAAAGGTCACACATACTCCCAACATACACAAGGCTCTGATGTTCCTCAAAAGGTGCCCAATTAAAATACTGGTAAGAATATGTTTTACAACCATGAATCATATAAAACAGACTTTTACCTCTGAATGATTAACTGTATATAAAATAGCCCCAAAAAGGTAAAGTACAACAATACCCTGCTGCTTTGGCCTGGAACACATCTCAAGCAACTAATTTAAAATCTTTTTCTAGTACAGTGCTTGCCTCACAGGCAGCAACAAAATTGCTCCTGCAGCACTTAACCCTTAGGTGGCAGTTAAATGTACCACCGTTTTAAGTATATTCAATTCACTTTTATTTATATAGCGCCAATTTACAAAAAAATTAAAATATTAATTTAATTAATCAAATGTCATGTCTTGGTCAAAAATGACACCAAGGTTCTTTACATTATTACCAGAAGCCAAATTAATGGCATCCAGGTGAAGTGTTTGATTTAGCAGTTTCCTTTTTAAAGCTTCTGGTCCAAAGACAACAACTTCTGTCTTGTTTGAATTTAAAAGTAGAAAATTCAGAGTCATCCAGGTTTTTTTGTCTTCGAGACATGCTTGTAATTTACCTAACTGATTGGTTTCATCAGCTTTTGTGGATAAATATAATTGTGTATTATCATCATATCTGTGGAAATTCTTTCCATGTTGTCTAATTATTTTACCAATTGGAAGCATATGTAAATAGTAAAGAGAATCGGTCCAAGCACAGAACCCTGTGGTACTTCACAAGTAACCCCTGAGTGTGAGAACATTCATCATTGACATGAACAAGCCTCACATGGGAACAGCCTACTGCTGTTCCCTTGATCCCTACAACATGTTCAAGCCTTTCTAAGAGAATATTATGATCGACTGTATCAAAAGTAGCACTGAGATCTAACAAGACCAGAACAGTCACAAATCCATTATCTGAAGCCATTAAAATATCATTTGTAACTTTCACCAGTGCTGTGTTTCAGTGCTATAACGAGCTCTAAAAGCTGACTGAAATTCTTCAAACAGGTTGTTGCTGTTTAGCTGCTCACATACTTGATTAGCAACTATTTTCTCAAGCATTTTGGATTAAGAAAGGAAGGTTAGATATAGCTCTGTAGTTAGTTAAGTCATCTTGATCTATGGAGGGTTTCTTAAGTAAAGGTTTAATTACAGCAACCTTAAATTGCTGAGACAAATATCCATTTATTAAAGATACATTCATCATGTCTAGAATAGGGCCAGTAACCAGAGGGAACACTTCCTTAAATAATGTGGTTGGTATTGTATCTAACATACAAGTTGAGGGTTTGGATGAAGCTAATATTTGTGATAATTCCGAAAGTTCAGCAGAATCAAAATGGTACAGACATAAACATGGTTCTACAGTTCTCTCTGATACCGCCTCATTTACTGAAAGAGAGTTAATCGTGTTTGGGAGAACACCAATGATTTTATTTTTAATAGAATTTATTTTATTTATGAAGAATCCAATAAAGTCATCACTACTGAGAGAGGTGGGAATAGTTGGCTCAACAGAGCTATGACTCTGTGTAAGTTTGGCAAATGTGCTAAAAAGAAACCTATGACTGTTTTTATTTACCTCAATTAATGTCAATAAATATTCTGCTCTAGCTTGTCGAAGGGTGTTTTTATAAAGTTGTAGACTATTTTTTTCCATGTTAGAAAGGAATCATTTAAATGCATAGAGCGCCATTTTCTCTCCAGTTTCCTAGTATTCTTCTTTAAATTATGCAATTCTGCACTAAACCACGGAGACAACCTCATATGACTGATTACCTTCTTTTTTAAGGGGGCTACACTGTCTAGCGCCAAACGCAGTGAGGAAGTAATACTTTGAACCAGACCATCAATTTCTGAAGGGTTAGTGTTGGAATTACTGCGGTCAACTGTAGTATTCAAAAGAGCTGTAGTTAATAATTGGTCTAGGGCAAATTTGCAAATCTGAATGAAAGATGGTTGCAACTCCTTCTCCTCACTCAGTACTTCTAGGAATGTGAAAATCTTGATTATTGGGAGGAGTTGACTCATTTATAGTTACAAAATCCTCCTGCTGCAACCAGGTTTATGCTAGGCAAATAGATCAATTTTATTATCACATATCAACTCATTTACTAAAAAAAGTCACAAGAGGACAGGGATCTTATGTTTACTAAACTACATCTAATTCCCCTATTTCAGGTGGGATTTTATGTTGCCTGTTCTGGCCCCTGGAAAACATTTGACTATGGTCGATGGTGTCTCTAATGCTACATTTCAGACTATGGAACTGCCAATTACCAGAGTCTGTTTCTCAGTGGATAAGTCACTGAGTAGGGAAAATCTGTTAGAAACGCGGACAGGTTGGTGGTGCCCTTTGAGCTGGGAACTATGCCTTCTACGTACCGTCACTCAGTCGGCCTGAGATCCCAGCTGCGTGGGTTCTGTTGGAGGACCGCTAGGTGATTCTATCCTTGTTGGCCTCTAACTCTGAAACCCTCGCCTTCAAAGCTATGAAAATTGTACATTTATTACACTTTCCATTATCACTAAAGGGAGGCGGGGGAGTAACTAAACATCTGACACAGATAACAGGAGAGGAGTCACAGAGGGGGAAAGAGATGGAAGAGATGTAGCCACAGCTGCTATGAAGCTAAGCTAATGAGCTAGCAAGATCTTAGCACACCAAGAACTGCTGTGAACACAAAGGGTTCCCAAAACGTAAAGTACACCAACTGGAAATAAGTGTAGTAGTGTGCTTGTGTGTTAAAATAACTTTTAAAATATCTCAACAAAGAGAAAAATAGATCAATTAAGATAATCTGAGCACCAAACACCAAGCAGCTCCGAGGAGCTCAGCAGTGACAAAAGAAAGTCACTGCTGAAACACATGTGCCAAATGTCACAATTGTCACAATGTCCACCACTGATATACTGATTTCTTAAATACTGGTATAAAACCCTACAATGTTTTTTTTGGTCTTTTTTTGGGACTTGGTAACAGCTATTCTACTATTCCTAGCCATTTTCAGGATCAAAATACCCACTTTCAATGGCAGCAAAAAAAACAAACAACAATAACAAAAGATAATACAGATGAAAAAGTTAATTTGCTTTTTTGGTTAAATGTTTTTATCATCTTTACTTCTGATCAAATATTAAAACATAACACAAATTTATTTGATGGCTTAATCAAGTAGTTAAAGAGTAAGTGATACTCTAAACACTTTTCTATAGATTACTCTGATTACTTATTTGTCAGGTAGAAATATAATTTCTACCAAAACAGTGACTGATTAGTAACACTGGACATATTTTGTTATGTAAAGAACAGTTTGTTATCAATTTACAATTGTGGGTATATCTCTGTGTATTTCAAATCTTAAATTGATTGCATCTTGCCTTGTTTCGCATCTTTTTTAAATTATTATCATTGTTATTTAGTTCAGTGTACATCAGTTCTACAAAAGCAGAACTTAACCATTTCTATGAAATTCAAAACTCTTCAGTTTATATTAAAAGACAACCTCTCAGCACCAACCTAAGATTAAAAAAAAACGATTTTTGCTGTATGTACTACTTCTTACATAATATAAAAATGTAAATACTGACAGAGTATGTGTTATCAGCCAACCCCATGTTCATTCCCCCAGTGACCCATGAATGCACATTGGTTGAGAAGCCTTCCTTGTGAGAACTCATGCTTCTTGATCTACTGAATAGTGGGAAAATAGCAAGTGTTAGGATATCAGGCTGGAAAAAGTCTAAGGGACAACAGGTAAGATTGTTATAGCATTACACTTTATCTGTAGAAATGATAGTTATTTTTGTTGTCTTCTTTTTGTTTAGGCCTCACTTTGCATTTGCCAGGTTCAGTACAACAAAGATAAGGGGAAAACAGGTTGGATTGTAGGTCTGAAATGTCAAAAAAGGGGGGTTGGGCTACAGCTTATATGAACTTTCATTTGAACCTTCATATTTCAAGCTCTAAGCTCCTCTCTCAAAAGAACATATTCAATACTTATTTCTCATACCCCCCCCCCCCCACACACACACACCACACTCCACAAGAAAAAAGATTAGTTTAATCTACACTAGTTAAACATTTAAACGGTTGTTAAACATTACCAGACCCATAATACATCTAACCAAGCCCTGATTAAGCATAGTGTCATTAAGCAACCCATCTGTTTTGTGACATTCGCTAGGATTATAAGTGATTTGAGCATGTTGTGTATTTGTGAGATAGGGTAAACAGAAGAAAATCAAAGCAGCCAGACTCTGAGATGGAGAATTTGGCAGTCTGACATTTAGTTGGCTCGCTGTCTAACCACCTGTAAAGGTCTGTTTGTTCACAAGCCTGTTTTTGCTTTGGCATGTCTGCAAAAAGCTGCATATTATCCTTCTGTTTTTGTCAAGAGCCCTCAGGTTTTAAAAACCTAATCTTGGTTTGGTGAAACTGTCCCTATTTTAAAGAATAAATATATCCATAGAATATTAGGAAAATTAAGGGTCGTGGCAGACTAACAAGACAGTTTATTAGCCTGTTTTTCATATAAAAAAACATATTTCCAGTAAAATTCCTCACTATGTCAAATGGGGCCAGATGATTAGGGATAAAAGGGGCAAGGGTTCCAAAAACACATGTGCCAAATACAATAGACCTTTTCAAATGGATGTGACCCTTTTCTTGTAGGATTTATTTTCATGACTCTATTGCCCAGTGGCTAGCTGTGAAGTCTGTCATCCATCAATGAAAGAAAGAAATTGGAGAGAGGGAGACCTGAGAAGATAACCTCTCTGGTCTCATGTAATTACTCCTGGTTTTAGGCTGTCCTACAGCCCTTTCATTGATCATTGATAGTTAGAACACACATGTGCTTCTTTCCAGCCCTGTGACTTCTTATTACACAGATATTGCTCATATTGTCCTGAGGTTCTACCACCACACAAACGTCCTTTTTAAATCACCTTTCTTTGCTTTCTTGTGCTAAACTTTCGTTCTGTGGGACAAATTCAATTTCTCCATTTCATTAAATTGTAGCTTTTGTTTTCCTATTTTAGGGTTAGGGAGGATAAAGTTGAAAGGTTTTTCTAAACAATACATTTTAGACTTTTTCATAAATATTCTCCTTCAGAAATTCCCTATGAAACATAGTGTAGTTTATTCTCAGAATGAAAATAACTGATCTGCAAAGAACTCAGAAATTTGTTGAGAACTGTAGTGAACAAACAAAATAACTAAACCAAACATAGCAGACAGGTCAGACATAAAATTGTAGAGAAATGTAAAGCAGAATTACTATAGACATGCAATGAAGATCTCACTATTCAACAAAACATCCAAAAATATAAAAACGACTGCAAACCTACTAAAAGATCCCCATACACCAAACCTATTTCTTTCGGTTTCACAACCAACACTGCACATCACTCTGAACACTCCTTCCCATTGAAACCCAACCCCATCCCATAGTGGTGAGAATAATGCTGTCAGGAAGCTTTTCTTCAATATAAGGACATTGGTCAGAGTCGATTAGAAGATGGATGGAGCTAGATCCTGAGTACAACTGAAAGTAAACCTCTTCTAGGCTACAAAAGGAGAGCTGTCCTTCAACTGTTCAAGTCCGACTGTATTTTTTTTAACTTTTCTATTGTTTTCAGTCTTTTAAATGCGTAGAAGAGCACCTGTTGCTCTTTGTGGGGTTCAGCACTGTCCCCTATCAGTGTGCAATTACTTTCTGCCTGACCCTGTGCATTTTTATTGCACATAATCAGAAAGACTAAAAATGTCCCACAAATGCATTAAATATATTAGACACACTTTGAAAGGTTAGTATGTGATGTACACGTGTAATCAAACAAGTATTTTAGAGGTCTCAAGAGAAACAGCAGTGGGCATGCATCAACTGTCTTCTTCATTTACTCTGTAACAGAATCACCAGAAATGATGCAAAACACTGCACTACTTCACCTCACCCTTACCTGATGTATTTTAAAAGGCAGTGCATCAGTTAAACAATTCTGACTATAAACATGATGAAATAATACAGAAAAAAATAATTAATAGAACAGTCAAATAGACAAATTCATTTTATCTTATCATTGTAAGTATCTGTTTTACTTCGAATGTACCCGTTTTTCTAGTCAGGAAGACCTCCCCGAACCCGACGTCACTGAGAAGAGTTCTCACTGGGTGGTTGAATTTTACATGGATTACTATTGGCAAGTATTATTTGCTTTGAATTTTTTTTTCTTCAAATAATTATGTTGCTATTTTATTTTGGATGACTGTAGAATAACAGTTTCTGGTTAAGCCTTAGAGTTTCAGAGACTGAGCTGATAGGAAGCTCCATATTAAGATTTTGATTTTCTGGTTATCATTCACTTCTGTTCCAACTGAATTTCTTTATTATCCTGTTAATCCTTCTTTTTTTAGCATGTTTCCCAAACAAACCTTCTCTTTAATAAAAATGCTTAAATACTGTTCAATTTTTCTGTCTTGTATTTCAGACTCTCAACATACTGTGCTTCTGGCCTTTGCCTAAAGGGCCATACCCTTTCTATAAAATTGTTCACTTGTGGCATTGCTCCTTCTGGGTTGCTGTGGTGTTTTATTACTCTAGCAGCAGGAGTATATGATATTTAATACCCCCACCCCCTTCCTGTAAGCATCAGTTAATAGAATGAGGTTACAGAGTAATATAGCAAAGACTGGGTTGATTGACCTTGATGCAGCACAACAGCAGGGGGCACTCTTAAGCCTCAAGCTGTCATTTGTTGCAGTCACTGACAGCTTGTGTTGAATTAAATGGGAAGAAGGGAAACAACAATGCTGCACTTTTGTAATGGTTATTTAGTTTTCTTTTCTTGTGTGTTTGTGCATGCATGAGTGTGATCCCAGGCGTGGAAAGTGTGTCCTTTGCTGTAGACTGGAAAAGGGCAGAAGAGTTGTGGGAGAAAGGCAATGCTGCCAATCTCATTAATATGTATGGGCTACTGCATACGTGTATGTTCACATGTGCGGTGGGTTTAATGATCCTTTTGTTTTTAAGTAGATGCATTTGTTTCAACATCAAAGGTCACGTCAAGAACTGGGAAAGAATCCTTTGTGTAGCCTGTCATGAGATGATGATTATGTTATTTTAAACAAACTCCTTGAAGGTTTCGAAATTGTAGATGTGCACTTAGTGCATTGTTGGTCAATTATATAATTTCTATTGAAAACCTAAAGCTTAGGTAATAGTTACTGCAACCAAGGAGTTCATTGTTTTGCCAGGGTTTTTTAGTTGGTCTGTCAGTTAGCAACATAAATCAAAGGATCATTGATTTTGATGGAATTTAAGGAAATGTCTGCAGTGGGACCAGGAAGAAATCATTAGATTTTGGGGGTGATCTGGATCCCTGTAAGGGGGCTGCCTTGGTAGAGGTCTGCGCTCTCTGAGTGCTTTTCTAGTTTGACCTTTTTATGGACTGCCTCTGGTACATGGGTCCCCTATTGTTAAAAAAAATAATGAGAGTCAATGGAGCAAAAAGATATTTTCTAATCATGTTTAAAATCTTCCATGGATTTAATGTCAAAATTTTAGACACATTTTTCAGAGAAATGCCAAGAAAGCGCTAATTTTCGACAGGCAGCAAAAGTTACTTTAGGTCTTTTGGGAAAAAAAGACGTAGTGGACTACAACTGAAGAAGAAAATTGTCCATTAGTTTAGTAAGCTGTGGATCCTTCCTCCAGGACAAAGGAAGGAGTATTAAACATGAGGAAAAACACTATAAATATGTCCATGCTTGCAGGACAAACGCTACAAGGTCTAAGTGAGTATTTCAATTGCTAGCTAACGTGATGTCACATGTCATTTCTGATTTGTATTCTTTTTAATTAAGAATTTTTACGAGCAAATACATCACAAATCAAATGACAGATGCACTTGAAACACACATAATTAGTAATCATTTAAAATGAGGTATAGCATGTGTGATTTAGGGCACAAAAAAGAGTGAACCAGAAAATAACTATTATTGTCCCACTGATTGACATTTATTTTTTTTTACAGCCATTGGCTGGAAGGTGAGAAAACTTGTGCTCCTCACAAGGTTGCACTAAGGCAACAACAAAAAAGGAGACACACCATGTATAAGAGCAGTGCCAGTGCCCAGGGGGCCAACAAAAAATTAGGGTAATCCAAAAAAACATCATGATTATAGTAATAATCATGATGTAATACGTACAAAAGTAAGTATAGCATGTTGACAGATTCCATACAAATAAAATTAATTCAAAGGTGAATTCCCTATCTCCAGTCTCCTCATTGTCCTCCTGTTCCCTTGCAGTTGTCTTATCCACATGCCTCAGTGTCAAGTTTGGCAGACACCTGGGTTATTTGATGTTGTGGCTCTGTGTGTGCATTGTGCTGTCTTGAGCAGGTAGTATCACCAGTATCTGACTTTTGGTTTAGCAAACACTTCCACAATGAACTGTGATAATGGAAACAGTGTTTGTGAAAACTGGTTGTACTATCAGAGATGACTGACCTATTGACCAATCTCATTCCCCACTATTTTGCAAATACTGTACATTGTGACCAAAAAAAGTTTATTGAAAACCAGCATGGCACAGTGGAACAGATACTATAGGCTGCATTTGTTCCGAAAAAAAAAAAAAGGTCTGTGTAATAAAGTAAGTTGTGATGTTCCCTTGTTTGACAAGTTTCTGATCAAAGTCTGCAGTAGTTGTGTTTGTCCTAGGGCAAATATTTTAGGAGACTGATGGGAGCTGAATCATTTAGTATTTAAATATTTTTCCATGGTTTGGTTACCTCATCAGGTTTCTTTATTTCTATCGGCTGAGTGGGTTGTCATAACAGCACACTTTTTATATCCAAGCATATAGTTTGAATTAATAACATAATTCTTTAATGTGCTTCAGATCTGCTGTGTTTAACCGTTGAGTGAGTTTTAATTTTATTGCAGCAATTTAAAGTGTTTAGGGTCATACTCATACAGTTAGTCATAAGCTAAGGTACTATTTTATCCTAGTGGCCTAGTAGGTTCCATGTCTCCATGCCATTAAATTTGGAGACAAATTACACTCCTCATTTAAAGGTTTAACACTTTTTATTAACCAACCCAGGTTAATAAAAATTTAGATCCCAGTTACCAGTATCTCAGCTCTAAGAGGTTCACAATGATACTGCAGAGTTTTTCCATGTCTCTTCTTGAGTTCCATAGAGTTTTGTCCAAGAGTTTTATATACTGATGTATTTTCCCTGAACTGTATCCCTTTACGTGATTTATTCACCCATCCAAGTTTGGCATATTGTAACCTTTGTGAGTTAGACAGTAGACAATTATAACACCAGTTTAGTAGTAGAACAACAACTTTAATAATCACACCGCAGGCATGTCTTCCTTTCACATATACATTTCAGTCACGGTTTCAGCACAGAACCCAGTCACCGCTACAATATGATGCTTTTAAGGTATAAAATAAAACTTTGTTTCATGATTCTTGTGAATGGGCAGAGCTCCTTCCGTTTATATTCCAGCTGCTTTGCTGCTAATCACAGCATTGCGATCATCACTGGAACCTTTTATCACACATTAGTACAGTCAGAGGTCCAGTCCACTTAAAGTTCATAACAAAGTTTAGAGAACAGCATCAACCATGGTAGCTAAGTGATGTAATTTGGCTTAGTAACATCTGTGGTAGCTAAACGCAACTCCCAACGCTAATGGAAGTTGGAAACCAGTTAATATAAAAACCTGTTAATCCGTAACACCGATGGATAAATGCAACAAAATAAAAAGCCACAACCTGGATAAAAACAGGTTTATTTTAAAATGTCATATCAAATGTAAATCCAATGTTTGGTTGTTACTTTATTAGCATATCCATATCGTCATACCAACATCACAACTTGAGTAACATCCTCTCTGCGCTCTCATAGGTTACAAAGATAAAGTTAAAACCTGCCTTTGAAATAATATTTATCACATAAACTGCATGAAAAATAAATTTTACTACAGTACTGGGTCAGTGGGAGCCCTGTAGCTTTTTCACTTTTACGACACGATCCGTCTGGGTCAGTGGTAAAGACTTTATCACCTCATTAGGTAGCTGGATGCCAAATAAGAGCAGAGCAGAATTTGGTGAGTCGAAATTGCCTTTCATGATAAATCTATATTTTAAGCAGGAGTCCTGGTCTTGTCTGTTTAATGTAGCCGTTTTTTTCTTGAAACTCTTCTCCTGTCTCTTCACTGATCCTTTCTCAAAGAAACTTTTCAGAGACTTCCCTTTTTAATTCTTCTGCTAGGTTGTGGTTTTGTTTTTGGAGGTGATGTATTTTCCTTAAGATAGTTGTCGACTATCGGTCTCGTGCCGGTATTTAGCCTTAGATGGAGTTTACCACCCACTTTGGGCTGCATTCTCAAACAACCCGACTCCGAGAAGACCCCGGCATGACGGGGGCCGTTACCGGCCCTACACCGTCCACGGGTCAGGAGGACTCAGACAGAGTGTTGGTAGCCAGGTCTCCTAGTAGCTAGGAGACAGGTTAATGTTAGTAGCTATGCTGCTTTAGGCTAGGCTGTTGGAGGACATTATTAGGGTCTGTGACTACTTTCTCTCCTACTTCTCCCCAACTGCATGATGTGCTGTCAATTCAAGCACTAACCTGTTTTCTATTATAGTAGGTGCTCCGGATTAGCCCTGCTTGACGACCCTGACTAAGATGGCATTGCAGTGACGGAAAATTCTCCACGTCCTGCAAACAAACTTGTGCATCAGTTCTATTGCTCTTTCTGTGTCTCTGTTATGTATTCTCCAAGCCACAGACGGTCGCGGCAGATAACCGCTTGTGCTGAGCCTGGTTCTGCCGGAGGTTTCTTCCTGTTAAAAGGGAGTTTTTCCTTCCCACTGTCGCTGCATGCTTGCTCAGTATGAGGGATTGCTGAGAATTCCACGACGCAATCTTCTGTGGTTCTGTAATTTCTACACTAAACATTGTATTGTAATAACTCTTTTTGTAAAGTGCCTTGAGATGACATCTGTTGTGAAATGGCGCTATATAAATAAACTGAATTAAAATTGAATTGAATTGAATCATGTTAATGAGGCTAGCATGACTTATAGCCAGAGGTAGCAGAAAAAATCCTGTCATTTTTCAAAATAAAACACCCTAGGGACTTGGATCATAAATAAAATAGAAATACTTCCACACGTTGCTGTGGACGTCCCACAGTGCGGGGGCCCCAGTAAGCCCCTGCTAAATTCCGGCTTGCTTATTTGGTGTAAGGCATAGTTGGGCAGACTAAAGTCTTTGACGGAAAAATAAAGTTGTCTCACTTGTTGGACCTGCTAGTAAAAATCAGCTTAGGAATTTATCTAATGTTGATTGTTTGTTGACCAACTTAGTAAACATAGAATTAGCTTGTTCTTTGCGAAACACCAAAATGTTTAATGCAACTGACCATTTTCTGTATTTCTGACCAGTACAATTGTCCAACTTCAAATTTTGATTGATATACATACTTAGTTTTGAAAAAGTTAACATTTTTGTTTCTCCTTTTTGCAATTTTATTGGATTTTGATAATTGACAAGTTATACAAGGTAATGTACAAATTTAAGGAAGGTTGCTGTAATAAGTAGAGTTAACTTGTAGAAAAAAAAAGCTTTGGTGATAAGCTGCCTAAAATAAATGTTTTTTTAAATTTTATTCCAATGTGTCAGGATGTCTATGGTAATCATTCTTGCAAAGAAAAATTCTTTATTTGGTTTTTCGATTGAACCGGAGTAGGTGCTAGAGCCAGAGTTTAAGCGGTTCGTAACTGATTGCATTTTCAAAGATATGGAGTCTAGTCGGTGCTGCGTCTCAATGTCATCTTAAGTGTTGCAACAAGACTGTAAAGGCTACGCCCACATGTGAAGAGGAAAGGAGGAATCCCAATCAGACAGATTTTTAACAACAGAGTAGTTTATTATACCCTTTCTGGATTATCAAAGTTGTGTACAGAACATGTTCTTGTTGCTCTGTCAACAGCTGATTACAAGGCGCAGAGAACTAGCTTGAAGAGAAAAGTAAACATGCAGCATCATGATCGCTGTCTACTGTGGTTCTTGTTTTCATTTGTGTTTTTATTTTGGAAAGCGCCTTGGGCACCTTTCTGGCTGTTGTAAGGCTTTATATAAATAAAATTTGATTGATGGTTTTACCAATATTCTGTAGCCCTCCTTAGCACTATATTTGTTTCTGATTTAACAACAGATCTAGAAACCTATTCCATTTTCTGACAATTATTTGTTTTATTAGATGCTGGTATGGTGGGTATCGATGCAGACTTCCCTTCCTCCTCCAGAGAGATGGAGGATTGCAACAGTAATGTGCTGTAAATACCTGACATGTTTTTAAAAAGCTTTCAGTGTTAAAAATCATAATTATTACCTCGATAATAAACATTCACTTTGTTTTTTTTTTGTTTTTAACATGTCCTCTCTAGCAGTTTGCTAGTCAGAATTGCTTTCTGAGTACCAAGTCCAACAGATTTACTTTCCCAAGCAGAGCATTACAGCTTTGCTTTAGTACTCCACTTGATATATATGCATGAAAATATCTTTATTAGTGATTACTGTGGGTTTAATTTCTTGACCTTATGGACACTAAATTGATCTAAGAAGGAAGAAAGAAAGAAGATGAAGAAGAGAAACAGGACCAGTAGAAGTGTGAACTGATGATACATGATAGGGAGGTAAACAAAGAACACAGGAAAATATCCCAGTCCTCCACCTCTGTTGGACGGAAAAGAAGTAGGAAAAACAAAACAAACAAAAACAATCAATAGAACAGAACAACTTTAACTAAATGGATCTAGTAATATGAACTAAGAACTACACATTCACTACCAACAAAAATTGGATTAATGAACACAACACTAATGTTTCTGGTAAGCTCCTGGTACCAACTATCTATTGATGATATTCTCAGCTCAAGAGGATGTCCGTACACACCAATGTCCCCACACCTATGTGTGTGTGTGAGCATGCAGGTGTAAATAATGTTTCCCCATGCAAGTGATTGATAGCTGGTGTAAGGAGCCATCAATCCGTCCTACAGAAATCGACGCAGACGTGAAGGAGAAAGAGACACAGCGGACCAGCGTAGAGAGGAACAGATGGAAGCACCAGGGGAACAACCATCAGCCACAATGCTGGGGCCCGGGAGGTCGCAGGGACGAGCCCAGGGGCTCCGCCGTTAACCCGCTATGCCAGGGAAGGCCCAGCCCAGGACCTGGAGGCCAGGGGTATCAGAGGCACCCCGCCCCCAACCGGCAGGGCCCAGACCAGGGATCGGCCGACAAGGTTACCCCGCCGCCGCAAGGTAGGAGGGACCAGCAGCCAGCTGACGGACAACAGACACCACTGCCACCCTGGGCCAATCCCCACCGCCAACACCCTGGTTCCAGATCCGGCCCCACGCAGAGCGCCGAGCCCAGAGACCAAGCCAATGCCAGACAACACCCCCAAATGAACTGATGTGCTTCCTTTTCTTTATACATGAAATTTAGGCAAAAAAAAATAAAAATTGTTTTTCCTTTTCCTTATACAAGGGCTTCCCTTCTTGGTCCAACTCTTCTACTATTGGTCAATAAAAAGGAAGGAGCAGGGTCTTTGTGCCGATCGACTGTGCATGCCAGTGACAAGCCACATTCTCCAAAATATGGGAACTAGCTTCATTACATGTCTGCAGCTACCTGGAGTAGCCTCTCACTCAAAATGTCTTCGGGAAACAATAGTCATCACTGACTGTATTACTTTCAGCTAATATAGCAACATGCCTTAAATTTCTGCAATCGTCTGACACATCTGGTAGGACTTCACTTCCACGGTTAAAGATGCACTGCAATTTGTGACAATGTGACAATGCATTTGCACTTGGATCCTGCTATTTCCTGTTTATTAACCAATAGTACATGGAGATAGACCAAGAAGGGCACCCCATCTAATTTGCATAATGAGGCTGAAATGCATAAGGTAAAGCAAAAAGAAGAATTGGGGGAATATAAAAATAAGGAATGCATGTATAAGGAAAAGGATACTTTTTTGCTGAAAATGCATGTAAAAGGAAAAACAAAATAGATATTTTTCTTGATGAAAATGCATGTATAAGGAAAAAACACAATATGTTTTCTCTTAACGAAAATGCACAGAATAAGGAAAAGGGAATGACAAAAATGCATGTACTGTATAAGGAAAAGGAAAAAAATTATTTCACTGAAAATGCATGTATAAGGAAAAGGCCAATCAAAAAATAATTTTCTTGAAGAAAATGCACATAATAACTATATATATGCGTGTATTTTTAATGAAAATACACGGAAAACCGAAAAGGAGAAAAAATTACAATTCTTTGCAAAAATGCACGTACAATGAAAAGGAAAAAACAAGATACACATATTTCTGCTTTTGTTTTTAATTATGTCAGTTTTGTCCTACATAGTTACAGAGCAGAATGCAAATCTTTTGAAATGGAAATAAAAACACTGTTCTCTAAATGGAAAGGCTTTATTGTAAAACAAAATCTTTGAAGCTATGTTAATCCATTATCATTGCAGTGCTTTATTCATAATTTCTTTGGAAACTTGAATAAAAACTGATGTCAGTCGCTCCTCGGTTTCACAGTCTTCCTGCAGCCATTCCCGTCACTTTGCAGATACTTCAGTTCAGCATCCTGCCTCCACACACCTGTGTAAAATGAGAAAAGATCAAATGTAGTTAATAATAAATCAACGTAATTCGTTATTATAAACAGCCTAGAGGAAGGTGTAGGCGTAAATTACTCCAACTGGGCATCAGCTGCTGAAGAACAGTAAGTAAGTAAGCAAGTTTTTGATTGCCCATCAATTCTGTGTATAATAACAATATTATTTTTCACATAACACTATAACAGTTGATTTTAGAAGGACAAACGGTTGGGTACATTACAAATAGTGTCATGTTTGTTTTAGCTTTTTATAGGTGTGCAACACATCACACAGTATCTAACATGTAGCCGTACATGTCAGCTAAAAGAGGAAAAAATCTCAACATTATACATGAATAAGGCAGTAGGCTGTAGCATACACACACCCGATCCTTGGTCGTCATTTCCTCCTTCGTCTACTCAGCTGTAAAAACACTGACTTTGTTTCATTTGATTTGATCACTTCAATTTATTCTGCAGCTTGGATGGTGACCAGAAAGTTATAAAGCACGTCAACATTGCTGGCTGGGATGAAACCGGCTCTTATAAAACACCAGTTTAGCCCAGCTTCGAGTTGGTGCTTGGCTAAGCACTTGTTCCAAACCAAAAAATGTGTGCTTGCGCTTTGGAAAAACAAAACACCAGTTCTAAGACAGACTGTAGCACCAAACCAAGTCTGGAGCCAGGCCAATGGAAGGCCCCTTATTAGTTAATGAGCCATGTTTTGTTAAAAAGTAAGTTCTCAACTACCTTATGTGAACTTCATGAAGCCTTAAGTAACTGTCAACCTGTGCTCATCTTTGCCCAAGAACTGTTCACCAGACAAAGTGTTTAAATGCCAGGCATTGCTCTGGGCGTTTATATGCATGCATGTGTTAGCACATGGACGCTGGCCCCAGTGTTCAGTAGGTAGTGAAGATAAATGTATTATTGATGGTATTTGAGGTATGCAAAGCAAGGCAAGGAACTGCTTTGATCTCTTGAACACACCATGTCCCCAGCAATCTCCCTCAGATTTAATTGTGTGCACACAACACTGGCAGGCAAGAAACACAAATTTATACTTGATCACCTCTCGCTTTTTTCTTTTTTTTTCATTTGTCTCTTTCTATTTAAGAGATGCAGCATGATAAACAATTGTTTGTATATTTTTCTTGCCCTGATTAGTACAAAAACCTAAAGAGAAAAAAGCTATTATAACCCTACCCATACCTACTTCAATTTGACAATAACAATTGAAATCTTAACAGGGGAAAATGCAGCCAATTAAATATATACACATAAGGTACTCTTATCTGCTGAATTGAATTTGCCCCCAAAATTGAGGCAGCAAGTGTTGGTGTAATTCCAAATCAAGGCCAAATGAATTATGCAAATAGAGCTCATTTCCTTACAAATTAGAATTGACTGCCTATGCCGGTATTTATACAGTGCTTAGTTGAAACAAAATAATATAAATATCACTGAATTCAAAGAACAAAAAAATGAAAGATGAATAACACTCAAAACCTCAGCCTTTAATATTTTTTACTTATTTCGACGGACTAAATAGTTGATTTTAGGGCTTTTTCATAGAGCATAATCAGTAGTTACAGCCACAAAGCAAAATCAGTTAAATTGAATTATGTTGCAGCACCTGAGACCCAATATATCTACTGTTTGAACGTGAATGTGTTTGAACATCTTTGTTTTTCAGTCATTGTCTATATGACAGTGAAAATACCTGGTTTACCTTTTGTGACAGTCACTTAAGTCTTTTCTATTACTTGTCGACCTCTGGCCTATTCCAATTCCGTTCGCCCCGACTACTATACACCTAGGCTGGGTTGCATGTGCCTCTCCCATAGGCTGCTAGAAAAGCCATTGACCTTCCCTTTGCAATCTCACAGGTCAAACATTAAGCCATTCTTCCGTATAATGTTTACATCTCTATGGGCTATTTGGTCAAAATGGTAAGATTGGTTTTGATCATCAATCTGTGTCTATAACAATCATTTTCAATAGTTTGGCACAAAGGATGAGGCCATCAATGGCAATTCTTTTCTTTTTTTAAATACTGAAACTAGTAAGAAAGACAATGAGGTTAAAGGAACATATCAAAGTAGGGTTTTTAGCAGATGATAAGAAATTATAAGATTCTGTGGTTTAGGATCTTGTATGGACGTATGCAAGGCATATCCAACACACATATATATATATTTATTTATTTATTAAAACTGTGTCGAAATTATGCATTAATGGAATGAAAACAACCTTTGCTTATTGCCGAAAAGTATAGTATACCATCCATCCACTGGTGGAAAATCCAGCAGTGATCGGGCGAGAGTTGGGATACACCCTAGACAGGTTGCTAGTCCATCACAAGGCACTATGCCCTTTTCCACTAGAGTCTGCTTGGTCTGCCCCAGCATGACCTAGTTGTGTTACCTTTGCTATCTCAGAAATGCTGTAAAAAATCTCAGATGTTTTTCCTAAGCACCACAGGCCTAAACAGTTCCCTCTAAATTCTATCCTCGGCAAGCAAGGACAGGAGGGACTTCACCTCACCATTGTGAGTTTGGGAGCTTCAAGGCACATTTTTCATAAAAAAAACTACTGGATTTTTCCTTTATTTACAATGAAAACTTAAATTTCTTTTGGTCATTTAAGAATGGGGATTAATTCACAGCTACCATGTGTTTTATTAGAACAAAATTTTAATTGTTTGACAGCCCTTCTAAAAATGAAAAAATAAGAAGGAAGTTTGTATGTTTTTCCATTCTTTAAGCACAGTTTGCAGCTCCGTTTAAGAACTGGCAAGTTTCAAAAATACTAGTTTAGCACCGGTATTGGATAAAACCGAAACAGTACCCATCCCTCCTAATACATGGCCCTATCAAGTCTGAGAACTCCAAAGCTACATTACAATCAACCCTTCACCCATTCACACACTGATGGTGGTAAGCTACATTCAATTCAATTTTCAATTCAGTTTATTTATATAGCGCCATTTCACAACAGATGTCATCTCAAGGCACTTTACAAAAAGAGTTATTACAATACAATGTTTAGTGTAGAAATTACAGAACCACAGAAGATTGCGTCGTGGAATTCTCAGCAATCCCTCATACTGAGCAAGCATGCAGCGACAGTGGGAAGGAAAAACTCCCTTTTAACAGGAAGAAACCTCCGGCAGAACCAGGCTCAGCACAAGCGGTTATCTGCCGCGACCGTCTGTGGCTTGGAGAATACACAACAGAGACACAGAAAGAGCAACAGAACCGATGCACAAGTTTGTTGCAGGACGTGGAGAATTTTCCGTCACTGCAATGCCATCTTAGTCAGGGTCGTCAAGCAGGGCTAATCCGGAGCACCTACTATAATAGAAAACAGGTTAGTGCTTGAATTGACAGCACATCATGCAGTTGGGGAGAAGTAGGAGAGAAAGTAGTCACAGACCCTAATAATGTCCTCCAACAGCCTAGCCTAAAGCAGCATAGCTACTAACATTAACCTGTCTCCTAGCTACTAGGAGACCTGGCTACCAACACTCTGTCTGAGTCCTCCTGACCCGTGGACGGTGTAGGGCCGGTAACGGCCCCCGTCATGCCGGGGTCTTCTCGGAGTCGGGTTGTTTGAGAATGCAGCCCAAAGTGGGTGGTAAACTCCATCTAAGGCTAAATACCGGCACGAGACCGATAGTCGACAACTATCTTAAGGAAAAATAGACAGAACTGAGAGGACAGAGTTGAAGAGGGCGAGAAACGTTTAAGAGATAAACGGGTGGGGTCCGCACAGTCTGCCCAGGGGATTCAACCCGGCAGGTAATGGGCGGCCGCACTGTGCGGGAGGATCCCCTTGAGGGACCTCTCTCCGGCGCTGGCTGGCCCCTGTGGGGCACATTTCTTCCGCGGCGGTAAGCCGCGACCGGCTCCGGATCTTTACCTGGCTTACATTAATCTATCTCTACCTAGCTACTCTACCTCTTCCTATCTCTTCCTAACTTTTGACACTCTGCCTGACTACTAACATTAACCTGTCTCTTCCTATCTACCTGTCTGACCTGACTCTAACTACCTATAAACATATCTCTAACTGTAAGCTTTGTCAAAGAGGAAAGTTTTTAGCCTAGTTTTAAAGATAGACAAATTGTCTGCTTCACGAACCAACCCTGGGAGCCGGTTCCATAGGAGGGGAGCCTGATAGCTGAAAGATCTGCCACCCATTCTACTTTTAGAAATCCTAGGAACTACCAGTAAACCTGCAGTCTGAGAGCGAAGGTCTCTGTTAGGAACATATGGAACAATCAGGTCTCTTATGTATGATGGAGCTAGATTATTAAGGGCTTTATATGTCAGAAGGAGGATCTTGAATTCTATTCTAGATTTTACTGGGAGCCAGTGAAGAGAAGCTAAAACAGGGGAAATGTGATCTCTTCTTTTAATATTCATCAGAATCCTAGCAGCAGCATTTTGAACTAACTGAAGACTTTTAATTGTATTCTGTGGACTACCTGATAATAGACAGTTACAGTAATCCAGCCTTGAAGTAACAAAGGCATGGACTAGTTTTTCAGCATCATTCCTGGACAGGATGGTTCTAATTTTTGCAATATTCCTAAGGTGAAAAAAGGAAATCCTACAGACTTCTTTAATGTAAGTTCTAAATGACATATCTTGGTCAAAAATGACACCGAGGTTTTTTGCTTTATTACTGGAGGCTAATTTAATGCCGTCCAGGTGAAGGGGCTGACTAAGTAGTTTCTTTTTCAGAGCTTCTGGTCCAAAGACGACAACTTCTGTTTTATCAGAATTTAGAAGCAAGAAGTTTAGAGTCATCCAAGTTTTTATGTCTTCCAGACATGCCTGTAGTCTACCTAACTGATTGGATTCATCAGGATTTATGGATAGATATAGCTGTGTATCATCTGCGTAACTATGGAATTTTATCCCATGCTGCCTAATTATTTTACCAATAGGAAGCATATATATAGTAAAGAGAATCGGCCCAAGCACTGAACCCTGTGGTACTCCGCAAGTAACTATTGAGGTTGAGGAAGATCTATTGTTTACCTGAACAAACTGAAATCTGTTAGACAAATAAGATTTAAACCAACCTAGTGCTGTTCCTATTATACCGACACTTTGAAGCCTTTCTATGAGAATATTGTGGTCAACAGTGTCAAAGGCAGCACTGAGATCTAACAGGACCAGAATGGTCACCAGTCCATTGTCTGAGGCTATGAGAATATCATTAGTAACCTTCACCAGAGCTGTTTCAGTGCTGTGATGAGCTCTAAAGCCTGACTGAAACTTCTCAAACAGCTCATTATTGTTTAAATGCTCACATATCTGGTGTGCAACTATTTTCTCAAGAATTTTAGATAAGAAGGGAAGATTAGATATCGGTCTATAGTTAATTAAGTCGTTTTGATCAAGAGAGGGTTTCTTAAGTAGAGGTTTAATTACAGCAATCTTAAACTCCTGTGGTACATATCCATTGACTAAGGATAGATTCATTATATTTAAAATTGGAGCAGCGATCAGAGGGAAAACTTCTTTTAAGAGTTTAGTTGGGATTGGGTCTAAAACGCAAGTTGAAGGTTTAGATGAAGCTAATAATTTTAGTACATCACAAAGTTCGGCTGCATTAAAGCAGTTTAAGCATATATTAGGTTCCACCATTTTTGAGGCTGCCTCATTAACTAAGGAGGAAGCAAGCATATTGGGAAGGTTCCCAATTATCTTATTCTTTATGGAGTCTATTTTATTTATAAAGAATTGCATGAAGTCGTCACTGCTTAGAGCTTGGGGAATGGTTGGCTCGATAGAGCTATGATCCTGTGTGAGTTTGGCAACTGTATTAAAAAGAAACCTAGGATTATTTTTATTCTCCTCGATTAAAGATGAATAATATGCTGTTCTAGCTGTGTGAAGGCTCTTTTTATATAGCAATAAACTATTTTTCCATATTAAAAAGGAATCATGTAAATGCGTGGAGCGCCATTTTCTCTCTAGTTTTCTAACATTCTGCTTTAGGGTACGTAGCTCTAAATTAAACCAGGGAGTTAATCTTCTATGGCTAGCCACCTTCCTTTTCAAGGGGGCAACTTTGTCTATTGCCCGACGCAGGGAGGAATTAACGCTATGAACTAAAATGTCAAGTTGTGAGGGGTCACGAGTTAAATCACTGTTTTCTGTTCTGCATTTATAAACTGAGGAAATTAAAGTTGGAAGAGCTTCTTTAAAATTTGCTACAGCGTTGTCTGATAACGTTCTGGTATAATGAAGTTTTCTTTCAGGTTTGATATGATCCATTAGAGTAAGTTTAAAAGTGATAAGGAAATGATCAGACAGGATAGGGTTATGTGGAAAGACTGTTATTTCTTCACAGTCAATGCCATAAGTCAGCACAAGATCTAAAGTGTGGTGACAAGAATGTGTTGGTCCCTGCACATTTTGAGTAAAGCCTATTGAGTCTAGGATAGTGTGAAAAGCTGTATTTAGACTATCACTTTCATTATCAACATGAATATTGAAGTCTCCGACTATAATGACTTTATCAGTGTTTAAAACTAAGTCAGATAGAAAATCTGAAATCTGATCTAAAAATTGAGAATAAGGTCCTGGTGGACGATATAAGACCACAAACAAAAGTGGCTTTACTGCTTTGTTATGTGTATGAGGAAAGCTAAAAACTAGATGCTCAAAGGAACTGTAACTATTATTTTTTTGGAGATTAATTAGTAAATCGGAATGAAAGATAGTTGCTACTCCACCTCCTCGACCAGTACTTCGAGGGACACTAAAGTTTAAGTAGCTAGGGGGAGTTGACTCATTTATTGTGACATGGTCCTCTTCCTGCAACCATGTCTCTGCAAGACAAAACAAATCAATATTATTTTCACAAATTAAGTCATTTACCAAGAGTGTTTTTGAGGGGAGAGATCTTATGTTTAGTAAACCACATTTAATTGATTTGTTTTTATGTTCAGTCCGAGTTTTATTTATCTTTATGAGATTTTTATACTTTGCTCTAGTAGCATTAACTTTTAATTCATTAGTTTTGGGTAGTGGACGGGAAACTATCTCTATAGGGTAGTGGGTGGGTGGCAGTCCCTGTTCCTTGACCTGGACTCTGGGTTCCCTGAGCTGGACTCTGGGTTGTCACGGCTTTGGGGAACTAGAGATAACCCTATCAATGTTCCTGGAAAGAAGCGAAGCTCCGTCCTCGGTGGGATGGATGCCGTCTCTACGTAACAGTCCAGGTTTTCCCCAGAAGGCCCCCCAGTTATCAATGTAGCCCACATCGTTTTCTGGACACCACCTTGACAACCAAAGGTGGAACGAAAGCATACGGCTGTACATGTCATCGCTAGTACGATCAGGCAGGGGACCAGAAAAAATTACAGAGTCAGACATCTTTTTGGCAGCCCTACACACCGAAGCTACGCTAATTTTAGTGACCTCCGACTGCCGTCGCCGGGTGTCGTTGCCACCAGCATGGATAACGATCCTGCTATACCGCCGTTTGTCCTTGGCCAAAAGCTTCAGATGGGACCTAATGTCCGCAGCCCTGGCCCCTGGAAGGCATTTGACGGTGGTCTTTCGTGTCTCTGGAGCCACATTCCTAACTATGGAGCTGCCAATTACAAGAATCGGCCTCTCCTGCTCGGCGGGTGCGTCGCTGAGCGGGGCGAACCTATTGTTCAGAGAAAGGGGCTGGAGGTTGGCCGCGGACTGGGGTCTGGCGCTAATCTTCCTACGAACAGTCACCCAGCTCGCCTGAGGTCCCGGCTGCACGGGAGCTGTTGAAGGACGGCTAGGTCCTGTCCTAGTTGACTCCGCGCTAGCTACTGCTGGGCCTGGCTGTTCTACAGCGCGGAGCCGGGCCTCTAGCTCAGAAACCCTCGCCTCCAAAGCTACAAAAATGCTGCACTTATTACACCTACCAACTTCACTAAATGAGGCGGAGGAGTAACTAAACATCTGACAGAGAGAGCAGGAAAGAGGAGGAGGTGTAGAGAGAGATGGAGGGACAAGAGAGAAAGCTGCCGAAGCCATGCTAGCCGTAAAGCTAAGCTAACCAAGCGGTACCTTACCTTACCTAAAAACAAAGTAATTAACCCAGTAAAACGCTTAAAGAGTCCTAAACCGTGAAGAAACTTAACGTTTTAATGTGTTTGTGTGTTAAGCAACTCAGAAAAAACTTATTGACAGAGAAAGTTAGATCAGTTCAAGAGAGAGAGAAACACCGACTTGCTACAAACGAGTTAGTCACAAAACAGGAAATGACGCGATACGTCTTACCAACGCGATACGTCTCCACGCTCACGACCAATTAATTTCCAATCAGCTGTGGCTACATTGTAGCCACAGCTGTCTTGGGGCAGAATGAGAGAAGTGTTTTACCCTAGGACACAGCAGCAAGATGAAAAGTTTTAACTGGCAGCTCACTGGTTATAGTAAGAATCCCCTACCTCCTGAGTGCCTGCTGCCCCCAAAAAGAACACATTTGCTCCTTTGAATTACAGGGGTGACAGTATTATATTTTGTGGTTCTAAATTTTCGTGTCCTATGTAATTTTAACAGGGTTTTATTAGCAGTGAAAAGTGCTGCGTAAATCAAACTGAGCATTTAAGTGTTCTGCTGCAGGATGGACTGGTGCACTTCACCATATAGATAGCCTACAAACCTGGTGGTTTTGGTAATCTATATGGTTGTCCATTGTAAATTCTGCATTACAACTTGGTGACCTTAGCAGCTGTCTGCAAATTAATTTATTTCAATGTTTTAAAAATATAAAAATCCTTCATGATCTTTTCATCAGTTAAATCAGTATCAAATCTTCTAAAATTATTTTTTATTGAGCAGAAATGTTGTATTATATAACAGTCCTTGTCCTACCCCCTAGTGTTGCCATTTGAGATGAGAGTGTACCACTAGTTGTTTGTACACATATTCTGGAGTGCTTGAAACAGATGAGTCCTATTTATTCCACTTCTATTGGCGAAGTAGTGGGTATTCACATGGAAACAGTCATACATACATACATCTGTGCCATTACACTTTCAGTTTAGTCACAACTTCTGAGTTTTTCTTTGCTAAGAACAAAACCTTTTTATCTGAAGAAAAAGAAACACACACACAAACACATTATATATATATATATATATATATATATATATATATATATATATATATATATATATATATATATATGTATTCCCCTCTCGCCCACCGTGGGCAGTGTTTTCCCGTTGCAAACTCGGGTCCTCTACCAGAGGCCTAGGAGCTTGAATGTCCTGTGCAGTATCTTTGCTGTTCCAAGTACTGCACTTTTCTGGACTGAGATGTTGTTCCAGAGATCTCCTGGAGCCATTCCTCCTGTTTGGGGGTCACTGTCCCAAGTGCTCCAATAACCACGGGTACTACTGTCACCTTCATCTTCCAAGCCTTCTCTAGCTCCTCTCTGAGCCCTTGGTATTTCTCAAGTTTCTCATGTTCCTTCTTCTTGATATTATCATCACTTGGTATTGCCACATCTACCACAACGGCTTTCCTCTGCTCTTTATCAACCACCACAATGTCCGGTTGGTTTGCCATTACCGTCCTGTCTGTCTGGATCTGGAAGTCCCACAGGATCTTTGCTCGGTCATTCCCCACCACCTTTGGAGGTGTTTCCCACTTTGACCTTAGGGTTTTCAGCAGGGGCGATTTTAGATCTCTTGTCTCCAGTGGTTGTCCTCCAAGTTCCCAGTGGTTCTGAGTTTTCTGAGTTCCTGGATCCTTTGAGTAAAGAGGAAAATAAATTACTTTTGCAAACCTTACCTCCAATCTCACTGAGTCATTTGTGTGTCTGCACTAGAGTCCGAAAGCTAAAAACATGTCATTGTTAGTTGTTGGGAGGTCAGCTGTTAAACAGATCTCAGCAATACTGTGCTGTGCTGTTCCTCCTTGTTTGTACAACAAGTTTCAATCAAAACTTCCAAGTAAATAAGGTATCTTTCTCACCTCGTTGTTTAAAATGCTTTTTCCAACTACAAAGATTTATCATTAACATGAACAAACTGGAATCTGTCGGACAGATATGATTTAAACTAGCCCAGTGCTGTCCCCTTGATCCCTCAAATGTGTTTGAGCCTTTCTAAGAGAATATTATGATCGACTGTGTCAAAAGCAGCACTGAGATCTAATAAGACCAGAACAGTCACAAATCCTTTATCTGAGGCCATTAGAATATTATTAGTAACTTTCACCACTGCTGTTTCAGTGCTATGATCAGCTCTAAAACCTGACTGAAATTCTTCAAACAGGCTGTTGTTGTTTAGATGCTCACATGCTAGATTAGCAATTATTTTCTTAAGAATTTTGAATAGGAAAGGAAGGTTAGATATAGGTCTATAGTTAGCTTAGTCATCTTGATCCAGGGAGTGTTTCTTAAGTAAAAGTTTAATTACAGCAACCTTAAATTCCAGAGGAATATATACATTTATTAAAGACAGATTCATCATGTCTAGAATAGGGTCAGTAACGAGAGGGAACACTTCCTTAAATAATTTGGTAGGTATTGGATCTAACATTGGCCCTTTGATGGACTGGCGACCTGTCCAGGGTGTACCCCGCCTCTCGCCCGTTGACAGCTGGAGATAGGCACCAGCCCCCCCGCGACCCTCGGAGGACTAAGTGGTTCCGAAAATGGATGGATGGATGAATCTAACATAAAAGTTGAGGGTTTAGATGAAGCTAATATTTGTGATAATTCCGAAAGTTCAACAGAATCAAAATGGTACAGACATAAACATGGTTCTACTTTTATCTCTGATACTAACTCATTTACTGAAAGAGAATTAATCATGTTAGGGATAATGCCAATGATTTAATTTTTTATAGAATTACTTTTACTTACGAATAATCTCATAAAGTCATTGCTACTGAGAGAAGGGGGAATAGCTGGCTCAACAGAGATATGACTCTGTGTAAGCCTGGCAACTGTACTAAGAAGAAACCTAGGATTGTTTTTATTTACCTCTCTTAATGACGAGAAGTATGCTGTTCTGGCTTGTCGAAAGGCATTTTTATAAAGTAGTAGACTATTTTCCCAGGTTAAATAGGAATCATTTAAGTGTGTAGAGTGCCATTTTTTCTCCAGTTTCCTAGTATTCTACTTTAAAGTACACAACTTTTCACTAAACCAGGCAGCCAACCTCCTATGGCTGATTACCTTATTTTTAGGGGGGCTACATTGTCTAGCGCCAAACGCAGTGAGGAAGTAATACTTTGAACCAGACCTTCAATTTCTGAAGGGTTAGTGGAATTACTGCGGTCCACTGTGGTATTCTGAGACGCATAGAGAAGCAAGAATGTAACAGATTCTTTTAAATGTGTTACAGCCTCTTAAAAAAAGATAGAAATAAAAAAAAAATAAAGATATTGTTCTACTGTAATGACATTTTCTTTCAGATTTTCGAGCATTGGGTAAAGTAAATTCAAAGGTCAAAAATGGTCAGATATGACTGGGTTATGTGGGAGGACTATTAGTTCATCACACTCAATTCCATATGTCAGTACAATGTCTAAAGTGTGCTGACCAGGTCCCTTCACTTTCTGAGTAAAGCCAGTAGAGTCTAACATAATATTTAAGGCTGCAGTTAGGCTATCACTTTCAATGTCCACGTAAATAGTAAATTCCCCACTATAATTACCTGATCAGTGTTTAAAACTAAATCAGATAAAAAATCTGAGATCTGGTCCAAGAATTAAGAGTAAGAGCCTGGTAGACGATACAAAAACCACAATCAAAAGTGGGTTCAATGTTTTGCAGCTTGGATGAGGAAAACTAAGGATTAGATGTTAAAAGAGCTGTAGCTAATAATTGGTCTAGGGCAAATTTGCAAATCTGATTGAAAGATGGTTGCAACTCCTCCTTGCCTAGTACTTCTAGGAATGTGAAAATGTTGATAATTGGAGGAGTTGATTCATTTATAATTACAAAATCCTCCTGCAACAACAAAATGTCATGTGTGATCAATGGACTAATGGAATGTATCACAGTAGAGTTACAAAATGAAAAAGGGAAAAATGTACTTATAAGTTGTATATACAAAGCACCTGGGGTAAGTATAGAGCTGTTTAGTGACCAAATGGAAAAAATGTTCTCCTTAACAAAAAATAAGACAATGTATATTTCTGGGGATTTTAACATCGATTTGATAAATCCAAACAAACACAAACAAACAGACGAATTCATCAACGTAATGTATGGAATGAGTCTGTATCCAACTATAACGAGGTCTAGTAGAATCACAACACAAAGGGCAACTCTTATTGATAATATTTTTACCAACAATATTGAACACTCCCATATTAGCGGACTAATGGTTTGTGACATAACCGATCATTTACCAGTATTTACATTAGCCGATTTAAAGATTAAAACCAATAAAACTGTAGCAAAACCAATATACAAAAGAATAAGAAATGAAAACTCCATGTACTCGCTTACTAATGACTTAATGATACAAAATTGGAACAGTGTGTACAGAGTGGAAGATGTAAACAAAGCTTTTACTATATTTTTAGAAAAAATCGGTTTAATATACAATACATTTCAATAACTTGCTGAACCAAAATAAAAATAATATTAAATGTGTCTGGGACATTTTAAACACTATAATCAGACAATGATCCAGCAAAGAACATACATACCCAGATTACTTCATGGATGATGAAGGTCAAAACTATAACACTATGGAAGCAGCACATAAATTTAATGAGTTCTTTGTAAATATCGGGCCAAACCTGGCTAAAACTATGCCAAAAGGCATAAAAGGTGAAACAGAACCAAAAAATTAAAATACAATATTCCTATCTGCTATAGACGAAAGTAAACTAATATCATTTGTTAATAAATTTAAAAACGAACACTCAACAGACTGTCATGACATAGCCATGACAGTAATCAAAAAAGTGATCAATTGTATATGTAATCCATTTACATATATTTGTAATTTATCATTGCAAACAGGTAAATTTCCAGAGAAGATGAAGACAGCAAAAGTTTTACCAATATATGAAAATGGCAATAAACATCTATTCACAAATCATAGACCAATCACATTTTAATTTTTTAACATTAGACTTAGCACTTTTTTTTTCACCTACCTCTTTCCTTTATAGTGATCATCTTCAGCTAGATTTGCCTAATTTATAGTCTCACTCCATCTTAACTGTATATCATCAAACACAGACACTCTCTCTACACATAGATAAACACATACATCCTAGTTTAGCCACACAAGATAGATCCAAGGATCTAATCAAATCTTCCCGCTGCTCTAAAGCTGCAGACTCCTTATGTGAACTTAAGCAGCCAGTCACAGACACACACTCATTCAGGTCTCTTAAGTTGCCGTTTGAAAAATTTCTTCCTATTTTTACTTCACATAAGTCTACAATTTATCCGTCATCCTGTTTCCTTTTCCTTATGCTTGGCTGAATTGCATGACTTTGTTGATATCTAATTATAATGGATTGCTTGATAAGCAGTGTGATTATAGCTATTGTTGAAAAGCTATACCAGTTAAACTCTGTTTAACTATTTTCATCCTGTGGAATGTTTGGATCTGTGATTTGTCCAATTATCTGTGGTATTTTATACCTAAATATTTCTATAATAAAGGTTTCAAATAAAGCATGACAAACATTTTCATTATATCATTAACCAATTATGAAGAAAACATCAGCAATCAATGAGCTGTTTTTTTTTTGTTGTTTGTTTTTTTTTTTTGATTCGAGAATCCTTTATTTTGGTGACACAAAAGTTTGCTTTCACAGAAATCTTTCTAAACAAGCTGAGGTTCACCAAAAGTTTTCACAGTAATTGCGACTTTATTCACAGTGCTGTCACAATGCAAGCTTTTTACATTGATGTTGCAATGGTGTTTGTTGAAAAAAAGCAACAAAAAAAACCCCAAAAAAACCATTTCCTTGCATGCATCTCTCACTGGGATTAATTGTAGTGGTGAGGATGTTTTCCATTTTTGGGCCGAAGAATTTTCATATTTTTCAAACAATGCATGTCATTAACGTTAAAAATCAACCTTGTTCAACCAATTCATATTTATTTATTTTTTTCCCTCATAATATCTGTGCAAGGTTCAGCTGCTGTTTTCAAGACTGGTTGCTGTTGAACACAATGGGCATGTGCTTCAAAAGAAGATACACACATTACACACAGTGCAACAGGAGATACTTTGCCAGAGACTGGTAATTAAGAGATTGGGCTCTGAAGCTTGACTGCTGACCACACAAGGCAGCAGTTCTCAATATTTACAATTCTCTCTGCCCACAGACATGCATAAAGAGGATGTATGGATTTACAGTAATTGACCTGTAACTTTGCTTTAAATGAACCATTTGTCTCTGAGCACAGCCTGAAGATTAAAATGTTAAATGTTGCTCACGCCCAAGGCATTACACAACATGTTCACATATGCATTTCTTTTGTGTACACTCCATTGTTACTAAGTGGCAATGTGCACTGGGTTGTTGAACTTTGCATGTGCATTTCCAGGGCTCTTTGCTCTTTTGGTTAGTTTTTTGTTTTCTTTGCTTCATGGTTGCTTGAATTTTCGTGGTTTCAGAGATGAATAAATGTATGAATGCAGCCCCATGGGCCCTGCTTTATTGCTTTTGGTTCAGTGTGAGGCATAAACAGTTTGACAGCTTGATTTCATTTCACTTGTCTTTCCTTGTCCTTATTTGATGTTTGAATGAAAACAATTTAATTTGTTGTTCACACCTGCCCAGCAGCATGTTTATCTTTACTCTTGAATGAAGGGACGGCTCAGATAGCTTGCTTTAATGAATGTATATGCATAGAAAAACTAGTAGAGCTCTATATTTAAATTGAAATAAAGTCAATAGAATCAAATACATTAATCAAACAAAAATAACTCCCTGGTTGAAATTCCCTAGTAAAAGTGTCTAGAACAGAACTCCCCCCCTTGTTGGACATCATTCTAATTTTAATTTTAAAATTATTTCATTTTTAATTTTAAAAAATGGCAAATTTAAGAATATGGGATTGGGAGTGACACAAGTGAAATTGGTGATTACTTCAAACTACTGACAGAAAATAACAGAATGCATACCCCTTCGGTTGTATAATGATCACATATTTTTTGAGTTAATAAACTCAGATATTTGAGTATATCAAAGCTTAAATATTTGGAGTTTATGTTAAATATATTGTTTAATTATAATTGATGGCATTCCAATGGAGGAACGTTCTCCACGTCCTGCTATCAACTTCTGCTTCTGCATCAGTTCTGTTGCTCTTTCTGTGTCTCTGCAGCCTTCTCCAAACCCCAGACGGTCTCGGCAGATGACCGCTTATGCTGAGCCTGGTTCTGCTGGAGGTTTCTTCCTGTTAAATGGGAGGTTTCCTCTCCACTGCCGATTCATGCTTGCTCAGTGTGAGGGATTGCTGAGAAGTCACGACGCAATCTGTGGTTCTCTAATTCCTAAATTAAACATTGTATTGTAATAACTCTTCTTGTAAAGTGCCTTGAGATGACATCTGTTGTGAAATGGTGGTATATAAATAAACTGAATTGAACATTTAATAATTAAATTAAACGTATCGATTAAGCCATCTCAAAAATCTCCAGTACATGCATCTTTAATTTATGGTTCATTCACACTACGCTTAAGTTATGTTAGTGACATTAACTTATATATAACTCACATGAAAACATTATATAGTTATACTCCTATGTACAATAATTTTCAACACAAGTGATACAATGAGCCAAGTTGTAATCACTGAGTCTTTCAGATTCCTAGGATCCACCATCACACGGGACCTGAAGTGGACCTCCCACATTGACTCTATAAGGAAGAAGGCCCAGCAAAGGCTGTACTTTCTGCGTCAGCTCAGAAAGTTCAACCTGCCTCAGGAACTGCTGACCATATTCTACACAGCAATAGTCCAGTCTGTCCTGACCTCATCCATCTCTGTCTGGTTCGGATCCGGCACCAGGCAAGACAGGGACAGACTGCAGAGAACAGTCAGGTCCTCAGAGAGGATCATATGTACTGACCTTCCCTCCATTGAGGACCTATTCCGGGCCAGGGTCAGGAAGCGGGCCAGAAAAATCACCACTGACCCCACACACCCTGGCCACAATCTGTTTAGGCTCCTCCCCTCAGGCAGGCGTTACAGAGCACTGTACGCCAAAACCACCTGACACAAGAACAGTTTCTTCCCCCAGGCTGTCGCTCTGATGAACTCTGAATAGTCACAGAGTGTGAGTCCATTCACATGAACAATAAACTAAAACTCTGCACTGCTGTATATAATTACTGTACGATAACCCTGGTTTGGTGTATATATTATCCTTTATTTTTATTTTTCTTTTATTTTTTTTCCATTTTTTAATTTCACTTATTTAAGTTCTGTACTGGAGAGAAAAGTTGCCGGAGTCAAATTCCTTGTATGTGTCATACTAGGCCATCAAAGCTGATTCTGATTCTGATTCTGATTCTGAATGTGGTATTAAAAATGAAAGCACTTTGATTGAGCACAATGGGTATTTCAATACAACAGACTTCCAAGTCACTCATGGTGTCAAAAACATCCCCATAAGCACCCTGGGAAATATGATAATTAGGTCACTCAGAATGTTTGAGTTACTTGTGTCAAAACAAAAGAATTTGCTGAACTAACCCAACACATTTGAGTTAGAATAATTTTTTTCATAATATTGAGTTTCAGCTACTCAGTATAACTAGGCAATCTCAACATAGACGTTCACAATGTATGGGATGAATTGTTTGAAAATGGAACACATTCAAGACCATTGATAATCTACCTTGATATGGGGCTCCATCTAAGATCTCACCCCATGGGGACAAATTGATCACAAGAATGGAGAGCAAAAATCCCAGAACCACATGGGGGGGTACAAATTAAATGACCTGTAGAGAGCTGCAACCAAAGTAACAAAGGCTACCATCACTAACACACTACACCGCCAAAAACTCAAATTCTGCTATGGCAGATGTTGTTCCATGCTTAGGTCAGTACATGTCCAGACCCATCAGCAGTTTGCTAGGGTTAATTTGGATGATCCAGAAGAGGATTGGGAGAATGTACCAAAATAGAACTTTTTGGTAATAACTCTACTTGTCATGTTTGAAGGAGAAAGATGCCGAGTTGCATCCAACTGGGTCTTTCAGCATGACAGTGATCACAACAATACCTTCCACGTTATGGAGTGGCTTCATAAGAAGAATGTCAAGGTCCTGGATTGGCCTAGTCAGTCTACAGATCTCGACCCCATACAAAATCTTTGGAGGCAGTTGAAAGTCTGTGTTTCGCATTGACAGCCCCAATACAACTCTTCTCTAGAGGAAATCTGCATGGAGGAATGGGCCAAAATACCAGGAAGTGTGTTAAAGCCTTGTGAAGACTTGAGAGAAAACATTGGACATCGAACAAAGGGTATATAACAAATTATTGAGATTAACTTAGTTTTTTTGCACCATAATTAGCAATATTATTAGTAATATATATTAATTATTATTATACAATATTTAAAAATCATCCCATGTGATTTTTTTATTGTTTTTTTTTTCATTTTGTCTTGACATATACCTATGATGACAATGACAGGCCTCTCTCATCTTTTTTTAGTGGGAGAATTTGCACAACTGGTGGCTGACTAAACACTTTTTTGCCCCAGTGTAACTAAACGACAAAAATGAGAAAACCAAATTATATTGCAATTATCAAAAATAAAGTCTATTTTGAAGGTATTAGCCAATTTATGTAACATACTTTCTCATTGTACATTCTTCCTGACCTTCAGTCTCATGTTACTATCACATTTTAAACTTTGAAACATTCTAGCATTCATACAGTCTTGCTCAGTATGAGGGATTGCAGGGAATTCAACGAAAAAGAAGGCGACTGTCTACTGGCACTAAATGTTTGTTTACAAAGAGTGATGCTGATGATGCAATCTCCTGGAGTTCCTTGGATAGAAAACTTTTAAACTGATAGGAATAATAAAGGATTAATTAGATTGTATGCACAATTGAGTGGAAATCTATTTTCTTGTAAAGTGCCTCAAGATGACTTGTTGTGAATTGATGCTATATAAATAAACTGAATTGAAAATAAAATTTGAGAGTCCCCTTCTCCAAAATGTCATGTAGAAGAAGGAATACAGTCAAAATTTGGAGGTCTTTATTTACTGGGCCTGCTATGTTCTAATCCAATAGTCTTGTGATTTATGTCATGACTGGCAGGACAAGATCCTGGATTCAACCAATTGAAACGACCTGCCTCTGAAGAGGGTGGGCTGAACTTCACAGATAAAGTGAAGCTCTTCATCAACCATGAGGAGTGCAAAATAAAAATAATGCTCCTGCCTAATAAAAGAGGTAAGCTATGGCACCAATAAGATTTTATTATAGGAATATACACTCAACAAAAATATAAACGCAACACCTTTGTTTCTGCTCTCATTTTTCATGAGCTGGACACGGAGATCTAAAATTCACTCCAGATACACAATATTACCATTTCTCTAAAACAGTGTTCACAAATCAGTCTAAATGTGTGATAGTAAGCACTTCTGCTTTGCAGAGATGATCCCCAGTTATTTCCTTCTCATCCCCATTTGCCTCTGTCCACCTGCTCCTTCATTCTACCATTCACAAGGCCTTGGGACGTGGGCACGTCACTGGGGTGCGGGATGGAGTTTCCGTCTTCGCTACCTGGTGGCGGCCTGGGTCCCAATTTTATTGAGCAACTTAGACACTTACACTTGCAACATTTACATGACACACACACATGTAGGGACCTGGCGGTGGGTGCGCCTCGGCACTGGAGGCGGGGCCCCTTATAGGGGGCCTCGCCTGTGGTGCCGGTACCCACTGTTTAAATGCATCTAGACATTGAGGGCCCGGGGAGGGAGATGAGGGTACCCGGCAGTATTCCCATGTCCCACCCCTCTGTTTTAAGTGCACATTAGAACAACACCACAATTGAGCAGGGGGAAAGAGGCTGGGGGTCTTTCCACACCCCTGTTCGTTGGACCATCAGGGGTTGGAGCCCGGGTGGTATATCAGGCCGTCTGGTTGGGGACCTGGGCTGGTGGGCTACTATTGCCGGGGTGGGGGCCTTGGCGGTCTGCTTATCCCCGTAGTGGTGGGAAAGGGGTCCGTTTCCCGGGTGCAGGGGCAGGGTGCTCTATCGGGGCGTCTGTCCCTGGGCCTGGGATTATAGAGTATGTATGGGGTGTATGAATGAGTGTACAGGGTCCTGTTTTCGTGTGTCCTGTATTTGTGAGAATGTGTGCACATGAGAGGGAGGGTACGTATGAGTGTCTCTGTCTGTCTATGTCTACTTGTCAGGTTGGGTGTTTGGCTGCCCTCTGGCCTGGTGCATCTTCTTCCCCTCCGTCACTCCCCGTCGGTGATGGATGCTTCTGCCCGCTGGTCAATGATGGCTCTCGATGCCTGGGGCCGGGGGTCCCGGTTGCGGCCTGGCTCAGTCCTGGTGCATGCCTGGCTGGGCCGATGTGTCGGGCGGCTGCTGTTTTGGGCCGACGTCTTCCTTGGATTGACTGGGGCACCTCTTATGGGGGTGGCGGGGCTGTAAAGTAGGTTGGTGCCGTCCGGTGGAGCGGTGGGGACCGTGCCCGGCGCCCAAGCTCCTGCCAGTTCCATGAGTTCTACTGCCTGGTCGGTTCATCTGGGGGGGCTGTCCGGCATTGACTGGGCCCCAGCTCTTGGCGCTCTGCATGGGGCGGGATCTGGACCCGGGAGCTGGTAGATCTGGATGTCCAGGTGCTGGCTGGGTGCGGCCTAGGGAGGGTGTACATCCGCTGTGGCTTTTACTGTGGCTCCCTGCACTGGTCCGCCTTTGGCTCCTGTGCTCTGTGGGACTCTGGATGCATGCGTCTCCTGCCTCCTTCATGTCTGTGTTAATTCCTGTAGGACGGATTGACGGTTCCTTACACCAGCTATCAATCACTTGCATGGGGAAAGCTTATTCAGACCTGCATGCTCCCACACACACATTTGTGTGGGGACATTGGTGTGGACGGATATATCCTGAGCTGAGGTTATCGTCATTAGTTAGTTAGTATTAGAGCTGAGAATATCATCAATAGATAGTTGGTACCAGGAGCTTACCAGAAACATTAGTATTGTGTTCATTAATCCATGCTTGTGTGTAGTGAATGTGTAATTCTTAGTTTTTATTACTGGATCTCAACTATTGGTGTGGTTCTGTTCAGTTCGTTGTTTTTGTTTTACCGCTTCTCTGCCATACGGCCGAGGCGCAGGACTGGGATGTTTTCTTGTGTTCTTTGTTTGCCTCCCGGTATGGAAAGCCTTTTGAGCATTTATTACATATCTTTGATATCAAACTTTAGGTCCATGTACTAGTACACATTTTGTCCTCACTAGTAAGACAATTTGGCACACTAGTATCACGACTAGAGTGCACTAGTATAACGACTGTGTCTTACTTGTAACATTTTTTCCACTACTAGTGCCAATTTTTGGCCGACTAGTATGCAATCAACCCTTACTAGTAAACTACTGTGCAGCACTAGTGACACTACTAGACCTAACTAGTAGGCATGTGTCAAGCACTAGTAGCCTCCCGGACCCTACTAGTATCGCCAAAATGCCTACTAGTAGCACTAGTAAGGCATTTTTGACCTCACTAGTGCTACTTGTAAGATACAAAATGCCCACTAGTACTACTAGTGGGGTGTGTTTCCCTTACTAGTACTGCTAGTAACAGTGAGAATGCACACTAGCAGTACTAGTGAAAGCCAAAATGAACACAAGTAGTACTAGTGAGGATGTGTTTTACTTTACTAGTACAACTTGTAACAGCCAAACACTCTACTAGTAGCACTAGTGAGACTTTTATCATATTAATAGTACTACAAGAAAAGGCAAGCATGTAAACAAGTGAGGCATGTTTTACTTTACTAGTACTACTACTAAGGGCCAAATGTGAACCAGTAGCACTAGTAAGTTGCAAAATATCCACTCGTGGTACAAGTAGGGGACTTTTACACCTTACTAGTAGTACTAGTGATGTCAAAAATTCTCACTAGGGTTACTAGTGGTATGGTTTTGTTTTCTACTAGTGTAACTTGTTAAAGAAAGTTTTCCTCACTAGTGAGGTCTGAACGTCACATGTAAAGGCTTTGGCTGTACTTGTGTACAAATGCACATCTCTAGTTTGGAATGCCACTCTACCAGTGCGTGACCACACAACACTAGTAGGACATTTCTGTAACATGTAAGCCATTTCTGCACACTAGTAGGACAACTTTGGTATACTAGTAAGACAGTTACATCTTACAAGTGAGGCAGAAGTGTGCACTAGTTGACAATTCTGTACCACTAGTCGTACTAGTGACATCACAAATTTCTACAAGTTAACATCTAGTGTTTCATTAGTAACACTAGTAGCACACATCAACTAATGCACACTAGTACCTCACAAGTAAGATGTAGCTGTCCTACTAGTATGCCAAAGTTGACCTACTAGTGTGCAGAAATGCCTAACATGTTACAGAAATTTCCTTCTAGTTGTGTGTAGTCAAGCACTTGTAGTGTGTAATTGCATACTAGTTGTGTGGTAGTTGCGAACTAGGGATGCACAGATGCACACTAGTACAGCCATAGCCTTTACATGTAATGCTCAGAAGCTCACTAGTGAGACACATTTTTTTCTACTAGTCACACTAGTAAAACACAAAACCGTGCCACTAGTAACACTAGTGCTACTAATGGATATCTTGCCACCTACTAGTTCTACTAGTGCATATTTTTGCCCTTACTAGTAGTACTGGTAGACACGTTGCCATCTACTAGTGGTACTAGTAAGATAAAAAAAAGTATCACTAGTGCTACTAGTAAAACCATAATAGTCTCACTTGTACTACTAGTGGACAGTCTAGCCATTACTAGTTAACATGTCAGTTGCAACATGCAGCCACTAGTGTCACTAGTATGACTAGTGGATTGCAGGCAAATGAAGGAGGTGGGACATGGATTTTGATTGATAGATGTTCAAACTGTATGCTTACAGCCTTAAAGGGGCCACTCTGCATACTAAAGTGTTAGCAGCAGTCATACTGGAAGATGTTCCAACTTTTTTTGCTAACGTACCCTTACGAAACAAAAATATATTGCAATACACTATGATTTATATTTAAATACATTTGGAATTATATTTCAATTTATGAGAAACTTCTATGTATAATAAATAATATATACCAGTACATGGATTAACAAGCTATTAAAATTTACTGAATCATAGATTTCAAAATACATTGCTGGTCAAACAAAATGATTACATAATATCTTTTTTTATTAATAGAAAATATTTGTAGTAGATGGGCAAGCTTAAGATTATATTTTTATGAACAACATATGAACGTTTATTTAATCATTTTTGAAAAATATAGTTGTGATTAAAATAAAAGCTCCTTAACAAAATACATGTACTTAAAACTCAAAACTATACCATAGCCACTGAGCTTAGTGCGACTACTGCACTATGTGCCCACTAGTGCTACTAGTGCCCTCAAAACTTAGTGCCACTAGTTCTACTAGTGGCCAATAAGTGCCGACTAGTGCTACTAGTGATCTCAAAATGCCCACTAGTGCTACTAGTTGCCTCTAAGCTTAGTGCCACTAGTGGTCTCAAAATGCCCACTAGTGCTACTAGAACTGCACATTCTAGGGTGGCCTTTTATTGAGGGCAGTATAACGTACATCAGTGCACTAATCATCATGTCAGATCAGCATCTTGATGTGGCACACCTGTGAGGTGTGCCACACCAAGCAAAAAGTTAAGCATTATATCCTTATCCATTACGCTTTGTATTCCAAAATCACACTAGTTCCCAAAGTTGGGGTTAGGACCCCAATTGGGACTACCAGTATATAAATTATATATATATGATATAAAATAAGTCATTTTATGAATTATAACATTACGGGTAAGTCCCGCCTTCCCGTGTCTCAGCTATGGCTCAGAAGCCACGGTGCTGTCCACTTTAACCAATCAAGTGATGCCAAGGGCAGTCAATCATCACGAACGCTGTGTACTCGTGCTCGTAACTGCGCGCACGCTCAGTATTCTGTTTTCACAGAACCTCCGAATCAAGCTTTCACCATTAGTCCCGACTTTTTCAAACCAAAAAAGCATCCTCACCTCCGATAACTCCCTTGTTGACCAGTGTTGGGAGTAATACATTACAAAATTAATGAGTTACAGGAATATATTAGTTTTTTCAGTAACTGAGTAGTGTAATGCATTACTTACAAAATATACAGCAATATATTTCTAGTTACAATTTCAGTAACTCAAGTTACAAATGCATTTTAAATCGTCTTTCTGGCCATCTAATGCAACAGACCAAATCTAGTTGGATACCATAGAACAAGATCCACTTCCTGTTGCTAAAAAATTAAAACATCAAAGAATCAGGACGGCTGAGGAAAAGATCGACAGTATATTTAAACAGCGGCATTATTCACACTGTTTACCTAATCACCTGTTATAAGACTTAAGACATCGGAGTCTCATCTTTGTCAACCATCTTTGTGATGTACACTTTCTGCACCTTCTATTAATTAGATTTAACAAACATTACCATGAAATAGAATGCATGCAAAGAAAGTTGAGACTTAATTTTAATAAAATAGTCCTAAACGGGGGAGGAGGCGCTGTCTATTCTTTTTTACAGTCTATGGTCTTAGCCCATTGACCTGGCGCGTGCACGGAAAAGTAGGCGCGGCTTCAAGACCAATCAGCAAGGGAGGGGGAGGGAGCTTGGGTAGTTTTTTTTTCAAATAATGTCCCTCTCTCTCTTTTTTCTTACAAAGTCCAGACTATCACTTTAAGAAAGCAATTAAATGTTATCTGTGAATCGAAATGAAATTAAATGTTGTAAAAAACAAACAAAAAATGTACCTAAAAGGGAAATACACAGGTTTATGCACACTAAAGTTTTTAAAGTAACGACTTTGAATTACCTACCATTTCTGTCCTTCATTTATGCTATATTTGTAATGCAATTTTGATGTTTTCTTTCATGTGTTTTACTTAATGGTACTCCCCTTTCGACCAGGCACGGAGTGGCGCATAATGTCTGTGAAATAATGTCTGTGAAGTATATAGCAAGTATATAGCAAACAGCTGATAGCCACCACTACAATCAAAGGGACTGTTTACTATGGGCATGAAGCAGCACAAATCTATTGTGTCTCAAAAGTACTGTGTGGTAAGGAAGTGTGATGGAAGGTATGGACCCAAACGCAGCAGCTGAAGTAAGTGCACTGGAGTTTATTGAAAGTGCCACTTGTGGTTGTGATGATGAGGATGGTGAATTGGTGATGGTCTTGACGGCAAGAAAAGAGTAACAGTATGAGCAAGAGGGAGAACCGCAGGAGGACACATGGAGGACACTGATTGTAGGCACCTGCAGTAGACAATGATCTGGCACTGAGTGAGGATGAGTGACGGATTACAAAGGGTGGAGGTAGGTAAGATACGGTGTGGATGAAGATTGAGGACATACCTGAGGATGATAATGATGAGGAGAAAAATAAAAGAAGAGGAAGCACCCTATCCAGGATTGGTGGAGTGGCCCCTATGGGTACGCCCCTAGAGGTTTGGCGGACGGTCAGGATGGCATCCCCTCGTAGGAAGTGAGTCGGGCAGACGGCCCGGATAGCATCCCCTCACAGAATGTGAGTCAGGCAGACAGCCCGGTTGTCATCCGCTCTTGAGATCCAGAGGACAGCTGAATGGACGTCCTTTGGCTGGACTAGTGTCAGGTGGACGGCCCAGTGTTCCTTCTCTAAGGTCCAGGCAGCGGCGCAGGAGCTTGGCTGGTCATTGGCGGAGGAGCCTGTCTGATCATCTGCGGCAAAATAGGGCCTGGCTGGTTCCTACTGACAGTGACGAAGGAGCTTCTTCAGTAGAGCTGGTCCTGAAACTAGAGGCTTGGAGGCTGGCGAGCCTAGCTCTAGGTGGACCGCGGGCCTGTCTCTGGGTGCTCATAGGACAGAGATGGGTCTTCACTGGCAATCTCCGGTAAACTGCCAAAGAGCTGCTGCTGTGTAGGCCTGGAGGACTTCAGCAATAAGCATAGCAGGCTCTGGCCCTTGGACTGGTCCTGGATTTGGAACTGGAAATGGTTCTGGTGCAGGCAGAACCAGCAGCCCTTATGATGTCACCAGCATATCTGGAAGCTCTGGTGGTGGAGGTGGCAGATCCGGCAGATCCAACAGCTCCGACGGTGGTGCCAGCATAGAGTAGTAATTCAATACATTTTTCCTAGCACCGATTAACAACAGATGTCATCTCAAGGCACTTTACAAGAAAATCAATTTCAAATACTTTCAATCAGTTTAAATGTTTTTTTTTTTGTCTAAGGAATAGTACCATTATCATACAATGCTACCTCATGCTCATCTAAGTTTGAATATATTTGGAATATTTTCTAATCCTAATTACTGCATGTGCAGATGTTATTTATACACTTTAATACACATTCCAATTTACTCAATGTGCATTAAATTAGCTTCACAGATAAATGTTGATATAACTGTATTCAATACATACATTTTGAAATGTCTAATTTTTAAATCATTTTTAAACTTATGTAGATTTATTATAAAAGCTGAGGTTAGGTATTTAGAGAAAAACTAGCATTTCATTTATTCAGACTCAGTCCACTATTTGACTTTTATTCTCTAAAAATATTTGTTATATTTTCTTTTTACAGCTGCAAGCTGAGGAAAACCATGCTATACCCCAGCAAACTCATAAACAGCCAGCAGTTACAGTAACTTTGCAGTGGCAGCATAATTATGACAAAAACTTACTTGAGGCAAGAAAGCTGAACCGAGCTGTTGCTGATTTGGATCAAGTGCCCATTCACACAGTTCAAAAATGTGGATGCTACATCAGTTCAACCTCAAATACCAGCTTTATTAATTATTATTAATTGTGTTGTTCAGCTATCATGTATTTGTGTTTTGCTTTGGTACTCAGAATTCTGAGTTTTTATTGGTAAATTTAGTCTAAATTAAACGTTGGTTTGGTACCGGAATTGGTACCGAAAACCGTGGATTTTCACTGGTAGCAGAACCAAAATTTTGGTACAGTGACAACCCTAATGGCTGCGTTGAGACCGCAGGCTATGTAAGCGTCAGCAATGTCAAGATTACACGTTACGTCTATGGTGGAGGCCATTGGAGGAGCATTACAGTCTCTGCTGCGCTTTGTGAGTTTTGGCTCTGTCAACTTTTCAAGCTTTTCCTGTGTTTCAAAATTCAAAGCTCAGAACGCTAGCAACGCAGAAGTTCAGCTGGTTGAACTTTTCGTAACGCTCTTGATGCAGGACAGCAACCAATCATTGTAGTGACTTTGCCTGACGTCGACACTGCCTAGCCAAACAAGATCAGCTACTGTTTAAAACATCCAGCAGAGAAAGGCCCGCCTCTAGCTTTGCAAGCTTCAGCTTAAAAATGTATCTTCTTGGTATCTTCTGTGTAAATGCATCAAACTAGTCGTTTTATGAGCATTGCTTGACGCTGACAAAGCTTGCAGTCTGAACGCTCCATAATTGCAACACATAAAAAAGGAATCTCACAATGCTGTTTTAAGTTCACATAAGCAGTCTCATAAATGGATAACACACATTAGCATGTAGCTAGAATTTACTTACTGCTCTGGCCACTTCTTCAGGCATCAGTTAATCTCTATGACAGTCTGCGTTGGTTCTGGCCAATGTTCCGTGATATGAATCCCTAGGGATTCTGTAGTATTTGTAGCCAGGCTTTGTATGTGTGTGAATGGGTGGGTTTATGGATTCTGAATCTGTACTCACGGTTAATTAAACCAAGGGTACGGATTCTTAAACCTCAAAATTATTTCTGCACCCGACCCCTGTCGGGCTCCATACACACACATTCACACACTGATGATGGCAAGCTACATTGTAGCCACAGTTTCCTTGGGGCACACAGTCAGAGAGTAGGCTGCCAAAACACTGGCACCACCGGGCCCTCTGACCAATACCACCAGTACTCCACTGCATCATGTAAAACGGGCCACAGTAATACATAAAGAACAATTTAATTCCCCTAATTCAGCTGAGTGGTGCTAGAAAGAAATGAGCTGTCCTCGCAGAAACATTTGGCCTGATCATCTCCATATTATGGGCATTCTGTGAATGATTGGCTCTCGTTACAGCTATAATGTAAAATCTTTTTTTGATCCAAGTACTAGTTTTATTACTGTTTACTGACCGTCCATAACAATTCAAAGTGATAAGCCCACTATTCATAATGAAATCCAGCAGTGAAATTCCTCTCTAATGAGGATTCTTTGTTGATGTGTTGGATATTGTATGGATCATGGACTGGATCTTAACTGCAAAAACCAAAAGCGTGTGAAATTAAAATGTCCAGGCATCAATACAAGCATGAAAGCGCACACATGATGATGAGCTGCAATTAACTGAATACCAGAGAGTTTGGATTGCTCGTGGAGTTGGAGACAGTTTAATTGAGGTTGTATTACAGAACTCTAGGAAAGTATTTAACTTGCCACACTAATTATCATAATGTTTGGCCTCAGGTCAAAGCCCATTTTCGTTCATGCCATCAGAGAGACAGGGTCACTTTAGTCAACTGAGGATTTCTCTGTAGATGGGGATGAAGCAATTTGCAGGGGGCTGGTTGTGTTTAACTTTTGACGGTCATTCGACAACTTGATTGCCATTTTGGCCAGAAATATACTGTTTTGGAAATGGAGAAGTAACTCAAGTTTCACCAGGCATACTTGAAAGTTTTCACAAGTTTTAAATACTATGACTTATGTTTAGACAAAGGGAACTTTGCTCTTTCTTTCTACCCTTTGAAGTCTATCTCCATCCCGAGGGTGTATAAAAACTTTATTGTGTTTATGTACCCAAAAAGTCTATTTAAAGACAGAAAACTTACACAGCGTTTTTGCATTTGAATTTAATTCAAAATACTCTAACCAGGCTAAGAAGCAATTCACCACATAGGAAAAATGATTCACTCTAAAATAATAATGTGTTTATAGGTTTACTCAGTATAACATTTAAATGAAAGCACACTTTGCTTGTCAACAAGGCTACTTGAATAATGATAATATGATAACAGTGTAATTGCATAGACATAGGTCAGGACCCCAGGTAGCGTACATATGTTAAATGGGACTTCTGAATACATTTTTCAGGTGTGAAACTGAAGCAGAATGGAGTCAAAATTACTGTTGCCAAAGCATTAGTTAGGGATTTATTGCTCTCTGACATATCTTGATGGAACCAGATAAGCATAAAACTAAACTAAACCAAACAATGTAGTGTACTGATTGGGGTTCTTCAAGTGGTGCTCTATTAATTTTAAAATATTTTACAGAATAAAATATGACCAGTTATTTCCATGTAGTTTACACTGAAATACGGTAAAATGTGTTGTATATAATTAAAATACACAGTTTCTATGTCCATTTAATGATTAAGTCTCTAACTGAAGTTAATTGCAATTGAAAACCTATTTTTCATTGTCAAATATAGCTATTTAAAAATGTTTAATTAATTGCAATTACTTGATCAATCTTGATCTCTGATTAATTTGTTGATTTTCTAATCATTAATTGGGTTCGACTATTAAATTAATTTACATTCCAAAAACAGTGCTGGTTTTCTGGGGTTTTTGGTCTGTTTCTGTTTGTCATCTACCTGTTTTCCAGTGACTGTCCACACATTAGCTGAGGAACTTTCCAGACTTAAGTGCAGACTTCTGCTAGCTGCACCTACTAGGTGTAGCTAAATGAGCTCATCACTGTCTGTGGATAAAAGGGGCAGGCTGGCAGATCCTGTTGTTGATCCTGAGTGTTGTTTCCTGTATGGTAATCCTCAAGACCTCTGTGTATGCTCCTCTGTCTCCTTGTTGACTTAGTTACAAATTTAGTAATCTTCTCTGTGCTCCTTCCCAGGTTACTCCTTGTCTCATACTCCTCATATTCATGCCATTGTTTTCCTCCACATCTGCCAGCCCTTATTCTCCATACTCCACCATGCTCTTTGGTCCACCTCAGTGCTCTGCTTACCCGCCCTCCGTGCTCACTCCTCACCCCTGGATCACATCATCACCTCACCTTCAGAAGATAAGACAGGGAGCTCCCACACATCCACTGGACTTCACTGTCCCTGGCATTGAACAATCCTCTACCAAGCAAGTCTCACTGAGTTTATTTCCTCAAGAATAACTCCCCTGGAACTCAGCCTTATCTGTGGACTGCTTCCCTTTCAGTTAATCTTCTCTTTGTTACCTAGGTCATCATCTTCAGTATTTCTTTATTCAATGTCAATAAAACTCTTAAACAATTAACTGGTCTCACTAGTGGTGTTCTCCATGTGCTTCAAAAAGCTAAATCCAGACATGACAGACTACATTATAGGAACTAAATATAAATGAAATTTATTATGTTTTTTTTATGTAATTTTAGAAATTTTAAATTGTGAATGTTGTAATCTTTAATGAAATGAAAGTTAAATTTAAACATTTTTTAAATAAGGCTTTTAAATGTAATGATCAATAAAGTCACTGTGGTGGAAAGATTTAGTGTTATGATTTATTTGTACTTTGCAATCAACTGTGACACATGTTTACTTAATGTTGTAGTATTAGTTTGAATGTTTAGTTTTATTGAGTGACGCCTTTACCCAAGTCATGGTCAGAGAGTTTTGATAATGATAGTCCACATCCTGTGTTACCAATGAGATGGCTCTTCAACCGGGCGTCCTTAAAGATCTACAAAGTTCACAGCTTCCTAATCAAAGAGAAAGGCGCCACTAAGTCTCTGATTTTCACCCTGAGAGTTGTACTTTATCGAGTAGAATAGATAGACCAAGGTTGCTAGAAATAATATAAGCTTGTTGTTGTAAGACCGAGGCAGGTCGGTATTCTGCATTTTACTGTGATGTGATACTGTCCTCTGCTATGATCAATGCAAATCATATTAAAACCTCCAAAAAATTTAAAGGAATCTCTCTCATTTTATTAAGAGTCTATAATCCCACTACAGTCACAAAAAAATCGGTCAGTGTGTCCAGGCAGCAGGGAAGCTAGATTAACTGCAAAGTCTATGGTACCTACGCATCAAGTGAGGTCAAAGCTGCCGCGCAGCAAGTCGCACGCGTCAGCGCAGCGGGTATCAGCATGTCGTCCGAGCAGCTGCTGCATGACATTGTGAAAACTGGACTTTGGGGCAGCAAACCTGGGGCATCAACCAATCAGCGTCTTCTCCTTTTAACAAAGACAGGAAAAGATCTGACCTGATTTGGAGGAAGATATCAGAGGATATTGGAGTGCCAGGTAAGCAGTTAAATATTTTCTTTTAACTTTCTTATTATGTTTGCCAACACTAGCCAAACCTGGCTAGGGCAACTATGGTACTAAACACAAACTAATAGTTTCCCATTGTATATTTAGACGAAATCGCAACATGATCCACCATCTTGTAAAGAACTGGCAACAAAGAATTCCCCGCCAGCACACTGACGCACTGACACTGACGCGGAATACAAAGTATGCAAACAGCTGAGTTTTAATTTTGAAGAATTAACTTTCGTCCGTTTGAGCAATTTGATGCATGGATGTGCTGACCGGTGTATACGCAGCATTAGGTTGGCTTCTTGATTCAAAATGCTGCAGCAAGAGTTCTGATGAATTTTAAAAAGAGAGATCACATTTCATCTGTTTTGGCTTCTCTCCATTGGCTCCCTGTTAAATCCAAAAAAGAGTTTAAGATCCTCCTCCTTACTATGTATTATGAAGCCCTTAATAATCAAGCTCCATCATACATCCGAGATCTGATTGTTCCATATGTTCCTAACAGAACACTCTATTCTCAGAATGCAAGTCCACTTGTACTGTAGTTCACAGGATTTCTAAAAGCAGAAAGGGAGGCAAATCGTCTCTTCTCTGTCTTCTCAGACCACTTGTACTGAGCCAGGTTCTGCCGGAGGTTTCTTCCTGTTAAAGGGGAGGTTTTTAATCTCCACTGTCGGTACATGCTTGCTCAGTATGAGGGATTGCTGAGGAATTGTTGGAGCCTGCATGATCCGGGCAAAACCTCACGTTGATGACTCAACACAGTCTGCTGGGATTCCTTACATAGAATACTTTTAACTTAATGAAATGTTTATATAATTGTATTGAAACAACTTTTGTTGTAAAGTGCCTTGAGATGACATTTGTTGTAAATTGGCACTATATAAATAAAAGTGAATTGAATTGAATTGAATAGGGATGGGTACCGATATCCAGTGCCATCATGGCATCGGTTCTGACATAAATGGTAGTAACCAGACCGAAAAGCAGCGCTCATTTCTGGGCTTTATTTTGGTTCTTTTTCCCCCTCTGGAGATGTCAAACACTATGAATTCTGGGAATGCCATCAGCCAAGAGCGATTCCATATTTCAACAGAAAAGGTAAGCATGGTTATCTTTGTGCAAAAAAACTGCTAAAACTTAAGGTTGTCGAAATGAACACACCAACACAGGTCGATTAATTCCTAGAATGAACTCTTTTTTTTTTCTTTTTACGCAATTAACACACAAACAGAACACCACCCTGTTTATAATTCAGAAAGCACCACATCAGCTGTGCTTCCTTAACCAGGCAAACTGCTGGTTGTTGTGCAGCAGCATGTGTTTGTGATCCTAAATGACATGTGAGTATATTATTATCACCGTATTGGCTTAGTGGTGATACGATAAGTTAAAAAGTTGTTTGTGGGAATTATCCTCCGCTTCGGATGTCAGCTCCAGTGTGTGTGGTGCAGAGTTTAAATGCTCCATATTTAGGTTGATTTATGCACGTTGGTTCACTGTACAGCCTCAGTACATTTCATAGTGGGATACCGCTGCTGTAAAAATACGTAATTATTCAGTTAAAGGGATGTTTTGGGACCTAAATTAGTGCTAACTGTTAGCGGATGTAGCTGTGTACATCTTTAGAATAAGAGCATTAATTTCCTGTTGTGATGAACTGGGGAATCGGCTGAGTGTTTACTTTTGGAAAATGGTAAATTGTGACATTTAATTTGTAAGTCTATATTTCATTTGATTTATATTTAAAACAGACTGGTGATATCCAAATGTTAAGTTTATTTATATATTTTGCTTAGTTCTACCTATTAGTTAGTATTTCTCATGTGAGACCACACATACATTGTGAATGTGACTGTGGAGTTCAAAACAAAAAAAATAACTGATTTCTCATATACTTAATTTTTAAAAAGAGCAACTGCATCTATATTTCTCTTTTATTTAAACTGTAAATTGGAGGTTGATTGTCATATTTAGGAAGGATTTCTTATTGTTTTACAGCCCTACTAAAAATTAAAAATAAGAGGGTTTTTGGACGAAGTTTGTATGTTTTCCATTCTTTAAGCACCGTTTCAAGCACCATTCAAGAATCAGCACCATTTAAAAGTAACGGTTTGGCAATGGTATCAGATAAAACCTAAACGACACCCTTCCCTATTAATGTGTCTGTCATGGCAGCATTCTGATTTGTTAAAAAAACTAGGGCTGTCAAAATGTATGCAATAACACAGGTTGATTAATTTGTACAATCAATGCAATACATTTTTAACACATGCACATGTTGGCCTGCCCTGTTTATCCTACAATTCAGTGTGCACTACATTCAACGCTCCTCACATAAACAGCAGGACAGATCCAAAGTGCCATGTGATCCGGTTCCATGTGAACGTGTCAACTCTGTAGTAGGCCAGTTAGAGGGATTATCAGAGTATGTCAATCCTTGCTCCACTCTACGTTTAGTTTGCAGAAAGAGAAATGATCACGCGTTGGAAAAAAAAACAGAAGAAACGGCTGGATTGAGCAGATGATTAAAAATAACTTTACACCAGGTAAGCCTTGGCTAACAAACAAGCTAAGATAGCTAACCAACCCTGCAGCTGCAAGATTACCACAAATAACATTCGGAACTGGAGGTATGCAAAAGTTCTGTTCCATACCATTTTTGCTTATTTTTATAAGCAAAGAATCTCTCTACTGTTCAGAAGAATACAACTCAATTCAAAAATGCTTTATTGATCCCAGAGAGAAAATAAGTAATAATTAATTCTTTAATGTAAGTGTTGTTTTATTGTCCCATGAAGAGGAGTCTCAGGGTTGTCCAATATTAATGAGAAACAACTTTACCTCATCAGAAAATGTTAACCAGTTAACTTGCCTTAGCAACTTGCTAAAAGATTAATAAAAAAGGTTAAAAGGGCCAAGTGTAAATGTGATTGTGGAGTTTAAAGCAAAAGTGCCATGCATCTTTCCTGTATTTCTTTTAATAAAGCACAAAGGCATCTAATGTCCATTAATTAAACCAAAAATGCCGTTTTTCAGTCATACGTATGGATTTATTTATCATGATCAATTCACAGCTACTCATTGATTATTAATATTTAAAATGTAATCCTTTGATGTTCATTGAAAAAATACATCAGATTTTTTCAGGCAACATGGCTGATTGTCAAATTTAGGGGTTGTGGTAGAGATGGGGATGTGGTTGGCACCATTTTCTCAAAACAGATAAGCATGTCTCTTTCATAAAAAATATCTGTGGAATGGATATCTATATCCAAAACGATGCCCAACCATTGGGCTGTTCAGTAGTAAAAGGTCAGAGAGACTCTAATGAGGTGTCTGGTGGGAAAATAACAAGCCCTTAATGCCACAGTAGACACTTATCTCTGTCATAACAGGTCAGGTGTGGCAGGATGGAAACACTACGTTTTGTTATATCATTCAGTTTTTCTACCAATAAATACAGTATAATATAGAATTAAAGTTTCTAGATAAATTCTTATTTTACCCAATCTGCATTTAGCCCCAATAAGTTTGTAAAGTGCTGAGAGTACCATTCTCTTTGTCCATCCATGGGTTCTCAACTCACTGGTGCCTAGCCATGATCCTTTTGACATTAAAGTGTCTTTTCACACACAATAGCTGCTATTGGGTGACAGTTGACATTGAAAACATGAAAGATGTGAGAATTCTATCTCCATTGATTATACTGTAGGTACAGAGATGCTGAAATCATGTATAACTGTATGTATTCTTTCTTTTTTCTTATTTGTATACTCATGATTGTTATTGGAAAGAAAGTCAAATGGGGGGTAAAGAAAATAACTGAGGTGGGGGAGTCGAAGTGTGTTTGCTTGATGCTCTTGTCTCGGCTGCAGGTTTTTGTGATGAATGTGGCAGTTGACATACTATTTGATGTTCCTTTTTTATGAGTGACAGATGGTGGTTGAGTGCAGATTTCGGCTGTTGACGCCGCACAGCAGCACACAGTACATCTGATGCCTACTGACAGTTTGTCACAGTATTGTTTTGAGAAACCTTAGGTATTGAGATGGGAATAAAGAGAATTGTTGAAATAGCAAAGATGAGCTCTTGCACATTGTTGCATTATGCGTACCAGCGTTTGAAGGGGTTTGAAGTGTCATTTAGGGATCAATGAGATCAAAACTGACCTTGTAACATAAATCTTAAACAGAGACAGTTTGCTTTAAGTTTCAAAAAAACATTTATTCTGATAACAGAACCTGAAATTTCTTAGACTTATTCAATGCAGCAAACAATACTGTTACAAGCTCTGGTTGAAACAATTGCTTGTTAAAAGGTTCTCAAGCAGTATTTTCAAAAAACTTTCCCAACTATTCATATGCCAGAAAATACAACGATAATGATTCTCACTCGGTTAGACTTGGAATCGATTTTAAAATAATTTTCAACAAGTTGATGCAATGCACCATGATCATGATAACACAATTAAGCTTATAGACATGTACAAAATAATTGGCACATGACCAATATTAGAAAACTGTATGAGATTGCCAGTACAACAGGCACAAAACATGGAAAGACTCTGGCAGGTCTGAGTTTAAGAACTATGTAAATAGTAAATGGCTTGCATTTGCATAGTATGTTTTTTTCAATCTGAGGACCATAAAGCACTTAACACTACATCCAGTGATTAACCCATTCACACACACATTCACATGCTAGTGGTGATGAGCTACATTATACTATACACTATAATCAGTATTCACACCATCACTGGATCCAATTCTCCTACACTTTGTAATCAGTTCTTAACTTTGGTATTATCTTCTTGAGTTTCCTAGATATAATGCTATTGGTATAATGATACCATTATAAAATTGATTATTGATTTTTGGCCCCAGGTGGCCTGCCACCAAGTACTTTGATGAACCTCTGTGGGGTTGAACGTGTTGTTTAGCACAAATGTTGATGAACTTTCACAGAACTAAATCTGGTGTAACACCAGATTTGCCACACCACCGCTTTAACAAACAGCTATGTCAGCTATTATTTTCTAGGTTGAGTTACACTTTTTCTCTCTCGCTTGGCACAGTTTGAAGTTGACTTGGTCAAAACAGTCAAATATGGATTTTTCAGAGTAAAACATTACATTTCCTGTTCCTGTTTATTTACTTGTTTGAGACTTGAGTGATGTCAGCATTTGACCATTAGGCTGTCAGGGACCTGAAGATGATCCACCACAGCAGGTTTTGTGGCTCTATAACTTATATTTGTAGGAGTTATAAAAACGTGTATATTTTTGGCGTGTAGTAAACGATTGAGGCCTTTAACATGCACACAAACTCAAGATTTTGATAACTTAATTTCCCCCTTGCCTCATGAGCGAACTCACCAATTTTTGAAGCCAATGAAAATGCATAAGAGTTCAATCAAATGTGGAGGCAAAGACGGCAAAAATCTGTCAAAATTGCAGGTTCAATCCAAGTTGGTGGACTTCCTGCTGGTTTTGAACTATAATATTTTAAGACATTAACATAGGTCTTTGGAATTTCTGAAAATTTAGAAATTTTCTTACCTCTACAATAAAGTAAGGGGTATGTGGAGGGTGTTTTGAGGCATTCCAGGAGGGCTTGTTGGACATAGCAAAAATTGGGGAGTTGATTTATTAGGGTTAACTATTTTTCAGTTAATTTTAACACAGAGAGGGTAATTTCAAACTTTTTAGAGTAAAATAATAAACATCTCAAGAGTTATTTATCTGGGTTTATCACACTGGTGTTAATCTAACTCAGATAGATTTAAATAAACCCCCATCCTTGCAATTGAAAGTCAAGTGTTACTTTTTAGTGTTAAATCAATGAAGAGTGCCAGTTCAGAGTTAATTAAATGGTTACATATGACTATTTTTCCACTATTCAAAATAAGTATTTAAATTCCAGAAAACATGTTTGTGATGTTGTTTGCTGGAAATAGCTTGTAGGAAACAATTATTACCAACCTCTATTACCCTCTGTTTCAGCCCCTTTCAGATTATGCTGCCCATTACATTTTACATGAGCTGCTGTTAACTTAGCCATGCCCAAAGCTTCTAGAATCTTTGCTCACGCCCCACTCATTAATTTTTACCACTATGTTTGAAAGTTATGGACTTGGCTGCAGTATTTCAACCATACAAAAAAATAAAAAGTTGTTCAACCATACATGTTTGAACCAGAATCTGCTTCCTTAGGAGGGGAGTCTCCTGAAAAGCCAGAGACTCAGAGAATTCAGCAAGATACTTCTGAATGATTATTAAAAAAATGACTTTAAGTTAAAATAAAATATTTAACTGCTTACCTGGTACTCCTATACCTTCCTCCAAATAAGGTCCGATCTCATCCTGAGACTCCGACTATGAAACCTTCCAACTCGATCTAGCTGACTCCGGCTATAGCACCGCAGAGACTCTTTGAGCTCCGTTCGGTGGTACATCTCCCATCTTCTGCCTGGAGTTTGAGTTGCTTCTTTCGGCGGTGCGTCTCCTGTCTTCTCCACGGAGTTTGAATAGCTTCTTTCAGTAGTACATCGCCCGTCTTCTCCCTGAAGTTTGAGTATCTTCTTTCAGCAGTATGTTTCCCGTCTTCTCCCCGGAGTTTTAGTAGCTCCATTTGGCTGCAGGTCCTCAGTCTTCCCCACCCTTACTGCCAGCGTCTTGGCATCAAATATAAATTCAACACAGGCCTCAGTTCTGTCCTCTTTGACTGGGACCCAATGACATGTTTTGAGCTCCCTTGACCAGCCAAAAACTAAGCATTTTGCATGGTGCTTCAACATGGTGTTTCCAAATCTGAATCAATGCCTTTCAATTGGTAATTGCTGTTTACTGCTGTAACTGGTGGTTGGAGACATTGCTCTGAGGGGTTGTGAATATTCCATTGTTTAGGCTAGTGATGTAGAAAGCCATGCAGATTTTGATGATTGGTCACTTAGAGACTGAAGGCACGATAAATTCAGAAACTCTTATCTCACTCAAAACGGCATGGATGTTTTTTGTTCAACTTTGTATGTGTGTATATATACACGTGATACACACAATAACACCCCAAATCCCAGGAAAAGTTATTTTTTCATATTATATCCCCATTAAACTCCTTCCAGACATAAGTAAGCTCAACCCAGAGCCCACACATTTGTGCGCAGCAGTGGAAGGAGCATATTCCATTATCGTGTCATGTAGGTCAAACTGAAGTCTCCAAAAATCTGTGCTTGTGATGCAGATGAAAGACTTGTAGCAATATTGTTTGATCTTTTAACATAAATCCAGCAATGAATATGTAACGGGAATGTCATTAAAAATAGACCAAATGTAGTCATGCTCTTTAGTAATCCTTTCAGTTGTGTTATTCTCAGTGTTTGGTTATTGTTCGTGCACCATCATAGAAATGGCGGTGCACAGGATTTAGATGTCTGCCTTGACCCTTAAGATCATTTGATGCAAGTCTGTGAGAAGTGGCATTATGCTAGAAAATATTCTTGCTCCTAAATACAAATAATTCATAAAGAATTTGTCAGTAATAAATAATAATAAATATGTTATTTGTGCTTTTCTAAATACCATATTTGGGTTCAGCTCCACCCCAACATATAAAACAGTGAGTGTTAATTTTCTTAAACACTATATACACTTGTATAATTTGTGGTATTATCTTTACAAATTGCAGAATTGATTGAGTTCACATTGAACACCCAACAATGTTGATTTTTTGAGTCCCTTTGTTGTTACTTTAACATTGTTATGCGGGTCAAAAAAAGAATTCTGATCTGTTGTTAAACTTTTAACTATTCCAAAAATGTTGGATTTACTCTGAAGAGTTTGGAGCTATATAAACCCCTAAAAGTGTTGAAATCAAATCTATAGGAGCTGATTTAACACTTTATTTTTTGCTGTGAACCACTACTGTTGCAACATATGCAAGCCTCTAAAGGTCACTTTTAATTGACAACATTTTTCCTTACAGCATTTCAATGAAGCATAGCCATTTAAAACAAATTTTTCATTTAATGTTTATTTAATACTTTAACAGCTGCAGGACATTTGAGATGATGGCATGTTATTTTATGTGCAGTTTAACTGTTTTCTAATAATATTCTGAGAAGGAAGGAGAGAAAAAAAATGTTTCCATACCACTTTTTAAAAATGTCCTTAAACCGATTGTTCAATGAATTGAGTCAAGACCCCGGACCCCAGTCGAGACTCTGATTCATCAATAATCCGAATAATCATTTGTTGTAGCCCCACCATAGACACAAGGTTGATACAAATGGTTCACATTTCATTATGCATTGCTAAGAAAATTATCCCACTGAACTGAAAAAATAAAAAAGACACGTGTAGGGATCTTGCAGTGGGCATCCTTATTGGCTCTTGAAAAGAAGACCTCAATGTGTCTCACCTCTGGTGCCAGTGCCCACTGTCAAACTGCACTTAGACAACGAGACCCCGGGGTGAGAGATGAGGGAAGGTCTGGTAGCCTTCCCCACATCTCACTCCTCTGTTTTTGCACATTATAACAACATACACCAACACCGTACTCTAGCAGGAAGAGAGAGGCTAGGGCACGTGCCACACCCCTGTTTGCTACTGACCGTAGGGGTTGGGGTCTTGGAGGTGAACAGGTGTTCTGGTCAGGGTCCTGGCCTGGTGAGGTGCTGTTGCCACTGTGGGGTCTTGGTGGTTTGCTTGTCTCCATCCTAGAGGGTAGCGGTCTGTCTCCTGGGTGACCGGTTGCACTACTGGGGCTTTGGTACCTGGACCTAGGAATATAGAGTGTGTATGGGGTGTATGAGTGAGTTTGCAGCATCCTTTCCTGAGTGTCTTGGTGTACTAGTGAGAGTGTGTGTTTGTGTGTGTGTGTGTGTGTGTATAAGAGAGAGCATATGTATGACTGTCTCTGTATGTCTCTGTCTACTTGTCCGATTGGGTCTTGGATTGCCCTCTCAGCTGGCACATCTCAGGCCCTACATCAAAGGGCGTGGGCAATCCCCAATCACTCCTTGCCAGTGACTGATCCCCCTGCCTACTCGTGTGTTGGTGGCTCTCGTCGTGCGGGCCAGAGTTGTTTGGGGCAGTCTTGTTCAGCCCTGGTGCGTGCCTGGCTGGGCTTGGGTGGACTGGTGTGTCGGTTGGCCAATGTGCCAGTTTTGTTTGTTGGGGAACCTCATTCAGGGGTGCCAGTTTTTGGAACAGGTGGTTGGTACCTGTTCGACGGTTTGGTGGGGTACGGATCCGGCATCTCGACTTGATTGCTCACCTGTTCTGCAGGCTTCGTGCCTGGCTGGTTCATTGGTGGGTTTGTTAGGCCTTAGTTGGGTGTCTGGACTCGGCGCTCGGCTGTGAGGGATCAGGATTCAGGAGGTGGTAGAGCTTGATGTCCGGGTGCCAACTTGGCTTGGCCCGGGGATGCCATCCGTCCACTGTAGCTGTTGCAGTGACACCCCGGCATAGACAGACTTGATCAAACATCACAGATCATTCAGACTGCTTTTGTGATTTATTTTACAATGCTGATCATACCTGTTAAGGGATTTTTTTTTCTCTTTCCTTTCTCTTCTGCCATCATCAGCTTCTGCTTACTTGTGAGCAATAATAATGTAACTTCACTACTTGCCATCCTCACAATAGTCTCAATCATTTCACCCAAACCCCCATTTCAATGGACCTCTTCTATTTTTCTTCCTAAAGGTAAACCAGCAAACCCCATCCTTCATTCTGCACAGATTGTGACTGCAAATGTCAAATCAAGTAGCCTAACTACCTAAAAGTAACTTTTTTTTCTTTTTAATTCAGATTGTGGGGACTTATGCCTTAATGTGTACAGATTCTTTAATAAATTCAAAATTTGGTCAGATTTCCTTAAACATACTCTTTAGTGGTACCCAGGAATACTTCATCCCATTCTAAATGCATTGTCCACAAGAAACAATTAGGATTGCATGACACCCAGAATTGATTTCATTTATGTAGAGTATTATGCGAAAACCATTAACGCTGTGAAATTTGAAATAAGAAACAGTCAGTTTAAAAGTTCTCAGAGGGGCATTGAAGCAATCAATGTTTCTTAGAGACGATTTCGAGACTGTTTAGGTTGATGGGTCTCTGCCAACACCAATTCCTAATAGATTGCTTGTGTTGTTACTCACTTTTAATTTCTGTCCACAGAGTTTCCATCAAAACGTTTCCTATGGGACCTCCACTTCTCCTCTTTATAAAAAGATCTTTAAATATAATGAAATGACCTAGCTGATTTTAAGTGAGTAGGCAGAATCCTCAGAACACCAATCAATCATTGTATTCCTATGCCCAGTTGATCTGTTATCTGTTCTCCGCCTCACCTTCTGATAAAATATAACAAGTGCTGCAAAATAAATAGCCATCTATCCAGTGGGACAGCCAGCATTTCTGGGTCAAGGCTCTATTGGAAACGTCCTTGAAATTGACTGGGTGTTCTGAAACAGGCTCTGAACATGAATTAAACAAAGGCAACTAAAAATACATTTACAGTGTTACATATCCCACTAAACACATACAAAGTTGACAAGAGTAAGTTGAAAAAATATTTTATTTCATTGGACAATACATTGGATACTTTCCTAACATTTAGTTTAAGTATAGTTAATACTTCTCTTTCTGCAAGTTTGCACCAACTCGAACTCATATGGACGAAGACATTTTCATTTTATACTTCTCCCTTGGTGTGTCAGTGTTGCAAAGCAATTACCCACCAGGGCAACAGAGGGCGCAGATCTTTTCTGGTGGGTCTGCTGATCATTGCAATCAAGTCTGTGATTGATAACAGTTTACTTTAGCTTTCAAACACAATTCTAGTCAGCGTGACAGTGAGTTTTGAGCTGGAAAGCTTTTAACTAGAAGTGCAGCTTATATAATACACTAAAAACGCATGTATACAAACGCAGAATTCTGTTTAGTTGTTTCTCTACACCTCCTGGTGTTCAAAATTGCCAAAATACAATATTAGATGAATTGCCCTTTCAATATAAACCACGTAGTGCCCAAACAGTGCATTGACTAATAATTACAGTGACTATAGAGCACCGTTCTGGTGAAACAATCTCTGGCTGTTTTTGAGCTGACCAATCACAGCCTGAACATGTTTATTTTCTGTTCTCTTTTTTTGATGAGAATGAAATTATTTTCCCTCTAATCACAGCTTTCCCTGCCTCCCAAAGAGTGGATGGCGACATACCAGGTGGATAATTAAGTTCCAAGTATGAAGCCCATTCGGTTTTCCATATATTTAATAAATTCTCTATCCTTAAGTAATGATGTGTTAAATATAAATTTTTTGTATTGAAGGGTTGCTTTCCTATTCACTAGATTTAAAGAATCAGGTGGTGGTAGCTGATAATTATAGGATGCATCTCAGTGTCTGAAATGTCATTCAGCAGTGAGCTGCTGACTTAGAAATAGTCCAATCTAGAATAAGAATGGTGGACATTTGAGAAAAAAAGTGTATTTTTTGTTGTTGGGAGGAAGAGATCGCCATGCATCGCAAAGTCCATAATTGCTTGTGTACTTTTTAACTATATATATGGATTGCCAGCTGCGCTGAGTCCATGTTGTACTGATCTATTTCTTCATTTGAACCAAATGTGAGTTCCCCCCGAAAAGAAGTGAGCAATCCATTTGATTAGCCAAAACCTAGAAAAAGGTATGAAAGAATGAGGGGTCGTCAACATTTGGGCCATATACACTAAGTATACATAACTTTTGGTTATGATTAAATAGTTTTAATATTATAAATCTAACCTCTGGATCTGTAACTGTGTATATTACTTTAAAATAAGTTTTTTTTTTTTTATTAATATTGCTGCTCCTCGTTGTCTAGAGTTATAGCATGAAGAAAATATATTAGGATACTCTGGTGATTTAAAATCATTAGCAGTTGAGCTTGATTTATGAGTCTCCTGTAGTAACACGACATCTGCCTTTAATCTTTTAAGATGGGTGCAAATTTTTATCATTTTATCTCTGGAACCAGATCCATGAATTTTCCATGTTAGAAATTTGACGGGATTCATAGAGCTAAGATAAACATCAGATAAGATTATTTACTATCGCCAAGGATGAATATAGGTGTAGTCCTGGTTTTTCCATGGAGTTGCCTGATTGAAAATCCAGAAGCAGAGATAAAGAGAGAGATATAAAATACCATTACAGGTGTGTAAAGAATGAGGGTATGATGTAAAAACATAAATATGCTATGACAAAAGTCTGTGTGTGTGAAAGAAGAAGGAAGAAAAGTGATAAAGAGATTTGGTGACACAAATATGAAAAAAAGAAAAAAGAAAGCAGTCAACCCAGTGCACAGCCTTACCCCCACCCAGATTTACAAACGTAAACAACCTGCTGAGATGTGCTTTCCTTAAACTATAGTTATCTGATAAAACAACTTATATCTAGACTGTTAAATATGACTAATGAAGCCAAGGAGTAACCTGAGGGTCCCTAAAAAGCTGACCGTTAACATACAGTCTATCTACAGTAACTGTAGTCTTACAGCCCTCCTTAATATGTTTCTTCCTAATCGGAAATAACACACGTCTTCTGTCAAGGATTTATTTTGGAAATTGATCATTAACGCTGTAACTCGTCCCCTGCAGCTCTCTACCACGTTCTTTGACATGTTCTTTCTGTTTAAATTGTTCAAATTTAGCAACAGTTGGTCGCGGGTGGGTGTTTTTGGGTTTCTTACCTCTGAGCCAATGAAAAGTTATGTTATTAACCATGTCGCTTGGCAGTTTCAGCTGATGTTGGATAAACTGTTGGACGGTTGTTTCCGCATCTTCTTCTGCCTGCTCTGGTATCCCAGAAAAAACGAGAAGATCTCTCATGGATCGGGCCTGGATGTCTAAGATTGACTTCTTGAACCTTTTATTTTCTCTAGACAGCTGCATCATCCCCTCAGTGAGTCTTTTAATGTTTTCTTTCAATGAAAGATTTTTGGCAACGAATGAAGTTACCTGTTGTTGGCTGAATTTTAAAGATTCTCTCGTGAAATTATCTATGTAAAACTTCAACCAGCGCAAGACGGGTGTCTAGGCTGGTTAACTTCTCATCTATTGAGTCCAGAACGTCGCTGTAGCTTCTATCTGGCGAGTTGGTGGAAGTGCAGGCCTCAGAAAAAGTGCGCTTCTGGGATGGAGTGCTTGTTGCCGTGTCAGAAGCGGGTTTCTGTGGCTTACCTATAACAATGTTTTCAAAGCACTCGTCTAGGTAGCACTCCAGGCTATCCTTATCCAGGTTGTTTAGAAGAATGATACAATTTGGTGGTTAGTTCAAAGGGACAGAACCATTCACTGCATTTGGTTCAAACTTATTGGCTTGTTTTACCTGACATGGTTTGTTTTACCAGTATACCGCTATGTTTACTTAAGCACAGCTCTCGCAAGATTTTTCATACATATATATCAAGTGGAATACTATAGCAAAGCTGTAATGCTCTGCTTGGGAAAGTAAATCTGTTGGGCTTGTACTTGGTACCATCCATCCATCCATCCATCCATCTTCCTCCGCTTATCCGGGGTCGGGTCGCGGGGGCAGTAGCCTAAGCAAGGAGACCCAGACTTGCCTCTCCCCGGCCACTTGGGCCAGCTCCTCGGGAGGAATCCCGAGGCGTTCCCAGGCCAGCTGGGAGACATAATCTCTCCAACGGGTCCTGGGTCTTCCCCTGGGTCTCCTCCCGGTGGGACATGCCCGGAACACCTCACCAGGGAGGCGTCCAGGAGGCATCCTGACTAGATGCCCGAGCCACCTCAACTGGCTCCTCTCGATGTGGAGGAGCAGCGGCTCTACTCTGAGCTCCCTCCGGATGACCGAGCTTCTCACCCTATCTCTAAGGGAGAGCCCAGCCACCCTACGGAGGAAACTCATTTCAGCTGCCTGTATCCGTGATCTCGTTCTTTCGGTCACCACCCAGCGTTCGTGACCATAGATGAGGGTAGGAACGTAGATCGACCAGTAAATCGAGAGCTTCGCCTTTCGGCTCAGCTCTCTCTTCACCACGACAGACCGGTACAGCGCCCGCATGACTGCAGAGCTGTAGATCACGTTCAGACGAAGCCAACAAGACCACATCATCTGCGAAAAGCAGAGACCCGATCCTGAGGTCACCGAAACGGATCCCCTCAACACCTTGGCTGCACCTAGAAATCCTGTCCATAAACGTTATGAACAGGATCGGTGATAAAGGGCAACCTTGGCGGAGTCCAACTCTCACTGGAAACGAGTCCGACTTACTGCCGGCAATGCGAACCAGACTCTGACACCGGTCATATAGGGACCTAACAGCCCGTATCAGAGGGCCTGGTACCCCATACTCCCGGAGTACCCCCCACAGGACACCCCGAGGGACACGGTCGAACGCCTTCTCCAAGTCCACAAAGCACATGTAGACTGGTTGGGCGAACTCCCACGCACCCTCCAGGACCCTGCCGAGGGTGTAGAGCTGGTCCAGTGTTCCACGGCCAGGACGAAAACCGCATTGTTCCTCCTGGATCCGAGGTTCGACTATCCGTCGTACCCTCCTCTCCAGAACCCCTGAATAGACCTTACCAGGGAGGCTCAGAAGTGTGATCCCCCTGTAGTTGGAACACACTCTGTGGTCCCCCTTTTTAAAGAGGGGGACCACCACCCCGGTCTGCCAATCCAAGGGAACTGCCCCCGATGTCCACGCAATATTGCAGAGCCGCGTCAACCAACACAGCCCTACAACATCCAGAGCCTTGAGGAACTCCGGCCGAATCTCATCCACCCCCGGAGCCTTACCACCGAGGAGCTTTTTAACAACCTCGGCGACTTCAGCCCCAGAGATTGGAGAGTCCGTCCCAGAGTCCCCAGACTCTGCTTCCAAACAGGAAGGCGTGTCGCCCTCCCTGGCTGCCACCTTATCGCGGTGGAGGGGTTTGAGTGTCCCAATGATCCTGGGAGCTATGTTGTCTGGGGCTTTATGCCCCTGGTAGGGTCACCCATGGCAAACTGGTCCTAGGTGAGGGATCAGACAAAGCGCAGCCCGACGACCCCTATGATGAATCAAATAAATGGATCTAGTGTTCCCTCGCCCGGACGCGGGTCACCGGGGCCCCACTCTGGAGCCAGGCCTGGAGGTGGGGCACGTTGGCGAGCGCCTGGTGGCCGGGCCTTTTTCCATGGGGCCCGGCCGGGCTTAGCCCGAAGAGGAAACATGGGCCCCCCTTCCCATGAGCTCACCACCTGTGGGAGGGGCCATAGGGGTCGGGTGCCGTGCAAGACGGGCGGTGGCCGAAGGCGGGGACCTTGGCGGTCCGATCCTCGGCTGCAGAAGCTGGCTCTTGGGACGTGGAACGTCACCTCTCTGGTGGGGAAGGAGCCGGAGCTGGTGTGCGAGGCTGAGAGGTTCCGACTGGACATCGTCGGCCTTGCCTCGACGCATGGCTCTGGCTCTGGAACCCGTCTCCTCGAGAGGGGTTGGACTCTCTTCCACTCTGGAGTTGCTCCCGGTGAGAGGCGCCGAGCTGGGGTGGGCATACTTGTTGCCCCCCATCTCGGCGCCTGTACGTTGGGGTTTATCCCGGTGAGTGAGAGGGTAGCCTCCCTCCGCCTACGGGTGGGGGGACGGGTGCTGACTATTGTTTGTGCTTATGCACCGAACAGTAGATCAGACTACACACCCTTCTTGGAGTCCTTGGAGGGGGTGCTGGAGAGTGCTCCTTCTGGAGACTCCCTCATTCTCCTGGGAGACTTCAACGCTCACGTTGGCAATGACAGTGAGACCTGTACTTGGTACACAGACACAAATTCTGACTAGCAAACTGCTGGACAGGATACGTAAAAAAAATAAAAAAATGAAAGAAAAAAAAATGTTTTAAAACATTTAAAATGCTCATTGCATTGAAATTATTTCATCTCGCTGCCCTGCCTTGAGCAGCTCAATTGAGTGCGAATACTAAAGCTCAAGAAATGTTTCGTCCATTCACTATGCTGTAGTACTCATAACTTGACAACATCAAAAGCTCAGAAGAATATAGTACTTTATAGAGAAGAACAACACATGTATTCAGCTCTTTTTAATATTTAATAAGTAAACATCGGGGTCCTAACATGAAAAAAAGACCAGAACAGATATATTATGTCTTTGTAGTCAACAATAAAGCCCAAAACTCATCTATGACAAATTTAAGCGTTTAATAGTTAAATACATGTGCATGCAAAAAATTTGCTTCATTTTAAAAGGCAAATAAAATACACATGTATTTATTTCAGAAAATGGAGTAAGGAACAAATCTTATTTAAATAAACGCACTATGTGTAGACACAGTAAAACCAGTCACACTGTCTATATGCATATCAGTAAACTTTTTTTTTTCTCTTAGAAACATTTTAAGCTCATTAAGTGCGTGAATTCAAGTTATTTTTAACAACTAACTCTCCCCCAAGGATTTCCTAACATTGAACAAAAAAACAACTTTCACATTTTGTTATTAAACAACATGAGGCTTAACTTTCAAAACCTTCAAAAGCAAACACTTTATATTTCATAAGAAATACATTTATGATTGAATGATTACTTTATTTCTAGACTCAAAGTCCAATAAATAAACATACTAATACCAAAAACAGCCCATAGACAAACAACAAGACAATTAAAAAAGGCAACAATACCAGTGTTTCCACATGTATAATTCATTTTAAGACATTATGTAGGGACAGAAAACATTTGAAGAAACATGTAAGAAAGTGATTTTAGATGAGACTAAATGCAAATCTTTGAGCCTGCAAAATACCCGATGATATCAATAACATCACACTATGAAAGTGTGGGATATGGTGTTAGGTGCATCATGCCGAGGTAGTGGATTTATCTTCTGGGACAGAGAAGATGGTTAGAGCTGATTGGAAAATTGAGGGTAAATATAAAGAAGAAAATCTACCCTTATCAAATTGTTCTAAGTGCTTTTTATTTTACCCCATTTCAAAACATGGCAGGTTTGTCAGTTTGCTGGAGTGAAATTACAGCTGCTGAAAGAAGATTCAACAAAAAATACACTAAACACTTTGACTGCTTTAACCACGTTGCAAGATACTGGAGATATGTTATCATGTACATAATATGGTGAAGGATATACGGCATACTGAAATATTCTTCTTTTCTTATTTTTGATCACCTAATGATTTTGCTTCATTGCCTGTAAATCACTAGAAATTAATATGAATTAAATAGTTTGCAAATTTTCTAAAATACATTGTGTATTGACTGAAAGGTGGGTAACTAACTAAAGTAATACCTAAACTAGTCCTTTGCTGAGTAATGAGGTTATAGAATACCATTTCTGAATAAGTACCTGCCATTTAAAAAAAATGTCATCCTCATGGTTCAGCTGCCTTAAAGGTCATTAGAAGGGCAAAGCCACTCCACACAAACCATAAATATCTTAGATTCATGACAATCCAATAACCCACTGCAATATTTGTGTAGCCAAAAAAATGAGTCAGCGACCAAGTGACTGTCGTAAAAGCTTACTCCAAAATACTTGACTGGATTGAGTCATAATGTAAAGCTTATGTATGTAAAAAGTCAGGATAAATAATAAAAGCTTTTGTTTTTACTGTGCCTTGCAATGCTTTTGTTTTAGCAGTGTTTACTGTAAATGTATTCTTTCCATTTTGCTGATAAACTTCCAGTATATTTTTGTCCAGGCTCATTAGATTTACTGTTTAAGTTGAAAGATGTACTTGAGATGACCTTTTCTATCAAGCCTACCTAACCTATTAAGACATTCAGGATTGTATTGTTATTTTTGTGTTTGAGTGACGACGGATGGCCATACAAGCCAAAAATTGCCATTGCATAATTTTCTACTACAACAAGGCAGACAGTTTAACCTCCAGTGAAATATATGCAGCAAAATGAGAAGCACATCAGACGCTCATTCATCACAGGCAGCGAGTGGAGAGGTAAATGTCTAAAACAACAGCATTTGTGAAAGGGAAAAGTTTTCAGCATGTTTTAGGTTAGTGATATTATTCAGATATTTTCTTAAATTAATACAATTTAATTTTAAACGGAATGTAGTCAGTGGTTAAAAAAAAGACACATTTCAATGTAGTTTCCCGGTGACTAGTGCTAGTTTGAAAACAAAACAGAACAGAAACACATTACAGTAAATTTAGTTACCTACCCAACAGAAAGCATGCAACCTCAGCATGTTTCCTTAGATTTTGCTAGTCCTTTGGTTATTTCCATTAGGAGAATACAGTGCCAATCTTTACTCTAGCTTTGGTGGTGTTGATCGTCTCCGTGGGCTTCTGCTATGGAGCTGCGGTCGGAACGCATGAAGGCTTGGTCACAACAGCTGGCTGCGCACCTTTCCCCGGTTGGGGACAATGACCTGGGTTGTATTACGAGTAGACTAGTATTTTTGTTAGCAAATCCAATGTGAATAATGATTGCTATATTGCTGTCCAAAAAGCTAAATAATGACAAATTAATGATATTTCAAAGAAAATTAGTTGAAACCAGTAGAAATCAGATACTGACAAAAACTGTAGGGAAAGACAAAGAATGTTGTACTTTTTTACTTTCTAACATTGAATGAAAACAATTTTTTCCTGTAGTCGGTCATTTAGGATTATTGAAATTATTTCTATTTGCTTTATTATACAAAATGAAACGTTTTTTCTTTTTTTTTTCTTTGCATTTTGTAGAATTGCCTTTATAAACTTATGTCTTTAGTACACCTCCCCAAGCTTGTTGGATTTTTCCCCATTCTTCCTGAGAGAAGTAATGTAACTGAGTCAGGTTTGAAGTTTGCCTTAAACACAAACACATTCATTGCTGTTTACCACAGATGTTCCATGGGATTCAAATTAGGGTAGGGATAGTCATTCCAAAACATTGACTTTGTTGTCCTTAAAGTGACAGTTTGTAATTTCCTGGCAAACCTAAATTATTGCAAGCAAGAGGTATTTTTGTGTTTGAGTGTAGACCTTATTAACAGATGGCAGTAAAGACCAAAAATCTACAAAGCAGATACAGTAGTTCAACCTTCAGTGAAATCATATATGCAGCAGAATGACAAGCACCTAAGATCCTCTTTAATCAATGGCAGCGAGCAAAGAGGTAAATGTGTAAAACAACTACATTTATGAATGGCGAAAGTTTTCAGCATTTTGTAAGGTTAGTGATATTATTTGAATGTTTTTTAAAATGAATACAATAGTAAAATTGTAATGTAAGACAGAATGATTTCAATAGAAAAAAATGACTAATTTCAGGGTAGTTTTACTATGATTGGGGCATTTGAAAAAAAGATTACGGTGAATGTGGTTACTTGTCAGGCAGAAAGCATGCAACCTCAGCGTGTTTGCTTAGATTTTGCTGGTCCTTAAGCTAGTTCCATTGACTGAATGCACTGTCGATGTTTAGTTTTCTGGCGGTGTTGATCGTATCCATGGGCTTTCACCTCTAATGGTGCGTTCAGACTGCAGGCTTTGTCAGCGTCAGCAACATCAAGATTACACGTTAAGTCTACGGTTGAGGCCGTTGGAGGAGCATTTGAGGAAAGTCGCAGTCTCTGCTGCGCTTTGTGAGCGTCAACTTTTCAAGCTTTTTTTGCATTCCAAGCTTCAAAGTGCATAACGCTAACAATGCAGAAGTTCAGTTGGTTGAACTTTTGATGGTCTTAACGCCTTGACGCAGCACGTCAACCAATCAGAGCGTCTCACTGTAGTGACGTTGCCCGACGTCGACGCTTCATAGTCATCTACGATCCGCAAGCAAACATCCAGCAGAGAGCTTTGCGATCTTCAGGTTAAAAATGTTTCTTCTGTGTATATACGTCGAACTACTCGCTTTATGAACGTTGCTGACAAAGCTTGCGGTCTGAATGTACCATAAAGCTGAGTCACAGGTCGGGTCTGTGCCACACGAAGGCTCAGACACAACATTCGAGGGTGACTCTGTGACACAGATTGGGCGGGTCTCGGATTGGGTTGGTCGGTCGGTCAGGGTTGGAGATTTTTTTTAAGGCTGTTCATAGAGCTCTTCATTTAAACTTCTAATGAGAACGAAGCGATAGGGTTGTAACTGCATATTCAAAAATCAGAAAATGCGTTTTGTCCACATCAGCTCATGTAGAAGGAAACGCAGGCTCCAATATGCCAGCCCCCATACACTAAGACCCGTGCCCATGTATTTTAGACACACGTTTTATGGTTATATATTATGCAGCAGCCAATACGTCAATGATTGGGCATCATTTATTCATTTTCAATAAACGTCCGATAGATATTTCCAGAGATAAATGGTAAAATCTACCGCAGAAAAAACCTTCCTTTCCACCGGACGCATAAGCAGTGTGTAATGTCAGTGAAAAGTAATATGCGGCTGAAAGCCCCATAAAAGTCTATGGGACCTTTTCAGTGTTGCCAACTTAGCGACTTTGTCGCTAGATTTAGCGACTTTTCAGACCCCTATAGCGACTTATTTTCAAAAAAGCAACTAGCGACAAATCTAGCGACTTTTTCTGGTGTTATTGGAGACTTATCTGGTGTTTTGGAGACTCTGGCGTGAAGCACGTATTGTTCTGCAGTTACTGTCCTCAACGTGAGCCCCTCCCCCGTCCCAAAGCACTTACAGGCGGGCAGTCTCACAGTAGCCTTGCGCAGCAGTCCCATCTACAGTCTATGGGCGGAGCAGAGAGAGAGAGAGAGGAGACCCTCACCACTCGGCGTCCGGACTGCAAATGAAATGCGCTTGCGCAAAAGAAAGCCGCCGCTGGCTTGCAGAGCGGGATTTAAATGTAAACGTTTCTTCGCTGTGACGCTGTCACACAAATAAATCACTGCATTTGACTCACACAACCTCAGCAGCTCAGTCACTTATTCACCTCGTCCACTGTGTGTGTAGCCTACCTCTCTGTGACATAAGATCTTGCTAGCTAGCTCAGCTAAAAAAAAAAAAACAACTTAAAAAAAAAAAACCTAAGTAACTCTGCCAGAGTGTGTCTTTTGGGTCACTTTGCCGGTCCCAAGCCCGGATAAAGGAGGAGGGTTGGTTGTAGAGCTAGCAATTTCACCCTACAGAACAATCTTTTGATTAAATTTGCTGTTATAACATTTAACAATACAGGACAAAACTGATGTGTGTAATGTGGATCTAGACAAAGCATTAAAATCATTAAATGTTGTTAATGTTGAAATTATTTTTGTACATTTGTAGTTCTAAACATATTTAGGCTGTTTTTTACTCACTTTTGTCTCTCCCACGACGTTATTCCTCTCTCCTACAGCGTCCGTTACAGTTATTTGCAGATTGCCAATTATGCAAATTAGGCGATGACGTCATTTAGCGACTTTTAGCGACTTTTGGGACAGCCATTAGCTACTTTCCTTACTGAGGAGTTGGCAACACTGGACCTTTTCCACCAGGCGCAAAGCAGCACAAATTGGACGAGTCTCAGAAGTGTAGTGTTTGGGCCCTCTCCTAAATTTATGCAGCAGTTCTATTTTTTTGGCGCTACGCTTCTAAAACACGCCAAGCTCTTCAGTTTAGTTTGGACGAGACAGGAAGTCAGGCGTTCGGGATAAGTAAAATACCTGAAAGTTTAGAACTAAAGGACGTTCGCAGATGTCCAATTGCTTCACTATGAAAAAAAAGAAAAAAGAAACATAACTTCCTGTGATATCAGGTTTAGAGTCAGTTGGTCTGTGGGTCTAATTTGTTGGTTTTAATCATGGGTGGAGAGTAGTTAAGCCTTGTGGAGAATCAACCACTTTATATGATGCCAGTGATCATTTTTATAGGGACAACATGACTAAGCTTGAGCTCCTGATGGTAGAGCAGTATTCTCCCCTAAAATTCAAATAAACTTTTGTTTTGTCTACATTTCCTATGGACATTATGCTAGGGTGGTTTAAGAAGAAAACCAAGACAATGCAAGAACCAAAGGAACAGGTTTATCCTGCACAGGACGAAGAGCAGGAGGTCATGGAGAAGGGCAATGGCAGCAGCGGTGAACAAGCGGCTAATGCTGGAACTTTGCATGAACAACTGAAGTTACTAAGCCAACAAATCACTGACTTAAAGATTAAACTGAAATCCGACTTGGGTTCATTCAAGGACAAGTTTAATAAAACCGTAAACGACGAGATTGACACACTGCATTGAACTGTGATTAGTGAAACCCAAAGTGGGGTATTCGCTAGTTCTGGGAGGGGGCCCTCAGTTGGGGTGATGCATTCCCCCTCATTTGTTATTGGGACTAAAGACCCAGAAGCGATTGATTTACCGTTGAGTGGGAGTCAACTTAAGTTTGTGTGTATTTTGTCTTATGGTTCAGTGTTCTTTCACAGGTTAGAAAACTGGGTGGGAATCTCTGGTACTGCTCTAAACCGGTTCAAGACCTATCTCGAGGACAGGACGTACCATGACCTGTGGAGCCCCGCAGGGGTCAATCTTTGGACCACTTTTATTCAACTTGTACATGCTTCCATTGGGTCAGCTAATTAACAGCAATAATGTGTCTTACCATATCTACACAGATGACTCAGATCTACGTGTCACTGACGGCAGGTGAACATGGGCCTATAGATACACTCTGTCACTGTATTGAACAGATCGGTGTGTGGATGCAAAACAACTTTCTCCAGTTAAACTCAGACAAAACTGAGATCATTGTTTTTGGCCCACAGACACAAAGAGAACGTGTTATCAGTCATCTTAAGTCTCTGTCTTCAACCAAAAAATCTGGTTAGAAATCTAAGGCTAATCATGGACTCTGACATGGACTTAAACAGCCACATCAAAGCAATAACATCAACAGCTTTTTACAATCTGAAAAACTTTGCTATGATCAGAGGAATAGTGTTGAAACCAGACTTAGAGAGACTTATCCATGCATTTGTCTCCAGCAGTTTAGATTACTGTAACAGCCTTTCTGTCGCTCAGAGAATATAATTTAAAACAGCTCTGCTTATGTACAAGTCTTTTCATGGTTTGGCACCAAAGTACATCTCGATAGTATGGAGATCAGTGATGATCAAGAACAGGTTAGAGAAAAGAGAGGGAATTATTTTGAAGGAAGTCAGAGTTATGAATAAATTATCATATACTGATGCAGTGACAGTAGTAAATCAAAAAACACGAAAAAGATTGGGATCTACACACGGGGAATCTTTCAGTAGGAATGACAGAGAAAAGGAACGGAAAGTTTGGGCGGATTTTTAAAAAATTGTTACGTTCATAGCTGGAGTTATAAATGCAACAATGGAGACAAAATCAAAGACTGAAAGAACACAAATTATAGTAAAAGCAGCAGCAAATCATCTGAATATTAATGAACTAACATGGGAGGAAGTCAGAAATAATCTTAATGCTCAGTCAAGTCAGGAGTCAGGTTGTGTGTGATAGAAAATTTATATTTTACAATGGAATGCATGGAGTCTAGTAGCAAGTGGACAAGAATGTAAAAGATATATTGACAATTTAGCTACAAAAATAAGTAAGAAAGTGTTTTAAGTATAAATATTCCATATAGTTTAGCCAAAATTAAATCTAATATTAAAGCAAATATGATGAAAGAGTGGCAAAATAGGTGGGAGAAAGGCAAGAAAGGAAGGCATTTGTTTGATTTGAGTCTGATTACCTGCAAAACATAAATCTCCACCAAAGTTACTCCCTGCTTCTGAGATTCCGCTCCTGTTTCCAGAGATCCTCCTGTGACCATATTCACCTGCTAAATATACATCATTGGTATTTTAACTACAACTAACTGGTGTCTATCTCAGATCTGTGTTGCCTTTGAGTCCGATTACCTGCAAACATGACATAATCCAGTTTTTGAAACCATATGTGGATCTTAAAATGAAAAGAACACTAAAATAATCTCAAAACTCTATAACAGTCTAATGTATAATTTAAAGACCACATCATTTTATGTAAAAGCCAAATGGGAACGAGACCTGAATGTTATAACAACAGAAGAGGAATGTTACCAAATCTGCAGTATATCACAGACATCTAATGAACTCTATGCGCTGGCTTGAATTCAACTGGAAGTGTATCATTAGTTTCTTTTTATTCCACATGTGGAGAGCAAACAGCACCAAATAAAGCAGTCTTGTTTGAGAGGATATGGCAGTGTTGATGCTCATCACACCCATATCTTCTAGACTTGTCCCATTATTCAGTCATTTTGGACTCTTGTTGAAACAGTAATACAAAACATACTGGGATACAGAGTGCCAAGAGAATGTACTGTAATGTTTTGGGGAAATATAACCAAAGTAATTTGGGTTGAGGACCAATAACTTGTAAAGATTTTGTTGACCGTGGCAAGGAAGGCCATATAAAGACTTTGGCTCAAGCCTACAGCACCGGACCAACCTAAATGGACTAACATTATACAGGACATACCTCAGATGGAAAAAGCAATGTACCATAATAGGTTAGGAGAACCCCAGCTTCAAAAGAGGGATGGGAGATTCAAGCTGACACCAGATTGTCTTCGCTGCAAAGGTGGTAACATGGCCAATTTAGCTCCAAGGATTCATCCTCTGAAATCAACTTTGCGTGTTTCTCTACTCACCTGGTTTTCCTCACAGGATCAGATCCATTCTCCTTCATCCTCCTAAGTTTCCTCTTTCATCTCCATTCTGTTGGAAAGCTCCCCTGGAAACCACTTACCTCTATCCTGGATCCCCTCCTGGTCAGCCTCTGCACTGTTGCCTCCGCTGGTCTGTCTGCCCTCGTCTGCCTGCCCGTCTCCTGTCAATTCAAACCAACTCCCGGAACAGGATCCTAACTAATATCCCCTCGAGGTCCTAGAACTTCGTCATCCAGTGAGTACCAACCTGAACTGAATAATTACTCACCGTCCTCTTGCACCTGCTAACCTCTCTGTTCTCTTCTCCAGTGCTCCTCCACATCCTGGTCCTGTTTCCTGGTGCTTATCAGAGACTGTTAACATTCAAACTTTCTGTAATACACATCTTTTATCAAAACGAACTCACCGCTGTTTATCTGAATTTGTGGTTGCCTTTCGAGTCCAAAAAACCCCACCAAACATGACAATAATGGTTTAAAAACTCATGAAAAAATATATATGTAATGCTTTAAATGAACAATAATTCATTTGTGTTTAAAAACATTAATAGACAAATTTAACAAATTTAACAACACATTTATGAGAAACGGTTGAAATATGTGTTCAGACTCTTATTTTGAAAGGAAACATGGCGGCGCAACTCATGTGACCTGCCACAGCCAACCGGGTTGTTCTTTTTGTTTTTTTCTGCTGTGAAAGAGGGAGGTATGCAGACTGTCCTTCCTGAGCTGCTGCCTACATGAGAGAAGAAAATATTCAAAACCAGATAAGAGCCTACATAAAGCCATTTTTTGGTACTCTCTACAATGTATTTTTGTTTTTCTGACCTGTCCTTGCCTTGGTGACATTGTGCACATTACTGAACGGGACTTGGCCATTAGAGTTTGGACCGGGAATTTGAGCTAACATCGAAGTTGGATTCTGAAAGCAAGAAACAAGATGGCGAGCTACCCACGGACTCATTGAACTGTGCTGAGCAGGAGAAAACCGACCCTACTGAACGTTGCGTTCTTTCACTGAAAAACTGGTAGGATTTACCCATATACTTCTGCAAACGAACAGTGGACTCTTTAGAACCTGTATGACCATTCATTGTAAATAAGAAGTTGGTGGTTAAAGGACACAGAGACAACTTTCTCTTTCTTTCTGGGTTACTGAGTCTTTTGCTGAATTATTTTCGGTTTTGAACATTTTATATTCTTTTTATTTACCATACATCTTAATGCTGTAATGGTGTTAAGTAAAAAATTTACAAATTTTGTTGGGTTAAAACAAAATTAGGAATGGTATAAACTTAAAGGTGAACTAAACCAAACTTAAATTAAACATTGGAACTGAAGAACTAAATTTGATATATAAAAAAAAAAAACAGTGTTAACTCTAATACATTAAAATGCACACTTGAATTTGAAATTAATAAAGAGAATAACCTATGGTTGAACATAACATCCTTTTAAGGCCAAATAGGAGCCAACAGACCTAGTACAAGCAGAACACCGACCCATCCGTAGCGTAACTGCAGAACCGATCAAAGCTAACATATGCTCCACTGATTCTGAGTCGGTCAACCAAACGCAACTAGATCCAGGTACTAACATCCCACAGAGCTTTGTAACGCCCCCGGGGGTGCAAAAAGTCGTTTTAAAGCATATAGTTCGAAGTGAAGCTCCTGTCTCAACTGCAAGTACCTCCTTCTGCCTTAGACAGTTTTCAGGCGAAATACCTTGTCCTAGTCATGAAGTAGACATAGTAAGTCTGCAGTCAATCTACACAAATAAAAATCACAACGCAGGATACTGAACATGCAGACCATCCGGTTTTTCAAAATAAATCAGTAAAGACAGATTCATTTTTCTTTGTATGCATAGCTATAATAATATAATGTCACTTGTTGTTTTCTGTTCATCTTCCAAATATGAATAGTTTTGATCTGACTTTCGTATTTCTTCCATTCCCCCGCATGCGTCTTTGAGAGCGGAGCTGAGCGGACGTGGGCGCATGCAGTATAAAATTACCGATGGCAGGGAAACGCTGCGGCGTGGGGGGTGGGGCGGAAAGCATGTAGTGGAATTTAAGGGTTAGACAGTCTTGTACCGCCTGCTGCCAACATAGTGAAGCCTTTAGGCCTTAAAGCTTTGCCTTCAGCTTATCTCGAACTACTCAATTCAGTTTTTGGCACGATAGAGGATGGCGACGAGCTTTAGCCAAATTTCTCAACACTTTACAAGATGCCGGTGAAAAACCTTTACACTACCTCCATCACTTACAAACAGCTCTTTCAAATACTCTGAAGAGAGGCGGTGTTTTAGCTAGTGAAGCAGACCGACATCTTCTGCGTCAATTCTGTCGGGGGTGTTGGGATAATGCCCTGTTAGCAGATCTTCAGCTTGAAAGAAAAAAGATAACCCCTCCATACAGCAAAAAAAAAGTCGAATGAAAAAATAAGGAATGGTTTAAACATAAAGGTGAACTTAAAAAAACTTGGATTAAACCATAGAACTGAAGAACTAAATTTGATTTAAAATAAAGAAAAAAACAGTGTTAACTCTAACACATTAAAGGGTACACTTGAACGTAGAATTTGAATTCAATAAAAATAATTACCTAGGTTGAACATAGCATCCTTTTAAATGGACAGTGTGTAGTTTTTGCAGTACATATTTGAAAATAGCCATTGAAATATTATGTAATAATTACGTAAAGCCCATTAATTGATAAATATTGGCAATATTGTAAAATATGACTTTAAAAATCAGTTTTAAAATAGGCGCGGGTCCTCTTTTCAGGGGAAGCCATATTAGATGATGTCTTTACTTTTACAAGAGCCCGGATGGACAAAGCGCACAGAACAAGCCCACTATTAAAACATTGATTTCCTCTAAAAATGCAAAACAGTTTTGCCGTAAATAAATTTTTACCTCTTCGCTTCGTTCCAAGCGATGAAAGACAGACTGATGTGCTCGTCATTTTGCTGCAAATAGATAATTCTCAGGGAATTGAGCGTTTGAAAACAGCACTAGTTGGACCTCCGTTGTTGAGTTTCTTCTGTCATTTGTATTTAAACGTTTTTTTTTTTTTTCTAAACAAAATATTAAGCCAGCAATTTAAAATAATCTTCTGGTATGTGGTCTTTATTATTTGCTATACTCATTACTACTCTAGTAGCCGAACCTAACTGGCCCTTGGAGGCTGTAACTACTTTGGAAGTGTTACAGAAGCATCCAGGTTAAGGCTCTAATTTTAAATAATACATATCCATAAAACTAATTTTGATCAGCAACCCTCTCCCTTGTTTTTCACTTTATCTTTTTAAACAGCAAATTAACAATTAAATCTGACACTAATATACCAACTGTTATTTCATATGGCAAAAAAAGATGACAAACTTGACATTTCCAAGTTGTGTAATGATTGCCAGACTAACACAAATATGTACTCCCATACAAGCACACACATGATTTAGTGCCATTGCTCTTCCTGTGTTTGACAATTTGCTCTGATTACCTTGATGAAGATGAGAGGTAGCAATTATTTATAAATCAGAAGTGTCACAGACTCCGATAAACATGCTCCTGATACACTTGTGTAAGTGAATGTTTTAAGTAGATTATCAACTGAAAATATTTTGTGCAACATGCAAGTGCCATCATTAGGGGAAATAGTTTATGTGTGGAGAAAGAGTAAATACTTCCTCTTTTTTAAGAGAAGAGAAACAATCTTAAAACTTCTGCTTTAACATGTTTACTTTATCACAGAAACCAGTTATTTCTTGGGTAAGCATCTTTCAAATATTTTTAATACTTCCCTGTATACTGATGTATCTAGATTCATCCCTGTAATGGACTGGCGACCTGTCCAGGATGTACTCCACCTCTCGGCATTGACCGCAAGGCACTTCTACCCAAGAACCTTCAAGGATGAGGATAAGTGGCATAGATGATGGATGGATGGATCTAGCTTCTGCCTGAACTTATTTGGAAACCATAAAAGGATGAATGAGACGATTCTTTGTATTTCCATGTTTGATTTTAATTACTGAAGGCACATTTAGTTTGACAATCTTTAAATAGCTTTTTGTTATTTTTCCTTTAAATTCGATAATGATGGCATGACTTTGCAAGCTTCTGACAGATTAATTAATCTTACCAAAATAAGATATTACCAAAATAACATTTCCTTAAAATGTAATCAAAATCCATTCTTTTTGCATTATGTAGATGAATGCCAGAAATACTGGCAAACCCACACAAAACACAATCTCCGAGGCGGAGGTTCAACTGAGAATTTAATGGAAAAAAAGAGTGAAGTCATTGAAATGTACCAAAAAAATAATAATCAAATGAGATATCAAAAAAAAAGATAAAAAACGTTTTCTCAAATATTTTGTAGAAATATTAAAGCAATACCTGAAGATATGAACCAGGAAGTTAAAGCTTTGGTCTAAATAGGCCTTCTTAGTGGGCTAAGACCATTAGCATCAAGCCAAATTAACCAAACAACCATTTAATGTCACAGTGTGTAGTTTTTACTAGTAATATCTGGAAATATCCTTTGAAATATTGTTGAAAATGAATGAAATGTTACCCAATCATTGAGAAATGTTGGCAGCTTCACAACATGGAACCATAAAAAGAAAGTCTAAAATACATGGCTGCAGGTCCCAGTCTATGGGGGCGGACACATTGGAGGCTGTGTTTCCTTCTCGGTGAGCCTATGAGGACAAAACACATTTACTGATCTTAGAAGACATGGTTCCATCGCTATCCCCTCATCCTCTGTAAGACGTTTAAATGAACAGACTGGACAGACTGACCAACCCAATCCGAGACCCGCGCAACCTGTTTAACAGGGTCACCCTCCACTGTTGTGTCCGAGCCTTTGTGTGGCACTGACCCAGCGTTAGAAGTGGAAGACCACGGATACGATCAACACCACCAGAAAACTAGAGTAAGCAACAGCATTGTATTCAGTCAATGGAACTAACTATAGGACCAGCAAAATCTAAGGAAAAATGCAGAGGTTGCATGTTTTCTGCTGGACACGTAACTACATTCCCCGCAAAGTATTTTTCAAATGCGCCAGTCACGGTAAAACTACCCTGAAATTAGTCATTTTTTTCATTTTGTATAATAAAGCAAATTGATATAATTTCAATAATCCTAAATGACCGAATACAAGAAAAAATGTTTTGATTGAATGTTAGAAATTAAAACAGTACAACATTCTGTCTCTTTCCCTACAGTATTTGTCAGTATCTGGTTTCAACTGGTTTCTACTAATTTCCTTGCTATGAAATATCAGTAATTTGTCCATTATTTTCCTTTTGGGACAGTAATGTAGCAATCATTATTCACATTGGATTTGCTAACAAAAATACTAGTCTGCAAGCAAACCAGAAAAAGTTCCTTTCAGAATATTTTTAAATCTCAATTTTTTGATTAAACGTTTACATGATAATACTTATGAGATATGAAATAAACCATGGCTTACTCTTAAAACTATATGTTTATTAACTTGTGAAGCATCCAGTGTTAATTGTAAAATGCGTTTATTTAATTCTCTGGGACAAAAAGAATGAATGGAATCATATTCCTGCATCACTAACAATGAACTGAAAAGGTTTTTTTTAAGGAGGAACAGCTAGTTATAAATGACTGATGTTGTTACATTTTGGGTCATATTTTTTAGTTTTAAGTGAACAAAAGTCTTTAAATTGGGTGGTAAACTCCATCTGAGACTAAATGCCAAGATGATGTTTTGCATTACACTTTTCTGATTTTAGTAAATGGAGATGTTGTAAGAGTTGGGTTGCAGTTAGCCAAGCAGAGAACAGAAACTTGCATGTCATTAATCTTAATGAGCAAGCCCCTAAATCATGCTGTTTCTCCCCGCCCACTGCCGCGCTAAATTGGAATTCACCAAGAAAATGGTAATAGGAATTTTTTCACACAAAGTGACTCAGATGGCATTCATTCTTACCAGAGAACACAAGGAAAATAATAAAAACACCTGTAAATGAGACATTTAAATAAAAACTGACAGGAATATTCACCAGCAGGGGCTGCTGTTTGATGTCCTAATGCCAAATAAAACATTTTACAAGATGGGGAGATGTAAAAGATGCTAAGTCTCAACCCCAGCCCTCTTTCCATTTATCATTCTTCATCCGATTTTGAAGAGAAGAGAAATGGTTCAATCATTTCTGCTACAAAATTTTTTGTTACAATATACTCTACTATGTCAATTTTTATCAACTGACCTCTCTCTCTCTCGCTCTCTCTCTCTCTCTCTCTCTCTCTCTCTCTCTCTCTCTCTCTCTCTCTCTCTCAGCATCTCACTTTAAATTCTTCAAATCTTACCTCCTGGATAATCCTTTGTGGCCCCTTTCTGACAAAGGCTTATTTTCTTTCCTACTTATGGTGGTATGAATCAGTTAAAGCTTTGAAGTGGATTATTCTTTGAACATGCAACCAAACTATTAATGAAGAGTCTCTCAGAGAGACACAATGCCTTTGTTCCATGGGCTTGTTTGTTATTTGTTTTTTTGTTTTTGTGGGTGGGTCGGTGAAAAGTCTGTAGGGATATGAAAGATGTGAGGCATTTTGAAGTTTAGTCATTTATTTCTGGGCTGTCAGCTTCCTTTGCCTCTTTTACTCTACTGTCCCTCTAGTTCCCCTGTATTTCCCTCCTTTTTCTCTGTCTCTCTCCCAGATCACCTCTGTTTCAGAGGTAGAATATAACTTGCTTCTCCAAATTCTCCTGGGCTGCAGCATTTATTTAGTTGCTGCTTAGTTGGACTTGTACATCAGTCTACTCTCTGTGCTTTTGGGGCTTCACTTAAATGTGTTTGAGTGCATGCTGTTCCCACTTGCAAGCATTTTGAAAAGCTGTGTATGTGTGTCTGTGTGTGTCCCTCTGCACTTAGACTTCAAAGTCTGTCTTTGAGAAAGCTTTGCTTTGCTGTCTCATGCAACTTTTGTAGCTTTAATGAGGTTTCATCCTCCCAAAGACTTTATAGCTTTGTGGATAACAAGACACCATTTGTGAAGAAAGGAGATTTATTTTTATTTTTTTGGTTGTGTTTTCATGAAATGAAGTGACATAAAAATCCCCACATATGAATTTTGCCCTGTGTTTGCATGAATTGGTTGCTGCTCCTGAATCAGTGTAATAATTTTAAACACATTTTGGTTGAAGATGTCAGATTTGCTTTCAATTGTCACTTTGCAGCAATTTTCAAACGTTTACCTGATATCATCACATCACAAAGAAAATGTCTTACAACAAATATTAATGGCTCGATCAAGAAAAATGTGATGTCACATCCAAGATTATTATCTCAGCTAATAAAAAAAGTAGACTAAATAGCAGCTGGTTTGCAATTTGTCAACCACTATAAGTCGCAGTTGTATTAAAGGTACAATATGTAATATTGACATATTGTGGTCAAAATGGAGTACTGCAATCCATGAAGAAAAACAATGTAGTCCACTCTCAGTCACTTACCCCTACCTATCTGTGAATTTCATGGAGCGTTGCCAGTTACTGATGGGCCACAGGCTACATGTAGGTAAATACATTTAACCCCAAGGCAGAGTTGGTGGTAATTGAAAAAGTAGCTTGAGATATTTTTAAAGCTGACTATTTCATTGTTAGCTTAACGTTAGCCTTTAGCCTAGTAGGAGTCAGATTACAAATGGCGGCACACTGTTTAGTGTTGCAAACTTTGCGGGCTCACATGTGATTTACCCTGGAACCAGAAAGTATGGGCGTGAGACAGATTTTGTTACCAACAACTATGTCCCATAGCAGTGTTTTTGAAAAAACAAAAACTTACCACCACCCAGCTGGCTGAGATTGAAATCGATTTCAATGTAACCTTCCTTCCAACACAATTGGGACATTAGACTGTTGTGTGATTTTTTTCACTGTAAAATTCTGACATATTGCACCTTTAATAACCATTAAAATTAGGGATGTTTGATATTGGCTTTTCTACCGATATCCGGTATACCGATATAGCCTAACTCATAATTTCCGATGCCGATATAAACCGATACCGATATGTGGTTACCTCAAAAACCTTTTTGAGGTAACCACATTGAAATATCTTGTGTCATGCATACTTGAGTTTTAAAAATTTAGAAAATGTAATAAGTACTAGAATTTTAGTCAGGCAATTGAAAAAGGTGGCATTTTTATTTTGTCTTCAAAAGTAGCTGGAACATTTGCTCACACAGAGAAAACTGACAAAGGTCCACCACTCAGGACATATTTCTAATTTTTAGGAAATGTAAACAACATTATACCTTTGTGGCTGATGACGTCACCAAGTGCGCCCGATAGACGGTCAAGGTTGGCCCAGAAGAAGCCTTTTGATAAATTGAAAGTTATCTTAAACAAATAATATCTCAAATCTCAACCTAAAATCTGTCATATTTTTAAATTCTGAGAGAGAAAAGGAGTAGCTGAAGAGTTTTATATATAATATGTGTATGGTGTGAAAAGTTCATATTATTAAAAAAATAAAAATCGATACAGATAATTTTCGATATTACATTTTAATGCCAATATCGGCCGATAATGACTTCAGGCCGATAATATCGGACATCCCTTATTAAAATAATGTGTGTATGAGCGATGGTTGCATGATATGTATATCTGAGTAAGCAGCAAGAAAAAGCAAAACAAATAAATAAAAAAACATATTTTTTTTATCCTAAACTATTTTTATCTGCTAAGACACAGCCTCATATTATGACTGTTCTGATGTAAAGGAGCACACCAAGATCAGGACATCTGATTAACAGAGATGAACAGTTAGTATATTATCTGACAG